>CM053616.1:72244703-72348415 GCA_028646535.1 Procyon lotor
TGGGGATGTGGTCAGAAAGAGTTACAAAGGCGCGTCAGTTCACGGAGCCTTCAGGACTCACGGGCTGTGCCAAATGGCAAGGACCGGGAGACAGTGATGGAGGAAGAGGGCTGGCTCCCCAGCCTGACCCGTGGAGACGCCATCGTGCCTGATATGGACAGAAATGCCCAGAACCTTTGCAGAGAGACAGTCACAACATCAACTTCCTTTCTTACTGTTGCTGCTGTTGCTCTCTCTCCTTGTCCGAGTTTTTAATACCCATAGGCTGCCTGCCTGCATTAGTGAATTAATTTGTTAATTTCTTCTTTATTTCATACAATAAGGACCGCTGAGTTCCACTGTCTCTTCAGCATTGGGTCTAAGACACCAAATAAAGTGCCTGCCTTCTAGGAGACTGGGGAAATAAAAAAAAAAAACGAAAACAGGAAAAATATGATGTAACATCACGTGATTAGAGGTACCTTGGAGAGGAATGAAATGGTGGGGGCGGGACTGGAGAGGGGTGGCAGCTGGTGGAGGGGAAGGTCTTTGAGTGAGGGAGCACCCACAGCCGGCCGTTTCATGAAAGAGTATCTGGGCACAAGAAAGGAGCGTGCTTTCGCTGGAGGGGCAGCACAGAGGTCAGGGGCCCGGTTAGGTCTTCATGGTCCTTGGTAAGGACCTTGGATTTTACTCCAAGTGAAAGGAGAAGGCAGAGTTAGGGCTTCAGGCCAGGAAAAACATGAACTGATTGGGGTTTTTAAAAGATAACCCTGCCTTCCTCATGGAAGAGAAGCCATCAGACTTCCTTGGTCCTAGCGTACCTGCCCCACTCCAAGCTCACCCTTTCCCCAGACCATCAGGGACTTCAAGAGGCAGCTTTGCCCTCTTTGCCCCACTTGCCTCCACATCGGCCACCCTGGCCTTGTGCGTCATTACTCCCGATTCAAGTTTCTGCTCTTGGGTCCTCGTCCCCTACACCTGCGCCCTGGTGGTGAGCGTGTCCCGGGGCAAAGCTGACATCTCCTTCAGTGCCCCTCGGTGCATTCTACGTCCCGCTGTCTTGGAGGGAAGAGGAGCAAGATGGAAATATGCCCTGACTGTTGCAGGGACTTAAAATCCATGTGGTCCTTCTCCCTGCCACCCTTCTAGGTGCATTTCTGGGGTATGTAGGCTACGTGAGGGCCGCACTGATGGTGCTTATTCAGCCCAAGACATTCCTTGTTGAGCACCTCCTATGGACAGGCAAGGGGATACAAGACCTCTGGAGACACTGGATTGATGTCTGCCTCTTGGCATTTTTAATTGCAACAGAATCATCCTTATTTTTGGTTCTTATTTTTCAGAACTCATTGGTAGGCTCTTGATCCGGTGCCCTGTGTCTCCTGCTCTACAGACGTACACGCATGCCTACGTACTCACACATGAACACCGACCCCCCGTCACATTGACAGCAGATACACAGATTGGAAATACCGGTCAGGATTCCTGGGTCACGGTACCTCAGTTCCAAGAGTAGCAGGGCGAGGGATGGAGGCTCCCCAACCTACCATTCCTGACACCAACAGCCATGTAATTGTGTCATAGCAACAGCCTTTCCAACATGTGGGTTAGAGTCACATCTCTGCTGGGTTAAAATGCCCCTGTGGTGTGTCTGCTTCTTTTAACTAGAGTGACTTGCAGGAGCCTGGGATTGAAGAGGAAGGGAGGGGATTGTGTGCCAGGCATAAGGAAAATGGCTAAAAGATGAATAAAATTATATATATATATACATATGTATATATATATATTTTTTTCTTCTGTACATAACTCATGATGAAAGTGAATAAAATCCAGGTCTTCTCTACTTGGAAGAGATGTGGCCGAGAAGTAAATGCTTATCCTAAACCTCCATCAATGCTTAGAAAACCGTGGTTAGTTCTTCAGAGACCAGGAGACTCCTGTCTCGGATATGCCATCGTCCCCAAGTGCTAACAGCCAGAAACTCAGTGTTATGGGAGATAAAGCTAACGAACCCTCAGTGACCTGCTGTGACCTGATGTGGTCTAGTGATTATATTCCCTTAAGCTTTGTTAATAACTTTGTGACTGTCTGTTATGAAATAATAGCAAGTGAATTTCAAATACATGAAATGAAATCCAACCTTTTTTTTCTACTTTTGTGAGATTTTTATTTCAAAAGATTACAGTCCAAATTAAAACATTTACATGGGTGTGTTCAGTTTCTGAAAATGTAACTTATGATATGTGTGCTTTCATTATACCTCTTTACAATTTTTTTTTTAAATTACAGCCCAGACCCCTTTCAAGTTTTACTTCCATCGTATGGTTTATAGAAGCTTCTAGGTGAAGTTTTCTATCATGTTTTGAGAAAGGAAAGAAAGGAATATTAAAAGCTAACGGTGAACTTTCCTCCGTGTCCCTGATAGGTGTGGCTCTGGTCATGGAGGGCGTATTTTTGCCATCTAGGCTGTGGCCAGAGCAGTGCTTGAAATCAGTGAGCGTGCGCAGATGAGGGTCTGCTCGGTGTGAGGACCACCCGGGCTGCATGAGAAGAGACAGCAGGGACGTAAGGTGGGCCTGGGGCAGCCTCTTGACCATCTCTGTTCTGTGATGCTATGAAGGGGAAGTGCATCCCTTCTTTAGAACGGAAATAGCCTCACCTGGCCGTGCATTTCTCCTTAGAGGATGTAAGGTAGCAGGTTTCGGCTCATTGTACAACCAGGGAGTTTTCGAGAAGTTGGCCATGCCAGAGATAGCACAGGGCAGGGAGAGGCAGGCTGAATGAAGCTCCTGTACTACCTTTCCCCTCATATTGTCTTCCTCCTGCTTTAGTGATGGTGTTTCTGTGACTCTATCCTGAAGCTCTCAGAGGTTGAAAATGGGCAGCGGGGTGAATCCCTGGGCCATGAGAGGGATTTAGTCGGACGTGGTGGATGGCCAGCCAGTCTTTTCCTACTCGTGGGAGAAAGGCCCAGTCTGGTGCCATCAAGGAAAAGGCAGCAGATGGACTCTATTCAACATATCATACATATCATACAGAGTCCTTTATACTTAATGAAGAGGGGTTGAGATGTGCTACATTTCTATTGTAGTGGTGTTTTTTTAGTTAAAGATTTTTCTATTTTTTAAAATTTTTTAAAGATTTTATTTATTTAATCGACAGAGACACACGGTGAGAGAGGGAACACAAGCAGAGGGAGTGGGAGAGGGAGAACCAGGCTTCCCGCTGAACAGGGAGCCCGATGTGGGACTTGGACCCAGGATCTTGGGATCATGACCTGAGCTGAAGGCAGATGCTGAGACTGAGCCACCCAGGCGCCCTGAAAGATCTTTTTTTTTTAATTTACTTACTTTAGAGAGAGAGGGAGAGCATGGTGTGGAGGGACAGAGAGAGTCTTAAGCTGACTTCACACTGAGTGCAGAGCCTGACGTGGGGCTTGATCTCATGATCCTGAAATCATGACCTGAGCCAGTATCAAGAGTTGGATGTTTAACCGACTGTGCCACCCAAGTGCCCCTCTACTGTAGTGTTTTGTAAATAATTTATTATAAATGTCCATGTGTAAGACAACTGGAAAAATGGGAACATCCCTAGAATTATTTTTTCTGTCTGTAGCTGATGACTTCTTGGACCCAAGTCTGATGTCCGGTGGTCACTGTCTCTGTCACTGGGTGTATTTACTTGTGTATGAGTGTCCAGCTTAAAGACAGAGATTTTTGGAGAGATGCCCTGAAACAGACACATTTAAAGTTGAATGACATTAATTTGACTTACTGCTTTTGAAGATACTGTATATGTTTGAAAGAATTAATAGCTGGTACCATTGAATCTAAGTTGCGTCTTTTCTTTAAAGATAGGTAGTGTTGGTCAATGTAATTTAGTAGCCCATAGTTAAGATGCTAACGTTTGTTTATGGCAAAAGAAGCTCTTGAGTACAGCAAGGATATTTGTATATAAGCAATAATGAAGTTAATGTCAGGTGGCCCAGAGGTGAGTTTTTTTGTTTTTGTTTTTACATACTTTACAAAGAATAAGATCTTTTCCCAGTGAGTCACAGGGTGAAGGTCTGTACCTTGTCCCACCAGAGTTCCACACACGGGTGCTGTCGGATCTCTGAATTTGCAGACCTCCACAGACGCTTGCGTTGATCACTAAGGGAGAAGTGCAGATGTTTCCAGCATCGGTTTCTGGATGGCAATTAAACTTGCTTCATCGTATCTAAAACTGCAATGCTGTATTTTGTGGATATGATTAATACAAATACAGATAATCTGTGTTGCTTTCTTGGAGTTTTTGTGCCCCACCCCCTATTCATTGCTGGTCCACCACCGAGTTAGTGTAGGTGGACAGGCATCTGGGTGGAAGTTGAAAAAGCAGCTTGTTGTGTTTTAAGACCCATGTCACCCTAGGCCAGCCCGGCCAGAAACAGGTCATGTTTATCCCTTGGATGTTGGGGGGAAAGGCTGAGGCCATGAGGTGACCCTGTGAGGCCTTAGACATACGGAGGTGCATATGCAAGTGGCCTGCTGTCAGGCTTCTCCACAACACTGGCATCCGGGAGGGTAAATCTCGGTCTTTCTCCTCCATGTTCTGGGCCCTTGATAGGATCCTGCCTTTCTCTAGAGCCTTCCTTCTAGTCACAAGTTGTCTCCACCTGAGGTGACATCCTTTTGGTGTCTAGGATTTTGCTTGTGTCTTTGCCTTGCTAAAGGTAACGAGGACGTGGAATGTCTGTATTATTTAGTATAACAGAAGGGATTGTCCCTTCCCTCCGTGTCCTTTTCCCAGTTTGCTCGTGTTCCTTCATTCTTGTCGTCTGTCAGGAAGCAGCCGTTCCTTAGCAAATGCCTCTCCCTTGGTCCAGCAGGACAGTCCACCTCCCTGAAGGGGACACAGACTGGCTATGGGGCATTGTCATACCCAACAGTGGGGCCTCTGTAGACGAGGGCAGCAGTAGGTTCTCCACAGACTGGGGCAGCCTTGGGGATCTCCAGAGGGTTCTGTGGACTGTGGACTCGGACCCTCCTCCAAGCCTCTGTGTGCAAAGCCCACCAGAACAGGGTGCACCCCCAGAATCTTGATGCTCAAGGTACCTTGCAAGGCTCTCACTGCTCCCCCAAAGACTGAGCTCTCCCTGGCTGACGCTGTCAGAGCACCAGCCGGGCCATCGCCCCACCCTTCATTTCCTCCATCCCAACGCCCCCCCCCCCCACTCCTGCGGTCTCTGAGTGTCTTTCCCCTAACAAAATGGTATGATAGAGGGGAATCTAAGGTGTGACCCCGTCTTCTAAATGGCTTGACATGTTGCCCGCAATCAACACATTTAATTGTTTCAAACAACCTTTGAGCCGTTTTGTACACGTGTGCCCTTTCTGGGAATGTGCCTGCCCTTCATCTGGAGGCTCATCCTCACGGTCTGGTCTTTTTAATTGTTTGAGTCTTTTTTGTGTTGTGGTTTTGTGGTTTTTGGGTTTTCGGTTTGTCGTGAAGTTTCTTTTTGCATTTTTCGTTAGATCGCAGAAGCAGCTTTTAGAGCTAGAAAAAATTAAGAGAGAAATTTAGATCCTGGAAGTATTTATCACTAAAGAGAATTAATATAAAAACAAATATATATATATATTTTTTTCCCTCTTTTTGCACTGTACGCCCCCTACCGCTTCATGTTATTCCTAATGTCCTGAGAATCCCTATGGTATTCCTAGTTGAGAATGGCTTTGAATAAGTTGGAAATATTTTCCACTATTCGAGTAGTATTCTGTCATTAAATCATAGAACACTCTGCCTGGCTCATACTATAAGAGCTTTTCTTTAAGCAAGAAACTGAAGGAGACTGAGATGCAGTGGTTTTTCTCTCTGCTGCACCAGGAAATCCCATGTAGGGCTCAGAGCAGAACATAGTCTCTTTGTCCACTGGTGAGCTCTCTCTATTTGAGACAAAAAGAGTACTCAGAACCGGCAAAGGGTGACAGAGGTAAAAAGCCACAGTCACACCCATCCATGCCCCTGGCTCCCGTGGTCCTTAGGAAGGAGAAGACTTGTCAGGTTGGGCCTCCTTCAGCCCCTGTGGGGCCCTTGCTTCTTCCTACCCATATTTTTCTTACAACCCGAGGGGTACCCGCTCCCTGAGAACGTGCTGGCGGTGCCCCACAGTACAGAGGCAGACGTGTGGCCCTAGACACAGTAGCCGCCATACTGCTGTCCTCAGATATGATGGAGTGACTACCAGCAGTCCATCCTCCCCGTCTTTGGAGAGCCGCTGACTGCAGACATTACCTAGCAACAAAAAAAGCTGGAGTCGGGCAGGGAGAAGTGAGACGGTTGTTATTAATCACGCTGAGATGAGGTATTGTGGTTTAAAAATGGAAAAGGAAGGGACAGATTAAATATTGACATGTACCGTATTCTAACTGTGGTAGCTTTTGGCTTGTCTAACACAAAAACATATATTTGCCGAAAGGGGAAATAAAATCTTCATCTAACTTCTGCTTCAAGGGGCTTCGGGTGGAAAAAAAAGAGAGCGAGCTTAATGTGATTCATTTCCAGTCTGGCCTCAGATGAAGAGTTTAGTTATTGAAGTCTGTGAAAGCTTTTTCTTAGGGCGTTCACAATGCAGTGTGTCCTCTGAAACAGATTCTCTCTTGAGATTTCTCTCGAGTCGCTGAGTTTTAGAAAACAAGTCAAATATTTCTTCTCTTATATGACATGATGACCGTATGCCGATAGTATAGAAAATATACATTAAATACATGACATATATAGTGGGAACTTGAAGAAAATATGTGACCTGTAAGAAGTTTGGGTGCTCCCCCCCTCCCCCCAGCTTCCCAGGATACAGGCCTCATTGGTGAATTCTTAAGTATTGTTAAACAAGTCTTGTAAAATGTTAATTTGTAAATCAGTGTCTTCTCTCTGTACATGTTGTCCTTCAAGGTCACTTTCCCTGTTATTACAATAGTGAGAGTGAACTCACCTCGACCCTAGTACCCTCAGCCTCCTGGCATGATGGTTAGGATGGCTCTTAAGGTCTTATTGGCCTCCCTTTTCAAGTTCACCAAGTTTTCACAGTGAGTAAGTCCTTGTCTGAGAAAATGACCTCTGAACGTAAATGTATGGGACTGTTGAGAAGGGCCTATGTGGTGGGATTCTAAGGAGAGACAATTAAAATTCTAACCTACAGCCATAAATACAGAGTTTCGTCATAGAAGAGAAATTAGAAATCATTAGAAATCCCGGGGCCTCATTTTGTAAATGGGGAAACAGTTTCAGTTCCAGTGTCAAAGGTGAATGTAGCTGGGAGGAAGGAGAAGGGAATTGAACCTGGATCGCTTTTGTTCTCTAGTTGACAAATCTCGGAGCTTAAAATGCTCCTGACAAATGAAATTGTAAATGCATCTCATCTGTTTCCCTAAGCCTGCCTTCGGTCCACAAATGTTTTCTATTCATCGGCCTAAGAAACAGCTTTGGTTCTGACACTCGCAGCGAGTCCACGTATTTATCTTTTAGAGGAAATGACGGGGCATATTTTTTCTCCTTTCCTGAAGTATGGGATGGGGTTCTTGAAAGGGGCTTGTTACTAATACCGGGACTTAGTAGAAAGGAAAAGAAATACATTAAAGATCCTTAAATCTTCCCTTAGCTGCTTCTCAGAATTGGGTCAATAACCTCTGAAGTGGCTAAGATGAGTCAGGAATGGGTTAATAAAATGACAAATTCTAGAACAAGAAAGGACCTCTAAGGTCATTGGGCCTAGCCTCTGTCTTTAGGTAACTAAGGTGTTAATTTCCTACTGTGATAACAACTGAAACTCAAAAGGATTATATGCTCCACCTAGATCCCAGAGTAAAATTGTAAGCACTGTTATTTTATAAAATTAAGTGAACTCGAAGATCTCATTCATCTTCTAACCCAGTCAGCTTGCCTTTGCCTCCACTGCCAGCCTCTTTGTGGAATTTTTTTTTCCTAGTGACTCCTGCCCCCTACCCCTGCCCACCCCCCATCTTTTTAGTCCCTCTTTTAATTCTGTAACAAACCCCAGGCTCTCTCAGCTCTTCTGGCACTGCTCTGGACTCCCCTGCTTGGCCTGGAGGAGATCGGCTGTGTCTGGAGGGACAGGAAGAGTTATTATGCGGACGACAGGCACCAGCTGTTCTGCACCGCATCAGTACCAGTGAGAACACGGGAGGAAATGAGCTCTAGTGGCAGCTTGGAAGATTTAGGTTAAGCATAAGGAAATGAATCCTGAGTCATGAAGACTGTCAGGAACTAGAGTAAATTGTTAAGGAAGATTGTGGAATCTGCTTCTCTGGAAAAACAAAAAGCACACCTTCAAAATAAGGCAGCCTCGCTGCCCAGAATGATTTTAGTGGGGTCTGCTTGAAGTTAGGGGGGTAAACCGGATGACCTCCCATCCTCCCTCTTGGTTCTATTAAAAGATTTGCAGGGGATGAGGTTTCCATAGTCAGTAGCACAGTCTAATACTTAACAAGTCTTTTGTTGAAGATATTAATACCATCTTTTCATCTGACCTAAATCTTTCCTGTGGAAGTTAAGCCATGCTCCCACTGGGGATGAAGAGCAGAGGAGATCAGAATTCAACCTTGAAAGGATCCAGTTAAATTTAGAGCGTTTAGAGTTAGAGAGCCTCAAGAATCGGCACTGAACTGGGTCGCATCATTCAGTGGCTTCAGGGAGGGATATCACAGCACCTTGACTCTCGGTTTTGGTATTAGAGTCAAAGGCTCCCGTAGTTGAGATTAATAAGGATTAATAGGGATAGGGAGGTGGAAGGAAAAGAGTGTGATTTCAAGGTTTGTGGTTGTTACCACCAAACCACTGCATTAATGTAAGCCAAAATTAAAACCACAGTATAAAATGTCATGCTTACACATTTATTTGCTCCAGCAAATCTGAAGGCAGTCAACCCTGCAACCAGCTCCACGGTGGACATAAAGATAGATAACCAAGCAGCACAAAGATTAGAACCTCTTCATTAATTAAAAAAATTTTTTTGTATTAGCTTAACAAAACATAAAAAAATGTGCATGTATTCAGGAAGTGCAGTAAGATGAATTAATGAGTTTTAAGGCTATAATGTTCAATTAATTAGTAATTTCCATTCAGCCTGTTGCCCGACTCATAATGAGCATTTTCTGCAGTCTAAATAAAATTTAGACTGCTTAGCTTTTGGGAATTTTATTTAGCTTCTTTTTATTACAGCTTGAAAAAGGGCCTTTTAGCATTTCTAAAAGGGTGACTACTGTACATTTTCAGCCTTTCTTAATTATTGCCATTTTCAAAAGCAGCTCACCAAGCCCTATAAGAAGATACAAGTGACTTTCATGTCATAATATCAGATCAAAACACATTCGGGGAGCCCAGATTTTCTTGGAGGTGACAAAGATCCCCCTTTTGGGGAGAAAGAAGGATAACTTCCAAAAAACCAAAGCTATAGCGAGAAGAAGTATTTTTGCGGGGGAGGGAAAAACAAGAAAATTCCTTTCAGCTGTCACAGTGGGAAGTCGCCCAGGTGAGGATGACATTGAAGAAATCCTTCCAAGCATATGCCTTCCCCAGTTGGGAAAAATCTCCGTGATCCCCTTTCATTTTCACTCTCATCTCTCCTTCCAGTATTATTCTTGGGTAAGTGACTAGGTCCCCAGTCCCCTAACATTAGGAGACCTCACCATTGTCTTGTTTCCTTTCCACCTCCCTGTCCAGTTCTCATCTCCAGTGAATCACCTTCCTGATTCGTAAGGAATCTTGGTTTCCCATTTAGAAGGGCATGTATGTTGTCCAAGACTTTGACATTTGGAAAGGTGAGGAATAAGTTGAAACTCTGCTTATGGAGGGTTGTTTGATCTTAAAGCAAAAACAAAAACAAAGTAACATTCAGCTAACCCCATGGAGTCACTGGGTATAGATGTTAGCAGGCAGCCGGGTTGGGCTGGCCCTAACCAAGCATAAGAATAGAGTCTGTCTGTCCATTTCCCCATCTTTGGCACATTTGGGGAGTTGCCTCCTGATTCCATTCTCCAGAGCTCCTCCTTCCCTGTGAGATGATGTAGGTGAGTGCGGGAGTGCCTCTCTCCGGCTTGTTGCAGGATGATGTTGGTTTCAGATGTTCTTACTGCCCTTATGGCACTTTTTGCAGGAAGACTTTGCTTGACATCATGCTTTCTTGCCCCTTCCTGGAATAATGCCTGGGAGAGGGCAGCATTATTTTCAAACCTTGGGTGAGAGGAGATAAGATTGGTGACAGTTGGACCGTCCCTTGTAGGTGGCTCTGCATGAACCCATGTGAAGTTTGACATTCAGTTGCTGACTCCCAGAATGAAAAGTCCTGTCTTTTTAACTGAATAAAGGCTGATATGATAGGACTCATCCAGTAACAACAGGGAAGCTTTAAATTAAAGGAGCCCTGAGCATTTCTGTCAATGCTTCTGTAGGAACGGATGCTGTGACATGAATGTATATTGTTGACAGTAACCACAGAGACAGATATCAAGGGAACAAGTTATGGGACCTCTTCAGTGTCAGCACGAGGGTGCCCGAAATCTGGGAGGCCATAAAGCAGGTCATCAAAAATAGATGGGGTAGCAAGTTTGGAATTTTTTTTTTATAAGGAAGAAGAAACCATTGGCAATCTACTGTGTTTCCAAATGTCACAGCTATCCAGGTAGCTTGAAGTGGGCTTGAAGCCCCACCCTCCTATAACCTCCTCCCCATTCTCACTGACAGGATGCAAGGGGGGAAACCCGAGGATGGTTCCAGATTTGCAGCCACTGGGAGAGACGGTTTGTGCAGCCCAGGGTGTGTAAAAGGGATTGAGGTCAGTGCTGTGCCTGTCGTTGTTAGGGGAAGCTTGGGAGGTGGGGAGCAGAGTGGGAGGCTTGCTTTTTCCTCTCCCATACCTGCTAATGTGATTTCAGCAAAAATCCTGGCTTTCCATATTCAGTCTTAAACAGGTATGATGGTTAGGTATTAATATTAATGAGCATAATAACAATAATGAAACTGGCAGCAGCATCAAATGAATGTGGTCTCCTGCAGTAGAAATATTTACCCGATGTGTCCTGCCAGTTAGAGAGATTTTGGCATTAAACCTAGACATTACCTCATCCTCCTGGGCAGACAGCCGATTTCAATGCTGAGCAAGTCTGCAGAAGTGAGGAGCTGAATACCTGCCTGATGAGCTGCATAGCCCCAGACCCTGGTCGGGCGTGATTTTCTTGAGCACGTCTGTCCGTCTGTCTCACCCTTAGTTCCTTTCTCTCTCTCTCCAGCACTCTGTAGGGGTGTCGCTGTTTTCAAACTGTGCTGATATAGATGTACTGTACATATATAGTATATATATTATATATATATATATACCCTATCATATCTATATGACATATATATATTTATATATATATATTTATATTTTTTAATATATATTTATATATATATAAATATTTTATATATATATATTTTTTATATATATATATATTTTTTATATATATATATAAATTTTTTTTAAGGTCTGCCAGCCAGGTGGGTGGGTCTTAATGCACATAGAAATCTGAAAGGTCAGAATTAGGAGGAAAAGTGAAGTACCTGTATATCCCCCCCAACTTGTGCACGCACGCGCGCGCGCACACACACACACACACACACACACACACACACATCCTTACACTTGCAGGCACACATGCTCCTCTGTGTGGGACAGGGGAATGAAACAGCCTTTTTTGTTTCTTTTAGTTCATGTTAAATACAAGGGACATTGTACAACGAAGGAGGTTTTATTTCAAGATCTTTAACAACTAAAATAATATTTTGCAACATTGAAATTGTACTAAAACTGTGGTTTTGCTACTTCCAACCTAAGAGAACAGAACATTTAAAATCCTTTTATTGTGCTGGCCTTAAACCACTTTGAAGTTAGTACTATATACATGATAGAGACTCAGGATAAGCACAGCAGACAAATCTGGGTTAGAATTAGAATCTTTGGGTAATATTGAAAACATTGGCAAAGCTTTGAATTATCATGAAAGCACCAAGGAGTCATTCCATAAGTTTTCCAAATAGGGTATGGAAAACCACTCCATCTCCTCCTAGGATCAATTTGCCTTGTTTTTTTTAGCTCTTGACTCAGAGTTTCATATCACAAAGGTTTTGTGCTATTGCTACTGAGTGAATTAATGTTATCAATTGGTGTCCTATTTTCTAAAATTCCTCCCCAGAGCCAAACAGCTTCTGTGTTGGCCCTGATTTTTAACTAGTCCTTAGGACTGTATTGAGGTACATTTTGTGATAACTTTTAAGTTTTTTTTTTTTCTAAAATGCTCTTATCTGGATTTAAGTTGTTCTAACTCCTTTACACACCCACAGTTGAATACTGATTATTGGCCTATAAGCATTGGCCAAATTTTTGTATACGAAGCTCATTCTAGCCACCAAGTCATTAAAAAATGTAATATATAAGTGCTAAGCTCATAAATATACAGTTTGGCCATCTACTAAATTCTTAGTCATTTGTTAACTCTTTGCAGACAAAATAATGTATTGAGAAAATAGCTTTCTTCTGATGGCAGAATGGGCCAGACTGTGTAGCTCTGCTTCTCATGTGCTCTCAGCCAGCTTGGGCTGTGACTGTCTGGAATCCGCAGGCACACCAAGACAGGGACTGCCCACCGGGAGGAGTTTGGGCCAAGCCTAGGAAGGTGAGCTGCCCGTGAAACAGGTCTTCCCAGTGCTTCGGCACGGTTTTTGACTTTTCCCCAGCATCCTCAGAGAGCGCAGCCGTCTGGGACTCACTGACAGACCGGGCAGTTATCCACGGGGCAGCCCCACATCCACCAGCTGAGATCCATCGTCATGAGGCAATTCTCCATGGGCTATTTGGGGGATGGATTTCTTTTTTTTTTTTTTTTTTTTTAAGATTTTATTTATTTGACAGAGAGAAACACAGCGAGAGAGGGAACACAAGCAGAGGGACTGGTAGCGGGAGAAGCAGGCTTCCTGCAGAGCAGAGAGCCCGATGTGGGGCTCGATCCCAGGCCCCCGGGATCTGACCTGGGCTGAAGGCAGACGCTTAATGACCGAGCCACCCAGGCGCCCCGGGGGGATGGATTTCTTTCCATCTTCCAGGGGCTTTATGTCCAGAGAGTTGTAGGTCAGTAGATACAACAAACATCAGCTGTAATAGAAGGAATTTGGGGGAGATGCTCAAGAATGAAGGTGACAGTGGAGTTTGTTGCATAAATCAGAATTACATACTTGTATTAATACGAACTTAAGGCACTGATGGTATCACATGGAGTTTTAGGTTTTGACTATGCATGAATGATGACTCTTAACAGTTTATCTGTGGCCACAATTGGTTGATGATCTGTGATAAAATATTTATAATTTATATACCCGAAAGCGGATATTGATAAAAGGGTATTTTTTTATTCTGATGCTGTTTTTTAGTTTTTTGTTTTAAGTTCCTATTTTAATTCCAGTTAACATACAGTGGTGTATCCGTTTCAGGCGTACAATATAGTAATTCAGTGCTTTCCATACACCGCCTTGTGCGCAACAAGGATTTTTTAAAAACTTATTTTACTCTGTGACTTTTTTTGCTCAGTTACATGGAAGATGGCCCTAACTACTCTTGCAAATGGTATCATTGAAAAATGCAGCACTCCGTGCTCCAGCAATATTTCTATTCTGTGCAGGCTTTGAAAATCCTTTTCCACAGAGAGTTGGCAATCTGCCACTGTTTTCGACAGACAACATGTTTCCTCACCACCAGGTACCAGAACAAATGGTGACATGTAGGAGGTTCTCTCTCTTAAGTAAAAATACCCTAAGTACTCTAGGTAGGAATCAGGACTTAAATATCAGATAAGGGAAAGAGATAAGAAAGGAAAGAGGAAAAAGGATGGGGAAGGAACTTCCTCGAATATTCCAGCAGTTCCATATAAAATAAAGAACCACAGGTATGGGAAGTGGGAGCATAGGCGTGCTGGAGAGATCCAGACAAGCAAAATGAATGAGGCCTGTAATGAAGCGCATTTTGTTTTATTCCAGGAGGGCATTGGAAGCTGTATATCAGGCAGAAGTGAAAAGGAAAGACCAAGACAGTCCTTTTAAAGAAGAATATCCATTATCTTTATTTTTTAATTTTTAAAATTTTATTTAAATTTTAAGTTAATTTTATTAATCTTATTAAACTAAGTCAATTTAAAATTTAAATTAAAAATTTTTAAATTTTTAATTTAAAAAAATTTTTAAAGAGATTTTATTTACTTATTTGAGAGAGAGTGAGCAAGAGAGCTTGAGAAAGGAGAAGGTCAGAGGGAGAAGCAGACTCCCCATGGTGCTGGGGACCCAATGCGGGACTCGATCCCAGGAATTCAGGATCATGACCTGAGCCAAATGCTGTCACTTAACCAACTGAGCCACCCAGGCACCCAAATATTCATTGTCTTTAGTATATGTGCTGCCGAAGCAAGCACTATTCATTGTCTTTAAATGAGCAATTGCATGCTGAAGGGTGAATGGGTAATACAGAATATACATTTTCTCTTCTGCAAGAGGCAAGAGTGTGAGTTATGATTAAGTCTTGTGCCAGCCTTCCCACAAAGATGCCCCATGTTACTTGCCATGCTGTTGGTGATGGATTCTGATGTGGGACTAGCCACAATATTTTATTTACTTATTTGAGAGAGAGTGAGAGAGAGAGTTTGAGAAAGGAGAAGGTCAGAGGGAGAAGCAGACTCCCCATGGTACTGGGAGCCCAATGCGGGACTCAATCCCAGGAATTCAAGATCATGACCATGCTTTGTAGGAGAGGCCATCCTTCTCACCAGAGGACCTGGATAGGCTGTGGAGTCAGAGGAACTGGCTTTAGATTTTAGCTCTGCCATGTGGCTTGGACAAGACACTGATCCCTAGCTCACAGGGTTATCATGATGGCCTATAGTATAATCCCTCACACACTCCAGGGACTCCGAGAATATGGTGGTGGCTTCTGAATAAAGAAATATAATAATGTCTTTTAATTCCTGTAGACTGTTGGAGCTGGTCAGCCATAAGCTAAGTCTCAGTTAGCTCCAGGGAAAAGGAGATTTTTTTTTTAGGTTAGCCCTACTAATAATCATGGGCAAAATTGTAATTGTTCCTTGACCTTTAAACACTTTTTGTCAAAACATTAAAAAACGCCTATTATCAGATATATGTATGCATATATATGTATATATATATGACAAATGGTAGTAAAAGTAGTATTTATTTAGCGTATTGTAATTTAAAACATTAGAAACATTAAGAAACAAACTGTTCTATTTCTCTGTATAACTTAACAAGAGTAGTTTGAACAGAGCCTGCCATCTCCTTCCTGCCCTGTAACTAATGGTACAGAGCTCTCGTTTGTCCTGTGCCTTGATGAATTGTCATACTCCTTTCTGAGTTTGGATCAGCTTCCAATATTTTGTCCTTCATGCTTTCAGTGTTGTGAAATATCTCTGAGAGTTCTTTTAATGTAAATTTTTTTTTTTTTGGTGCCATCATTTCCCCTGGGTCACCTTTATCCTTTTTGTCACAACTCCTTTCCTCCTTTATGTCAATAAGCTTGCCTTCTCAGAGTTTTTCTAGCTGCACGTTACCCGTCTCGAGCAGCATCAGGGTCACTGTTCCCACTGTCGGCTATTTCTTCTATACCTCAACTTACAATTCAAATTTCACTTCCAGCATTATCCCTTTGCATTTCTTTCTGTCTTTGTTGGCTAGTTCTCTCTTCTGATTTCCATTTTTGTAACATGGCACGTATGTATCCCTGGGACACAGGACACAACACGACGACACCCTTTGCTGTTTATGTGTAAATAACAGCTGTGTGGTGACCAGTCCCCAGCGCATTTTGGAACAAGTGATGTGATTGGTTACGGGTCCTGATGCTCAGCTGTTATTTACATAGCGATTTGTAGACTGAAGAGCTAGCTGTAGGGTTTGTACTTTATGCAATTACTCTTAGTCAGTATACTCTGATAACTGAAATTGGAATTGTGTTGTTTGGGCATGGTGTTATTTAAAGTGTGGTAATTGACATTTTTTCATATCTGAACTGCGTGTAAAGCAAAGATTGCCTGTGCTCGAATCTTGAGCAGCACCCGTAATATGTTTCGTAGGAATAGGAATCCATGACTTCTAGTTAAAACTGGAATCAGTAAACTCTAGCAATCAACTGGGAGACTTGCTGCATGTTACTCCACCTCTCTGGGTCTCAGTTTTCCCTTCTGTAAAAGCATGGATGACTTTACAGTGTCTCTTCCAGCTCCAAAATGATTAGATTATACCGTGTGGGGACACTGTAAGAGAGACTTCCAAAGAAAGCCATTTAAAGATGATTAACGGGTTGAAAAAGGAGACCTCCGAGGACAGGTTGTGACAACTAGATTAGCTTTCCTAACATACAATGACAGATTGCAGCCCTTGTGGGGTTCATGCCTAAAGCCTGGTGAGCACCTCCCCATCTCCATTACTGAGAGTAGGAGCAACCTAAAGGATAAGGGAGATACAGCTTTTATAGGAAGCAATTATAGGATTAATGTGGCTTGTATGAGGAGGAAGAGGAACAAAACAAACAAACAAGGAAGAGGTATAGAGGTGGTGCCAAAGTCATCTTTTCATCTACTTGGGAAACATGGAATTAAAGTTGGGTTTTGCAAATAAAAGCCAACACACTGAGGTTAGGGAAATGGAAATAATTTCTGAGAGCAAGATCCTTTGAGCCTGGATTGGGTTGCCCGTGGAGACTGTGGGTCTTGTGTCATTTGTGTCTTTACAAAGGGGATCTTTGAGGAGTGGTCTGAGCGTAGCCCGAAGAAGTAGGAGAAAACTGGACAAGCTCAGAAGGTCTCTTCTCCACTGTGCTTTTTAATTCTGTTTCTGAAAAGAGAAAACAAAATATTCTCAAAAATCATCACCCAGCTATCAGTTTACTACAAAATGGGCATGCTCTTCCAAAAATATGGGTAAAGAAAATATTTATCATAAATTCTGTGGTCTCCCGAGGGGAAAGATTTTCCTAGAGGGCTGACTGGGGAATTGGGGGATGAGAAAATGAGTGGTTGGTTTTGACCCATTGAGAGGAAAGTCTTATAGCATCAATTTAGCTGCCATAATACCATCTAGCAGTATTTCTTTTTAAACATGCTGTATTGGGAAGTATTGGCTCTCAAGAGTCAAAATGCCTAAACCTAAAACAAAGAAAAGACATTAACCTCCCTTTTGATTGCTTCACTTAACTCCCCAAATCAGACTCTATTAGAAACTGTCCCAAGAAATCTGTTTTTACTGTCATTGGCACTGGGAGAGATGTTCCAGAGACTGCAAGAGGTAAAACATCTGGAGTGTGTGTTATTGTGACTGTTTATGCATCTAGTTGAAGACATTTCTTGGGCATTGAAGTTAAATTTACAACAAGGAGTACTTTCACTGTTTATCCCTGAAATTCTTTGGATTCTCATCCAGCAGTCATTGTGTTTATCTAAGATGGGTTGGAAGGCAAACCATAGTGTTTTGTTTTTAAATGTGACTTGCTTCTGTTTCTTTTGATGGTTGTCTCTTGCATTGGACTTCTAGGATACAGGCTTAATAAGGAAATGTGTCTATATTTTAGCTACCTCCCCCCCTTTTGTAACCCCTCAGCTGCACATTTTTGCAACATAACTACCTGACCAAAATAAGGACTCTGAAGGACTGTTCTTCAGAGTCACAATATGCGATTTATGGTTTTAGATCCCTGTGTAGTTAATAGTTGCCTAATCATCCATGGCCTTGTTTCCTATGAACAAGAAAACATTCTGAAACAGGAATGTTCTACACAGGTTTTGTAAGGCACTTACCATGAGCTTCTGGAGTAGAAAAGGTTGAGTGCTTGCAATTTTTTTAAAAAGATTTATTTATTTATTTTTGAGAGAGAGAGAGAGAGAGAGCGTGCATGGGTGTGGGGGTGGGAAGGAGCAGAGGGAGAGAAAGTCTTACGCAGGCTCCTTCCTCACTTAGCACCGCTGAGCTGGACCTCCGGCTCCATCTCATGATCCTGAGATAAAACCAAGAGTCTGACGCTTAACTGACTGAGTCGCCCTGGCAACCCCAGGTGCTCACAGTTTTTTAAGATTTTTATCTGTTTGAGAGAGCAAGAGAGCACAAGCACGGGAGGGGCAGAGGGAGAAGGAGAACAGGCTCCCTGCTGAGTGGGGACCCGATGTGGGGCTTGATGTAGGGGGTTGATGCGGGGCTTGATCTCAGGACCCTGGGATCATGACCTGAGTCAAAGGCAGACCCCTCACCTACTGAGCCACCCAGGTGCCCCAAGTGCTCGTTGTTTTGATGCAGGGTTCCTTTCAAATGTTGATGCTTTTGAACATGTGATATGTCCCTAATAGATTTGCTACTTTTGTCCTTCACATGCTGGATTCATAATCCCTTAGCTTCATTGACCAATTTTATGTGGTTTATAGTTACTATGTTAAAATTGCCTTGATCAATTCTTGCTTGAAATAGTCTTAGAAAACTAATGACTACTACATTTAACTTGAGAAAATTGGAGAGATTGATTTTTTTTGCCTAGTATCCTGCCTCCTTCTACTTCTAGTTAACCATAACCGCATTCCTCTTTAATTTAATTTAAAATTTTCCATCTAATTTTTGAGGGTTAATTAGGTTCACATACTCTCTTGGGTATTATTAGCCAAATTCCCATTGGCTGTAATATTTTGGAGTGTCAAGTTTTGCTTGAAGAGAGCTTTGACAATGTAGATTTCTTCCCACAAATACTGAAAAATAAAAAATTTTTGACTTATTTTATGTATTACCCCTGGGAAAATATCCCATCTTCTCTCACTACATTCGGACTTCAGGGACTGTGCTCTGAATTATCAGATGATGTGAGCAGTGGCTCCTATTTGACCACAGAAACTAGCTGCACAGCCACAGTTCCTTTAAACTAATGAGGACCTAAACTGCCCAGAGGGGCCTGCTCAGCACCAGAACAGGATATTGCTGGCTTCGTAGGCTTGATACATGTTGATGGTTTGATTAACAAATCATTCCAGTCTGTCCTATGCTACACTTCATGTTTTTCTCGATCATCTTGCCCTGTGGTCACAGAGCTGGTTCTGGTCTCTTACCTCTACTCTGTTTAAGATTTCACCATTTTCTAAATGGGAAGGTACAAAGAGTATAAATTACTACTGTATTTCATTTCTATCATGTTGCATATATTAACTTTTACATTTACATCTAGTAAATGATAGAATTCTCATTCCATAATGTGGACCCACATGTTTTCAAATGCATATCTTTGGACTGCTGAAGTCCTAGGTTGAGTCCTGACCCCTTCATGACTGCGTATGTAACTTTCTTTTAACCTCAGTTTCTTTATCTATACAGTGAGATAGCAAACTGATTTCATGGAATTTTGTAAAAACTAAGTGAATGCAAATAAGTTACTGAGAGCAGTTTCTACTATGTAATAGATACTCAACAAATACATTTTTTAAAGATTTTATTTATTTATTTGATAGAAAGAGATCACAAGTAGGAGGAGAGGCAGGCAGAGAGAGAGAGAGGGAAGCAGGCTCCCTGCTGAGCAGAGAGCCCAATGCGGGACTCGATCCCAGGACCCTGAGACCATGACCTGAGCTGAAGGCAGAGGCTTTAACCCACTGAGCCATCCAGGCGCCCCGATACTCAACAAATTTCCGTTCTCCTTCCCTCTCTTTATGAAGTTCAGAGTTAAATATCTGATTCTTGTTTAATTAAACATAGATATCCGAGTTAGGTGAGGCTCGCTGACAGATAACTGAGATTCTGAAGTGCAAAATAGAGACGGAGCAGCCCAGTGTGGCTGTAGCGTCCCTAATCAGGGTGCTACTTGTTACACAGAATCTTGACTCTTTCAGTTCAGTGTCTGTGTCATCATGTAAGTTCATTTGAAGATGCTTTGGGTCCACTCGGTACTCTACATTCTACCTTGAGAAGCAGTGACTCTGAGCCCATTCCAGAATCGGACTTAAATAACACAGACTGATGATCTAAGCACATGCATCAGCCCAGAGGTAAAAGCCAGGCTGTGTTGCTGCCGCAGCCTCTTCCAGTTTCCCAGTGAGCAGGTTCGAGTTCCAGGTTCAACTGCTCTGTTCAAATCTGCCTAATCTTGCTCTTTATAGAGGAGCAGAATAAAAAGGCTCCTCTAAGCAGCAAAATAGAACGTTGCCGTGTGCTGTCATTGAAAGGCACATTAGCCACAGCTGTGCCAACTCTGCACCTTGTTTCTTCTCCCATTCCCACCGGGGCTCCCCAGCTTTCCTCTTTATGGACATTTTTGCAATATTTAAATTGTTAGGAGGTAATTAAGCCACACGAGTGTTGAAGGGTTGGCTGTTGTTGGAGACAGAATGTAAATGATTGAGGTGTAAATAGTCTTCCCTGTAGATGGAGATGGCTCAGAGAGCTTACCTGCTTCGAGCACAGCCTTGGTATGCACTCTCTTATTTCACAGGCGGCTGTTTGAAATAAACCCAAATCCATGGTGAGCTGCCTGTGGGTGTGAAGGAAGGAAAGATGAGTAGTTCTGACTTCGCTTTTTGTAAAGTTTCCAAATATATAGCAAAGGGCAGGAGACAAACAGGGATCTGGTCCTAGAAGTGGTGGGTTGCTGCAGTATTTCCATTTAAATGTGACTCTGAAAGCTAACTTTGTCCTAGAAGCCTTGCAGTTACAGGACAGTTGTCTTCAAAAAACTGAAAGCATTTCAGGGCACCTGGATGGCTCCGTCAGTTAAGCGTCCCACTCTTGATTTTGGCTCAGGTCTTGATCTCAGGGTTGTGAGATCAACCACACGGGGGCGTGGAGCCTGCTTAAGATTCCCTCCCTCTTCCTCTGCCCTCCTCCACATGTGCATGCACTTTTTTTTTCTAGACAAAACCAAAACACAAAACCAAAAAAACTGAAAGCATGTAGAATCCAAGATAAATAAACTTTAAATTGTCAGATAAAGCAAGCCATTGATGAGACATTTAGGCAGAATTTCAGGGAAGTACAGATGCCTGTATGGCTAACATACAACACTGATGAAGGTCCCCTGGTGTTTTGCCAATCTCTTGAAGAAATCGCAGTAGACTTACCAATATTTAATTCCCATCATTTAACAATAGTTGGTGTTTTACTTAGGACTGCCCCTTCCACCCCCAAATCAGACAATGATACAAGATCTGTAGGGCCAAAAACATTTCTAAATTATATTTAGATCATTACTGCTTGAAGTATTTATTTGCATTTTATGGTGAATGTTTCCTAAGCAAGCTGATATATTCTGATTCCTAAAAGTCTCCATGTTTATTTATATCTCTTCCTCTTTCCCTGCCCCCCCCCATGAAGGTAGAAATACCAAGGGTGTTGCAAATACATGCCGCCATAACAAAGTTCTAATAAGTTTGAATCTTTATAGCAGCTCCTATAGCAATAATATCATGAATGATCTCTTTTAATGGTGTTCTGAAGACCTCATTTTTTTATGGATGGCTGTGGATCTCAGCACTTCCAAGGGCTTTCCCATCTTTGTTCACTCATTAGCTTGGTCTTATAACCTGAAGAGGCACGATGCTGTTCTAGCAAGTACCTGCCCTTCCAGTTGAGGGTATGATGTGTGCAGCAGTCGGAGGGCGCAGGCTGAGCGCTGTCCTTTGGTGACAGAAAGACGCTTCACAGACACGTGCTTATAGAGCTGGGCTCTTTAGTGTTCAGGTAGCATTGTAAATTTCGGTGGTTCCTAAACCAATAGAGTAGTACTTCACATTGACACTGTTTTCGATTCAGGGTCAGTGTCGCCGAGCATCCGTGTATTTTGATCCTAAAAAGTTTGATCCTAAACTCTAGATGAAGTTATGTAAAGTAGGTTTGGGTTTGTTGACCCTGGAATGTGGCAACTCACTGGGAGAAAAAGCCCTTGGTGAGGCTTTCTTCATAGTGTTGGTTGGTTTTGTTTTCATTTTTGTTTTTTGAAGGAAAACAACCTGGAATCAGCTTGTGCTCCTCAGGCAGTTGGCATCCCTTTTTAAAAAATGTGTTCTTCTTACAGAGTGCCTGGGTGGCTCAGTCATTAAGAGTCTGCCTTCGGCTTGGGTCGTGATCCCAGGGTCCTGGGATTGAGCCCTGCATTGAGCTTCCAGCTCAGTGGGGAGCCTGCTTCTCCTTCTCTCACTCCCCCTGTTTGTATTCCCTCTCCCTCCCTCCCTCTCTCTCTCTCTCACTCAAATGAATAAATAAAATCTTTAAAAAAAAAGTCTTCTTACAAGCAAATATTTGTAACATATATGTTAGGTATTAAGAAACATCACAGTTCAGTGGACACTCATGTTCCCAGCACTCAGTCTTCCCAAGCAGAAGAGTGTCACCCTTATTTTTGCTGTCTTTCATGTGCCTACTCTGGACTCACCCGTTTCTCTCTCTTCTCAGGTCACCACTACTCAGCATTTGTGGTTATCATTTATTGTCTTTTCTTTATAGATTTCCTCAGATATATGTGTTCCTAAACAATTCGGTTTTTAAAGAATTTGTTTCTAAATTTTATATGATGAATTGTAATAGCTTTATTCTTTTGCAACTTTATTTTTCAACAAGTTTCTGACGTCTATCCATATTGCTGCATGGGTGCTATAAATATGGCACAAGGTGGATATGTACATTCTCCCGTTGGTAGATATCTGAGTTGCTTTAAATATTTTGTTTTTGCAAATAGTACCTGTCTCATGGTGCCTGTAGGCAAGGAATTAGGTGAATCACCTTTGAATGATATTGCCAGGTCATGTGATATGTACATCTTCATTGGCACTGGAAGGCCAGATTGCTTTCCAGAGTGATTAGCTCAATTATACTTTCACCAGCAGTGTCTAAGTGTTGAGTTTCTTCCTGTACCCACTGACACTTGATGTTGTGAGACTCTTCAATTTTTGTCAGGCTTTTCAGGGTGAAATGATACCTCATTGGAGCTCTAGTTTTCATCTACTTGGTATGTTTATTGACTGTCTTGATTTTTCTTCCATGAATTGCATCTTCGAGTTTTTTCACCCATTTTCTTTTAGGTTAAGTCAAGGTCTGTAAAGTGTCTGAGGTTCTACCGTACTTACAAGCAAACAACTTAGCCTGTCAGTTCTATGGATATTGGCAGAAGATATGAGACTCCTGGACTATCGACAGAGGACTTTATTACTTCCAGAATGACAAACAGCATGAACATCAGCATATTTGCATTACTTCTCCTTGCCCCAAGTCCCACTGAGGTGCCATCGGCCCCAATGGATGTATAGGCAGTGGGTTGAATTAAATAATCCCTGAGCTTAGGGAACCCGAATCTTTTATAATTAGCAGTAAGCGTTCCCCTCCTTTTTTTTTTTTTGAGATTTATTTATTTATTTGAGATTTATTTATTTGAGATAGAGAGAAAGAGAAAAATGCATGCATGCACGCACGAAAACATGGGGTAGGGGAGGGGAGGAGCAGAGGGAGAAGGAAAAGCAGACTCCCCACTGAGCAGGGAGCCTGACCGCATCATGACCTGAGCCAAAGGCAGACACTTAACCAACTGAGCCACTCAGGTGCCCCATGCCCCTCCTTTAGTCTGGAGGGAAGTATTATCCTTTATTATACTGAAGTAAACAGACTTGCCCTTGGCTCCAGAGGGAGATACTGTCTTTATCTTGTAAGGCTGCTTCCTATACAGACATTTTTGAAATAATAATCCAGAAAGAAGGACAGTACCTTTGCTCACAAGATGTACAGAACCACAGAAGCCCCATGGAGAATTGTTTTCCAATAATATCCACCTCTTATTTCTACACCAGCTTGGCTTCTGAGAAATTTTCCCCTGAGTACACCATTCTATTGATCACCACAAAGACTGAGAACCAAATCCATTCAATTTGTTTCATACAATATTTAATTAAGGCTGTTATCAACAGAGCAAGACCAACCTGAAATAATGACCTCAGCCTTGTCCCTCAGGATCCCAGACCCAACCCAAGCGGAAGAAATCCCATTAAACCATCAAAGTCTACCTGAGAAAGTCAGGTGGCTTTTCCTTACATTTCTCTGTTGACCTTTCTGCATGACTCGAGGCATTTAACTGGGCATGACAGAATGGGTTACTGCACAATTTGCCTTGGCCCAAATTTGTCAGACCAAAGCAAGTCTGTCACCCAGACCAACTGTGCCCAGTGAGTTGAGGCTGACCTGAAGGCCTTCCAGAGCCAAGGAACCATTGATCACTAAGTTCAAGGACAAATTTTGTTCCCCTTTTTTTAGTCAGATGACTCCCTTTGTAAGAGCCCATTGCCTGCAGGATGCACATAGATAAAGAATCAGTTACCCTGTGTAACCAAGGGTAGCTTCATTCTGGAGAGCGCTCCCCAGGTGCCTGAGGGTTCCATGATCTACTGGTGGAATTTCCTTAAACCTTCAAATGAGCTCTTATGACCACCACTAAAGTGAAGTTACTGTGTTTTCAGGAAGCTGGCAGGTAAATACCTGTCTTCTACACAAGAAATATAGTCTGGAGGCTTGTATGGGGCCCCTGGAAGGAAAATATTGTTTATAGTTGTTGGGACCGCATGGGTGGGATAGTTTTTCTCAGCTATTATTTTAAGGTCTTTGTATGTGATATTCTGTTCTCCCTATAATATGTGTAGGCATGAATTTCTTTTTCTTTTTCTCTACTTTCTCCTCTTCCTTCTGTTCTCCCTCTCTTTCCCCTTCTCCCCTGACCAAGATCTTACTTCCTTCTATGAATTTCGTGAGTTTCCCAAATCTGTAGATTGGTATCTTTCAGCAGTTCTGGAAAAATTGTCAGCTGTTACTTCTTCAAATATTGGCTCTGTATTGTTCTCATTCTCCTCTCCTTATGACTAATTTATGTTAATTCTTATCACTCTATCTCCCATATATTTTAACTCTTCTATATTTCCCATGTCTTCCGTTTTTCTGTGCTACATTCTGGATAATTCCCTCCAGTCATTAAGTCACTGCTCGGCTGTCGCTAATATGTTATTAAACCCAGGCAATACGTTTGTGTTTAAGTTATTTTAGTTTTCATTTTAGAGGTTTTATTTGTTTCTTTTTTTTTTTTTTTTTCCAGTTGGATTGGTCATTTTAAAAAATTGTGTCTGGCTCCTTATATAAATTTCCATTTCTCTTTTTTTTAACATATTAAACATACTTAATTTTCTCTTGTATAACTGATATTTTCCATATCTGAAGTCTTTGTAAACCTTACTCAGCTTCCTGTGCTTCTGCTGTCTCTCACTCATGGTGCTTTACTTCTTGTTTTGTCGGGATGTGTGGGTGTGTGTGTGTTTTAATGTGAGGTTCAGTTTCTTAGAACTATGTCTGTGGTCCTTCCTGGAACCTAGATTGAATGTGAATTCCTTCAGGAGCTACTTGGGTTTATAACCACCAGATGTCTTAAATATCCTTAGCTTTTGACCATTTTCTATTATTGGCTTGAGTGTTTTTGACTTACCCAGAAAGTATGATTTTAGTTTGTAAACCCGCCTAAGGACAAGCTTAGGGTCATAAATTCTCATGGGAGATTATTTTCCCACCTCCTCAAGACTAGTAATTTTCCTTATAGGCCACTGGGTAAGATGGGCGCGGGGGTGGCTTTATTTCTAGTTTACCATTACACTAAGCATAGAATTCTCAAGAGACCCAGTTGTTTTATCCAACAGCAGTGTTTACTGTTGGACCCCCATAGTGGAAATGCCCTGACTACAGTGCTGCAAGAACCATTAAAAGGAAAACTCAAATTCATCACCTTGGCAGATGCTTTGGAGGTGGAAGCCCTCATTCACACTGCTCAGTGACTTCCTGAGTGCCTGCTTTCACGGAGCTTCTGAATGTTGCTTGCTTTTTTACTTCTGTTTTTAAAGATTGTTCATTTTATTTTATCCAAGCACTTCAGTTGTTTCCAGCAGAGGGCAGGTCTGGGGATCTCATTCACTGTTTTGCCAGAAATGGAACTCATCATTTTTCTAGTTCCAGGAACATTTGGAATCAATGTGCCATATTCTCCTTGGTTTACCATAGGGAGTTAGCATCAGCACTTCCTTTGTCTGCCTTGCCTTGGGTTTTCCTTCTTTTGATTAATTTCCTCAAGGGGAACTTGGCCTCTTCCAAAAAGACTTAACATCTTCCAAAAGTTAGCAGAAATGAAAATCTTACCAGATCTCATTTTCTCACTAGTAAATACTCTAAAAGTGCTGTGGTTTGCCAGTTCATATAGATTTTTCATTTTCATGAGCTCCAAGTTGTTTTCAGGGTGTGTGTAACCAAGCACTGCTGTGTAAAATAGATGTTGTGACCTACAAAGGCTTGAAGTTTAAAACATACTTGGAATTTACGAGGTTAAATATGCGCCTGGCTACAGGTGCACTTAAGTAATGAATATTTATGAAAAAGAGAGTAGAAGCAGAATAATTCTTAATCATGAGGGTCCTCTAAAAGCCCCATAATTGACCAGTTCTTTTTGAAAATACATTTATCAGGGACTCAGGCAATGGAGGAAGTTACTGTAAGTCCTCAGAGGAATCCATAGGATGACTCTGATTTTCTTAACTGTTTCATTGGAGGTGGCTTACCAAGTCTGCTAAATACCGTGCTCCAGGATTACCAGCATGGTTGGCATTACCAGCCCGGTTGGCATTCCATGATGAATGGGGCATAGAAGAACAGCCTCACCTTAATATCTCTCGTGTGTATTTTGCTAAACCACATTTCATATATTTTTAGTATTCCGTTCTCTGACAGGTTAACAGATGTCTTTTGACCAAGGAAGCTCCATATTCAGACCAGGTTGGAGACACTGTGTACACACCCAGTGGTTCAAAATGCTACACAGGAAGCTTCCAGGGGCAGCTCTTCTTTAGAGACAACTGACCCAGAAGAGGCAACTCCAAAACATTCTCTTTTATGAGATTAAGAAGACAGGAAATGTCTTTGTCAAAACATAGAGGGGACGCTGGGCTGGGGAACGTGCACCCCACCCTTGGTCACCTCCTGACTCCTCTGTTGAAAGACTTTTCATTCTCATTAGCCTGTCGACCGGCCTGAGAAGTCAGAAACCCTTTGTTTGGTGCTGCAATCTCCGCACCTGACTTAACCACGGAGTCCTTTTTGTTTTTAGAAAAAGACCTGTCAAGAACTTGTGGAACACGCATGTTCTGTGAGCCCAGTTTGGGAGGAGACATTGTTCTAACTGATGCTCATGTTTTCAATTTCTCATGCTGCCTGGCGTTACAAATGAGCAGGCTATTCAAGGTTCTGGTTTTCTGGAACATGAGTACTACAGATGAATGTTCTGGTGTGGGAAGGAAACCAGAGTTCGGAAGGCGGCGTGCCTGCCTTGCCTAGGAACTTTCACAGGGGCCCTCACTTCAGCCGAACCTGAGATAACCATTCTCTGTCCTCGTCTTTCCTCTCCTCTGAGTCCCCTTTGCTTACCCTGCTTCATCTGCCTTTCACGGATCAGCACTCTCCACACACAACCCAAATTCTCTGCCCTGTGCTCTGTATTTTTAGATTCTAGTGTGTCTGTCTGCTTTAAATAGAAAGTGCCTTTTCCCTGAACTTCCTAAATGAAATTGTTCTGTGTCTTCACTAGGAATATTTGTTTGGAAAATTAGGTTGAGAAGATTGATTATATTCTTGTTAAGCATATTTACATGATTAGACTATTTCATAATTTGATACAGGTGCGAAATCGGCCTGTTGTGGAAAGTATGCTACAGTCATTAGGGGCTTTTGGCTGGTGCTCTCATTAGGGATGGAACACAATAAAACAAACCAGAAGATTTCAAATTATGACCGAGTGTCTTTAGTGATCCCCTCTGTGAGTACTCGTGTGGGACATACTGCTGATGACATGAATTGGGAGGGGGCCCCAAAGCCACCCGATTACACCCTTTTTCACTCTTCTGCTTTATGATGAGTGGAGTGAGGAGGAGCTGTGATTTGGAAACCATCCCTGTCCCAGGGTTCATTCTAATGAACGCACTGCTGCGAATCGTCTGAGAATCCTTCAACCCTATTGCTTACTTGCTCTGTGTCTTGGAATTTTTAAAAATATCTTAAAAACGAGAGGTGTACCTTAGGACAAGAACGAGAAATATGGAAAAAATTTTATTATAAAATAATAAGAGTCGTTACTGGAAATATATTTGAAACCTAATAGCCATCCATGTTTTCTCTAAGGCTGGTGAATAATCAGTTCCAATGCTTGGTTTTATTTTTGTGGGCAAGTTATTGAACCTGCCTTGTCTAGACCTCCTGTCTGCAGGCTGGATAACAATCCTAGTTCTTACTTTCCAGGGTTATGGCAAACCAACTTCCCTAAAGCTCTCACTTAGCTCCTGGCTCCTACAAGGCCCCTCACAAATTTTACTTGTTGATTATGTTTGCTAATATCCTTTTTCTTTGAAAGGCAATGTATTGAAGTGAAAATATTTCTGATCTGCTCCTTTTGTCGAAAGTGATAAATGCCTCAGGATTGTGTCTTAATTTACTTTTCAGTATTGGCTGTGCCAGGCTGAGTTCCTATTCCCTGGATAAGCTGCATGGTTCTCTGACCAGCTAGTTTGAAAGCCTTGCTGGTATGTAGAACAAAAAAGCCTTTGATCCCACTGACCAAAGCAGCCCCTTGAAACGGAACATTATCCATAATTGAGTCTCAAAAATCTTTTACAACAGACCAATTTTTGAGATTTGTGTAGAATTCTACTGTATGCTAATCATGTAAATATGCTTAACAATATGCTTTTCGCTCTTCCTATTCCCCCAGATGCTTGGAGAGGCCATATCTGCAGTGGGTGGTCCTGAGGGCTAAACTCTGTGTAAAAAATTGCTGTGCAAATGAGATGTGTTATGTGAGATGTGACTGACTTACTAAGCTTCATGTCATGGAACATGGCACCTACCCAGACACTCACCAGTCTTCATCCACGTCATTCAAGTAGAAGCATGAACATTGCAGAAAGGGACCAGATTCCTTTTGTGACATCAGCCACAAAAGCTGTGCCCTGAATGTTTACCTTTGTCTTCCTAATCTGGGCCAGAGGTACTTCATTACTCCTTTAAATGAGCCCAAGCTCTTAAAATCCCAGCCGTGAATCCTAGAGTGATGATGTTGTTGTTGTTGTTTGGGAATTTTAGCAAGAAACTCATGATATGATCAACTTTTTTGTAAGTAGTATTTTGTAGTGTAATCTTAATATATAAAGCATATAAATGTGTGTTTAATATATTTATTAGGTGTTTAAAGTTGAGAAAGCATAAAGAAAACCAAGTGGCCTCTAAACCCACCACTCCTTATAATTGATCAAACAGGACTCAAGGTTTAATTTAAAAACATTTTCAGAGGTGGAGCGCCTGGGTGGCTCAGTCGGTTAAGTATCTGCCTTCAGCTCAGGTCATGATCTCAGAGTCCTAGGATCGAGCCCCACATTGGGCTCTTTGCTCAGTGGGGAGCCTGCTTCTCCCTTTGCACCTGCCTGCTGCTCCCCCTGCTTGTGCTCTCTCTCAAATAATAATAATAAAAAAAATCTTTAAAAACATTTTCATTTGTTCATCTCCCATGGAAGTTCTTCACCCCTCTGGTTCAGCTCAGGCATTTCCCTGATTCTTCATTCTTAGGCAATAAAAAGTAGCTTGGTCAGTGTCTGTGGGTCGGAGTCCAGAGAGCAGGTTGGCCATCTGTCCCCCTTCCACCCTTCCTCCAGCATGCTAACCAAGATAGATAATACAAAGAGAGAAGGTAAGGGAAGTAGGAATGCTGGCAAGGCCAGAGGATGGCTTGTGTTCTTTGGGTCTCCATATATGTATAGCTAGCTGTCTGTTTAGTGATTTTGTGGTATGTAAGGCAGAATTCTGAGATGGTCCCCAGTATCCCTGCCTCCTGATATACACACCCTAGCTAATCCCTTCCCCTGAGTGTGGGTGGCAGCTCTAATTGTGATTGGATGGTCAGTCTCAAGTTTATATGACAAAGGTAAAGGGATTTGGCAGATGTAGTGAAGGTGCCCAATCAGTTCCTGAAAAGGGAGATTATCCAGGATGGGCCTGGTCTAATCAGGTGAGTCCTTAAAAGAGATGAGAAGCAGCAGCAGCAGCAGCAGATGCCATCCGACTGGCCTTGAAGTGAGCCATCCTGTTGTCAGAGGTGTGAGCCATGCTGAAGGAAATGGGGACCCCAGCCCTACCATAGTAAGGAACTGAATTCTGCCCCAAACACAGGTGGATGTGGAAGAGAATGTCAAGCTCCACGTAACAGCACAGCCTCATGAGACCATGAGCAGAGAACCTAGCCATGCCTTGCTGGACTTCCAGCTTACAGAACTGCGAGCTGATCACCAGGTGTTTTAAGCCCCTGAATTTATGGCTGTTGGTTATGCTGCAGTGGAAAACTGTTCCACATGGGTTCTCCAGAGTTGCCCGCTAGGAACTTTCTCTTGCACTTTCCTTGGCGTGGGTGATGCCTTTTCCTCCACTGGCCGCTTCTCTTGCTATTTGGATGGCCCCCTGCGCACAGACCCTTTCTATTAGGATCCCTTTGTTTTTCTAGTCAGACTGTTTGTGGAAGATTTGAACTGACCTTAGTGGGCTCTCCCTCGTGATCCACATCCTTTGTTCAGGAAGTCCCTTGGCTCCTGTCCCATGCAGCAGGAGCAAGCAAATCAGCCTGTCTCTTTGGTCCCTCGATTTCTTTGGTGGGAATCAGGCAGCAGTGCACTGAGCCTCCCTGACTTGTTTAAAGCTTTTTGAGCGGTCCCATGACCCTCTTTCTGCCTTGGCTGGAGACAAAGGGGGAAGCACTATTCCACCCTGTCCCCTGGCCAGGAGTCCTCGTGAGACATACGGTGCAGACTCTCCAGAGAGGTTTCTCTTCACAGAGTTCTCTCAGTCTTCGAGGCTCCTAGATCAGTCTAGCTCAGATGTTCCCTCTTGTAACCCTTGGGATTGGGAATGAACCCGGGAACACGGGACAGAGCCCCTTCTCAGATGTTGCCGTCGCTCTTTTGTACTTGGGTGTGAGTAAGCATTGAAGGGTCTTCTAAATATCTGGTGCCAACCATTAATTTTTGTTCTGTGTTTTCTTATGAAAATACATGCTGATCTATACCCTTGCTTTGGCATATTCTTCTTATTGCATCTTGACCCTTATTATTCAAAACCACCAACTCCATATCTTGCCATACCTGTTTTAACTTTTTTCCTGAAGAAAACGAATGCGTAGTTTCTGTATGTGAAAAAAAAATGTGGTTAAATAGAGGCGTATATTTTAACCTGAGTTCTTTAGGAAAAAGAAACAAGGGGCGCCTGGGTGGCTCATTGGTTAAGCATCTCCCTTCAGCTCAGGTCATGATCCCGGGGTCCTGGGATCGAGTCCCACATCGGGCTCCCTGCTCTGCCAGAAGCCTGCTTCTCCCTCTCCCACTCCCCCTGCTTGTGTTCCCTCTCTCGCTGTCTCTCTGTCAAATAAATAAATAAAATCTTAAAAAAAGAAAAAAAGAAAAACACAGAATGGTTACACTATTGTCTAGCAATAGATTTTGAGAGAATCTTATTGCTAGAAAGGAAAATTACTGTCTGTATCAGTTAGCCAGTAGCTCAGTTATACTGTGTAACAGACTACCCCCAAAACTCTAAGGCTTAAACCAGTAACCATTTATTACTTTTTGTTTCCTAAGCAGCCCCTACCTATCTGTATTCCAAAACCTGCTCATTCCCCGGAAGCCAGGGCAATCAGATCTATGGAATGCATTGTATGCATTACAGCTCCCACGGGAGCAGATTGTCCCTTAATGCAAGCTCTCTGTGGTTGAAACTCTGCATTTTTTTTTCCAGGTCAGAACTAAGCCTATGATTTTATTCTCAGCTTCTAACGCTTTAAGTGTGACTTGATCTTCTTGATCTTAAAAAGAATTAAGATGCCAATTAAGTTGGCTCTGTCACTATCCATCTCACCCCATTTCTAAATTAAGGCTGCCCTAGTTTAAAAGTACTTATCCTCACCGTGCCTGAGTGTTAGAAAAGCTTAATTACAATCCCTGTGCCTGATTTGGGAGGTTGCGTGTGCCCTTGCACGGGTGTCTGTTCACACGCAGGCTAGACACACTTGGATTCGGCTCCTCTGGGACACTGAACTAGATTATTTTGGAAAACAGTGTTTAATGATGGAGAGAGTGGATTTGGAATCGACAGGCCTGCATTTTGTAAATCCCGACTTACTATTTTTGTGACTTTGAGCAGATGACTTAATAGCCAAGAGTTTTAGTGTCCCCATCTGTAAAATAGAGATCCTAGCATCAGCTTTCTGTTTTGCCTGAAGAAGGAAGAGTGCACGGCACCTGCATAAATAAGTATTCAGGAAGCATGGGTTCCCATGCATGCCATTTCTAGATCATGGTAATCCTGGGCAGCTGGGCAGGGGGCGGGGTACTAACTCACCAGGATCCCCAGGAAAACATGAGTATTCCCGTAAACTTGATTGATTTTGCAGAACTTTTTACCAACACCACTGAGAGTTAAGGGCCATGCTTCGGGTGGCCGAGATCCTATCTCGAGTCTGCATTGTATCTGGGAAGGTCCTATGGCCCCGCCGCCGCAGCCCCTGAACCGTGGGAGGAGAGCGGAAAACCTGAGCACAGATTGCAGACCAGAACTCTAGCTTCACTGGGACCACTTCCCAGGGAGAACGATGCCCTGTAAATGAAAAACTGAAGACCTATTTTACCGAACTATGTAAAACACTGCTGTGACAACTCTAAGGGAGTGTAACAGAAAGGAGAAACTACCATTCTTCCCCTCTGCGTCCCAGGCTGCTAGGAGTTTGGGCACTAGGATGGGTCTTGGGCACTGGTGAAAGGATAGCAAAGCCCTGTGGCCCCCAGGACTTGGGAGAAATTCTCAAGCAGAGAATGACTTTGAAGGGACAGGAGGTCCTATATCAACAAAAAGGGATGTAGATCCATGGAAATTTCCGTTGGTGTGATTTCACTTGGTTCTGGTGCTATCAGATATTTCAGGGTGCTTCTTGGGGATATTCCCCATGTGTCCACAAATAAGTTTATTCTGTGCTGCCTCTGCCCCTTGCTGGGGTACCCTCGGTCCTGACCTCCAAGCTCTGCAGCTTTCTGCCAGCAGAGCTGCTGCCGTGTGCCCGACCTGGAGCCCCAGCTGGGGGACCTCTCCACCGGCACTGGGCCACCTCCCATCACTTCTACGGCAGTGTGGCTCAGCAAGGGAAGACCAGGACCCTGAGGCGAGATTATAGCAACAATGGTGTTTGCTATAGGACATTGTATTAGATGATGGCTGCTGCATCTGGCCCCTCCCTCCTTATCGCACTGGTTTTCTACAGGGCAACTTGCCTCTGTGTGTGTGTGTGTGTGTGTGTGTGTGTGTGTGTTTTCTCTGTGCCTGCAAATTTTGAGCAGCTTTTTCCATTTCAGAACATTTTTAAGTATTAAACATGCTTGAAGTCTTGTGAACTCTATTTCAATTCAGGAATCTTATTTTATTGGGGAGGGGGCTCATTTCCTGTGGGAATTTTTTATAGTACTATTATAAGCAAACACTCCCATTGGAAATGTATGAAATATGTTCTCTGTGCATGTTCATTTCCCTTCCCAATTTAAATGAACAGTGCCTTTGGAACCTTTAGGATTTCTGTAGGAGCCTATTAGGCCCCTTCTTGTCAACGAGCCTGGAGTGACTCCTTGATCTGCATGTGGTGGGAAAACCATCCCCAGATAAGCTGTGGCAGATCATAAAGTGTGCAGAAGGGATTTTATAACCTATCATGCACTCTGAATAGGTTTACATGTGTGAGAAGAGAAAAAGAAATATTTATAAGAGGGGAAATGAGGTTAGCTGTAACAATAAAGCCAAAGTATGGAAGAAAAAATGATCTGTTACATATTTTCTGTATCCTGAGGTCACTTGCACTTGAGCCATACTTTTGAAATAATGGACAAAATTTTCTCAGGCGTCTTGAACATTAATCATGATTTATATCTTAACTCTTTTTGGGGGGGCAGAAAAGAGTTCTTCTTAGAGCAAAAATAAAATGTAAATTATACAGTGATACATAGTGTACAAAGCCCTTTCCACATATTATCATTTCATCTTTACTGAAGACTTCAAGATGTTTTCTCCATTTGCATATGATCATACTGAGATTCAGATAGGGGAAGAGAATTGCTCAGGGACCTAAGGATGAGAGAAGCAGTTGGAACTGAACTTCTGAGTTCTGTTCCAAGGTCCATTCATCCCCTTCTCTTTCTTCCTTCCCATTCTCCCTTCCTCCCTCCCTTCCTCCCTTCCCATGGTCTCATTCTTTTTATTTTTTACATTACCACATGTCTCACAAGTGTAAAAGGTGATCTGGGTGAGTGTTTATGATACATGTTATCCTTTTGTTTGTGTTGTGTAATGAAAGTATCTCTGTCATTTGCAGTAGCCCTTGGCACAGAGAGACAAGTCTGAAGGTGAAGCTGACGGGGGTTGGAGTCTTTGGTAGAACGTGGAAAATACTGGCCCTCATGACCTGATGCATTCCCTTCGTAAGACACCATTAAGTTTCATGGTGTTGACCTTACTCCGCTCCATGGAGAAAGCTCTGAGGCAGAGAAGCCAAATAGACGAATTTAATGATGCTTCAAAAGTACCCGTTCTCCAGCCACTTCATGACGTCCTTTACACATCAGCCTTAGAAGGCAGTGCACGGGAGACGACTTAATATTACCGACAGGGTTGTTACTTGGCTGATGAATTTGTCCTTGAATGAGGCCTGTACTGTGCCTTTTATAGGCGGGCAGTCCCCAGGCTGACGCATGGGTTCGCGTGGCTTCTGCAAGCCTACCTTCAGAAGGTTGAGCTGCTCGCAGAACTGGGCTGCATGTTGTGGAAGGATGCTGCTTTGAAAAAGCCCCGTTCTTCCCACTTTCTCGTAACCCCATCCAAAGACCTACTTCCAGGGGACCAAATATTAGCCACTCTGCTGCCTGCAGTCTCTCTCCCAGTGGTCTTTCTGGCTTCTGGCCTTATTCTAGCCACTACCCCCGCAGGGAATTTGGGGTGACCTAGATGCATGTCTGCCCATGGTGGAAGAAACAGAAGAAAGGGCACGGATGGGGAGAGAAAGAGAGGGAGGGTCCCAAGAACACAAAGTAAGGGAAATAAAATAGTGAGCAGCCCTGCCTGGTTTAGGCTGGCGGGGCTAATGAACAGGGCAGACCTCACGGGACCTGCCTGAGTCCTGAATGGCACCTGTGGTCTTTACTGAAGCAGAGAGTTGGGTCTGGGGCTGGAGCACCCGGCTTCCCATGCTTCTACGGTGCAGCCTGTCCCTCCTCGGTTGCCACCAGTGTCCTGCAGCTTACTTTCTGGTTTATTTTGGTTTGACATCCTCAACCCGCTGCCTCTACCCTCTGCTCGCTCTTGTGGCACAGTAGGCTGGTAGCCACTCTCCAGTTTCCTGGCGACTATCTATCTACTATCTATCTACTCAAAGATGTAACTTCTACATCTGGCCTTTTCACTTCATTGCCTGATGTGCTGCCCTGGACAGTTTACCTTGGTTTTCCTGCAGGATTTTGGTAGCAAGATGTCAGAGGTTGAGCACTCTTTCCCACCCTGTGTCTAAAAATACATATGTGAAAACCCAAACTCATCATAGGCAATGTTCGTTGGCTATTATCCACATGCCAGCTGCTGAGCTAACTACTCTTTGCCTGGATTACCCAATTTAATCGTCACGGTAGCACTGTTAGTCAGGTACTCTTATTAATGTTTTTTTTTTTTAATCTTTTTCAGAGAGGTTAACATAACTCACCCATGGTCACACAGCTAGTTGATTGCATCCTTAAAAGAATAGTTTGCTCAGAACTGGCTTTAGTTGTCCAATCAGATTCTGCAGTGAAGCGGGAGGCTTCCATTGGGCACCCAGCTAGCCCTTGCGTACCAGTGTTTCCCCACCTCAGATATACACAAGTCCCCAGAGGGGTTTGTGAAGATGCAGAGTCTGATTTTGAGGTCAGGATGAAGCCTGAGATTCTGCCTTTCTAAACAAATATCCATGTGGAAGCGCCTGCTGCCGGTCCATGGAAGACACTTGGATTAGCAAGGTTTAGATCCTTGGCTGTAGTTCTAGCTTTGCAGTGCTCTGGATTCCAGGAGGGCTGAAGAGACATAGGACCCAACTGAAGTCAACTGATGGGAAATCAACACAGCACTGGCTACTTGAAAGCTTTGCTTGTAAAATGCCGAGATTAAAGATGTACAGCAAGAATTGGGTCAAAGACTTCAATGTCTGATTCTGAGCATACCAGGGCTTGCCACACCTTTCCCCTCTTTAGGCAGCCCTCTCCAGGAGCCTGGCATGGGCCAAAGACCCAGTGTACAGCAGTGGGGGCTTTTCAGGAAGAATCAGGTGCTGGAGGAGACTTCAAGGCATTTATTTCTGCTTTCTCCCATGTTCCAAATAGTATGGTTCCCCAGAAAGACATCCCGAGGGTGACTTTTGATGATACAATTGGGTGGTGATGACTGCAAGCTACCTGGCACATGGCTCCTTTGAAAGGGAAGTCATTCACATGTGACAGATGATAAAATGCATATGGAGACTTTGGCAGCTTCACGGGCAGGCTGTAGCAAGGCAAGACTTTCAGAAAGCCCTGTAGGGAGCTGGGCTCCTGCAGAGTTCAGAGCACGAACACAAGTAAATAACATGCTTTTATGATGGGATCTATCAGGTTGCTTTGTGAGGTGTCTTTTTCACATTCAGAGTGGACATGCCAAGAAACAGGAAGTGAGCTGCTAGCCCTTCCGGTGGGAAAACACTAAGAAAGAAAAATTAATCTTCACATCAACAGAGAGCCTTTCTCTGTATATCGGGCAGGACATTTGAATATACATGTGCACAAAAGACAGCTTGCTGTTGTGACTGACTTGTGTTTCATCCACAAATGGTGTCCACCCAAATTGCATCCTATCACATTATGTTGTTATTGTTTGTTAAAGACACACACTGTGGCACCCTCCTCCTGAGGTGGGAGAGATTCCAATTTGAAGCACTGTCATTCTTGAATAATGTTTTTTCATGAAAATGACATGCTGATCACTTTAGTGGGAAGCTTTCTATTTTGAAATATCTCAAGTAATTCAGGGTCACTGAATTACATTTTAGGGTGATTGTCATCCTCAAAGGTGTATTCATAGAGTCCAAGTTATAGGGGAAGAAATTATCTGCTCATAAATTTCACATTTAAGGCAAAAGAATGCAGCTTGCCCCTACCTGTGATTCTAGCCATGTACCTCCAGATTCTTTGAAGGATAATTTGTGGAGTTACCAAGATGCTGCAATAAAAAACTATAAAAATCAATGTAACTATGTTGAAATGTAGTATGTAGCTATAGACTACAAAAGTAACAAGAGAAAGAAACACATCTCCCTCTTTTTTTTCTCCTAGAAGAAGAACAATCTTTGGATCTAAAATACATACTGAAATTTTTCTTTTAACTGGATTCCATAGCCACTTAATGAACAGTCTTAAATTATGAAATACCCAGTATGTTTCTCAATAGGGAAGAGCATGGTTCTAGCAAGTGTTTGATGTTCTTGGGCAAAGTGTCCTTCAAGCACAGTTCCAAAAATATTCTGGCCAAAATGAGTTAAATTTCTAGCCACATCTACAGTACAAGCAAATTGACCCCAGAATAATCTCCACATGGTCCAGAGGAGAGAGGAAACCAGACCAAGCCTACTGGCTCATATAGCTTGAGGAGGCATGGGTTCTCTGCTGGCTTGAGTCATAGCTCTCATTCCCTTGGTGTGAAAAACACAGGTTCTTAATTGGTTTGGTAAGATGTGTAACGTGCAGGGACTCTGAGTCCTGCACTCAGAGCCCTGAGTGGATGCCCAGGGAAAACTATAAGTCCCACCCTCTGGAAACTTACAGTCTAGCTAGGAGGAAGAAGTCAAGGTGTAAGAAATGTCAGCTGGGACACAGTATTTGGAGAGCGGCACAGATTTGTAGTCCTGTGGGCTAGGGTGGTCCTTGGCAGTAAATATTCATTTGGAAGGAGCTTTATTGAAAAGGCTTCCATGCTCAGAGTTAGATTTAGAGTAGCATTAGGCTACCTCTTAACAGAATGGTTCTCATTAATTTCATCTGCAGACCACACTGTGCTCCTTCAGGCCTTGTCCACCAATCCATTGCTTCTGCACTGTACAAAGCCACACGTTGCTATTTCTTAACTCCAGGGTCTGCCTTGGGTTCAATATCAACCCAGTCCTGGAGGCAGCAAAGGGTCTAGGAAGGGATGGCACCACTTATGAGTCAGGATCTGGCCTCGTGATTGGTGTTCCTTCAACACAAAGACCGTAAGTGCAGAGACAGATGGTTGAGTATCCTACTTGTAGAATCTGTCTTATGGCTTACTAATCACACTTTATGATAACAGTAGAGCGGAGAAAGGTTGTGTAGTAGGAGGAAGGAAGGTTATTCTGTCTGGCTATTGTCTGAATTAGGAGGAGGACGAATACTAGTAATAAAGGTCTGCAGTTTGGGTTAGAACCCTGATGGGCCTCCTTTAGTATGAAAGGTGAAAATTTTTACTCCTTCTGACCCCTGGCCGTAGTCTGAAAATACAGAAAATGCTGGTTGCTCGTAGAACAGTCTGGAGTTATGCCGACAATCAGGTAGTGTGAGGACTTCAGAATAGGTGGGGAAAATGGAGAAAAGGTCCTTGTGGGGAGACAGAGATCATGTGCCCCTGCACGAGGAGGAAGTGTGGCTGATCAAGTCTCCCCTGCTGGGGTTGCCTGGAGTACCTTCATGTTTTGTTGCACCAAGCAGTAAGGTTATTACTGACCCACTCTGTTGCCTCTGACTTAGGCTTGATGTAGTAGCCTGTCTTCCAGTGATGTTGCTTTAGGGAATAAAGCACACGGACCATGTGCCGTGCTGGGTGATGGTACTAGAAGGGAGCAGGGCAGGAGCCAACTGGGAGAGAGCTCACTGGAAGCAATAAATTAGATCCTGAGGATATAATTGCCTGGGGATTGTTAAATCTGGAGGAGAATGTGAACTTCCCACACTACATGGCATGGGAGGGCTCACACTCTTTAACTCAAATATTAAAGAGTGATTTGAGTGGGGCTGGGCACCAAGGCAGCAGACTTTTTGGTTGTATTATTCCTCCCTCTTGGAAACACATTACTATAAATTCAAATTTGAGACTAGGACTTGAGCTGTAGTAGTCTGTCTGAATTGAATGTGGCATTAAATTGATGATTATAAAATACGTCTGTCAATTACTATGATTTGGTGATCTGAGTTTATTTTCAAATAGGTTGGGCCAAATTACTACTCCATAGACCATAGGTGGGAAAAAAGAAATATTGACACAATTAGAATTCCCGTTTCCTCTATTTCTTAAAAAAAAATAAAAATTAAAAAAAAAATGAAGGGGTATGGGTGGATGGCATTGGATTGGTAAGGGCATTTGTCTAAGGAATTATAACAATTCAGGCAACGAGTTGACCTGGGTAACTAGTCTAATCTTATCCCTAATCTTTTGATGTTTATCAACATGTCTGTGGTTTTTATATACATGGTGAAGACTCAGCCATCATCAGACTTGGCAGAACAGAGGCATGTTCATCTGTATAATAATTTTAATAGCAGTAGTACTTGTAAAATACTTTGGATTCCTAGCCCCTAGGGCGGAAGCCCTCTTTGCTTCTTGTGTTCCTACTACGTAATGGCACATTTAGCTCTGGGTCCTTAGTCCTCTGGGTTCCGGAGAAGCTCTGGGGGCCAGGGGACCCCATCTTGGTCAGGGACAGTAGAAGGAGCCCTTGGCCAGGAGCTCAGAGACTCCATGTCAAGGCTGCTAGCTGGAAAGCAAAACAGAACTCAGCAAAATAAAAATGAGCTTCACTTGGTCAGAAATAGCATGCCACGTGTTTTTGTTTTTTTTTTTTTTCTTGGATTTGGTTGCTAACAGCTAATCATTCATTGTTTTCCAATAATTAATTCATCATTTTTCCTTTTTTTAAATGATTTTATTTATTTATTTGACAGAAGAGAGAGAGCACAAGCAGGGGGAGCAGCAGGCAGAGGGAGAGGGAGAAGCAGGCTCCCTGTTGAGCAAGGAGCCCAACGTGGGGCTCGATCCCAGGACCCTGAGAACATGACCTGAGCCAGAGGCAGACACTTAACTGACTGAGCCACCCAGGTGCCCCAATTCATCATATTTCTGAGCACCTACTGTGTGTCAATGGTTAAGGGATATGCCACTAGACAAAATAATGTCCTTGCTTCTCATAGCACTCATTGTTCTAGTTATAGATAAGCTCAAGTTCAATAGCAAGAGGGCCTTCTAAGAGGATTAACTTGTGTACATTAATTTTCACAGAAAGATATATATATATATATATATTTTTTTTTTTTTTGCTGCAGTTGATTTTTCAGACACCCATAATCCATTCACTTTGATGTATTTCTGGTCCCCAACTGTTGTCAAACATTTGACTATTTAAGTCCCCATTATTTACTTTGAAAGAATGAGACAGGGAAGATAAAGAAAATAACATTGAAATTAGTAGATCTTGTGATTGGAGAGTATCTTACGGAGAAAAGGCTTAATGGTGAAGAAAGTAGAAACAGAATTAAGGATTTACTTTTTAGCCCATTATCTCAACTTTAATAACCAGAGCATTTTCCACTCTGCCTGGCAAGAATTTGGTTTTAAATATCTGGGTTTAATTTAAATATTAATTCAGTTTATGAATAGTACCCCAGTTCCCCATTACCACTGATGTTTTGGAAGTGATAATGCCCTGAACTTTACCATACAGCAGTATTTCATATACCTGAATTTATATAATAAATGTTTTAAAAAATATTTATGTCATAGCTATGAGGATGGATGGATGGATGGATGGGTAGGCTTTTTTGAATTGAGTTTAATGACTCACCTCAATAGGTGAATAGTGTTCCACTTTGGGAAATAAAGGAACTTCTAAGTGTCTCTTAAATATAATATGCCTTTCACTGAACTGTAAAAGTCTGCAGAAACCTGCATGGCTCCTTTGACAAATGGCAAAAATGAAATGATGCTGGGAAAACTGTATTAAATACACTAATTTACAGTGCAATTTTAAAGTGCATTTAAGTTGAATGGACCATGAAGCTGTTGCCTTCCTGTTTGTATTTCTGTTAAATTCCCTGAAATAACGTCAGGTGTGTCTCTTGGCTCTTCAAGCTGCCTTTCCTTCTTGTGCTTCCTGTGGATTGTTAGAACCGGCCACATCCTTCTCAGCCCCATCCTTCTCGTTTCTATCATTGGAAACTTACTCCTAGGAGGTTCATATTGTCCTTTGGATTTTAGATTATTATTTCAAGGCTGTTCTTATCTGCACTTTCCTATAACCCTGTCTCTTTTTCTTTAACATAATGTCCACATGAATGTATCAACACTTTTTAAAATTAGAGGGTAATTAGCTCACTGCACAGTCTGGGTATGTTTGGTATTTGGACTTCTGGTGATGCTCCACATGGATCAAGTTTTATTTTCAGAAAGCTGGTTAAATTTTTAATGGGACCCATAGTTAAATCACCTTATAAACAGAAACCCTTCCTCCCTTCTTTCCTTCCTTCCTTCCTTCCTTCCTTCCTTCCTTCCTTCCTTCCTTCCTTCCTTCCTTCCTCCCTCCCTCCCTCCCTCCCTCCCTCCCTCCCTCCCTTCCTTCTTTTCTTCTTTCTCATAAAGAAGAATGTTATCAACATTTTTAACTCAAATAAATAAGGAGATTTGCTTATATTACTTTACAGTTTGGAGGAACATAACTTGGAATGGGGAAGATTTCAAGAAAGAGGGCTAGAAAGCTTTAGAATTTCTCTTAAATAATAACAAAAATATTCTAACAGCATCTTCAGATGGTTTCGTCTGGAATCTGATCCCCATCTTTGCCCAACTTCTTTAAACAGGTCATAGGAGGAAACAGCAGCATGAGTGAATGCCAGGCCCAGGTGAGGCCCCTTGGGAATTTTAATTTCTAGTGTGCTATCTTAGTGGAGGGGATGCCAAGTCTGCTGGGTTTTCGTTCCTTTTAGTTATATGTAAGTTATTTATAAGTTGGCTCTTTGTCCAAGAGAGTAAAGTAGACAGAGAGACAGACATAAAGCTTGTGGTGAGTGCTTGAGAAGCCACCCTGTCCACTGGACTGACCACCCTGGAAGGCTACCACAGAGGGTTGTTTATTTCCTTTGCCATTGGCCACAGAGACTGTATCTGATGGAGAAGAATGATTTTTAACCACAGCTGTCAGTGGGCCAGTCAACACACATATATTTTGTTTGCTGTCTGCCTTCGTGTTCAATTCATTCTTTGTATTCAGTTCACTTCCCTGAGCCCAGGCCCCAGGCCCAGGCCACTTCTAATCTGCTTTAATTGTTTCCAGTTTGGGGCTATGATGAATAATGCTCCTATAAATATTCACATAGAAGTTTTGTGAGGACATATATTTTCATTTCTTTTTGGTGAATACCCAAGAGTTGACTGGCCAGATCTATGGTAAGTATATACTTAATTTAACAGATAATGCCGTACTGGTCTATGCAATTTTGCATCACATCAAGCAGTGAATAAGAGTTCCAGTTGCTCCACAACCTCAATAACACTTGATATTGTCAGTGTTTTTACCATCAGTCATTTGGATATTTATATAATACATCTCGTTTTCATAACCATTTCCTTGATGACTAAGCATCTAATGTTAAACATCTTCTTTATGTGTTTATTGGTTCTCTTTGTATTTACTTTTGTGAAGTGCTTGTTAAAATCTTTGGCCCATTTTTAATTAGATGGTTTTCCTTTGATTTTTTAGAAAGATGTATATATTCTGCATAAAAAACTTTTGTCATATGTGTCTCTGAGTCAGTGGCTTGGCTTTTGTTTAGTTATCTGTGTTTTGAAGAGCAAAATTTAATATCTTTTTAAGATTTTTTAACTTATTTGAGAGAGAGAGAGATATCGAGAGAGATCATGAGCAGGGAGGAGAGGGAGAAGCAGGCTCCCCATGGGCAAGGAGCCTGATGCAGGGCTTGATCCCAGGACACTGGGATCGTGATGTAAACTGAAGGCAGCTGCTTAACTAACTGAGCCTCCCAGGTGCCCCCAAATTTAATTTTTATGAAGTCCATTTTATAATTTTTTTCTTATATTGATTGTAGTTTTGTGTCCTATGTAAGAAATCTTTGCCTAACCTAAATGTCACAAAGATTTTTCTCATTTTTCTTCTATAAATTTAGTAGTTTTAGCTCTTATGTTCTTATGTTTTAGTTCTATGATCCCCATCAAGTTAATTTTTGTGTAAGATAAAATTCAAGTTCACTTTTTTCCATAGATAGTTGTTCCAGCCCCATTTGGGGGAAAAGATAGTCTTTTCCCCCATTGAAATACCATGATGCCTTTGTGAAAATCAATGCCATATAAGGATGGGTCTATTTTTGGTCACTCTATTCTGTTCCATTGAAGTTTATGTCTAATCCTTACACTGTTGCCACACTATCATGATTACTATAGCCGTATAAGAACTGTTGAAGTCAGATATTGTAAGTCTTCCAATCTTCCCCTTTTTCAAGACGGCTTTGGCTTTGGTTCTTTTCCTTTCCACATAAAATTGCAATTTTATTTGTCAGTCTGTTCAAAAAAGTATGCTAGGATTTAATGGCAATTGCCTGAATTTAAACGTTAGTTGGAGAAGAACTGCCATCTTAATAATATTGAGTCTTATAGTCCACTAACATTGTGTATCTCTCCATATACCAAGATCTACTCTGATTTTTTCTATGTAAAGTTTTGTATTTTTAGCACACAGATCATTCATTAAATTCATTATATTGACCCCTAAGGATATTTTTATGCTATTGTAAATGAAATTTTTTAAAATTTTCATTTCTATGTCATTATTGCTAGTTTGAAGAAATGTAGTAGATTTTCATACATTAACCTTGTATCCTGTGACCTTGCTAAATTTGTGTATTTGTTCTAGCAGTTCTTTTGTGGATTCTCTAGACTTTTCTTTGTATAGACCTATTGTCTGCAGAGACTGTTTTACTTCTTTCTTTTCAACCTGTATTGCACTAGTCAGAATCTTCAGTACAATGATGAATAAAAATGGTAGAAAAGGACATCCTTGCCTTGTTCCTAATCGTAGGTGGAAAGCATTGAGCCTTTCATGACTGAATAAAATAGTAGCTCTATGTTTTTTCTAGATGCTTTTAATCGGGTTGAGGAAGTTGCTTTCAATTCCTTCTTTGCTGGGAGTTTTATTGTGAATGAATGTTGAGATTTGCCAGATACTTTTTCTGCATCTATTGAAGTGATCATGTGGTTTTAAAAAACATTTATTCTATAAATTTGATTAATTACATTGATTTTTTCAGATATTAAACCAACCTTTTATCCTTGGAATAAATCCTATTTGCCCAGGGTGTATTATCCTACTTATATAATGTCAGATTTGCTAAAATTTTATCAAGGACTTTTTGCTTCTGGGTTCATGAGAGATACTGACCTATTATTTTTCTCTTTTGTAATGCCTTTATCTGATTTGATATCAGAGTAACAATGGCCTCATAAAATAAGATGAGAAATGTCCCTCCTCCTCTTTTTTCTGAAATAATTTGTATGATTGGTATTATTTCTTCTTTAAATATTTGATAATTTCAATAACATTTATCAGAGAGGTCATCTGGGTCTGGGGGACAGGTATTTAATTACATATTCAAATTGTTTACTTGGTGTAGGGCTCTTTAGTTTTTCTATTCTTTTTTGCATTCAATTTTGCTTTCATATGTCTTTCAAGAAATTCGTCCATTTCATCTGAGTTGTCAAATTTATTGGCATAAAAAATTGTTCATAACATTATTATCCTTTCAATATTTGTAGGATTTGTAGTGATATTTTCTTTTTATTCTTGATGTTGGTAATTTTTGTCTTCTCTCTTTTCTTCTTGAGCACAGGTTTATTAGTTTTGTTGATCTTGTCAAATAATCAGCTTTTCTCTTTCTGATTTTCTTCCATTTAGTTTCTTTTTCTGATTTATTAAAGTGGAAACTCAGATCATTGATTTTATATCTATCTTCTTTTCTAATATCAGCATTTAAAGCTATAGGCATCACTCTAAGCACTGCTTTACCTATAGCCCACAAAATTTGAAGTGTTTTAATAAATAATATTATTAGAAATTAATAAATAATATAATTAGAAAATAAAATAATATTATTAGAAAATAACAAATATTTTCTAATTTCCCTCATGATTTCTTCTTTGACTCATGGATTATTTAAAAACAGATTGTTTAATTTCTGATTATTGGGACTTACCTAGTCATCTTAGTATTGTTAATTTCTAATTTAATTTTGTTGTGGTCAGTGTACTGTGTATGATGATTTCAGGATTTTACATATTATCTCATTTTAAAATCCTGAAATCATCATACTGTGGAGCAGGGATCTGCTTGTTTGAAGTGTGACTAGCTGAAGAAAAGATTGCGTAGTGTGATGTTTCAGTCATTAAATGTAGTTCAGTTTCATTTGTTTTACTGGTGTAGAAATAGAGCTACTCAAGGAAGGAACCAGAACTTGAGGAAGCTCACGTTTTGCCAACAGGAAAAACAGATACAAGGCTTTTTTCACTGTGTCCTTCACAATAGAAAGCTCTTGTGTTTGTGCATTGCAGATAAACAACATAGATTATTTTCCCCTTTTCCGCTCTTTAAAGATCATCTATGCTACCCTACTTTATCCTGCCTTTTTGAGTATTCATCACTGTTACAGTGTTTATGTTTTATTTCTTTGCCCAGATGGGAATAACAGATGAATTAGGTATGTATCATGATGGCTGTGTCTTGGCTGGAGGAAAGAAGTTACATCACAAATTGATAGGAATAGCCTAAGGATTACTATATGCATATTTCCTCAGTTGCATCCTGGATTAAATACCTGCAACAGGGCACCTGGGTGGCTCAGTTGGTTAAGCAACTGCCTTCGGCCCAGGTCATGATCCTGGAGTCCCAGGATCGAGTACCGCATCAGGCTCCCAGCTCCACGGGGAGTCTGCTTCTCTCTCTGACCTTCGCTCCTCTCATGCTCTCACTTTCTCTCTCTCTCTCTCAAATAAATAAATAAAATATTTATTAAAAAAAAAAAGTACCTGCAACAGGTAAAGAATGTAAAGAATATACTGTCTAATATAATCCTTGTTTCAAAGAGACGATCTCCAGTGCACAAGAAGGGGTGCATAACTAGTGTCATAGTGGAGGAGAGGAAATAGATGCCTAGCTGGCAGACGGATGTCCAGATAGGGACCCAGGTGGTTGTGCCCTGGGCTATTTAGAGTCACTAGGCCCTTGAAAACCTTGATTAGATCTACGGGTCCAGCCCTGGTGGCCCTGACATCCGTGGGTGGGGGGTGGGCAGACTAAATGGTAGGCACCAGCATGCTAAAGTTCCTTTTGGCCCAAGAATAAGAAAATAAGACATACAGTTGAAAATTACATGACCAACTGCTAGTAGAGGTTAGGTAAAACAAGGTTGGTTTTTGGTCCTGTTTTTTGTTTTTAGTTTTTGCGTCAAATTTTTGGCAAAAAGACAAGATCAACAAAAAAATGGTAAGAGCCATGTGCCAAAAAGTCGAGAATGCCATAATTCTTTAGTCTCTAAGGCAAAGTAGATTTGTACCTAAAATTGAATGGACATTAGATAAACTCCAGTGTAATGTAAGGGCACTAATATTTGCAGATGTCTGCATTTGTTAAAAGCACAGGTAAGGGAAACAGGAAGTTCTGGGGTTTGTATTTTTTTCTGGAAAGAATAGGCATTTCAGATGTGTCCTAGAGTGTGTGTGTGTGTGTGTGTGTGTGTGTGTGTGTGTGTGTGTGTGTTTTCTTCAGATACATTTATAACTAACAGAGTTTTTGAAAGGTATTCAATCCTGGTTGGGAGCTAGAGATGTGTTTGTGCTGTGGGTTGTTAAATATATTTACAGCCTTTTCAGAGAGTTCGGTGGGGGTTCTGCAGTGGTTATTTATTAGTCTGCTTCAACAGCTGCTGGCTGGAATTAAAGAAAATAATCTATCCAGTGTGATTCATAGGAACATTATAAATCACTTCAGATCATAATGAGCAGTAGGAAAGGTAATTTGAAGGAAACTCCACACATGTTGTTAGTTACCGTGTGTCAGGAGAAAGATCTGGTGTGAAATACTTAGATAATCAGTGTCTTCTGATAGCAGTTTTAACATGGAAGACTCTTGGTGTCTCAACAGCATTTTTTCCTCTACTCTTACTTTTGGGGTTACCAGGAGTTTTGCCCACTGAGGTACCATCAAGTCAGTTGACATCTCCTTGTAGGGACTAAGCCAGTGCCTGGCCCCCTTTCTGTGGGCACTGCCACCTGTCTGTGATGGGAGTTTCCTGTGGCCAACATGGTCCATGTGGTCTCTTTAGAAGGCAAGGAGCTGAGCCCTCACGTCTTACCTTCAAGACCAGCCTGACCTACCAAAGCATTCCCACCAGGGTATAAATTGAGCTGCCTTTTGGAAGGTTTTGGGGGAAATGTAACAGAATATAAAATGTGGGTACCTATCTACCTAGCAGTTTAGACCAGTGCACAAGATAGATATTCAAGGATGCTCATTATAACAGTTAAAAGTAGTTCACTCTATTTTTTTAAATTTTTTATTAACATATAATGTATTATTTGCTTCAGGGGTACAAGTCTGTGAATCATCAGTCTTACACAATTCACAGCACTCCCCATAGCACATGCCCTCCCCAGTGTTCATCCCCCAGTCCCCCTCTCCTCCCCACCCCCCCTCCACTCCAGCAACCCTCAGTCCCTTTCCTGAGATTAAGAGTCTCTTATGGTTGTCTCCCAAAAGGGGTTCACTTTAAAGTTTTATTTATTAATTTTAGAGGGAGAGAGAGCTTGAGAGGGAAGGGCAGAGGGAGAGGGAGAGGGAGAGCAAATCTCAAGCAGATTCTGTGCTGAGGGTGAAGCCTCACATGGGGCTCGATCTCACAACCCTGGGATCATGACCTGAGTTGAAACCAAGAGTCGGAGGCTCAACCGACTCTACCACCCAGGTGCCCCCAACATGGTTCACTTTAAATTGCTCATTGTAATACCGAGAACTCAAATTCATGTAAGCTGTGCCAAGAATGGGGGCTTGGTTTAAGAAATTACAGAAAGAGAATTACCATGGACTACTTGGGGGCGGGGGGAGGAAGCAAAAGAAAGAAAAAGCAGTGAGAGAGCCCTTTGATCTCTTATGCAAAAATGAGAGTACACTTGTGTGTGTGTGTGTACAGAGGCATAAAGAAGGTCACCACCAAAACCTAAGTGATGGCTTCCTGGGGTGGTAGAGCAGCAAGGTGCCCTTTTGAGATGTGAACTTGTTGACACTAGAACTGGTGTTTCTTACTAAAAGATCGTCCAGTGTTTAATAGTCTGCATGTGTCTAGTTAATACTGAACATTACTAGCAATTAAGATGCGTCAGGACACTGTTCTGTGGTCACAATGCTTAGAAATGTTTCTAAGTCTGGAGTATGGATTACCTTTGGACCTTGTCTAGTGTGAGAAATTTAACTCACTGAATACAATATATGAAAAAAATGGGGGCATCCGGATGGCTCAGGTGGTTCAGCGTCTGCCTTTGGCTCAGGTCATGGTCTCAGGGTCCTGCGGTCAAGCCCCGCATCGGGCTGTCTGCTCAGCAGGGAGTCTGCTTCTCCCTCTCCCTCTGCCGCTCCCCCTGCTTGTGTTCTCTCTGTCTGTCTCTCTCAAACGAATAAATAAAATTAAAAAAAATTTTTTTTGAATTCACATTCAACTTCTAACAATGGTAAAGCTCTCTTCATGGAACTAATGTTGTGTAGTTTACACTGGGGATTCAGTGGCTTAAAAAGTTGTGTCAATTCAGAATTAAGCCAGTGTGTTTTGTGGAGAAGTTATTTCCTCTCCACTTTTGGACTAGGCCTTGCTGGCTCGGTAAATATTTGGCAGTTGCATAGACCTGAAGCACGTGATCACCATCTGGCGTCATTGAGCCCCTTGTCACCTTGTGTCTGATCACTTCCTGCACAGTATTTCCCAGGACTACTGGCTCTTTCCCGTCTGCACGCCTGTGCTCATACTTTCCTCTACCTTGACGTACCCTTTCTACATGAATCAGATGGAGGTGCCAGCCTTGATGACGCCAGGCTTGACCCCTCTGGGCAGAACCTGCTGGTTTCGTCTCGCATCTCTAGACAGGCTCCTGTAACAGTCTTGTGCATAGTGTGTCACCCTTCTTGAGGGTCAATTTCCTTCCCCTTCTGTTGGCATCTTGGGGAGGAGGGTGCAGCTTGCAGCCCTCAGGAATAGCGAGAGTGGAAGAGAGGTGCTGTCCCAGAAACACAGAACTCCCCTCCCTTCTTCTTATGTTGCTTTTTCTTGTGAGTCCCTGGTGTTTTTAAACAAATCCTTTCCCTGCCTCGGATGCTATTTCAAGCCCAGATCTGCTAACTCTCCGGGTTTACAAGGAAAGAGGCCTCTTGTGTATTCAAGCTCCAAGGGACAGAAGGTGCCTCCCATTTGCCTGCATCCCCTCTGAGTCCTTCCTGATGTTTTCCTTTTCCATCTCTTTTTTGCCTGATTGCCCAAGTGTTAAGGGAGAATCCTCTCTCTGGATGAACAAGGAAGATGTGGCCTGCAGTTGCTACCTTTTATAGGCAGTTACCTGGTCCCATTGGGCAGAGAGCCGAGCAGCCAACTCCCATGACAGGGGTGCCCCTGCTGTGTTAGCTGGATGTTTCTGGAAAGGCCATTTAGGGATCACCCATTTCCAGTTCTTAAGGATTTACTGAACATGGCTCTTCTGATTCAGTCCTGCCATTATTAAACCCAATCCCGGCCCTCTCTTGAAAACTTGCTTCTCAGGTGCAGGTACCAAGTACATAGATGAGCAGTCGGCTTCAGGTATCCTTGTGCCTTCCTGGGTCGAGCAGTGTCTCTAAGTCGGGCTGGAGCTGAAGGTCTTAAGTGCCTGGTCCTAAAATTATCTCCATCCTATCTCTGCAGCCTTTGCCTGCCAGAACACTCCCAGCAGCTGTGAGCCTCTTGGGTGTGGAGCCGTCTGAATTTTGAGACCATCTGGCTCTTTCCTTTATGGTTCTCTCCATTGTGCTCCTGAGCCCATTGAACGTGTGCAGCCGTACTTTTGTTGACTGAATGGTGTGCCGGTGGGGGACGAGGGACACGGACGTGTGTAATTTGAAGGTTATCTGAAGGTATGAGAATCCCTGAAGGAGGTTTAACAAACTGAGTTGAAAAACAAGACCTCTTTTGATTGGAGAAAATGTGCCCCGTTGCATCATTGTTAAAATTAGCATCCCATCTTTTGATAAGCACGTATAGATTATCTTTCTATTTGACCCTCTTGGTCTGTCTTACATTACATCTCGGAGCTAGATGGGTGGAGTCACCTGGAGTTTGTTGGTGAGTGAGGGGCCGCCTGTGGGGTCATCCAAACCCACATTCTTCCCTTTATCAGCTTTGTGCCCTTGGGAGAGTCAGTCAACCTCTCTAAATCACAGTTTCTTCAGTAAGGCCCTAATATCTACCTCCGACAGGCCTGCTGGGAGGACTAAGCAAGGAGATGTACATGAAGGGAACCAGCACAGCCTCTGGCATGGAGCCATCTAGGGACACCTGGCACCCTGAACATGCATAACACACACACACACACATACACACACACACGCAGTATGAGTCACTCATGGAACTGAGCCTAGCGTTCGCCAACTCTCAGGCCTGACACTGCCATCTAAATTACTGGGCCGGCTCCGGAACCGTGCTGCTTTTCAAAAATAACATTCAGAAAGAGGATTGGGAAACGTTCGTGAAAATGAGATTATTGCCCTAGGCGCTGCTCTGCCTCCGTACTCTTCCTGGAGTGTAATTTCCCAATCAGGGTGCTGCCGTGGGCCAGGGACATTTTTAGGGTGCCATGGAGTCCCAACTGTTGATTTTGTTAATAGGGTAAACAAACCTCCTTGGACACCATAAATAGTAGAAGCTACGCTTTCCCTCCTCCTAAGCAGGAAGGTATCTGAAGCTGGAAAGAATTGAGCCCCGAGCTTAATACAGTTACAGATCCAGAAAGAAAACTGTGTACAAAGAGGTGTTTTCAGGAGACAGAAAATTATGAAATCAGCCCAGCACTGGGCCCAGAAATCGATTGACCTTGAGTGGCTTCTGGATATAATTGATTGTTGATGATTGCAGCCTGCATGGTGGACTGTGAAAGTGGAGCGTGTGTGTAGTTGCAGAGCACCTACTGGAAACATACTGTTTTCACATAAGTAGGACCAGAAGGGAGGGCGGTCAGCTCATAGGTGGGCCTAACCAGGGACTTACTGAAGTCTGAACACACTGGAAAAATTTTCAGAGGACAGAGAAAAGCCATCTTTATAATAGCAATGTTTCATAGGCCAAGAGAAGCTTAGTCCAAGTTTCAGATGTTACGTAGGACAAAGAAACATGTCAGAAGTAATGGGATGACGTTTCTTGTGTCTCTTTACATGCTTATCTGTATTTTTCAAATTTTCTAAAAGGAGCAGGTATTACTCTTGTAATCAAAGGTATTATTAGATAAAGTATAAATTAAACTTTCTTAGCGTGTAAACATCCATTGTATGAAGTCAACCCTGAGGTTTTAATGGTCAGACCATTCAGGCTTATCCATCCGGGCTCCTCAGAAGTTTCTTAGCTGGACGAAGAGGGCAGAGTGAGCATTTTCTTCTTGATGGTCCTAATTGCCTAGGCAGCATGGTTCTCGGGGACACTGAAGATGGAGGGTGAGGGAAGATGGTTCTAGGACTTCAGTAGTCTGTATGTCTCTCTCTGTGCTCCCTGGGACTCACTGCCTCTTTAACACTGTTGAGGGCACCTGGGTGGCTCAGTGGGTTAAAGCCTCTGCCTTCGGCTCAGGTCATGATCTCAGGGTCCTGGGATCGAGCCCCGCATCGGGCTCTTTGCTCAGCAGGGAGCCTGCTTCCCCCTCTCCCTCTGCCTGCCTTTCTGCCTACTTGTGATCTCTTTCTCTCTGTCAAATAAATAAATAAAATGTTTAAAAACAAAACCACAGTTGAGCTCTCCACTAGTCATGCATGTTCACGTTAGATGCCTGAAGTCCAAGAGCTCTAGTTGATAAATAGGGAAGAGAAGGGGACCCTTTGGAGCCTTTGCTCCATAATATCCAAATAATATGTAAGTGAATCTTTTTGGCAGAACCAAAATTCCTGCTGAACCTTTAGTTGAAGGATGGGAAAATATAAATTTGATTAAGTGTAAACTTTTGCAGATGAAGACCTATTCAAGGATGCTATATACATCACGGTGCCCAAAGAGAATGGTACTGTATAGTCTTATCTGAACCCTATTGGGATTCATGAAGTAATGGCTTTCTCTTTTATGGAGTGATGTGTTTAGTACCGGAAGGAGCCTCGATTGCTCTTTGATATCACTACCTTGCAGCACTCCACCATGAGTTATATTTGTCAGTAGCAAAGGAGTCGCAAGGGCAGGGAGGAAGCTGCTAAAACTGGAAGGGCAGGAAAAGACATGGGAGATGTTATGGAGGAAAGAAAGTTGATTTATTATACCAAGGTACCTGATGAGTGCCTGCTGAGTTTGCAACATCCTGGGGTTGAATCATTAAGAGATGGTACCTGTTTAACCTTTCTTTTTTTTTTTTTTTTAAAGATTTTATTTATTTATTTGACACAGAGAGAGAGATCACAAGTAGGCAGAGAGGCAGGCAGAGAGAAGGGGAAGCAGGCTCCCTGCTGAGCAGAGAGCCCGATGCGGGGCTCGATCCCAGGACCCTGAGATCATGACCTGAGCTTTAACCCACTGAGCCACCCAGGTGCCCCCTGTTTAACCTTTCTTAAAAGGCAGGGAGAGCCAATCGAACAAGACTGGGGTTATGAAGAACCCAATTGATGGAGTCATTTGGCTTCATTTGGAGTCATAGTTCTAGAGTCGCCTTAAAACCAAAGCTGAGATTTAATAGTATCAGTACGGGAGGATGAGGTTCTGGTGCTGTCGCTGTAACTGTGGAGCCACAAGCCCATTGCTTCCCCTCTCTGGGCCTCAGTTCTCCCACGCGTGAAATGAGCATTTGTGCCGGTGCTGGGAGGCACTTCAGGATGAGGGCTTTGGGGTCAGCCTCTGTTGGGGGCTCCGCTAAGAGCTGAGTTGTGGGCTTGTGAGAGCCAACAGCAGTTGAGATGGAGAAATAGATTTACCTGCATAGATGGAGAGGTGGGTCCAGTCCTTATCTGACGTTTGTAGCTCTTCAGGTGGAAAGCTGTGGGTCGAGGAAAAGGAAGTCAGCAAGGAAAGCTCTGCAGAGGAATATTAGACTTATTCTCCTGCCGTTTAATTACCATGTGCTACTTGGGAGTGATTTGTCTAAGAGTGAAACAGCTCAGCAGTAAATGACTGAACATGGCGACTTTTTTAATACTGCAAACCCCGCCATAATTTGATGTAACTGAATAATATGATGAATAATATGATGGGCTTACTCGGTGTCCTGGAAGAGAAGTGACAAACTGTTGTCATACCCGAAGAGGCATTTGCTCGCTGTGGTTTATAGGTCACATCATGTGAACTAATTAGGCATAATGCCCTGAAAGGACATCTGGTCTTCACCACATTGCTCCCTGGCTCAGTGAAAGTCCTGATAAGAGAGTGCGGCTCCTCTTGGGGTACCTGGGTGGTTCAGTAGGTTAAAGCCTCTGCCTTCCGCTCAGGTCATGATCCCAGGGTCCTGGGATCGAGCCCCGCATCCAGGTCTCTGCTCAGCGGGGAGCCTGCTTCCCCCTCTCTCTGCCTGCCTCTCTGTCTACTTGTGATCTCTCTCTCTCTCTGTCAAATAAATAAATAAATAAAATCTTTAAAAAAGAGAGAGAGAGAGAGAGAGAGTGCGTCTCCTGCTTGCAGGTGGGTTCATCTCAGGGTTATGAAGCAGCAGGAACAGTTGTGAAATTACTAGGGGAACATGAGCTCACTTAGAGGGATGGTATTACTGCATTCCCCTGGATGGAGGCATCCCCTTCTCTTGAATTTATTCACTTAAAAAGATAACATTTGAAATTCAGGTTGGTGAGGTAAGGCTGTGAGCTGCTGTAATTTTTTTTTTTTTTGACATCTTGAAATTTGTGGATGCTAGATAAGATTACAGTGGGCCCAGATGTTGGCATTTACATTCTCATGCCTGTGAGAATTAGGCCTCTCCCTTTGTTACTCTTCTTTCTGATATTGACTTTATTTCAATTAAATTGTCTTGAGGTAAAGAGGAAGGAAATAGGTAGCATTTCATCATTTACCTGAGTAGCTTCCATTCAGAGTATGTGATTCTTTATACCCTAAGTTGGGATTACAGATTCTGGGCTTCTTCGAGAGCTAAAACTATTTAAAAAATTAACTTTCTGCACAAACGATTTGAGAATAAGAACGATGTCTGAAACTTGTGGGGAAAAAAATCTATCAATGTCTAACAAGGTAGTTCCACTTTATTAAGTACTTAATAAATATTAGATGGCATAATATAATGAATACTGATTGCTTCCATTTTACCTTCTCAAGGTGGGGCCCTCTCTTAATTATTTCATGAGTCCTAGGGCAACTTCTTGAATTTCCAGCTCCCCAAAAGCAAGCAGCGACGTCGTTGAGTTTCACTTTTGTCACAAAATGATGTTGGTGTGCACCTTACAAACATATACCCCTCCATGGGGTGGAGGGGGCTGCCTGGTTGGGATGACACAGTGGTGTTTCGGAAAAGCTGTATGAAGATGAGAAATATTTGCATCTAGGCACAGAGGGAGGCACCAGGCAAACATCTAATTTGCTAAGCTCCCTGCTGGCAGTTTTTAACTCCCTGTTGATTTTATTAAACATTCTTAATAAGAATTTAGAGTTTTGTTTAGGCTAAGACCATAATGAAAACAGCTGTCTTCATTTCTCGGAAACCACGAAAGTCACACGGTTGAGGAATCAACACTGATCGGGGGAGCTGGTCCAGGTCACAGGTGAGGCGCAACTTCTAGAAGGTCTGGTCAGGGAGCTTAAGGTCGTGATATTTTATGTATAAGGTTCTAAAGACCAAATGGTTCTGTTAAGTTTATTTTACTCACAGAGGCATTTAATTTGAAGGACAAATATATAATTTGTTTTTGCATGTCCAAAGAAAGGGAACCGAACCTAAATATTTGAGCATGGGAGTGAAACATAAAATAAAAGTCTGTGGCTACTGAAGAAAGAGGATTTGGAGTTCTGGAAGAAGACCAGAAAGAAGAAACTCAGTAAGAATAAAGAGCTTTTTTTAAAAAGAAAAGGAAGGAGAAGAAAGAGTTAAAATTCACCCCTGACCATGTTGTGCCCCAAATAGTGTCTGGGGGACAGATAGGACTCTCTTGTTTTCGTTTGTGGAATGGAACAGCTTCTAGATTTTTAGCTCTTGCTTTCTTCGTTTTTCTCCTGAAGTGGACAGCAGAGTGGTCAAGAAGACAACTTTGGGGGCGCCTGGGTGGCTCAGTGGGTTAAAGCCTCTGCCTTCGGCTCAGGTCATGGTCTCAGGGTCCTGGGATCGAGCCCCCCATCGGGCTCTCTGCTCAGCGGGGAGCCTGCTTCCCCCTCTCTCTCTGCCTGCCTCTCTGCCTACTTGTGATCTCCCTCTCTGTCAAATAAATAAAATCTTTAAAAAAAAAAAAAAAAGAAGAAGACAGCTTTGCTTTCACGTGAAACTGGGCTCAGATTTAGGCATCACCACATTAGTATCCTCGGGAACTGAAGCTTCCTGATTTTTCTGAGCTGTGTTCGTTCTATAAAATGGAGACGATAACTACCTGCTTCGTGGGGCATTCTGAACCACTGTCATCCTCCAACAACCACATTTTTATTCAGCAAACTTTTGGGGGGGAATGTAGACCATGTCCACAAAGAGAAATCGGGCACAGTTGCTGTCTTCAGTGGCTTACTTCTACTTTATATAAGACTTGAAGAAAACAAATTATTACAAATTAGAACATGACAAGTACCAGAAAAAAGTTTCCAACAAAATGTTGTAGTATTCTGTAAGATAAGGAATGGCTTCATTCAAAAATATAGAACCTTGAGCAGAAACTCACTTCACATGTAACAGGAAAAGGGTTTCATTCACAGAATGGCTTAATTTCCATAATAAAGAAAAGGCTAGCGTAAGAAAGATCTTCACCTGAAGCCCAGGTGGCTCAGTCAGTTAAGTGTCCTTCTCTTGATTTTGGCTCAGATTGTGATCTCAGGGTCATGAGATCAAGCCCTGCATCAGGCTCCATGGTGGGTGTGGAGCCTGTTTAAGATTCTCTCTCTCTCCTTCTGCCCCTTCCTCCCCTTGCATGCATGCACTCTAAGTAAGTAAGTAAATAGATAAATAAAATAAAAAGAAAGAAACATCTTCACCTGATTGATGTTATGCAGATTGTGATTAATGAAAACAAAAATCTGGAAACCGTAGTGGATTTGGGGAGAGACTTAATACTGGGAACTACAGAGGGTGTGGAATAAGCCCAAGCTCACTGGTGTAGAACATGGCTGGGTTCAGTTGTATTATGAAAGCGTACTATGGTAATAAGAAAGGAAATGTCCCTGATACCAGCGATAAGGAAGGCACTGAGTGTGATGGAGTAGACGGGCTATGTTGAGGTGCCTGTAAATATTGAGTGGTACTGAGCAGTGTTCTGTTTAAATGATAGCAACTACACAAGGATTCACATCACCATTAGGTTAAGAAAAAATTAGAGAACCAAGAGCTATCCCCAAGTCTAGGTATAAGCCCAAGCATATCAAAGTGGTCCAGCTGACAGACCCCCTGGTGGCTGCCCAGATCTAGGGGCTTCTCGAGATTGTCATGAAGGGCAAGAACCTGAGTCACATTGCAAGTGATGTCCAGAGTCTGTCTCCTTACCATGTCAGGTAGGAGTCCCTTCCTCATACTCATCCAGTGTCCAGCCAATGCTGATTTTCTATTTGGCATGTCTCATTCTTTGCCTCCATTGAGCCCCCTCTGATATGTACAGATGCCACCACCCTGGGTTGGGATCCTCTGACAGACTCTCCCCAGCCACACCCTCCTTGAGGGAGTGTGTGGTGTGAACACTAGTTCCCTGTCTGTGCCCAGAGACTTGACTTCTAGATCACAAGGTAGCAGAGCAGTCAGTACTTTTTATCTTTCAGATGCCCCGCCAGTGATTGCTGTGTGTCTCTGAATGTCGTCACCACCCCTAACACCACTTCCTAAAACTTTGAGCAGCACCCAATTTTCAACTTCACCTCCAGTGGTCATGACGAAAGCAGGGTCTTTCATCCCCCGTAAGGAGTGTTGGAGCTAGTCTGATGGAATAACAGGGACCGTCCCACCTGGTCCTAGGACAGCTGCACAGACCTTCCCTTCAAAGTCATCTTATAAAGATTAAGTATTCTTGTTGGGTTTCTTTCTGCAGAGAACACATTTTATGTTTCATCTATGTACAGACTCTTATTGTCATGCTCCTGAATCAGAATCACGTATTGACACACTGAGAAGAGTGAGTCCTGCAAGGTGGTTGAAGCCTCAGCTGTCACCGAGCATATGTGACAGAGCTAAGACCAAGGAGGTGGCCCCAGGTTTGCGGGGAGAGTGAGAGCGACCCAAGAAAGACAGAGGAAAGTACCTGGAACTTGGTGAAATTGGGAGAAGTGATCAGATGAGTGGGCAGGACGGTATCACAGAGCACCCGATGAGGGAGGGGACAGCTGAGGGCCCCTAGGCAAGCGGGAAAGCAGGGAGAATGGGAGAGAAATCACTTGCACAGTTAGGCTGAGAAGCCCCAGACCTGCAATGCATTTGGACTTGGGAAGCAGGCAGATCAACCAAGTGAGGCACAAGAGAGACCAAGCAAGCATCCTAGTCCTGCAGCACACAGTGATGAGACAGGGCAGTTGTCTGTCTCAACTGCCATGTCTCTTCAGTTATCTGCCAGCCTTTTTCTGCCCTTCTGCTTCTTCCTTGCTGTGGGAATGCAGGTGGATAGTTGCTGACGTCTTAGAAGCCCAGCGCTGAGGGGAGGGCACATTGAATCGTGTTGCTCACATTCTATGTGTCCTGGTCTTCTCTGCCTCAGACAAATTTGCAGGGCTTGTGCACCATCTCTAGACCTTGGTTTTCACACCTTTGGAAATATCTTCAAGATCCCTTTCGCCCCTGGCACATCACGATACTGCTCAGCCTGGGTTCATGTTCATGTTTCCTTGACTCTGCCCCTCTCCATGGTTCTCTGCCCAGTTTGGTTTGGGCCTTTGCTTGGTGGCCAGATGCTCCTCTTTATTCCACAACTTCCTAATCATTGGGAGCTAGCTGATTGTCCCCTTGGCGTCTAGGGGAGTTTTGCCTTCTATTCCCTTTACCTGGTATGTCTCGATTTTTAAAAATGCTGCTCTTTTGGAAGGTATGAGGAAGGTGATAGAACCTCCATTTGGCCAGTTTCATTCTTCATTGGCTACCCTAGTAGAGAATGTACATGCAGTTATTTACTGAGTTTCTTTTCTTTAAATTCAATTAGCCAACTGATAGTATGTCATTAGTTTCAGGTGTATCATTCAATAAATTATCAGTTGCGTTTAACACCCAGTGCTCATCACATCACATACCCTCTTTCATGCCCATCACCCAATTACCCCATCCCCCCACTCACACCATCCCTCGACTCCCCTCCCCTCCAGCAGCCCTCAGTTTGTTTCCTACAGTTAAGAGTCTCTCGGGGCACCTGGGTGGCTCAGTCGTTAAGCGGCTGCCTTCGGCTTGGGTCATGGTCCCAGGGTCCTGGGATTGAGCCCCGCATCAGGTTCCCTGCTCAACAGGAAGCCTGTTTCTCCCGCTACCATTCCCTCTGCCTGTGTTCCCTCTCTCACTATGTTTCTCTCTATCAAATAAATAAAATCTTTAAAAAAAAAAAAAAGAGTCTCTCATGGTTTTTCTCCCTCTCTGATGACTTCCCCGATTTTCTTTACCAGTCTTTATTTCTCTCTTGCTGAGAAAAACTGGGGGTTCGCTATGCAAAAAAGGACCTATAGTTAGGTTGTAACTAACCATCATCATTTTATTTGTTTTGGGTTTATTTATTTTCTTTATTATTTGCTTAGTTAAGACTTCACCCATCCTTGCTATAGTCTTAAGGGAGGATTTGCAAAATGATAAGTGGTTAGTATTTTGTTATTATATATTTTTAGTAAATATGACATTCTGGTTGAGTCTAAATATATGCAGACCTGGAACAGTGTTAAAATTATTTATGAGTGGGAAATAGATGAAAATAAACAAAAAAGACTTGATTTGTTCAGTTATCACTTAGCAACATCAATATTTTTATCCACAAATAAAGGTCTGTTTGGTGCATGTTGAAAATATTTGTACACTTACGTGTTTGTGACCTTGTGTACACATTCTCTAAGGCACAGGGATCGTTTTGGTTGTTGCTGGGTTTACAGTACTTAATTTGGGTGTCTAGACTCTGGGTATAGTGACAGAAAAGCATGTGAAGATGTGAGACAAGATTTTAAAGAACGGTACTCTCAAAATATGTCTGCAAACTGCCTCCTAACACAGAAATAAATTCGATTACAGAGTTAGCAAAATCCTAAACTAAAAGGACTTGTTTCCTCTAAAATAATTATTTGCATAATTTGAACATCAGTTTTTCCTTTTCAGAAGTTGAAACATTATGTTCCCTGAACTGTGCCAAGAACAGGGGGTGATTCCCATTAATAGCCATGGAATTTAATTAATCTTGAGTTTTTTGATACCTTTATTATTTAAATCTTAACCAGCTCAGACACATTGGCTAATCTCCATTTCTACCGTTGATAATAGTCTTTGTCCTTTCCATAAAAACAATAGCTTTGGACCACCACTAGTACGTTATGATGTGTGTTTTGAGTATGTTTCCCCTTTGGTGTTAATACAGGAGGCAAATCTGATGGTTCTGAGGAGTGCAGTTTCTGACCTGGGAGCAAGTCAGGTTGCCATTTGTACAGCGAGTTATTAAGTCTCACCATCCAAGGCTCTGTCTGTCTGGATGTCCCTTCCTAGACCATTTTACCTCTTAGTGAGTTTTATTTCTTCTAATTATTCTAGTCATTTGGCTGGAATTTAATCCCATTATCCCATTTGTTGTCTATCTAATGCTTGAATAGATAATATAACTATCTTATTTTTCTCTGCTTCTGGAACACAGTAGGCCCTCCATACATAAATGATATTGAATCAATAGATTGATGAATGAGTCATAAGCAGTGCAAGCATTATTGTAAATGTTCTGTATTCAGTTGTTTGAACAAAAAAATATAATTCCCGGGGCTCCTGGGTGGCTCAGTGGGTTGAAGCCTCTGCCTTCGGCTCAGGTCATGATCTCGGGGTCCTGGGATCAAGCCCCACATTGGGCTCTCTGCTCAGTGGGAGCCTGTTTCCCCCTTGCTCTCTACCTGCCTCTCCGCCTACTTGTGATCTCTTTCTCTTTGTCAAATAAATAAATAAAATCTTTTATATATATGTATATATACATACATATACATATATAATTATATATATATGTATATATATATATATATATATATTCCCCTATAAAAATACTGCAAATTATGGTCAAAATCCAAAATTTGCCCATAGCAGTTTATATAACTGGAACGTAAAAGTTAAGCTGTTTCTATATATTTTTCTAAGTCAGGAAGTCCTTATATGTTAAATAAAATAGTTGTATATTTTGGTAGCACTATTTCAGGCATTTAATTTAAAATATGGCTTTAGAAGGGATCTTTTCTGTTAACATTTCACCTTTATATGATCAGGTATAATCTAAAAAGGGTAATGGATAGGTAGAATGTATAGATACTGAATTTACGCATGAATGTCTAGAGACCAAAAACTCAGGGTCCAAAGTGACTTTCCAATAGACCTACTTAATTTTTGGCTACAATGAACTATTGCCCTTTAATGTTATTCTTTCCTTTAGGGAAAACTGATGTTCAGGACCATTATAACAGAATTTAAATTTTAGTGCCTTGACCACTAAAAATAATATTTTAGTTAGTGATTTCCACTTGTCCATATTTTCAAAAGGTGATCAGTAATTTATATAAGTATTTCACCTCTATGGAGGAAGAGCAGAACTCCTTATTCCTTAGGTTGGGCCTAGATTTGGGCCAATGTGACTGGCTTCCAAATATAGAGTACAAAGAGGAGTGAGGGAAGAGTAACTTCGCTCTAGCGATGCCTAGACATCATCACAGCTGGGTGATCAATGCTAACATCCACATCATGAGTCATAGTAGGTACTCTTGTGATACGATGTGACAAAAATAACACTTTGTCTTTGTGGGTTTTTCTCCCCCAAACACCTAACATTAACCATGAGGGGGAAAAAAATCAGACAAATCCCAATCAAAGGGAATTCTACAAAATATATGACCAGTATTCCTCAGAACCGGCATGTTCATCAAAAACAAGTAAAATGTGAGGAACGGTCACAGCCAAGAGGAGCCTAAGGAGTCGTGGTGACTACATGTACTCGGGTATCCTGGATGGGGTCCTAGAACAGAAAAAGGACCTTATGTTAAAAGAATTAAGGAAAGGGGCACCTGGGTGGCTCAGTTGAGTTAAAGCCTCTGCCTTTGGCTCAGGTCATGATCTCAGGGTCCTGGGATCGAGCCCTGCATCGGGCTCTCTGCTCAACGGGGAGCCTGCTTCCCCTCTCTCTCTGCCTACTTGTGATCTCTCGCTCTCTCTGTCAAATGAATAAATAAAATCTTTAAAAAAAAAGAATTAAGGAAATATAGATAAACTATGGACTTCAGCTAATTTTTCTTTTAATTGTCATCCATAAGAGGAGAGAGTGGCATTCAGTAAACTCATGCTACTTGAATACTGCCTTTCTGAATTAGTTTGGTATACAAAATTCTATCTTCAACTGCAATAAGACAGCAGTAGAATTTGTCGCAACTTGCCTTCTCCTTCCTTCTTATCTCTTTCTCTTCTTTTTCTGTTTTCAGAAGGTATTCAGCTAGATTACTTCTGATGAAACATCTTGATGTTCTCTTACCTGTGGAATGCGGTATTAGATTAATTGTTGATTTTCCGGCTACTGAAAATAATTTGCATTTGAAATGGACTAGAAGAGAGCAAACTCTGAGTGTCTAAATTTTGTTGTGTAGCTCTATAATGTATACAGCAGGTGTTACCTTAGGGTACAAAGAAATGTAGATCAGTTGGTTTTTGAGTTGAAAATTTCATGGTCTATCCTATTAAGTAAACCAGGTGTGCCTCAAAGAAACTCGCTATAATTAGACAAAGACACAGAATTACAAATTGAAAGACATTTATACAGTATATAATTGAATTATTTTATAGATGGAGTGAGATTGGGGCTTAGATGGTTACTTAAAGCTTGGAAGTTGTTTGGGACTTGTATTATTTTCTAAGAACGTGGTAAGTAGTTTTTTGTGTGCAAATCTTTCTCTCCCATTCTGTTTTAATAGCTTTGTCGGTGTCTTCCTTGTGACTTCATGATTATAGAGAGAATGTGAGTCTGTGTTAAGCATTAGATTTATTATCTACCAAAGCATGAGACAAATGATAGCCCTACTAGTCAGTTGCTGAAATATATAATTTACATATTCATAAATTGGGTAAATAAAACCCATCTTCTTTAGCATTACGGATATTGTTTTGTAGAGTTCATCATGTCTGGAAACTTGATTTAAATAGAAGTTATTTATTGTCACTTTGAATTTCTGAGACTATTGGTTATCATTTCCAGACAATCAGAGAACATATTCAGTGAACAGAGCTTACATTCGTGTGATAGGTCATTGTCATTTCTCCATGTTATTAGGAGGCTACAGGGCCTCCCTGAAGTTTGAGATGACAGAAATTAGATAGGTATAAACTCTGCTTTCAAGAACCTTACAGTCCAGTAAGGACCCATGATTACCTGCAATGTATATGCTTCTTTCATCCTATGAAATACCTAGGATCCATCTTGCTTGCTTGGCTTGAACCCAGATAGGCTTTTTCTAAAAAGAGGAATTATGAGCCTAGGTCAAAGAGCCAGATAGACAAATTTGAGAATAATAACTTCTGACTTAGAGAGCAAAGACAATTTCATGGAATAGGTAGCACAAGAGCCCAGTTTTTTAAGTGTGAGTAGGTTTCCAGAGGTAGGGGATGCATCTGAGGAAAAAGGAATTTCATCCAGTAAAGAAAATACACGCCAATGGGAGAAGTTGGCCTATATTGGGAAAATTCCATGATGGAGGATTGATTACCTCCTAGTCTTTGTACATTTAATGTAGGGTCTATACTGTCAAGACGATTTATGGTTGTTGATGTTTACCTTGATCCCTTGACTGAGGTAGTGTTTGTCAGGTCTCTCCACTGTAAAGTGATTCTTTTCCCCCTTGTCTACAGGGAACCACCCTTTAAAGTGTGATTAATACTCTACAAGTATAGATAACTATCAATGTATTGTTCTGAAAAATCAGTCCATGAAAATCATGGATGTTCCAGATTGTTCATCAGGTTTGAGAGAATAGTAAGCAATTACTAGACCTTACGCAGACTTTGAAAAAGATCCTAATCTAAACTTGACCTTCTCAAATACTGTTATCTAAAGGTGGTTTCCTTTAGACCAAGTTTTTTATAGGGAGATTAGAAGTTGGTAAGAAATTAATTAAGAAATGACATTTATCTTAGTATCTGGCAGACAGAAATAACTGTATATGCGTTAGTCATAATTTTCAACATCATTATCATCCTCTTCCCCTCTTCCTCCTCATTGTTGTCATAGAATAGCTGAAGCACCCTGATGACACACAACTGTATACCCAAATTCTTGATAACCAGTCTCCTTATTTGCTTTGAATTTGAAGTAGAAAAAATTGTAAACAAAACCAAAATTGAATCATTTTTTTCAAGGTATAAGCAAATTTTACTTATCAAAATATAATGAATGGTTTTTGCAGATTTGATTGGCACTTTAAAATATGTTGGAGTAGGGTGCTCTGGGAAACTGCCTATTGATTGCACTGTTGTCAGTTCCTAAGCAACCATTGCCAAATTTATCTCCGCATCACACAACTTGTGTGTTTATCCAAGCTGGTTGAAATTCTTACCCTTGTACAAAAATAGACCAGGGAGAATGTTGAGTAGGACTTTACCACTGGAATGGGCTGCATTTATACATACTTTCCAGTAGGTGTCACTCTGGCAGAAGAAAACAAGATCATGAATTCCCAAAGAGTGGGAATACATTACTAGGAGACCCAACCAGCCCGGGATCGGGGTCTGGTGGGGCACACAGAGGCCCCTATTCTGGCCTTGGTTCTTTCATTTGAATATGAGTTTCTCTGACCAGCAGGGGCAGGTTGTCAAGGGAATGTGAAGAGGAGCACTTGTGGAAGACATTGTTCTCAACCCAACACTGGCCACAGCCAAGCCAGCTTGCTCATAAAGCATTAGAATAGCGATAGAAAGAACTGTAATCTATGTAGGCAAAGCCTGAATAATGGGCAGCACTTGATGTGGTATGGGTAGCAAATTTTTTTTTCCTAGTAGGGAGGGTACCTACAGGGGCCTCATAGTAAATGCTTATTGACTAGCTGAAAGATACACATGGGAATTTCATGTGTTTCTGGGTAATCGTCCATGTTAGTGTTTGTTCAGAAATGCAAAATGATTTTGATAATAAATAAATACATTATAACTGTGAAAAACATATAATAGCATCATATATGAGTTCCCAAGAATATTGTTGTCAATGTTACTTTCTGCTAACAGGTGTAACTAAGAATACATGTTATTATGTAACTTGACTTAATAAATGCACACCTCTAATTGTCCCAGGAGTAACTCCTCCCATCCCCAACATGCAACAAGAGAAAGTGGGCAGTGGGCCATCTCATGGGCTTGGACAATCATGGGATTGTGAAGCACATCAGCTACAGTGGATACCTTTGAAACCTTTCTTCTCAGGAATGCCTTGGCAATTTTCAGGAACACAAGTGTTACTTGCACTAGACAGGTCACCTGTCTCCTGTACTCCAGAACACAGTAGTATCCACTGTCTGCAAGACCAATGTAAAATTGCATTGTAGATAAAAGGAATTAATGAGTCTAAATTGTGAATCACAAATCTTTAGTGGCTGTAAATGTCTCTTTAAAGAAAGAGAAAAATCCCTATTTTCATTTTTCCTCGATAAATAATTGTTAACTGATTAATAACAAAGGAGTATTGAAATACTTAGCAGGTGATTAGAACATAGCTAACATGTGCATAGCTGCTTCCTCACTGGGGTCTCTGAGATGCTACTAGCTACTGCTATTACTCATTCCCCTGGCAAATGAATGAATGACAGACCTGGAAAGGCGGTAGCTACCCTGAAACAGCATTCATGGAAAATGTCTGAATACTTAAGCCAAGTTGTTTTTGTAACTTGTTAATTACCTTTAGAGGCCAGTCAGCTAAAAAATGCAACATGATTATTAGCCTCTATTTGTCTAGAATTGGAATTTCTAAATATTAGTGTCTGTGTATATATCCGTGTATATGTATATGTACATACATTATTTCCTCAAAGTCTAGAGACCAAGATCACACTGAGAGTCAAAAACTTCGTTTGTTGTTCTTTTATTTTTTAAGATTTTATCTATTTATCTATCTCTCTTGACAGAGAGAGAGAACACAAGCAGGGGGAGAGGGAGGAGCTTCCTGCAGAAGAGGGAGTCCAACACAGGGCTCGATCCCAGGACCCTGGGATCATGACCTGAGCCCAAGGCAGACGCTTAACGACTGAGCCACCCGGGTGCGCCAGGAAACTGGGTTTTGATAGCACCTCCACACATTGCTTTTTCAATGACCTTGGCTAAATTACTTCTCTTCTCCTGGCCTCAACTTCTGCATCACAGGAGTTGGCTAGAAGTCTGTGAAGCCTCTTCTACCTAAAGGTTGTGTGATTTGTGACATTGCTGTATGTGTCTGGGCAGTACCTTAACAGCCCTCGAAACAGGAGGCATGAGTATTCCATCTGGGAAATGTTCAGTCTGCCAATTCATAATCTCCTAGGCCGAGTGTTGAATCCTAGCAATAAGGAATCTCTAGTTCAGTCCTTTGGTCTGGTCGTTTGCTGGTCTACTGGGTACTTTCTAGCTTTTAGGTTAACTGTTAGCAGAAAAACTGGAACTCCTTAGTTCCTGTTTTGCTTTTGTATTTTCTAAATGTATGTGTTCAAAAGAAATAGAGGAACCAAGAAATTATTTTTAGGGAATTGAAGCCTTCCACAGGGGAGGTGATTACAAGAGCGTCCCTTTGCTTTTGTATCTATTGGCATGAGCCAGCTACGCCCTGAAAAATACCGTAGATGAGACTGCTAAAGGGAGATATGTGACAGCTCGAGTCACTAAGCATCTGTCCGGTGGTTGAGTTTTTCTCTATGGCTTCTGAACAAATGTTTGGAAGTGATAGATAACTTGACACAATCTCAGAACTCTAGGGTATCCTAGTTAACCATTTCCCAGGCTGGGACTACTGACTTGGGCCAGCTCTAGAAGAGACCCACATCGGAAGTATTAGTCTCCGTGTCAGTGGGAAAAAGTGGGGCCGACACTTCTTCCAAAGATCCCAAGTGACTGGGATTTCGTCACTCAGTAGGATTCTGAGTGACTCAAAGATCTTTAGGTCACTGAGTGACAAGATTTGGAAAACAATAATCTTTCTCTTTACCCATGAGTTTTGAATTTGATTTTTTCCCACAAGAAATCGGTGTTCATCTTGGTTTGTCTGTGGAAGAGTCTTAATGAGATTAGGCTTCCTCTTTCAACCTCAGCCTTTTATCTTGAGAATGATAATTAAAGAAGACTCCAATTTCAAGTGTTTCGAGTGTTCAAGAAGCAGTAGTAACTCTTGTTGGTGTGGCTGATAAAAATATAGGAAATGGAATGCAGAGCTGTGGTTGAAATTACCCATTGAAGAATCTGCAGGCGAACGTGAGCTAGTCGGTACCCACAACTATGGCTGTCTCAACAAAGAAACTTCAGGTCTATGTGGAATAAAGAAAAGTAGTGAGTGTACTCCTCAGTTTTCTGAGCATACCCCCGTGGGACCTTAGGAAAGTCTCCTAAGAGTTTTGATTCGATTTTCTCACTTCTACAATGGCTATGATATGTCACATGACCTTAGGGGGTATAACACTTCCCAGTTTCCAGATCTTACTGTCTCAGGAAATATCCCAAGTAGATATTAGGGACCCTCCACTATAGCTATCCTTCAATGTGAAGGGTGTTCAGATTTTTGATCTGAAATGAACAGCTCAAATTATTTTGGGAGACAACATGTCTATAATTTTGTTTTACCCTTTTTAAGACAGCTTCTGTTAATGTATCTTATTTCCTTTGCTCTTTTCTTAGGAGCATTACCCGGTTATTTTTCCTCAGGTCATACAATTTGGAATTTTGAGAATTTCTCAATAGGAGATGCAACTTTACTATTCCTTAAGATTTTGCGCTTGTAATTAAATTTTTGAGTACCATTTTTATATTGGAGTAAATGAGATAATTAAGAGATCTTTCAAGAAGGAGAAATATATGAGAAAATAGATGGTTCCTGCCATGTGATTAAACACTGCAGCTGAGATACTTGATGAGCAGAGGAGTCATTTTATTTGTTGGAAGTGTACTTCATCATCATGAGTGGTGTCCTGATTATAGTTCAAGAAACGTGTTCATAGAAATCAGGAATGTGAGGACACTCATTCACAAGCACATACACCAAAACTTACTTTTATTTGATGAGGGACTTATATTGGTGTTTTTTGGACCTTGGGAAAGACCAGGCATTACAATATATATTTTACTTTAGTGATACAGTGCAAGGATGCACTGTGAATCTGAAATTAATTTTAGAAAAGCTGAACTGGAAAGTTTTTCTGATTATCGACCCCCCTGTAATAAGAAATAATGGTTGTATTCCTATACTAGAGAAAACTTAAAAACCAAAGATGTCTAACAATGGGTAATAGTCAGAAAGAAAAAACTGGAAAGTCTAAAATACCCAATAAGAAAACTATAGCTCCTGGTTTACTCACCCATCTGACATCAGAGATCTTCTTCACCTCTGGGATCACAAAGTGATTGAGAACTTTGGGGTTAAGTCGATTCACGCTCCCAAATCATGGTTTCATCTCTTTTTAAAAGATGTGTCCCTTGGGCAAGTTGCTTAATGTCTCTAGGCTTCCATTTCTGCATCTGTAAAAAGGTGATAATCATATCTACTTTGTAGGTAGATGTAGATTGTTGGGAGGGTAAATGACAATGTGCACTGTATCTGGTAGAGGGACTGTCGGGAACACCACCATCCTTGACCCCTAAGAGCCAGAATGGCTACCTTGAGACTTCGTAACTCTCAGCCAGCTCTGCTGACCTAAATCAATTAAACCTGATCTTGTCCCATGTCTCCACCCACTTAACTAGGTCCTTTCTTTTCAAATTTATTTTCACTGAATTTCAATTTAAAAAATTTTTCAGGAAAGGCTATTGATAGGACATTAGTGGACTTGCAAGACATGAGTTCTGGGTTACTGCCTGCCCTCCTCCCACCCCAGGAATCTCTGTACTCTTCAGGCTCTGCCCTCATATGTGATCTGAAGTAGGGAAGTGACATGCTAACTTTTGGAAACGTTCAGCTGCCAAGTTTCCTCTGCTGCAGACTTAAAATAGATCAGACTGAGAAAGGAAGGTAGAACTTGAACCAACTGTTACCCTCTATATTGAGACTGTTTTGCTTGATCTAGTGTAACTAGTACAGTTCTTTGTTAGGAGAGGAAGAGACTTAACCCTCCATTTCCCATTTCTGACTATTTGGGGACAGACCTGATAGTTTACCGTCGGTATACCTGAAGGCTTACTATTTCTTGTCACTTTATTTATTTGTTTTAGTAAAATGATGCTTTTGTCATTGGAGATGACAGATATCTTCCAGAGGTTTTAGGGATAGCTGATGATTATTTTTGGTAACATGAGCATGTTCATAGCACCTAATTAATCTTTAAATTGAAATCCATAGAACATTTTTAAGGTTGACCATTAGATCTGATTTAATTTTGGATGGGTGGTGGAATTCCAGAGATGCCTTCCAAGCACCCCAGATGAAAATCTTTCCAGCCATGCCTGCGGATGGCAGTAGAAGGAGCAGGTGGATTCTGTAGGTGTGGATTCAGGTGTGGTTGGACTGTAGGTCACCTGAGAGAATTGTTGGTGAATGAATCTTGAGTGTTCTGACTGAGTAGTGTTCTAGATATGTAACATAAGGAAGGAAGTAAAAGAGAGCCATTTCTCAATTAGGGATAGGTAAGTCTATAGAAATGGACGTTTTCTGTGGCTTTTCCATGTTACTCTTTTCAGTTGAATCAAAGAAGTGTAGGGTACAGAGCTTCCTTACAGAAGGCTTTGACAGTAGTAACATTAGCAGGTCTACTGGGAGTTCTGTAACTGGTAGTTACAGAAATTTTATTTTCCTTTTCTCCCCCCTAAATGGAGTAGTGTTCTGGATTAGAAAGTGGCTGTTTTTCTAGTAGCCCTCTTTGGAAGTAAACAGAAGTTGTTATGTCTGAAGGTAAATCTCTGGCGATTTTCCCTCCCATTTCTAAACCAAGGCCAGCAGCTGTGTGTGCCCACCTCTGCTAAGTGGGCTGGTCCCTGAGGGTTGGGGTCGCTTGTCTTCCCCTGCTAAGGCCTGCTCTGAGAACCTTTTCCTCACCTGCTGTCCTTGGTTTTTGTGTTTTTTGAAAATGTAAGCAGTTTATTTGTATGTTCCCATTTTCTTCAAAAACACACACACAAAACCTTCAAACTTAAAACCTTCTTGGGGACTAAGTTAGTGTTTACCCACAGCAGGTCAATGGCGCTCAGGGGCCCCAGTGACCCTTTCTCTGCTCCCGATGTCTCCTCCCTCCCCTCACCACCTCCCATTTCTCCTGAGTTGGCAGTTTGCCTGCAAGCCATTTTTCTGTCATTATAGTAGCAGCCATCCAATCGTCCCTTGCTAACTTCCCCGTAGCTTGTGGGGTCATTAAAGAGTCCAGGTGTAGGGGCGCCTGGGTGGCTCAGTGGGTTAAGCCTCTGCCTTCAGCCCAGGTCGTGATCTCAGGGTCCTGGGATCCAGCCCCACATCGGGCTCTCTGCTCGACAGGGAGCCTGCTTCCCCCTCTCTCTCTCTCTCTCTGCCTGCCTCTCTGCCTACTTGTGATCTCTCTCTGTGTCAAATAAATACATAAAATCTTTAAAAAAAAAAAAAAAGAGTCCAGGTGTATATTATTCTTTAGGCTTGGCTCAACTTGGGTTTGAATCTCCCCAATCCTCTGACGAGTCCTTATTTTCTGTGCCTCTGCCCACACTGTCCCCCATCCACTGCCAAAAAAAAGAAAGAAGAAAAGAAGAAGAGACACATTAAAAGTGAGGCTCAGCCAGCAGGAATTTGCTCCACGCATGTCAGCCACATTGCTACTTTGGAACATAGAGTATTTCACCCCATATGCCCTTGTCTGAAAAGTAAAGGCCATGACATCTTCATGTTACCATGATTTGAACTCAAAGTATTAAACGTAAAACAAAGCCATCCCACCCTAGAAATAGGCTTTGTGTGACTATAATTCCCTGTCAAACATAAAGCATCCCCAGCTAGTTATGTCTCAGAGGGCTTTGACTTTTAGGTCTACCAGTTGTCTAATAACAAAGGGGACGGCAAGGGATACGGAGGGATGGACCAGAGCTGCCACAGCTGAAGAAAGTCTCTTCTGTGCTTTGGTAGACGGCCGGCTGCGGCTTGTGTGGCAAGGGGCCTGAGCCGCAGAAGGGAACAGAGCTATATCCAGCACTAAGCTGGAGTCAGGGCCTGCCAGTGCCATTCTGAGAACAGCTGGGCAGCCCTCCAGGGTGCTGGACAGAGGGGGACTGCAGATCCCCAGCCACACAGGCAGGGCCCGCCGTCTGCCAGCAGCAGGAAATAACAGTCTCTTGTAGTAGCGGGGTCGTGACATTGGCACGAGCTGTCCCTCACAGCTGGGCTGTCCTGGCACCTGGTCGTGGGCCTGTGGAGGGAGCCAGCCCAGCTGTACTGAAATACTCATTCTTTTCTCCCCTCTCCCACTCCCTCATCAACAGGCAAACAAACAAAAGGGACGATATTGTGGTTCGTGCAGTGAACAGAAACTTTCTCAGCTGGGGGAAAGGAATAGTTGCACTCACAGATGGCAGAATTGTACCCCTATACCTTATTTTTGTGTGAGCGGAGGAAATTCTCTATTTTCTGTTTTCAGAGCTCCTAGGACAGACGTCCTGTGTACCTCTTGGGTAGTCACACATTTCGAATGGAGCCTTAAAGGATTTGTGTTTGTACCAGAGGGAAGAATTCCATTAGTGCTGATCAGATGTGGCTTGGAAGAATAGGATGACATTATACACAGCATTAAAAAAAAAAAAGGCTTGGGTGCTGCAGCATTAAAAAAATGTCAGATGGACTCTGACATGCCCAGGCCCATCATCATCTCCTTCATTCGGCAAATGTGAGTTGTGAATTTTCGCTAAGAAAAGTAGTCTCTGCTCATGGAGATACAGAAACACCTCCACGATCCCTGCCTCCAGCAGCATGGCATCTGGTAGGAAGCGACAAGTGTCTTGGACATGGGGCTTTGGGAGTCATCCCCATTTGGTGAGTAAGACTGAAGGGCCTGGGCCTCAGGCAGGGACCTCCAGTCTTTGTAGAAGCCATCATAGGGAAGGCCATTGAGCAAGATGAACAAGGTGCTCATCAAGGAACAAGGTGTTCTTTGGCTGCTTTCTTCCCTGACCCTTAAAACCCAGTATAGTACTAGAGTGGAACCCAACATGTGTCTTCTGCTTGGCACGATGGGCTTGAGTTTTCTTTTGTTTTCAATAGAATCGAGTTCCTGGCATGCCCTGTAGGTGTTAAATGATGGACTAATGGATGGATGTGTGTTAGCTCTGTGAAAATAACTAATGTAGTATTATACTTTGGTTTTATATATACTATCCTTAACACAGGAGTCTCCCCCATCAAAAAGAGAAGGGAGGATTTAATATATATAATATTATATATATATAATATATATTATATATATATATTATTATTATAATATTATATATATAATATATATATTATTATATATATATAATATATAATAATATATAATATATATTATTATATATATGTGTATAGTTTGTTTTGCTTTATTTATAAGCCTCTATCCAAAAGAATATGAAAGTGTCATAGAAAGTGAGAAGTACTTAGATTTACTGAACATTTGCTCCATGCTAAGTACTGTGCTGCAAATTTAATCAATTCAAGCATCCCTCTAAAGAAGTGAGCACTGAAGCCCAGCATGGTTAAGTGCCTTGCCCAAAGTCACACAGCTAATGTGGAGGGACAAGGCAGAATCTAAGCCCCAGTCCGGTCCACATTCTGCAAGGGAAGGAACACAGCTTAACACTTCTCATAGTTATTCCTATTTGAGGTTCCCTGACCTTTTCTTCATCTCATGTTGTCATTATGGTCTGTTTTGGTTAGTATTAATCATTTCCCCCCATCCCATAGCCTCGCTGTTTTAGCTCTGATGTGCACTTCTGTGGGGACAGTAGGCCTTCGTGGATGCAGCTTGAACAAATACACTTCATTTAATGAATTTAACTTCATTTAACTTCATTTCAATGAATGCCAATGAATATATGTACCTCATATATTCCTAATTCAGAGGTCTCTGAATTGCTTGAAATTCCTGGGGTAGCTGGTTTGGAAGCGGAGATGAGGCCTTTTTACCTGTGCGGGCTTATTGGCGTAGAAGTTCGTCTAGCTAATTCGGTTCCTCTTCATAGTTACTCAGAAGTGGAACTGCACACTTGGCTGTCCCCATAGGGCCAAGGGCCAATAAAATTATGCTTTTATACGAATTAAAACTCTCAAATTGTTTACAGCTTTTAAAAGCCTTTTTCTCAGCATTGAAATTCTCTGAAGATTTGAGACTATTAACACCAAACCAAGACTTTTCTCTGGGCTCCTTTTTCCCTTTCTCCTGAACGAAAATGAACTTTCTCTGCTGGTTTCTATTCATCTCACTGGTCATAATTGTCATGTTGGTGGAATAGAGAAGGTTCTCCCTTTAAAGTAAAACTGTGAGAACTTTTTTGCCAAAAATATTAGAATATTTACTTATTTTCAAATGAGATTAACAAAATGATAACCACTGCTTTTGAACTCCAGCATGAAAATGTCTCGGTTTTTGGAGATACGTAGTTGTTTAACACAGTTGTAATGCAGTGGTTTGCTCTAATATTGGCTATAGCTATTAGGAATTGTGAGTAACAGACATCTGATTATAGAGCTTTAAAACCATAAGCATTTTTTTTCCCCTCACATGAAAAACAATCCTGGATGAAGTTCACATAGGGCAGGTAGAGTAGTAGAGTGACTCCACTAAGTCCTTCTGAACCCAGCACTTTCTCTTTTTGGGCTCTACCCCCCAGCACTTAGCTTTCAACTTTGAGGTTGCTTCATGGTCTAGGATAGCTGCTGGAACACCACCCACGACATCCATATTGCAGGCTGGACCACAGAGGAAGAACTGAGTCTAACATGATGCTCGCTTCTTCCTTTGAAAATCCTTCCTGGGAGTCCTACAAAACACATCGGTGAATGTCTCATGACCGGAAGGTCATCATATGGCCATACCTGGTGGCAAGAGAGGCTGAGCACTGCCCCCCTCTTGCTAAAGAAGGAAGGGGAGGGAGGATTTAAAGCCAGAGAGGTTCATGCCCGACCTTAATTCTAAGGTTCACAGGTTGTAGTAGACAGAGCATGTGTTTAGAGGCCAGTTAGGTCTGATTTTTCAGGTCTAACTGCTTCTTAGTCAAGTTATTTAAATTTATGGCTTGGAAAAACTCATCTCTCCGGTCAGTATAAGCATATCTAGCCTGCACAGTTGTCATGAAAAGGCGCATGGCAAGGCCTTCATACCCAACCTTGACAAGTTCGTAGGTCTTAAGGTATGATAGCTGCACTCACCCTCCACACCCTCTGCTCAGTCTAACTCTCTCCATGAGCACTAAATATGTAGACATTTTGTGAATGAATTGATTCCAGCAGATTAACAGGAGCAAATGCATAATTTAAAAGAATTATAGAAAGGTAAGAGAAGTTGGGACAGTAATTCAATGTGAGGGGCTCTGTTGTCTTGAGATGCTCATGTTAGGTAATGGCTTTCATTGGAGAAGCCTGGCACGTAGTCGAAGCTGAAGTATCCTCTTCCTCCTCCTTGCTGTTGAAACCTTCACCTCAAGCTGCTCATCCCCAGAAGCTTCTTTCCCAATCCTCTTCCTCTCATGGCCACCGTCGCCTCCTACAGGCGCAGGGGCTCAGAATAGTGCTGAGCTATCAAGGGCACCAATCACTGTACTCTTGTTGCCATAGAAAAAATGCTTATCAGTTGATGGATAAGTCAGTTATAATTGGATTTTGGGAACCAGTCTAATCCATAAGTTGGATTCTGCTTACGTTCACTTTGTTTTAAAAGACATCTCTTTTTATGTCTTTTGAGGAAGAAGTATTTTTTTCAAAGTCTTTTATGCTAATGATTAGCATTACTTCGAGTTAATTTCTCTTTTGATAATAACTGGTAATTGTACCAACAATTTGGTTGAACTGTATTAAACTTCCCCTGGAAGAATAAGGTAGTATTTATTTTTATTTATTTGTTTTCTTTGTTGGGCATAAGTGAGGCGAGACAGCTGATCTCCATCACAATTAAGCTGCCAGGCTGAAGAAGTGTATTTTGGTGGAGGTGGTGGTTCTATTTTATTTTGCAGGGTTTTTTTCTTCTTTTTAAAAGATCATTAAGCCCTTGAAGGACAGTCTCAGTCTAACTGAAGCAAAGATAAAAGGCCATGATAGAAGATGACATTTTAGTTTGCTCAGCAAACTGACCCTTTTAATACTTTGTGTCGTATAACAAAGAATTACAAACAGGTGACCGTTCAGGAGGGTCTGGACAATAGAAAGTGGAAGTCTGGTTCTCTGTGTGGGCGTGTGAGCCCCACCCCAGGCATTGGGTCATCTCAAAATGCCACTACATGGTCCAGGATGAAATGACCTTGTCCTGAAGCTTGTTGCTTAGACGGCTGCCAAATGGGAGCCCAGACATCAGCTATCCTGGGAGCCAGGGAGAGCCAAAGACTTCAGGGAGAATAGGAGAGCTCACAGTGCTCTCAGGGCTCTGCCCAAGTACCTTCCTGACTGTTGGGTGGTGAAGAAAGGCAGGAGTCTGGCAGCAAGAAGTGGCATGGCCTTGGCCAAGCACTTAATGAGTGGATAAAGGCCACTGACCAGCGTAGCTCTAAGTACACTTAAAGGGCATGCTCCTGATTTTGCACATGGAGAAGTAGATAGGGTCAGACAGGTCTCCTGTGCCCAGGACTGCTTTGAGGTGAGCACCACCATGGTGACTATAGGTAGTCTTGGGCTGTCTTTTTGAAGTGTGGAGTTAGTAAGCACGTCTTCTCTTTCCTCCAGAAAGCTGTCAGAAGCTGAGAACCACTAAATTCAAACAGAGCTTCCACTTCCCTGAAGCTCCCAGTGGCTCCAGGGACCCTAGATATAAAGCATAGGAAGCTGAACAAGACCCTATAAAGCAAGTACTATATCTGCCACCTCCATCCACAGCGCCCGACATGCGGGGATTACCAAGAAGCCACGCCTCTTCCATGCCCGCTCCACGCCCTTCGCTGTCTCTGGTGGCCAATGAAATGAACACCTGTGTTGAATCTTCATCAGAGTCACAGAAAATGTGTTCTTCTAAAATGGTAGATGATCCTTTTGGGTAGTTTGAGCTTGCCGGATACTGTTCACAAACCCGTGTTGCTCAGAATTCTGAACAAAAAGTAGAACGATTATTCATAAACTGAATATACTGAATATTCAATAAACTGAATATTCATATACTTCATAATTAATGAATTAATTAATTAATTCATTCATTCATTAATCATTGCTAAGATGGACGAAGAATACGTAGGATTCATTTTTTAGACCGGGCCTGTGTTTTAACTGTTTGGGGGTACAGTGGAAAAGGTTTCAAAAGTGTTTTTGGAAGTTTATTTATTTATTTTAGAGAGAGCGTATACAGTGGGGAGGGGCAGATGGGAGAGAGACTCCATAAGCTGACTCCACGCTGAGTGCAGAGCCTGACATGGGGCTCGATCCCACGACCCTGAGATCACAACCTAAGCCAAAACCAAGAGCTGGACGCTTAACCAGCTGAGCCACCCACACTCCCAAAAGTTACAGATTTTTATGGTGGATTTCAAGTACCAGGAGAAATCAGCTTCCCCGTCACATCCTCCCTCTGGCTACCTTCTGAGCCGGCTGTCATCCTGTAGTGGCTGAACGTTAGTTGTGAATTCTCTCAGCTCCTGCACTCTGAATGGTGATCCGAATGTAGACAGCAGTGCTTGCAGACCTGGGATTGGAACGGAGGGAGATTCTGAGAACACTTCAGCCTTTTTGCTCCTTCTTGTGTTTGCCTTAGAAGATTCAGGATCCTTCAGGCCTTGTTAAGAGACTCTCTAAGTCTTTTGCTGTGCTTTAGTGCACATAGAGTAAGAAACCCCAGAAGGAAGGCGGAGAAGGGAGCAATCAGTGGGAGCAAAGTTGATGTGCTTAGAGTTGTATGATTTCCAAGTCATGCCTCTTGCTAATGTTTCTCAGTGCCCAGAGTTTACCGTCTTTTACCCAAGTTAGGGCCACTAAACCCTGCTGAGCAGCTGGTGGTGTTTTGGGGTAGCTCATTTGTTCATCCTGAAGTGATCATTGTCACATGAACCCCCATAAACGGGAATTTTTCACTAATACCAGGGATTAGTGTCCTACTTGGAGGATTTGCATTTTCCTGCCCGAATAGTAGGACTATAGAGAGTACAAAATAGCACAAATGAGACTTGCAAGGCCCCAATGAGTCTGGCATGCATTAGGGATTGCTCTATGGATGGGGCTGCTCCTTCCTGTATCAGGGGCTCATTACAGGACACTGGGAAGGGCGCTATTCAATGGTGAAGGAATTGTTGCTTTGGAAAGTTTTGTTTCACAGGGATTCCCCTACAAAGTTTTTCTCAGTGTTTCCATGGAAATCTTAGCAGTATCCTGGGCTAAAGTGAGAGGGCATGAGAAGAGTTGTGTGTTGCTTACATACATTGCAAGCGAATGAACATTGGATTGGAATTCATTTTCTGTTAGATAGGGGAGGAGTGTAGTGGTTTTTTGGTAGAAGGAATATTGTCAGAGAAGCCAACTCAGGGCGCGAGTCTGATGACAAAGTCAGCATCACGTGTTTCGAACTTCCTCGGGTGATGAAGGTGAGAGCGCAGGTTTAGCTCTTCTGTAGGAAAGAGAAGCCGTATATTTGATAGTTGACGTGCTCCACCTCATGTCCTGTTCTGAATATTCTCTGGTCAGGAACCTCATGAAAGCGAAGCTGCATCTTTTCCAGGCTGACATCTCTAACCAGTCTGAGGTCTGTGGGTTCCATGCTTAGTCTTGGATGGAGACCCTTTGGCCTGCTGAGGAGAAGACATTGAAGGAAGCGTAATTTCTTGATCACCTAGTGGAAGTCTGTAACTTTCCGTCATTTGTAATGCTCACTTCTCTTCTTTGACAATTAAGAAGGCTTCAAGATGACCAGATTTGCAAAAGTCCATCCAACTGTTATGAAATTTAATAATGGCTGTTCTGTCATCTGTTAGGTTTACCTTCCTTGATTACTTGTGTATTATTAGAAAGTCTCCTAGGAAACAAGCAGATCGTGGCTGGACCACGGCTCTTGGGTGAAGCCAGCTGCCTGTGCCCAGCTCAGGTAGAGTGGCTGCCCTCTCTGCTCTCCACAGTGTGCTGTTTAGAGCTTTGTGACATTGTGACCCATCCAGGGTCACACCTTCCTCACCACAGCACTAACTCCTTTGGGACAGGAACTATTCGTCTTTGTTCCCGAACCCACATCTGGTATCTAAGCTCTCCAGAAAGGTGGACTGTTCAAGGTGTGTAGCCCTCACACTTTCCTATCCCAGGGTTCATTGTCTTTGCTGCCTCAGGGTCCTGGGCATTGGTGCTGATGGAGCTCTGGTCCTCACTGTGAGCGCTTGCCAGACCACTGCTCCTGGGGAGCGCAAGGCTTTTTTTAGAAGCAAGAAATAGGCTGTATCATCCCTGTATCATCCCATTTCCCCAGCTGAGCACTGACTTTGCTTTAAAGAAAGGAAAACTCCCAGAAATACAAAGGAAACATTTAAAGGGAGGGTTACTATGGAGAAAAAGTCCTTGAGGAGGATAGCTTGTCCCCTAAAAGTTATTTGACTGTTGTCAAAACAGTAGGTACCTGGTTAGTTTCTTGCTTAGTTTATAGCCCATCATTTAATTTAATGTTCACCAAATCACATTCTGATCCTCTGATTTTAAACCTTGGAATTAAAAATTGTGGGTTTTTTAAAAGATTTTATTTATTATTTATTTGACAGAGAGAGAGATCACAAGTAGGCAGAGAGGTGGGGTTGGGGGGGAAAGCAGGCTCCCCGCTGAGCAGAGAGCCCGATGCAGGGCTTAATCCCAGGACCCTGAGATCATGACCTGAGCCGAAGGCAGAGGCTCAACCCTCTGAGCCACTCAGGTGCCCCTAAAAATTGTTTTAACTACGGTTATGAGCTGGATGATAACTGCTATCCAGGGTTAGTCAAATCAAGACCTCTGCCTCTTTCCACTTAACAGACCAGATTATCTGCCCTGTTTCTGGCACTGTCCTAGGCCCTTTGTCAGAGCTTCACGATGTGTTGGGTGAGAAGACAAAAGACATATGATGAGTGAAATCATTACTGAAGGCGATAGCAAGAGGATGTCTGGTGGCAGCGGAAGGTGGAGTGTAAAGCAAGGGGTGGTCTTGGGATCTCGGGAGGGAGGCCCAGAGGAGGGCCCTGGGCACCGCATAGGGAAACCTGCTGCTTCAGAGGCAGCGAGGATCTGGCTTTGAAGAAAGAATTGACCACATTAAGCAAAACAATACACTGTTTTCTGCGGAAGGGAATCCTTAGCATAAATTTTAAAAAATAGTATTGGATGTCAGGGCGCCTGGGTGGCTCAGTGGTTTAAAGCCTCTGCCTTTGGCTCAGGTCATGATCTCAGGGTCCTGGGATCGAGCCCCGCATCGGGCTCTCTGCTCAGCAGGGAGCCTGCTTCCCCCTCTCCCTCTGCCTGCCTCTCTGTCTGCTTGTGATCTCTCTCTCTGTCAAATAAATAAATAAAATCTTAAAAAAAAAAATCTTTTAAAAAAATACTATTGGATGTCTTGCCCTGACATTTAAAAAATAAGTTCTGTGTGTTTAATATCCTGGTGGCATTTCTGTTTTGCTTTGTGGTTTAGCCTTTTTGTAAGTGTCTGAATTTACATGAAACTAGATTCCTATTTCTGCAAGTTTCAACCTGTGCAATTGGAAGCAGATATGATAGTAAACACAACCAGGATTCATAACGGGAAAGTAAACTCTTGGGCATGCTGTTCCCTGCCTGCATTGACTGGATAGAAATCTGATTACTTTGGGAAATGAGACTGATATTTCAGTGGTTGTACCATGGACAAAAAGAAAAGTGTGGTCGCCAGCCTTTGAGAACTGAGATTTAACTACTCTGCAGTTGTGTACCAAGTCTCAGAATGGCTTGTTCTGAAATTGGTTTGCCAGCACCTAGGGATGCCAGGGGAAGTTTTTTGCTCAGCTGAGGCCAGCCTTTCTAATGATGGTAAATTAGAAATATGACCAGAGCGAGTTATGATTCTGTTGATTGTAATTAGGGAAAAAAAAAAAAAAAGAGCAACCTTTAAGAAAAGTCCTAAGAGAACACCTAAGAAATTAAGATGTTCTTATTCTCTAAAATCTAAACTGTGAATTCTTTCCTAGTGATAGGGAGGGGAAAAGGAAACGTGAAGGAAGAAGGGAGCTTTTGTATATACTATCTCTAGCATTATACACATCCTCTTTAATGAATAAATGGAACCTTAATAAGGAAGACTACCAGCTGCATTATCAGTTGCAAATTGATTTGCTGTGGGCTAATTCTAATATAGTTTGACTATGTGAGGTATACCTCTTAAGAAAACAAAATCAGGTTACCTGAAAATGGACTCCTATTTTCTAGGTGAAAAAAAAAAAAAAAAGCAATAATGACAGCGCATGGTTTTATCCTGAAATTTTTACTTGCTCCTGAATCACGGATGGGCTTTTCTGTTGGTATCCCTAAAGTTGAGATTTTATCGATTTAAAGATAAAAATTGTATGCCTGCATACCTTCCACACCCAGATGAGGCTGGGATGAGAGTTGGGAGAGGGAAGTCAGTGCTTTTCCACTCCTTTTTGGTGGGACAAGAGATCAAGTGGGGGGATCTTGATCTAAGATAAAGATCTATCTCTAATAACCTGCAGTTCTTAGCCCTTGAGAATGTAATGCAGGCCAACCACTCTCACTTCCGAAAAATGCAAATACACTAAGCTTCATGTATAGTTATGGGGTTTGCACATGCATGGATTCTCAGTCTAAAGCATCTGCTGCAGACCCAATTAGGTGCCATTTTTAAAATAAAGTGGAACCTAGGGGCATCTGGGTGGCTCAGTGGGTTAAAGCCTCTGCCTTTGGCTCAGGTCGTGATCTCAGGGTCCTGGGATGGGGATGGAGCCCACCATCAGGCTCTCTGCTAAGCGGGGAGCCTGCTTCCCCCTCTCTCTCTGTCTGCCTCTCTGCCTACTTGTGATCTCTTGCTCTGTCAAATAAAGTCTTAAAAAAATAAAATAAAATAAAGTGGAACCTAATTGTGGAACAACTTGAAAATGTCCCCCAAAGTAGATAAAATAATCTGAGACCCTGCTTGTCCCAGGAGATAAGAATGACTTCCCAGTCTCACCTTGTGACCTGCCAGACCAGCGTATCATCACCACCATCACCATGTTCTTCTCTGCCTTCCTCCAAATAGTGTTTGCTACGTATGGTTCTAGATACCGGAGAATGAGCTGGAGAGGATGTAGAGGAAAGTAGAGACGTACATAAGTATTAACCTTCAAAGGAAGAGGGCACAGAAACCCTTGGGAGAAATAATAGCGACACCTAGTGTTTGTGGATATGTATTGCAGATCATGGAAAGCAGCTGAATGGGATGTGGGCACTGGCTTATTAACTAATCTATTTAGCTTGAAGCAACTTTCGGTTTTCGACAGGATGGAACACAGGCTGAAATTCAGCACGGGTAAATACAAGAGCTCAGAAGAGAATCCATGAAAATACATGACCAATTTAAAAGCTGTCCAAGTCTTGTCTTTTTTTGGGTCGAGGGTCGCAGTAAGTTGCTCTGACTTGGTGATATAAACAGTGTGCGTTTAAAATGATAGCGGTGATGTATGAATGTGAGAGGTATCCAGGAAAGACTCACAAAAGAAGGGATTATGAAACTATAGTCATCTGATTTTTTCTTTATGTAGAGTCCGCGGATTGTATATGGCAAATGTGTAAGTGGACGAATTCCTTTTTAATAGGAAGTCACTTCCTCCGCGTTCACTGAGTCCAGGGCGTTTGAAATTCTCCCGACCTGAGGGACCTCTCGCTTCTTGGATGACTGGCATGGCTGAAAGGAAGAGAACTCCTTGCCTCCACATGGTAGCTGAAGGTCATTGTCTTGGCTGGTGGTTGCCAGTATAGTCCAGCTATTGCTGGGATCATCGTAAATTTGAGGTTTAAACCGACGAGGATATGATAACATTGGATTTGGCTGCACAGGCAAAGTCACCAAAGGTCCTAGAGCTGAAATGCCACCTTCGCCTCTAGCACGGATTTCAGTTACATATGGATTACAGAGACTTTCGTGAAGTATCCTGGACACCAGCCCACCATTTGTGATGTACTTTTTCTAGAGAGAAATTAGTTCCCAATTCCAAATGACTTTCGTGTGTATTTTTGGAACGCAGTCTGTCTGTACAGCATCAGGGGGCCATATGTACTTGGCAAGAGTCAGACTTTCCTCTCTGTGCCACATCCCTTTTCAGCAGAGCTGGTGCTGGACACCCTGAGCTGCAAAGTCCCATCGAGTGTTCCCTCTTAAAGACTCTCCCAGCTCTCCCTTCCCTTCCCCTAGTTGACCACACGTTAGCTAGAAATGAATCTACATTATCAATGCTGTGCTTTTCACACATTCTTTGCTTAGGAGGTTCTCATTTCTACTGACATCTTTCCTCAGGATGACCTCAGGAGCCTCGGCTTCTGGCCGCGAGCTGCTCCGCACCAGACGCCAGGCCCCTGAGCTCCCGGCCGCCCCAGCAAGGCAGCCTGGCCCCCATGGCATGGCCGTGTGTATGTCCGCCTCCATCCCTTTGCCCAGTCTCCTGCAGGCTTCCCCACCGACCCCAGCCCCTGTCAGCTCCAGTCCCTGAGGTTCTCCGTGCCTGGGCGTGTAAGAGGACTAGCTCTCCTGCTGGAGGGTGAATCCTCCAGCTCGGGGGCGGGGGAGGGTGTCTCCATTTGCTGAGTTCTCTAGGATCCCCCCAAACAACAAAAGAGGGTGATCAGTGAGCGTTGGCCGCTGCTGACAAGGATGCCCTTGGAATAAGCTTAAATGACAACAGGAACAGGACCTCAGCTGTTGGGAGGATTCTTCTGGAACCTCAGGATGATTAGCACTGGAGCAGCTGCTTAACAGAAGCACGAGGTGACTGTCCCCATCCCCAAATCTCTCCTGGGACTGATCACCTTTCATCTCTCTCTCCTCTCCTGGTTGACCGGATCATTGTGGAGGCGCAGAGCTCCAGACCTAATAAGGGTTACTAAGGATTTTACATGTTCCTGGCTTATGAAACCATAACACGCCTTTAAACAAACTACAGCTCTCTTTTTAAGGGAGCCCTTGGCAGAGGGAAAAGCGGCATCACCTAATTATTACGAATTTGCCTTTTATTTACGAGCACATAACTTTTAGTTCTGAAATGGGATAGCTACAGCGTTACCTGGATTTGTGCTCTGCGTAATACGTTTCTACTGATCTGTTCTCGTGCTGCAGTTTTTACAGAGGCTTGTCTCTCATTTTCCGTCTCCCTGGTAAACTGTCTGGAGAAAGTCTAGCATATTTCCAACAGCTGAGCTGCTTGCGTTCTATCTTCTCTGGTTAGACTCTTCTAAATTCTTTGGAGCCTTCTCTCCGGGAACAGGAAAAAGGGACTCGTGCAGTTATAAAAAGAAACGAGAGAGCATCCAGCCATAAAATTGCATCTTCGCATTAGCTTCTGTTTTGTCTACCATTCATTTTCTATTCATCCTTTTCTAAAGTTTGTCCAGCAATTTGAACCTGGTAATTTTAGTTCTGTGGTTTCGATTGGCTCCCAAACACTTACCCAGTGGTTAAAAATAAAAACTGCAAACCCATCTTGGTGAGTGTTGTGAGTAGCCAGCGGCTGAGGACTCACTTGTTTGCGTGCCTGTACGTGCATGGGTATCTGCATGCGTGTGGCGGGAGGCGAGTAGGGGGCAGATCACCGCATTTGACAGCATAGAGCTTTTCTTAAAAATGCATCGATCTTTTCATGATTTACTGCACACGGAAACAAGCTTGGCTTTGGAGTCACTGTCACTTGCTAGGCATGCATCTCCAGTTAAGTCACAGACTCCTCAGTATCTTCCTCTCTCCAAGTGTGCACAGTGATTCCTGGCAAAAGTAAGAGAAAAGAAAAACCAAAACCGTTCTGTGCTGGGTGCCGAGCCCAGGGTGGGCATTCTGGGCAGCAGAATGGTAATTGCCCATCAAGGAATGACATCGAAACCTCCTTTTGAATGTGAATTAACTTGAGAGGAGCATACTCTGTCCAAGCGAAAGTAATTCTCAGGTGCCTGTCCTAAGACCAGCGCTCAGGCCTAAAGGAGAAGAGCTCATATGCAACTCCTTTACTTGGTCCACTTTGGTTCCTGTGATGGAGATGATGAGGCATTTGACAACACGGGGGTTTCAAGACCCTGTACCCCCTGGGGCTGAATGCCAGAGACAGCACAGCGGGCAGCAGGCACCAGCCTGGGCCTGTGTCCCCACCAGCTAACCCTGGGCTCTCCCTCAGGATGGCCTACCTTTCACGGGGCCTCACTTCACCTTGACACTTGTCTAAATCAAACCCTGATACATTTTCTGCCCAGGAGCTCTCTTTTTGTATTGTTTTTGTTGTTGTTGTTGGTGGTGGTGGTGGTGGTGGTGGTGGTTAGATTACTTTATCTGTACTGGAAGACAGTTGGGAGTCGTAACTCTTATGGTAAGGCTTACTACTACTCAGAGTGGGCTCTTTCCTCTCCAAAAAGTAGTTGCTCTAGTTGTGATGTTGTCACTGAATCCTATAAATATACATAATTTAAGATGTCAGAGTACTTCCTTTGTATGATCACTCTTTTTTTTTTAACAGCTCTATGAAATGGGTGGAGGACATAATGTTGGCCTGTATATGCTGATGACAGGATAAGGTGCAGAAAGGATGACCACCCCACTGAAGGAAGCCCGGATCCTGGGGCCTGGGCTAGCACTGCCCCTCCGGATTCCCGTGTGTTCAGTCAGTGATGAACGTAGATGCTCAACTCTCTGGGAAGGGCGTGGCCCAGGCCCTGCCTTTCAGGTGCTTAGAATCTGGTTAGTAATTCTGGAAAACTGACCTGAGAGCCTAAGTAAGTTGGAGAAATGGCAAGTTTTATTAGAGTTCCAAAAAGAAAGTGGTTTGGCCCCTAAGATATTTGGGGGGACATTTTATTATCACCACCTTCAACTGAGAAATGAGATTTTTAAGAGACATTATTATTTATCCAAATATACCCAGAGTAAGAGACTAAGTGGCCTGACCACTATTAAGTGAGTAAATGAGGTTTTCACTCCTTTACTCACTTAATAAGTAGTTGTGGGTGCCCACCCCGTGCTGAGGGCCACCTGGGTCGTTGTGGGCACCATCTCTGTCCACCAGCAGGCCACACCTGGAGGCAGCGGACACACCCTGAGGCCTCATGGTCTTGCCGGCAAAATTTCGTCTTTGTTTCCTGGCTTTGCCTGTGGCTTTCTTTGGGGTTCCCCTCAGTTCCACACCAGTTCCCTGGTGTAAACCTGGGCTTAATAAATGTTATGCTCGGAGCAAAGAGAATCGGACTTGTAACCCCTTTACGCCAGACTCTGACAACCAGGAGTCCTTTGTGACCCCTGCTTCTTCCTCTCCCTCCAGGTCCTGTCATTGTACTTCTGTGTATTTCCATGACCTGCCACCACTTCACACTCCACCATGCCTCATGTCTTCATCTCCTCTTCCCTGGAGTACTGCGAGGCCTGTTGACCCATCCGCCCCGGCCTCCTCTCATCCATTTTCCACACTGCCCATTTTCCATAGAACTCAGCTGATCTGCATAACCAGCCAACTCACATAACCCAGAGCTTCTTCAGTAGCTCTGCCACCCACAGAGTCTGAAGTGTCTACCTACCTTGTTTAGCCTCTTGGTCACAAAGCCCTGGCCATGTCACAGTGCTTAGAGTTGCCCCGGATAGACCAAGCTCTTTGCCATCTTGAAGCCTTGGTTTCATGGCAGTCGCTGTCCTTTGGAATCTGGCACCCTTCTCCTGTCCCTCTTTCATCTGGCTAATTATTACTTACCTCTTAACACTCGGATTAATGGCCACCTCCTGCAGGAAGCCTTCTCCCACCCCTCCTTTCCTCCCACTGGCTAGGTACTTCCTATCTGTTCCCTTTGTGGGCTATAATATCTGTACACAGTCCTTGCTGCGTGGTTTGTAACCATTCCTTCATGTCCTGCCTGCCCCCAGCAAGTCCAGGCTTCTCTGAGAACATGGACTTGTCCATTCGTTCTCATCAGTGACTAGCACTGTGTCTGGCACTCACGAAGCTTTAAAAGTGGGTGGACCATTGGGTGGCTAGGTGGAGGGATGGCTGCAAAAGTGATCTCTCCTTATACCTGTTCCTCATGAACCCAAGACCAATGGTTACATATCTCCACTTCTTTTAGTTCCGTTTAATTTTGGAGACATTTAAGGTAAGAGCGTGTAGTGGGGACGAAAATGAAGAAGTTATCTGAGGGTAATGTTGCAGTTAGTGCGTGAAGATCTCTCTCCTGATTCATTCTCTAGCTAGGATACATCATAATCGTTCGTCCAAATCCCTTAGAGCTTTCATTCAAAATGAGTGGATTAACTTCCACTGTAAACTTCCTCCGGCCCAGGCTTCAGGCTTTGTGCCCAGCCCAACGGCGCTCAAGCTTTCCTGCCTACGTGGGCATTTAAGATTGTCCTTATCCTTTGGTTCTCCTGCCTGGTGAAATATTAGATAACGAGGACAGAGCTTATCTTACACACGGCTAAGCTGACAAATACGGCAGCCTTTCAGTGACAAGGGGAAGGCAGATGAGGCTCCTTCGCTGGCTGAAATAAGAATGAGCCTCATGCTGGTCTGGCCCCATTGCCGTGGTCAGATGCACTCGACGCTATTTCCATAGTATCCAGACAGCCTGAGTACCTAATATCTACCTGTCTAGTCAGTGCATCAGCTTTGCTAGAGAGAGGGCAGGAGTTTGTCGCAGGGTTTTAATGCATCAGGAATTTCTAATGCATCAGGAACAAATCTGTTACCAGCTCCCTTTATTCTGGCATAAACGCTGTAAACTGCATTAATTTGTCCTCTTCAGTGGTAAATAACAGTGCCTTCTGAGTTTTGTTTTTAGAAGGGGTCTTTTTAGAGCCTTTAAGGTCAAGGTGAAGAGAGGGAAGGAGAAACGGATTGTGCCTGACCGCAGGGATTAGTGGCTCACTCCAGGTGAAGGGTGTCCACACGTATTAATGAGCTAATGAGCAAGAAGGTTCGTCTTGATGATTAGTAATTTTGGCGACCTAACTTCTGCCCCAGATTTGATTAAGCCTCTGTACAGACTTCCTCTTCCAGGAGATTATCTTTCAAAAGCACATTTGGTTTCCCTCCCCCTTCGAAGCCCATTAGGAAAATTAAAACATTTAATTTTAGTGATGAATTTTACTGATGCAGACAACTGCTCTCCCAGATTCTCTCCAAATGTAAGCACAATTGCTACGACAACTAAAATATCTGTTACTTAACTCAGACTGCTGTTAAATTGTGTGGGGATTGCAGATTCCTGGTAACAGATTACAGAATAATAATCCCTGTGTTGGAAGAAAAGTATCTCAACATTGGCCCCAGCCAGTGGGACAGGTCAGCTAGAGGAGCTGAAAGTTAGCTGATACCTGTAAACCTACTTGCTCCCAAATGGACTTGTCCACCAAACCCTCAGATTTCCCCTGCTGCTTCTTTTAAAGAAGCTGATGGGAAATATTTTGTAATGTGCAAGCTAGCTAATACCCGAATAACTGAGGAATTAAAGCAAGTAAAAGCTGAACGTGTGGCAAAATCATGGAGGCTAAAATTACTGTCATTTAGGAGTTGAAAAAAGTACCTAGTACAGAACAGAAGGCAAGAAGGGTTTTGAGTCACAGTTAGTATTTTGTCTTTCTTCTACTAGCCGAATGAGTCAGATTATGATAGTAGTTGTCCCATTGTAAGGACAGCCTCAGAGCCCTGAAACACACACTTGGTATCTCCTCCCTCCTCTCCCTGCTTCCCTCTCCTTTTTCTCCTTCTCTACCTAAATATACAGCATCTCATTCCTTGTGTGTTTGTTGGATTTTTTTCTTTCTTTCTTTCTTTCTTTCTTTCTTTCTTTCTTTCTTTCTTTCTTTCTTTCAAGAAGATCGCAGGAGCTGAGGCATAGCAGATGATGCAAAGTAACAGGAGAGGAATTAAGAACATCAGCTAAGGAGATGTTTCAAACCTAGAATGTAGAAAACAATGCTTCTGTGTTTCATTGGAATGTTCTAAAACCTAAGGATTTCAAGTAGGAAGTTTGCAAAACAACTTCTGATAAGAAAAGGGTTGATTTTTTTCAGAATGTTTTCTGTTGCATATTACGTACTTACCCACTTGAGGTGGAAGCCGGGGCAGGAGTTTGGGGGGTTTATCTGCTTGGACTTAATAGACGGATGCTTTTTATATCCTTTAGATGTAACAGAATAAAAAACTGTGGAGCAGACACAGTCTCATGAGAACATTATGAAATGTATTGAGAGTAATTACTAAAGATGATCTGGCCTGTTGCTTTACCTAAAATTCAAGTATGAGAATTGAAGTAGAAAGCTACTTTCCCTCACCCTCTGGGCATTATTTATCATTCCCTCCTCTAGCACCTAAATGCCCTCCTGACCTTAGTTTTCCTGTGACATTCATGTGGTTTTGAAATGATATAAGGAGGAACTTGATTCTCTCGGCCAGAGAAACATCTAGTGGGGGATCGTGGAGGAGGGAGCGATATGTTCAGAAGAAGAGCTTTCTTTTGATCATTAAGATATTTTGACTCAATGTTCACTTTTTAAGTTCACTTCAGTTAACTTGGCTCTAAGTGCTAGATGCTCCATTACAGATGAAAATGAATCCTGAGTCAAAATGGAAATTGAGGAAACTCAAAATACAGAACGATCCACATGTTTACCTTTATCTCTGGAATCCTTGAAAACGTTAGACCTCCCTGTGAAATGAGCAGAAATGAGAGATGTTCGAGAGAGAAGGAATTGATTCAGTCACAATAATAACTTGAAATAAGGGATTGCTTAAAAAAATAATAATAATAGTAATAATAAGTAAAACAGTATCAAAAAGAGGCCCTACTTAGGAAAAATAGAGGAAGGCTCTCTCGTGTAGGCAAGGGCTTCCCCGAGGCTCTCTGCTCCCAGATGGCATTGGTTTTCTCTGTGGTCTCATTGGAAGTCAGAGTGTGCATGTAACAAGATTGTGATTTTACAAGAGTCCCCTTAAGGAAATTGTTTCCTATCATACAGTTGGTTTTTTTTTTTTTTTTTTCCAGAATAGGTTAGTTAAAGATACTATACACTTTCTGATTCTATGTTTATTTATAACAGACCTACATACTCATGCCCGTGTGTGCTCACAAACACTGAAATACTCAACGAGCTAACTTTCAGAATGTTCCATCTAAAACAGTCGGAGTGCCTAAAAAATTAGGGTGGACCTCTATGCGTGTCTTCCTGTAACATTACACTGCATCTAATCAAAAAGACAGAAAGGGTTGCCAGTCCAGTTATGGGGAAACCTGATTGCCTAGGAACCTGGCACTATCAAAATATTATATGTGTTTTCATTTTCTTGTTGGAGATTTCAATCTTGACAAGCCACTCCTTCTCTAGGTCAGCAGTTTTTGAATTCTAACATGCATTACAGTCTCCTGGAGGGCTCCATAAAACTCAGATTGTTGGCTTCATACCCAGAGATTCGGATTCAGTAGATGTGAGATGGGCCATTTCTGACAGGTTCCGAGGTGATACTCATGCTGATGCTGTTGGTCCAGGAACCACACTTTTTGAGAGCCCCTGCCCTAGGCATCACATTCCAAAATTCTGTCTGTGGTCTCACGCTCATATATTTTGCATGTATTTGTTAGGTGCTCACCAGGTACCAGGAGCTGTGCTAGGTGTATGAAATATGGGAAACACACTGTCCTGGCCTTTATTGAGAGCGCACAACTGTTCATCGCCCTTCACAGAAAAACCCACGTTTACCCTTAGCCCCCCTACAGGGATAAGTTGAAGACCTGGTAACTCCCAGGTCTTTGCGTAGTTGACAAGACACAGAAGGGTAAACAATTCCAATTGCTTTTCCCTTTCCCTGTGAGATCTCTTTCCTATCTCCAGTAGACGTGTGATATTAGGTTTTGCAGAATAATCTCTTTCTTGGATAGATGGATTTTTGTGTACATTTGTAGGTCCTTAGACCCTTTCTAGGGCCACTGCTCAGATCAGGTACACAGTGAGGTTATTTTTCTCTAGGACTTAAGAACTATTGTTTGTGATCAAGCCTTTACTCATTCCTAATCTTCTTTAGGCACCTCAAATCTTTTTGTCTCATTCTTTAGTTCTATAGTGTCTACAAAAAAACTGAGGTCATTTTCAACCTTAAAAATTTAGCCCCCAAATAACTTCGAGTAATAATAGCTGACCTTGGAGCTCTTTCATGTATATTGGATGGCTGTCCTTTTAATTACCAATTATTTCTTTATTTTAGACTCATGAACACCCTGTATCTGGAATTCAGAAAGCTTTTTTGTAAGTTGCGCCATTTTGTAGGTTCCTGACACAGTCCAACATCATTCATTACAAAATACTGTTTTCGCAAGAATGATTTACTTCTCCCCCTGTCTCACTGACGCTTTGAGGGTCTTTGTGAAAATACTGTGAGAAGATTGACTTGATCCTGCTTGAGGTTGAAACCGCTGGTGACAATTACGCTAGAAGTGGTCTCACCTCAAGAAATGAACTAAGGGTGGCCGGGGGGCGTGGTGGGGTAGGGATAGGGTGGCTGGGTTGGGGACAATGGGGAGGGTATGTGCTATTAAGTGCTGTGAAATGTGTAAGCCCGAAGATTCACAGACATGTACCCTGGGGCAAATAATACATTATATGTTAATAAAAATTAAAAAAAAAAAAAAAAAAAAAAGAAGTGGTCTCACCGTGTTTGGGGGTACACCTGTGCCTTCTCTCTCACCCCTGACAGATGCTTCCTTTTTATTCCCCATTTCAATATCATCTTGAGTTTCTTTGCTCTGAGTGAACTAGTTGGAGTACATTTTCACACAGGGATTTTATAGATAAAATACTAATTTTCGGAGGCTAGGAAACCAGTCTGTATGTTGATTTCTTCATTTTCTGAAAATTTTTGGATCAAAATTTTTGGAATAAAGTATACTTTATTTTTTTAGCAGAATATTAAAATAAATTCACAGATGGGGCTTCAGTAAGGAATATATTTTAAAATATATCATCCAGGGGTGCCTGGGTGGCTCAGTGGGTTAAAGCCTCTGCCTTCAGCTCAGGTCATGATCTCAGGGTCCTGGGATTGAGCCTCACGTCTGGCTCTCTGCTCAGCAGAGAGCCTGCTTCCCCCTTTCTCTCTGCCTGCCTCTCTGCCTACTTGTGATCTCTCTCTCTCTCTCTCTCTCTCTCTCTCTGTTAAATAAATAAATAAAATCTTTAAAAAAAATTAAAAAAAATAAAATGTATCATCCAAATAATGCATTATTTTTAAAATGTCAGTTACCTCCCTTGCCTTAGATTTTTTTTTTAGAAAAGTACAATGTATCTGGTTGTTTCACTTTACCAGGTGAAGAGAGAAAATGCACATTTTATCCCCATGGTTTGGTTTGCAGCAGACTCACCTGGTATTTTCCATAAGCAGCTTCAATTTTGGAGGACATATTTTAGGCCTGTTTCCTCTGCGCTCTTAGGACTGAATTATTCTTGTGCTATCAACATAATCTCCTCCCAAAGAATATGTGATCACCACTGGTTCCTTGGAAATATCCTGACTCTATTTTAGAGGAAATGCTCTCTTAATCCCAGACTCCAGCAAACATTGGTTTTACGTTTTATGGTGCCCTCATTCAGCTCTTTGTGTTCTCAGGAAGCTCAGCTAAATCATCCATCACCCCTTTTTTCCCTCTTATCTCCTTTATTGTTAGTAGCTGCCTCCAGAATCTTCTAACCTTTTTAAAACAATCTGCGGTAGGCGAAAGACAGTGAAGTCCCAGTCCGAAGCCACGGCATGTGGCTTGGCTTTTTGTCTGTTGTGTGATGAGACGTGGAAAAGGAGCTTAGGCCTCCATGACACTCAGTTTCATCCACAGAGACTTAAGGGGCTTGTTTTTGTTGGCACATTCCTGGTAGAGACCCAGAGAGAATTTGCGGGAACTGTATTTTTTTCTATTCTGACCGCTGTTCCCACTGGCTCTTCTGACAGCCTGGCTTGTTTGGACGTTTTTCTTGAGGGCGGCTTGTGGCAGCACAGCCAGGCCTGCTGCTCATACAGACCCCAGAAGTCAAGAAAGAAAGTTGAGTCAAGGTAGCTGCTGAGAGGGAAGATGGTCAGCTCGGGCTCGGGCTCTGACGGAACCTGCGGCCCTATTACCGGGACTCCTGCAGCTGTTCTCGAAGCCTTGGTCTGTCTTTCCCCCAGGAATGGTCATTACGTCTGGGGTTGCTACGAGCCTAACAGGTCTTAGATTGCAGATATCAATCAGACTTCACATGGTGAAGTTAGAAAGGAAGAAAAGGTCAGAAAGGAGATAAGAGGCTTAGAGAAGGAAGAAGACGGGTGTTGGAGAAAAGGAAAGATGCCTTAAGAATTAAGGAAATCTCAGGTGGGGTAGCTGAGGTGAAAGTGTGGTGGAAGGGAGTAAACTAGCAAAAGGAGTGAAGGACAGAGGAGAAAATCCCTATGTGCGTGGGGTGCTGGGCCTCCCCTACAATGGTAAAATAGAAAACAAACAAGGAGAGACACCAGGCAGGTACGTAGAGTGTGTGTGTGTGTGTGTGTGTGTGTGTGTGTGTGTGCGCGCACATGCATGTGTGTTGAGCATTCACTCACGTGTAGCAAAAAGTGTAAATGACCCAGAATCTGAAACATCACCCATGGAGGCACGCCACCTCTTCTACATTCTGATTTGTAAGATAAAAATTTGCATGTCCCTGGAGCAGCCACACTTCCTGGAGGCTTCCTCCGACATAACACCCCCTTGACCACATAGCTCTCTGATTTTGTTTCTCCTTAAAATCTACAGTATTTATAGTCTCTACAAACGGTTTAACCCATCATGGAATTCTGACTGAAAAGGCGCCCCTTCTTGTTTGACGTATGTAACTAGTCCTTCTGTATCCACCCCACCTGAAAACACATGAGAAGTTCAGGTAGGGGGCGCCCGGTGGCTCAGTCCGTTGTTTAAGCGTCTGACTTCAGCTCAGGTCACGATCTCAGGGTCCTGGGATGGAGCCCTGCAGAAACGAATACTCAGTGGGATGTCTGCTTCTCCCTCTGCCTCTTGGCTCATTCTCTCTCTCTCTTTCTCTCTCTCTCTCAAATAAATAAACAAAATCTTTTTTAAAAAAAAATTAAAAGACATTAAAGTTCAGGAAGTACTTGCCGATACTTCGGGGATTGAGTCTAACTTTGGGTTTTTAAATTTATAAAGCGTCTTATATTTAAAACTACTTTGAAAGACCAATTTGTTATTTTTAATCCAGAGGTCCCATTATTGTGAAATGGAAAAGAACGAACAGCAGAATGAATTGGTGGCCTTGAGGCTGATGCTTGTCTTTTCACTGGAACTCCCGGGGCTTTTTGTTTTCAGACATTTCTTCAGGAATGAATAAAAAGGACCAGGAGGCTCTAAACCATTAATGACGCATGGGTTTGAGTGCCTTTGATTAGGGAGTTTGGGCTGCCCTGCTATCTCCAAACAATTAAAACATCTGGAAGAGAAGAGACAGAGTTCAGATCTTGTCCTCTGTTTGCTCACTGTAGAATTCCATTTCGTCTCCCTCTCAACAATTTTTTAAAAATGCCATATAAATAAAAACTCTTTGGGGATTTCTCGGAGCAGACCCAATGTGATAATTTGTCTAGTTTAAGGCTTTTGTTATATAAACTGGTTTGGTGTCAGAGATTTTGAGTTTCGCGTTTAACATTACCAGGAAATTAGAAGAGGAATTGAGAGGTTTAAGTGAATCAGCCTTAGCTTTTTGTCTTTTCTGAAGTCAGCTGCTGTATGGAGAAATGTATTCCGAAGGGTTGTGTGTGTCTGTGTGTGAGCGCCTGTCTGCCTGAGACGTAGACATCTGTCATATAGACAGAGAGAGAGAGGAAGACAGCCGATGGAATCTTTTAAAATAAGGAAAATACAGCAGTAATTCAGTCTAGGACAGTCTGATTCCTAACCCTGACCGCACACTAACATCACCCAGGGAGCTTTAAAAATCACGGATGCCTAGGCCTACCTGTCAGGCTTCTGATTTAGTTCGAGACAAGGTCTGGGTGCTGGTATTTGTAAAACACCCAGGTGATAAAATCTGCAGCCAGCTGAGAACCACCACTGCTCTAAAGAATGTGTGCAGAGTTGGATTTAAGGACTGTGAACAGTGGAGCCAATCTGGAACTCAGCTGTCACTTGTAAATGAGGCCGATGAGAAATGATGCACGCCTTATAGTCACATTCCCCTTACACACATACTCGTTCATTTGGATTTTATGACACCCTTAGGGCATTTTGGGGTGATGATGACCATTTCACAGATAAGGAAACTGAGACCAAAGAAGCTTATGCGACTACACCAGAGTCACACAATTTGCAGGGAGTGGGTGGGGTTCTAGCCCAGGACCTCCACTGGGGTGCCTGTGTTCGTTCTCTGAATTACACCCACAAACCTCAAAGAGACCTTCATTAGTGTATTGCTGGTATGTTCCTGATGAAGAATGGAATTTTGTGGAAGAGGATTCACCTTGTTTAGTTGGGGAGAAATGCCAGCGCCTTCCAAAGTTTTCGAACCCTGACCTCCAGTGAGAAATACAACTTACAAAACCCAGTGCAAACACAGATAGATGCATTCAGAGCCCAAACACACCTTCTCACCGGGCTTATCCTTGTTGTAGATAAACTGTCTCACGGCGCTAACCCTCGCTGTCTGCACTCCAGTGGTTTCCATTCTGTTCTCTTTCTTTCAGTGCTGGTGGCAGTCTGCTGCACTGACTGGCCTAATGGCCTGGGACCCATGACCTGAAAAACAGTACCGCTTCCCTTCTCTCTAAGGGCCACAGAAAGGGTAACATCATGATTAGAGAAGTCAGTGACCTGTCTTACACAGCCTTTATGGACAGATCTGCTGTAGGCCAAAGAATGAAGATTATTTGGTAGAGTGTATGGGAAATATTATTACTTGTAAGCTTGGTGTCTTGATGCTAGGTGGCCAACCAGGCTTTTAACCCTTTTAAGGAAAAATCTTACACAATGAAGAGTGTAGGCGTATGGTTTTTCCAAGGCAGGATAATGAAGGTTGTGGTCCCTTCAGTTTTTTGGGTTTCTTTTTCCTTTTTAGAGAGGGCAGATAGGGGTAGTTAGAGGAGGAGAGAGAGAATCCTAAGAAGGCTCCACGCCCAGCATGGAGCTCAACTCATGACCTCGACCATGGCCTGAGCTGAAAGTAAGAGTCAGACCCTTAACTGACTGAGCCAGCCAGACGCCCCAGGTTCTAGCAATTTCTTAAGAATTTATTATCTGACTTACATTTTTAAAACCCAATTGTACTAAATGAGAGTCTTCATGCAGAAGTATTTTTAAATATATGAAGTACTATTTGCAAAGTAATATTGCTTACATTTTTTAATTGCCGTTGGGGGGTGGGCAGTCTCGCATTCTAAAGCAAGATTGTGAGGTTTGTGCAAGCTGACCTGGGGGTCGATTTCTCTTCTTCCTCACAGTGCTTTGTCAGAGATGGTTACACGGGAGATGCCCTGTGATCCTTTGTCACGGGGAGGCTCAGTCTGTACCTAGGGGTCTGGCCTGCAGCCTCAGAATGGAGAAGGGAGTGCTGACTAGTATGGGGATGGGAAAATTAGGCAGCCTTTTAAAATTTTTCTTTTCTTCCGAAACATTTTTATGTCCTGATTTTCCATCAGCATCCCCATTTAGCATTGGCATATGTTTATATGTGCACGATTGTAACAACGCCCGACACACAAGAGCGTGTGCCCATGAGCTCACCTGGTGGTAACTCAACCTGAAGGAGGTGGCTCCTGGCTCAGGCCCTCTGCCTGTCTGCCACTCAGCTGACCCTGGTGATTGTGAACTGCTGGAGGTTCAACTTGTCCTTGTTCCAAACAATATTGTTTCATTGATTCCCATTGTAAGCCACTGGTTAACAAAGAAAACATTGATGGTGAAATACTAGTGAGGAAGTTAAAAGACTGTAATCACTCTGCAAATTCATCTCCATGTTTCATTATTCTGATAAATGTTTCTGGTTTTTCAAAATGTAATGTTAAAGAGGAAAATATGTTGCTAATTATATTCTGGTTAAGTTTATGTTTATTGAGAGTAAGCATCAGTCACACCTAGAAAGGTGCTTGCAAACAGTGGCACAAAGCAAAAATTGCAAAAGCAAGCTCATTAAATTATTAAAGCTGGAAATACAAAACTTACTAATGTTAGTAAAAGCAGTTGTTAATTGTTAATCATAAAACAATTTTATTTCATAGTTTTTTATCATTCCAGCTTTATTGAGCTATAATTCACATACCATACAATCCCATTTAAAGTATATATTTCAGTATTTTTTTAAAAATATATTTATTCATTTAAGCAATCTCTATACCCGACATGGGGCTCAAACTCATGGCTCTGAGATCGAGTCATGCTCCCACTGAACCAACCAGGTGCCCCTCAGTAGTTCGTAGTATATTCATAGAGTTGTGCAGTCGTCACTACAGTCAATACACTTTTGTCACTCCAGAAAGAAACCTCATACCTGTTGATGGTCATCCCCATTTTCTCCCAAGATACCAGCTCTAGACCACCACTAATCTACTTCTTGTCTCTATGGATTTGCCAACTTGTGGCATTTCGTATAAATGGATGGATATAGTATGTGGTCTTTGGGGACAGTCATCTTTCATTTAGCATGATGCTTTCAGGGTCCACCCAAGTGTTAGCATGTATCATCCTTTCATTTCTTTTTATGGCCGAATAATGTTTCATTCTGTGAATTTTGTGTAGTCATTCTCCTGTTGATGAACATTCGAGCTGTTTCTACTTTTTGACTATCATGAATATTACTGATGTGAACATTTATAGAAGTTTTTGTGTGGATACATGCTTTCATTTCTCTTGGTTATGTACCTAGTGTGGAATTGCTGGGTCATATAGTAAATATATGTCTAACTTGGAGGAACTGCCAGGCCATTCTGCACGGCAGCCAAACCATTTCGCATTCTTGTCAACAATGTATGAGGGTTTCCATTTCTCCGTGTTCTCACCAATACTTGTTATTGTCTGTCTTTCGATTATAGTCATCCTCGTGAGTGTGAAATGGAATCTCACTGTGGTATTGGTTTGCATTTCCCTGATGGCCAGTGATGCTGAACATCTTTTCATGAGCTTGTTGGCCATTTGTATATCTTTTTTGGAAAATTGTCTATTTAGATCCTTTGTCCATTTTTTAATTGGGTTGTCTTCTTTATTATTGAGTGTAAAAGTTCTTTATATATTCTAGATACATAATGAGACACCTGACCTGGTAGAAATTTTCTTTCATTCTGTGGGTTTTCTTTTCACTTTTCCTTCAGGCACAAGTTTCTGATTTTGTTTAAGTACAATTTTTCTTTTGTTGTTTGTGCTTTGGGTGGGATAATTAAGAAGGTTTTGCGTAATTAAAGGTCACAAAGATTTACTCCTATGTTTTCTTTTAAGAATCTTATAATGAGTTTAGTTCTTACATTTAGATCCATTTTGAGTTAATTTTTGTGTATGGTTGAGGAAGAGGTCCAGTTTTATTTCTTTGCTTGTGGATATCCATTGTGCAATCACAAGACTCTTCTTCCCCAGTGACTGATCATGACACTTCTGTCCAAAATGAATTGACTATAAATGTGAGGGTTTATTTCTGGACTCTCTCTTCCACTGATCATACTTAGCCTAATGCCAGTACCACATTGTTTGAGTACCACATTGTTTGTAGGTTTTGAGATGATCGTGTCGTTTTTGTCCTTTATTTTATTGATATGGTATATTACTTTAATTGATTTTTGGATGTTAAGCCAACCTTGCAGTCCTGGACTGAATCCTAATTCATCATAATACATAATCTTCTTTTATATATTGCTGGATTTTGGTTTGCTAGTTTCTTATTGAGGATTTTTCATCTAATTTCATAACAGATATGGTCTGTTATTTTCTGTTCTTATAATGCCTTTGTCCGGTTTTGTTAGCTGGGTAATATTTACCTCATAGGATGAGTTGGGAAATATTCTGTCTTTATTTTTTAGAAAAATTTGTAAAGAGTTAACTCTCCTTTAAATTTCCGGAAAAATTCACCAAAAAAGCCATTTGGTCCTGGGCTTTTCTTTGTAGAAAGTTATAAAATTACTTATTCAGTATCTTATTATGAGTCCATTCAGATTTTCTATTTCTTCTTGAATCAGTTTTGGTAGTAGGGGCCTTTCTAGGGATTCTTCCATTATATCTAAGTTATCTCATTTGTTGGCATACAGTTGTTCGTGTTATTTCATTATAATCCTTTTTATATTTGTAACATGGGGACACTGACATTGTTTCTTTTGTTCTTGATTTTAGTAACTTGAATCTTTTTTTCTTTGTCAGTCTGCTTAAGGTTTGTCAATTTTGATCTTTTCAAAGAACCAGATTTTTATTTTGTTGATTTTCTCTGTTCTTCTATTTGTATTTCATTATTTTCTGCTCTAATCTTTATTATTCCCCTCCCTTTTTTTTTTAAAGACTTTATTTATTTATTTATTTATTTATTTATTTATTTATTTATTTAGAGAGAAAGAGCATGTGAGTCGGGGGAGAGGTGGAGGAAGAGAGAGAATCTCAAGCAGACTCCATGCTGAGTTCAGAGCCCGAGGTGGAGCTTGATCTCTTGACCCTGAGATCATGCCCTGAACTAAAAGCAAGAGTCGGATACTTAACCAACTGAGCCACCCAATTGCCCCTTGCCTCCTTCTTTATATTTCATGTGCTCCTAAATATTTCTTAATTTGCTGTATGCCCTTTAAATAGTTTTCAGAGTCTTTAAAAGGTTAATTTTTAATAAACTTTATTGGTTATTTTCCTGGGAGTGGGACCATAGAGCTCTTTTTTTTTTTTTTTAAGATTTTATTTATTTGAGGGAGAGAGCAAGAAAGCACAAGTGGGGCTGGGGAAGAGAAGGGGCAGAGGTAGAAGGAAAAGCAGACTCCCTGCAGAGCACTGAGCCCAATGTGGGGCTCGATCCCAGGACCCTGGGATCATGGCCTGAGCTGAAGGCAGACGCTTAACCCACTGAGCCACCCAGGTGCTCCAACCATGGAGCCCCTTACCCCACTATTTTAGAAGTGGCTCTCCCATATTATATTTTAAATATGTTAAGTTTCAAAAAATATTATAACATACATGTAGATAAATCATGTTTTCCTTACATAATTGACGGAAACTAAATGGTATAGCAAGCATTTCCTTTTAAATGGGCAACAGTGGGGCGCCTGGGTGGCTCAGTGGGTTGAAGCCTCTGCCTTCGGCTCTGGTCATGGTCTCAGGGTCCTGGGATCGAGCCCCACATCGGGCTCTCTGCTCAGCAGAGAGCCTGCTTCCCCCTCTGTCTCTGCCTGCCTCTCTGACTACTTGGGATCTCTCTTTCTCTGTCAAATAAATAAAAATTAAAAAAAATTTTTTTGAAAGTTGCTATTAAGTAAATAATGGTACAGGTGAAATGCAGGTATTTTAAGAATCCTAAGTGTGGCCCTGAAGGACTGAAGGACTTTCTAGTGCAAAACACTGGAATTTGGTCCCAACAGTGAAGTGAGAAAACATGAGGACTGAACCTTGACATGACTCACTAATGGCAATCTCGGGCCCTAGAGGCAGCACCAGAAACTGGCCTCCTGACCAGAGTTAGACCCCCACTTGGAGGAGCTAATGACTGCAGAGAGAACCTGCACGTAGCCTAAGACCTAAGAGCCATTTATCTGAAATCTGTTCGACGTCCTCCAATTGCTATTTTATCTGTTTGAACGAAAACTTACCAACAGGAGTATGTGTGACCAAATTGCCACCCTGCAGCCAGCCTTGGCCAGGATTTCTACTTCTAAGAATGTTAAATGGTAAATAGACAGTTTTGGAAAGTGTTTCTATAAGGTACATTACAGGGAAAAAAGTTGTAAAGACATTTGCAACATTACCATTTCTGGGCCTTTCAATTTTTTAAAATTTGGTTTTATTTGTATAACCACGATTGAGTTTCTGCCAGAAAACCATTCGTCCTAGGAAAATTGTAACCATTTTTATTAATGCCACTCTATTTTATTATATTATGTTGCTTTACTAATTTGGGTGCTTATTGTTGAAAATAACAGACTTGATTAAGGTCACTTTTAATAAAAACGGGACCACATTTCACCTTATCCACATGAAAGATACTCTTGAGTGCCCACTCTCCTAAACTTTTTGGTTTCTGCCTATTTTCACGGTGGCAAGATATCCTCAAAGCCTAATTGATCTTCATTATCTCTGGCTAATCAGGGGCCTCATGGGCACACCTAAATTATTCCCATTTCCTTGTGGTGATTTCATTGCCTTTGTAGAAAGATCCCTCCTTTTAAACAAAGAAATCTGACTGACATTATAGTGGGCTTAAAAATTATCTTTCAGTTTCAGTACTTTTCAATTCATAAATGAATAAGGTATTACACTGAACAATTCCTTCAAGCACATTACAATTTTCAGTATTAGAATAGGTTCTGATGAATCTAAATGAAAAGGAATTTTAAATTAGAAAAGAAAGGGCTATGGACGTAACAAGCTAGAGATAGAGAAAAAAGAAAAAGGATAGAATGATGGGATGCTTTTTTTCTGGACAACTCTGATTTTTTTTTTTTAAAGATTTATTTATTTATTTATTTGACAGGGAGAGAGAGAGAGAGAGAGAGATCACAAGTAGGCAGAGCAGCAGGCAGAGGGGGAGGGGGAAACAGGCTCAATCCCAAGACCCTGGGATCATGACCTGAGCTGAAGATAGACACTTAACCAACAAGGCCACCCAGGCACCCCTGAAAACTCTGATTTTTATAAATATTTACATTTATTTTTATTTACCTTTTTATACTACTAGAATAGAACCGGCCACTTCATCCTTGAGTGCCCCCCCCAAAAAGGAAAGGGATAAAAGACAATAGCCTTAATTTACCAGAGGACAGGTTTAGTTTAAACCTGAAGGAAAAATTGCCCAAAGGTACAATTAAGTTTGCTTCCAACAGTGTCTTCCTTGAGATGTGAAGACTTCCTTCTCAAATGGTAGAGTTAAATGGTCTCTGTGTTGTCAGCCCTTCCAAGAGCCTTGGTCTCAGAGAATTAATTCACGCCTTGAATCTTTTAAATGGGGCTTGCCCATCAAGGTCCTTTTTTCTTTTTCTTTTAAGATTTTATTTATTTATTTGACAGAGAGACACAGCAAGAGAGGGAACACGAGTGGAGAAGTGGGAGAAGGAGAAGCAGGCTTCTGGCTGATCAGGGACCCCAATGCCAGGCTTGATCCCAGTACCCTGGGATCATGACCTGAGCCGAAGGCAGATGCTTAATGATTGAACCACCCAGGTGCCCCAAGGTCCTTCTAAAAAATAGGATTTGGTCCAGGGGTCTTCCTTGGACCTGCCACATTTAGGGTTAGCCTGATTAGTGGTTAAGAATAGATTTTGGAGTGAGACTTCCTGGTTCAAGTCCTGGCACCACCACTTACTAGCTGTGTGACATCGGGCACGGTCTCTCTGTGACTCAGTTTTCTCATCTGTAAGATTGGGAAAATCACCAGTATTCATCTTACCTGTAAAGATTAAATGGCTTAAGTAAATGAGTAAAGTGCTTTGGAATACTGCCCGGCACATGATAAGTGCTGTAGCAGATTAGCTATTATTGTTATTATTTAGGTTAAGAACCCCTCCTCCTACAGGATGCTCATTCACTTGTTCACTCATTCATTCATTCACCTGCTCCTCAATGAGCACCCTGCCACTCTCACTATTTCGCTAGCTCTTGCTCAGGATGAACTAGGGATGTCACGGACAAGGGCAGTTCCCAACTTTCTTTGCATCCTGTCTCCTCACAGTGACTGGTGTTCATACTGAGTGCTCAGCTCTGACATATGTGAGGATTGACCTCACATTTTCAAAGGTGATCTGATACCAGAGGACAGTGGTTCTTATTTTTAAAGCCTAGGTATGCTAGGCTCGTCTGAAAGTGTCAAGGATGAGAACTGAGTGTAGTTCTATAGATCTGATGTGATTTTGGATTAACTTGGATTTTAGCCTGTGATTTTTCTAGTAGTTTGCCTTAGTATATGCTTTAAAACAGTAACTAAAACTCTGGAATGTGCTGTGACTTTTTCTCAACTTTTGAAGAAATTAATGCCTTCACTAAAGCCAGGAACCTAAAGGTCTTGGAACTGCCCAGACACATCCTGGAATTTATAAGCAAGATAAAGTGGAGTTCCAGAGATAGTAGCCTGTGCCTCTCCAAATTCAGATCGTCCAAGAAATGCTTGTGATTGCGAAGAGACCACTGCTTTAGAATCCTCAAGAATAATCACAGCATTGTTCAATAATTTAGCAATAACACACACCAAATATAGAGACCATATATTGTGGCACATACTGTATGTGTGTAAGAATGCACAATGTTTGGGGCGCCTGGGTGGCTCAGTGGGTTAAGCCTCTGCCTTCAGCTCAGGTCATGATCCCGGGGTCCTGGGATGGAGCCCTGTTTCAGGCTCTCTGCTCAGCGGGGAGCAAGCTTCCCCCTCTCTCCCTCTGGCTGCCTCTCTGCCTACTTGTGATCTCTCTCTCTCTCTCTCTCTCTGTCAAATAAATAAATACATAAAATCTTTTTTAAAAATGCACAATGTTTGCCTGTAGTAGAGTGCTAGTGAAAATAGTATTTCCATCTTCAAGGGGTTAAAGTTCCTATGGGGTTAAGAACTGGAAATGGAATCCTAGCATCTAAGATCTGAGCTGTCAACATCTTGAGCTTATTTTTATGGTCTGTCCAGAAATAGGGTGAGTTGTGAAGGTTATTTAGCCTTCTAGCTTTTAGGCAAAATTAAGAAATACATTTGAAAAGCACAATTAAATATTTTTCTGAATAACCACATTGAATATTTTAAACATTAAACTCTTTGCTGTGTTTTTATATAGAATATGTGTGTATTTGACCTGAAATGTGAAGAGGCTAAAGTAGAGCATTTCTCCCACAACTTGAAAGGGCCTTCCCTTGACGATGATGGGGCAGTTTTGTGAAGGCACCATCCATAAGTCTTGTTGCTAGGAAAAACAGTTTGGGAGGGGCCACTGGAAGAATATGTGCAACCAAAGTAGAAAGTTGTTTCCAGAACCCCAGTGCCAGGATTCTTAATTTCCTGGTGCCTGGCTCTCTCAGGGAACGGGGAGGCTGGGGAGGACATGACAACTGGGCCACGTTCATGGGCGTGGACTGAGGGCACCTTCATAATTCTGTCTTTAAGAAGAGACTGCTCATGGCACTTGAGTTTTTCCAGAAGGCAAACGTAGAATTCTTTCTTAACTTATGATATCCAGAAGTCCCCCAAGGACTTCCAGAGTTTTTATGGAGAATGCCAAATATCCTAGAAGTTGTGTTTCAACACCAGAGACTCTTTTAACATAAGCTAGTTTAGCCTCACCATTAC
>CM053616.1:72356613-72367282 GCA_028646535.1 Procyon lotor
ACTTCAAGCTGTGAAGTTATTCATCTAACAGGCTGAATTTTCCCCCCTCGACCACTGTGTTTAATGAGTGTGAATTTTCATTCAGCCATTAAAGTCTCCAAGAGTATTTTTAAACTAACAGTTCACAAACTTGAGGCAATTATGGTCCATGTAGATTCCAACTCTGGCCCCCGCCCATCTTCCTGTCCCCACTGCCCAGTCTCTGTAGGACTGGGGAAAGGATTTGCCAGCCTTTAGGAACATTCAGCACTTTAAAAGGGTCACAGGGCCATAAATAAAGAATAAGACACCCTCCCAGGCTGTCATCTTGTCACCACACCCACTCTGCCCAGGACGACAGAGAGGAAGGAGAGGCAGATACTCCGTCGCTATGCCCGAGCCCTGGTGGAGACCTAGGAAAGCTCCCTGGGAGGGGCTGCCCGGAGTAAGCCTGAGTGGCAGCTAGCCACAGCCTCGGTGTTCCCAGGAGACTATGTAGCACTTGGGGAGCAAAGTGCAGTGCTGTCATTGGTTAGGGTGGGAGAGGAGCCCTTTGCAGTGATGCGTAGGGATCTCTGGAAAGCATTCAGCCCTTTCAGTGACATCCCAGTATTTCACGTGGCAACTTTGCTGAATGCTGACTCCCAAGGTATTTCCTTGACTGGGTGAAAGGAGGGGCTGATGGGAGGCTCTTACTTTGCCCCCCACCCCATTTTTAGGGTCTGTAAGGGCATAAATTACACATCTGGAGCTTTATAACTAAACATCTAGAAAACAGGACTCCTGGGAAGGGTGATAGGATTAATGGAGGAAAGACCAAGTGGAAGATGGTGTTAACCATCCCACAAACTGAAGTGAGTGTTATATTAGGAACCCAAAGGGGTAGAAGCATGCTTCCCCCGAGTTCTTTAAAAATAGTACAGACGTTCGTGCCTCTAGTATGAGTCAGTTTCGTTCTCCATTGAACCAGAGAATAGACCAACAGGCCTCACACAGTTTCCTCTGTTTTTGGCAATTCCTCTACCGCACAGCCTGGCGTTTCTTAGGGATGTTTCCATAAAAATAAGAGAGATGCCATCATCACCATCATCACTGTCACTGTTTTATAGTAACAAAATAAGGTGCTGTGATGCCCTCCTGTAAGTTTTAGGCTAAATTTATTATAAAATTTCTGGGGTTTGGATTGCAGTGACTCATCCATTATAATATCATGAACTACAGCCCCATGAAAGGAGGGGGAGTGTGAAAATTTGAATGCGGCCTAAAATTATTTCCTTGCATGGATTGCTTCTTGGCGTCCCTCTGTGGATGTCAGTCTCTTCCAGAATCAAGGAAAACTGACCTGTGGGCTGCGTTCAGAGTCCAGACTTGGCCTGTGAAATTTTGGAAACCCTAAAATATCCTATTATTTTCTCAGAACTCTACTATTCCTATAGATTTTTTTTTAAATCTTTGTTTTTAATTGTTCTTCCAGAATTCATTCTCTCCTTAGCCTCCTCTTTCCACCCCATTCCCAAAACCAGAATCCCTGGCATTTTTCCTTTCCGTGCACCACTGCACATTGCCTCTCCTCAACCGTAAGAAAACAGGCAGCATCTTGTAAGGCCAGGTGTGGGCAAACCAGGGTGAGAGGGGGAGAAGCACCAAGGTCCCAGGGCAGTGCCAGGTCTCAGCTGGTGTCTGGCTCACTTCTGCACACAGACTATTGTTCCTAGGCACAGGGTTGGGTGCCCCCTTGACTCAGGAAGCATGCATGCGTCTGTCTGAAGAATGTGCCTCTTTAGGACCTGTCCAAGGAGTCTGCTATGGGGTGGGTAACAGGATTCACCGTACCTTCTGCCTTTGCACCCCGGGCCGCCCAAGCTTGGAGCCCGTGGAGGGGAATCAATGATGTCTAAAGCAGGCAGTGCACCCCCCACACACACACACACACATGCACACACGCGTGGGAAAACATGTGGCCAGAGACCTCTACCTTGAAGGGATGTGGTTTCAGCAGGAAGTGAAGAATGTTCAGCCTGCCTGAGCCCTCAACTGTGCAGTATAGGAAACTGCTGGCTAAGGTCCCCATAAGCCCCCCAAACAACTGTGGTTGAGATCAGGAGTAGAGCATTCTTGAAACTGGACACCTTGAAGAACAGGTGTGCTGATTTTCATCTGATATTTGTGTCCGGAAGTGAGAAAGAAGGTTTGTTTTGTTTTTGTTTTGTTTTGTTTTGTTTTGTTTTTAATAGAGAGCTTCTTTTACTTGTCTTGTGAGTTATTTTCTTGAGGCGGTGTAAAATCAGGCCATCGGCAACAGAGCCACATCCGGGGACTGCGAAACCCTGTGGGGGCCCAGCTGCCTCTGAGCAGTGTCCATGCAGGGGTGAAGGGTTCAGGAGTGGCAAAGGAAGAGATGGGAATCACTGTCACCATTATTGCACAATGTATGGAGCAAAGGAAGAGAAGGAGGCCTGGGTTTCCCATCTGCCATGTCCAGGCTGTTGATATCCTAGAGTGGTGTGGTCTTTACTTAATTTGCCTTTTATGATGCATGTTTTAGTAGAATTTTCCTGTTTAAAGTACAGGAGGGTGTGGGAGGGCAGATACGAAGAGGGGCTGCTCACATACTCCCTTGTCTTGAAGGGAGAGGTTATCAGTAGCAGAGGTCTCAGGAGTCTGGATGTCATTGTGCTTGTCTCCAAGAAAACTCACACTGTTTGCTCCAATTTTCACTCTGAGAATTCTCTGGACCCCTCTTGGAGGAGTATTTATAGCTCCTAAGGGAGTAGAAGCTTCATACTTCCCTGTTGGCGTTTGAGAAAGCAGTCTGTTTTTATTGACTGTGTATTTTGCCCAGAGTCAAAGTGAAGGTCACCTGCACATTTGACTGGGGCTATGCCGCTCGGCTGAAGCTCCATCCCCAGGGACTCTGCTTTGGGCTCCAAAGAGCACCACAGGTGACCCCGGTCTGCAGCGGGAGCTGACTGGCTGCTGCCCTGCTTACTATTGGTCCTGTGTCTGATTAGGACTTGGTTGTTAGGACAGTGGGCTTTGGGACCCGGGCCAGTCCCTGTAGGAAGGGCTGCCTCTCGAGCTGGCCCAAGGGCTATAGTAATCGAGGCTCTGATTGGGCTTCTGTCACCCAGATTGGCCAGCTGGGCTACACCGCTGGGCTGTTTGCCTTAGTGAGAGGCACCCTGGGAACCCAGTTCCTGGCCAGCCTGTGCCCTTGCCCTGCCCCAGGCGAGTTCCGCACTGTTTCGATGCCCATGCACCCCGTCGCGGTCTCTGTGTGTCCTGTGTTGCATAGGTGCACCTGCTGTGGCTGTCCTTGGGCATGAAATCTCAGGACAGTGGCCCAGCAGCTGTTCTGACCACATCTCAAATCCTGGCGTCTGGAGTATCCCCAAGAAGTCTGGGCCATTGGTGTTCGTACTAGAGTGCCTACTGTCCGTCAGTCTAGACCACCATTTCTCCAGCTGGGGCTCAGGGATCTCTGGGGGTCTCCAAGACCCCAGTCTCCAGTGGTCGGTAAGGCCAGACCTCCTTCGTATACCTTAGCCAAACAAACACATCACTCAAATTGAAGGTGAAGCAGAGGGGAGAATCCAAGCTGTCTCTTATTGTGGTATATATCGTAAGACATGCGCAGAAGGGTGAAGCCGTGCCGCTTTTACCACTAAGTTTTCGTTTTGAGAAATAGTGTATATAATTGTTATATACGTTCACATGAGTTTATTTTTTAATGAATACATTTTTAAACTTTTCATTGTTCATTGCAAACATGGCAAATATCAATAGATGTCATCCGTACAAATAAAGCCCTTTTGGGAGTTACCAGTAGCTTTTAGAGACCCCTCGATAGACGGGGTCCTGAGAGCAAAGCACTAGAGAGCTGTGAGTATAAGAAGAGTGGGAGCGCGGAGCCCAGGGGGGTGGAACTTGCCAGGCCCTGGCCCTTCAGCAGTGCCAGAGTGAGGCACACTGCACATAGCATGTTGGTAAGAAAGCTGATGAAACGCAACCTCGGAGTGTCTAGGCCCCTTTAAAAGAAAGATTCTATACACTGTTTCCCACAACTGAGATCTTTCGTACTCTTGCTTGCAATGAACTTTATAATGTAATGCTAGATCAGAAGATTCATGGGCTTCAAATGATAGAAAATGTTCTCTGTGCTGTCTCAGACCAAAAGAAATCAAATCCAGAGTGAACGAAGATCTAAACATAAAAATGCAAGGTGTAAAAAAAATCTTAGAAAAAATATTTTTTAGAATATTGGAGAAGACCTTCCTAATCAAACAGGAAGCTTAGAAGCCGTAAAAGAAAAAAATAGTATTTTATGACATAAAAATTATTTATATCTTCTATAGAGAAACTCACAGCAAAGTTAGTGACAGACAAGGAGAAAATAGTTGCAAGACATAACAGACAAAGCTTTGTGGTCGTGATACGTCAAGGCTGCTTACCAATGAATGAGAAAATTACAAATAAGCTAATATGAACGACTATGGTTATGAAAAAGAAAAATACACATTGCCAATAACCACAGGGCAGGTCTAAAATTATTAGTAATTGGGGAAATACAATTTAAAACAAGATACATATTTTTGCCCATTAGATTAGTGAAAATGAAAAGGTCAATATTCAGTGTTGCTGAGCGTGTGGGGCAAGAGCCCTTTCCTAAGACAGAGTCTTGGTCGCCATCAGCATTTAAAAGGATATGTCCTTGACCCAGAAATTTCAATTTTAGGAATCTTTCCTGCAGGGATACTCAAAATGTGGGTCAACACTCATATTCACACACATATGTACACATGCACACACAATCTTTTGATATCAATAGAAAAAAGGGGGAAAATACCCAAACATCTATCACTTGGAGAATATAAATTCCAGTACATCAGTATTCTGGACTAGATAGCCACCATAAAGAATGAGGTTGGTTTTTATATATTCTTGTTTAAAAATGTCTGTGATGTATTAAGTGAAAAAAAGCAGAGCAATGTATTTGTACAATGTACAATGTACAATTTGTACAATGATTCCACTCATTAGAAGAAAGGCAAATGCACAGATACACACAGTGGGTACTGTGCTATCCCCCAGGACAGCGTGGGGCAGGTCGGGGAGTGCTGTAGGCCCACAAAGGAGAACTTTTACATTGTACACTATTTCCTTCCGTGTTGTTTACATTTTAAGGACATCTTCATTATTTTCATAATAAAAATCCTTTTCAAATGAAACACAGATATACCCCAAATGCCCGTAGAATCATGGAAAATATACTTTGACTGTTTTGCTACAAATGGTTATCTGCATAGCTTTCTACATACAGGAAAAGATAACCTAGAAAGACATCCTCCAGGTGAAGAATTAACCCATGAAGATGGTGTGCAGGACCCCGCACTGTAATCACTTTCCTCTCTTTCCATGTCTACAGAGCAATGAAGATTTTTTTTTAAAGATTTTATTTTTATTTATTTGATAGAGAGGAGAGAGATCACAAGTAGTCAGAGAGGCAGGCAGAGAGAGAAGGGGAAGCAGGCTCCCCACTGAGCAGAGAGCCCGATGTGGGACTCGATCCCAGGACCCTGAGATCATGACCTGAGCTGAAGGCAGAGGCTTTAACCCACTGAGCCACCCAGGCGCCCCAAGATTTTTTTTTTTAGTATTATTTATTTGTCAGAGAGAGCACACAAGCAGGGGAAGTGGCAGGCAGAGGGAGAAGCAGGCTCCCTGCCGAGCCAAGAGCCCGATGTAGGGCTGGATCCCAGGACCCTGGGATCATGACCTGAGCTGAAGACAGACGCTTAACCAACTGAGCCACCCAGGTGCCCTTCAATGAAGCTTTTTTGAGAAAAGAAAACATTTGTCAGTTCCACGGCATGATCTAACCTGATGATCAGCCATTAGGCCTTGGGAGGGGTGTCTGGGACAACAACAGCCATGCAGAGTAGGGGTGAGGTGGGCCGCACAGTGCCGGGGCCTTGCTGACCGCCAGCTTCTAGAACTGCCCAGGGCTTTGCCTCCTGAGCGTCCTCACTGAGCCGTGCCCATGGGATCTACGCTTTTACTGCCCACCAGGGCTGGGCCCGGCAAACCCACCTGGCCTCAGCCACTCACCACATCGGCCCCTCGGTTCAGCCCCCTCACACTCAGCTCTCCGTGCTCCAGGGTGCACATCAGGGCCAGTCCCGCCACAGGCCCCAGGCCAAGTACAGTCCAGCTCCGTCCAGCGAGCACATGTGTACTTCTTTGTCCCTTGGGTATGTATGGGCAAGCGTGGATGGCAGTGTCCCAGGACTGGACACAGGGAGGTCCAGGTTCACCCTCTGTTTACCCCCACGCCAACTCCAGTCCCTCTGTTTCCAGGATATGGACAGTGGGGGCTCACCACTGGGGGTGGGGGGTGCTGCCTCGACCCTTCCCACATTATCCCAGATGCAAGCCTGTACGTGGAGAGAGAACACCTCTCCACTGGGCATCGGCCTGGGTTCTACAGCAAGAGGGTGTGTGTGTGTGTGTGTGTGTGTGTGTGCCTTGTATGTATTTATATCCACATACATGTGTTCTTTACATGAGCACGTGCATACATGTGCATATATGTGTGCACAAATGCACTCTGCCCATGCGTGTACATGTGTGTTGCTGTAAGCCTGGGTGTGTGTGCAGGTGTGTCTCTGTGGGTGTGTGTTGCAGGTTCCAGGCAACCCCTTACCTCCCTACCTCACAACAAAGTCGTGTGCGGTCTTCCTCACCGTTTCGCAGAGCCTCTCCCCCTTTAAGTGGACCCCCCTGCACAATCACTTCCTTTCACGGTGTGGGGAGACTCCGAGGAAACGGATGGGCCACATTCCGCAGAGCCCTGAGCTGTAAGTCAGAAAGCAGGAAACGTGGGCTCTAGGCTTGACCTTGAGCCAGGAGCCTCTGCTTCCTCCCTGCAAGGCCGAAGGGCTTGATTCACCCCAGCTCTGACTGTCGACTCAGTGGGCCGTGGCTCTAGAGGTCGCTCCCCGGCCTTGTCCTAGAGTGTGACACGTGTGTCGTTGGCAGCCAGGACTGTAACGGCAGTCTCAGGAATGCAGCTTCTGACCGCTCATAAAATACGGTGCCTGCAGGGTTGGAGACGGGGGCAATGTGTTTTCTAAATTACTTCCAAAGGCGAGGCCCTGAGCAGAGGAAGTTGGAGCTTTTTATCAACATATTCTTCCTTCGGTGTATCGTGTGGGTCCTGCGTGGCCATGCTTTGGAAAATGTGACTCAACCATACGGACGGGTTTAACATTCCTGGGGAGATTACCCTGGGACGAGCAGCTTCAGTTTTGCCAGACTTTCTTACCTCCCCTGGGGGCAGGGCCATCGGCAGGAGCAGAGTTCGGATGTTGGAGCTTTTCATACCCCGAGGGGCAGCGGCCCTCCAGGACCTGCCTACCCATGGGAAGGGGCAGCCTGGGTAACCGCCAGCCTGCGGCAGGCGCACTGGGCTAGAACTTGGAGATCCGTGTGTGGATGGGGTCAAGCACCTCTAGAGGTCTTGTAGAGCCAACAACACTTTCTCCTAAGGCCCTACTCATGACACAATTTGCAAAGACTGGGTTTGAGCACCACGCTTGGGCTGACCACCAGAGGTCCATTGGCAAGAGCCCCGTGGCCGGGTCTCTTTTTCTTCAGATGTTATTCAGCTGTCAAAGTCCGCTCACGGCCTCGGGCGGCCGGCCTGGGGCAAAAGAGTTTTCTTACTTGAGTTCCTCGAGAGGACCAATGGTGGTCGCATTGCTTGGAGAACTGGGTGATGGCGCGAAGGGGCACGTGGCTAATGGGCTTTCCCCTTCCCTCACAGCGGAGCTGGAGTTTGCCCAGGTCATCATCATTGTCGTGGTGGTCACGGTGATGGTCGTGGTCATCGTCTGCCTGCTGAATCACTACAAAGTCTCCACTCGGTCCTTCATCAACCGCCCGAATCAGAGCAGAAGGCAGGAGGACGGGCTGCAGCCGGTAAGTGTGGGCCTGAGCCTCTCCCTCTCGGCGCCGCCCGGGCCTCGGTCCCCAGTCCCGGGCTCCAGAAGTGTGGCCAGCAAGGGCCACAAAACAGCCAAGCCGCCTCGAGTCAGCCCACGGTGGCCCACAGATATTGAGAACCCTATCAAAGGTTCCTGTCCTTCAAGAAAAGCGTGTGCATCATGAGCTTTGCAGCTCAGTGAGTTCTCACAACCCGAAGACACCCGCTGTAACCACTGCCCGATCAGTAGAGAGACAGGGCCGGCCCCCAGAAGCCTCCTCGGGTCCCACTTCCAGGCATGCCCCCTACAAGGTCACCGCTGCCCGGGCGGCCGTCAGCACAGATCACTCTCGCTTGCTTTTGAACAATATTTTTAACAAAAGAATCCGACGGGAGGTGCTCCTTTGTGCCTGGCTTCTTTCACTAAATCACCCATGCCGTGCGTTATGTGGAGATCGTTTTTTAAAAGCGGCCCTGAGGGAGTTCCGGGGATCAGGAAGGTGCTTGCGCAACACGACCTGGGTCCGTAAGACGCCGCGGGGTTCGGCAGCGCCGTGGGTGCGGGCGAGCTAGAAGGGCAGTGGGGGCATAGCAGGAGCTCGGGGCCTCCTCAGGGGGACCAAGGTGGGTTGGGTTGTGCAGGGGACTCCCCAAAACAGCCCATGGTAAGGCTCCCTGGCTTGTCATTTTTAGGATTTCTAGCTAATTCTCGCCCTTAATCACACTCCTCTGGAAAATAAAATGTGTTTTCAGTGGAACTGCTCTATGATCTGTACCCAGGAGACCAGAGGTCGCTGGCACTTTCTGTTCTGAGCTGCTTGGACAGTCTGTGATTCTGGAGGCCTTCAGGGGGAGGCTTGGGAATGTGAGTCTAGGCAATTACAAATTCTTGGTTTCGGTGGTGGGCAAAAGGAGGCAGGATCCCCTCGTGATACTTAGCCCCTCAGAGCAAGTGTCAAGATGGGGCTCCTGATAACTGGCCTAGGGAGGCCATCATAGATGTGGGGGTATAGCTGTGTGGCGGAGGGGCTGCTGGGCCCAGGGCCCTTGGACCCCTAGGGGAGGGCTGGGTCGCACTTCATCAGCGCTGCAGAGTTGCTCAGTGACCCAATAGGTCTGCCGTGTGCATGAGTGGAACTAAGGTTTGCTGGATATTCTGTGTCTGTGGTGGGGGGCGGGGGGTGCAGGGAGAAGGAAGGAATGGGACTGCTGGGACCAGTCTTGAGAAAGAACCCCTTTCTCCCTCTTGCTTTCCTTCGTCCTCTACAGTCCCTTACCTTTATCTCACTGGGGCCCCGGTTGGGCCCATGAGATTCCAACAGCCCCATTGACATGATTTTCATCACACCACCACAGTTTCCCTGTCATCCCTGCAGTCTGGTACCTGAGGGGTCCGGACTCACCAAACACCGGTATCTTGGTGCCTCTAGATTCCCCACTGGTGTATAAGGACAGTTCTGTCCCCTAAAGGAGAGAACAAAATCTCCCGGAGTTCTGAACACAGAACATACATCATTCCCCGGAGTTTAAAGAGAGAGGACAGAGAGAAGATCATTTTCATAGCAGCAGTTTCAGAACTGCAGAAGGGTCAACCATCACTGCTTTGCCTCAGCCTTAATGCAAAGACTATGAACGCTGACCCCTCAGCCTTGGGGGAAGGAGGTGAAACCAGCCTCGATGCTTGCCATCAATAGGCAGCCCTCAAATTTCCATGAAGTACCTGCCAGGAATTTACCCATGTTCCCTGCCTTAGGCTTTGGGCTCCACTCCCCGGGGGATCTGGAGTCACTGTACACAGGGACTCGGACTGCTTTCTTGTGTTTGGCCTGGGTCCCCACAAATCTCTGTGCTCCCCTCAGATTTAATTTGGGGATCCCCTCGCTTCTACGTGACTCTCCTCGCATTGATGACGTGGTTCCTTCCTCCACTCCTCAGCGTAGACCTGGCCGTGTCTGCTGTCCCCTCCCCTGTCCCCTGTGGCCTAAGTGCCTGCCCATGGCTCTGCCCCCAGACCGGGCGCTCCATGACCCCATCAGGTGATGGGACACGTACACACACAAGTCACACTTTTACCAGCAGGATAACACCTTTGCCAAGGCAGAAAAGTGAAAATTTAAGTTTTTTGTTTTTTTTTTTTAAGATTTTATTTAATTATTTGAGAGAGAGAATGAGCAGTGAGGAGGGGCAGAGGGAGAGGGAGAAGCAGGCTCCCTCCTGAGCTGGGAGCCCGATGCGGGGCTGGATCCCAGGACTCCAGGATCATGACCCGAGCCAAAGGTAGTAGCTTAACCAACTGAGCCACCAAGGTGTCCCTATTTTTACTGAGAATGTGTCTTCTGTTTCATTTGGGAATGGGTTTGTGTGGGGCCATCTTCTGGGGGCTGGGGGCTCCCCCTGTCTACCCTGCTCTGGAACTCGCCAGGCAGCCAAGCCTCCGTTTCTTGAAATTGAGAAGGTAATTAGAAATTTTTGGATATCCCTTCAGGGCTGCACAGCAAATGAAGAGAATCGATATCTAGTGATTGTGTCCACAGAGGTCTCTCTCATGCCTGTGAGAGAGATCTAATTTTGGTCCGTGCCTAATTTTGTTAATAAACATCTGAAAGTTTTAGCCTGAGAGCCGGACCATGGTTCCAAGATGCAGACTGCACTCAACTTAGGGTTTAATTCCTTTGCTTTGTACTGTTTTGTTTTCTTTGCGTGACC
>CM053616.1:72367782-72415163 GCA_028646535.1 Procyon lotor
TTATATATAATATAAATTAAATTTTATCTATTACATATATACGTATATTGTATTATATATGTAATAATGTTTCCTATTGGTTTTGTTTCTCTGGAAAACCTTGACTTAATATGCTAATTATACACAAATCAAAACCAAAATGAGACACCACATCACACCCATTGGGATGGCTGTTAGCAGGAAAAACCCAGGAAATAACAAGTATTGGTAAAGATGGGAAGAAATTGAAACCCTGTGCATTGCTGATGGTAATGTAAAATGGCACCGCTGCTAGGAAAACAGTATGGTTGATTCCTCAAAAAATTAACCGTAGAATTACCATATGATCCAGCAGTTCCACTTGTGGTTTTAGACCCTAAACAATTAAAACCAAAGATTCGAAGAGACATCTGTAAACTCCTGTTTATAGCAGCTTTATTCACAATAACCAGAAGACAGAAACAGCCAAAATATCTATCAATGGATGAATGAATAAACAAAATATGACATATATCTACAATGGAAATTAGCCTTAAAAAGAAAGATGTATTGGCACATTGATGAACCTTAAAGATATTATGTTAAGTGAAAAAAGGATACAATATTCTATCTGTCCACAAAAGGACAAATGTTGTATGATTCCAGTTATAGGAGGTACCTAGAATAGTCAAAATCATAGAGACAGAGAGTAGAATGGTGGTTGCAAGGGGAGGAATGGGAGGTTAGTGGCTAATGAGGACAGCATTTCGGTTTGGGAAGATGAAAATGTTCTGGAGACGGATAGTTGCACAACAACGTGAATGTACTTAATGCCATAGAACACACTTTTAAATCATTAAGATGGCATAGTTTGTGTTATATACATTTTACCACAATACAAAAATAAAAAAAATACAAGTCGGTTTTGTTTTCCCACTGACCACCCACCCCCTAAAACTGTCTTCCATGCCTGCAAATAACACATCTTGATTGTTGGCATCATAAAGACAATCGTTGGAAAGCTATGTGATTATTTTTGTCTTTAATGCAGATATTTAAGCATCAAGCAGATTCAACTCAACAGGAAATTTTTCTATCAGTATGGCTGTTCACTGACAGTTGAGAAGGAGGAAAATACAAAGCAATTTCTCAAGTATAAAGGAGTCTGAAAATACCTGTCTTCAAGCCCACAAGATTTAGAGCTGTCCCATATCCTTTTTCCATAAGGTGTAGATTCAGTGGCACCCCCTGATGGCCTGCCAGCCCCCCAGGGTGGTCCAAGGGCTTCAGGCTGCAGAGTGCTGTTTTGTGGATCTGGGCTGATAGGCGTGGTCATGAGGGGAAGCCTCTGCCTTCGCGTGATTCTGCAGGCCAGGCTCTGCCCACAGCCTTGCAGATTCATAAGAAATATCAAACATAAGTGAGTGCTGGACAGTGACTACATTAGCAGAAGAATGACAAGTGGCGAAATACTCATTCACAGGAAAGATTTCATTTTAGCAAATAAAAGAAGATCTAGGAGATAAGCTCTTGAGATAAGCTCTTACTCTGTTTACTGCCTCCCTGTTTCCACGTCATGACGTCAGAAGGAGCCATGCGTGGCATAGGCAGCCTCTGCCCAGGTCTGGACCTACGGTGGTTCCCTCGGTGGATGGCTAATGTCACCTGAGCTAATGACCGGAGAGCACAGAGAGTGATCATGCCCCAGTTGGCCCTTCTTCTGGGTAGCACCTGGAGTCTTGTTGAAACCCAGTGACCCAGTGGCGGGAAGTGGTGGAGAAGAACTTGCTGTGAAGGGTCTCCTGGGTCATGCCCCTCTTAGGAATCAGCTCCTGATCTAATGAGAAAGGTTCTGAAGAAACTTTGCTTAAGCCTTTTGGATGCTTCCCATCTTTCCACTCAAAATGCCACCTTTGGTGACATCGCACACTTGAGGTGAGCAGAGCCTGACATGCAGAGATGCTGACTCCCTACGCCGTACACCTGAACCTCAGACAACATGGTGTGTCTATACTCAAAAACAATTTTTTTGAAAAAGACAAAATGCCACCTTTGGAATAGTCTTGCAAATAAACAAATGAGGAAACTTCAATGAATTCATTCTTTTAAAAGCGATAACTGAAAATTATCCCCACTTTAGTTGTGTAAGCCAGCCGGTAGCCATTACGTATAATGTTAAGAGCTACCATTTACTGAATACTTAATGTGCAAGGCATGGACTAAGGAATTTGCATACCTTGCTATATTTGAGCCTCACAACAAGCTCCTTTTACAAATAAAGAAACTGAGGCTTGGAGAAATGAAGTAAGCTCACCTGAAGTCACCGATTGAAGAAGCGTTTCCCCAACTCAGAGGTCACTTGCCCTTACAGTTCCACATCTGTGTCAATAGCTATGCCATCCATCCGGGTAATATTAAGTTGTCATCAGATAATCAGTCATTACCTTTCTTGTTACAGTGCCTTTGTTCCAGGCAGAAAACTAGAGAGTAAGAAACACACGTGCAAGGCAGTGCGCATACAGAGAGGGACCTAACTGAACGCCCTTCTTGTAAGCTTCCTAGATCAGGTGTGACAGTCCCCCATGTGTTGTCCTGCTCGGTTTTAATGTGTTTCTCAAGTAATTGGTACTAGTAATAGATACAACACAAGCAACTTGAGAATAATAGACTTTAAAAAATGAACTAGAATTGATTCAAAGTGATCCTTAGAGTAATGTCATGCCAACTCACATTCCAGAATGCTTTCTTGAGTGGAACAAGACAGAGGAGTGACAGCTTAACCTTGGGGATCGTACAAACCCCCCTGTTTCCCCCCTGCCCCCCATCCCATGGGAAGGTGTGGCACAGGGCCTGTTCGGTTATACACAGCATCTCATGTGTTGGGATCAAGACCCCTTGTCAGGAAGTAGTCAGTAGATGTAAGATGAAGTAATGAATGAATGCTTCCCCTCCTTTTGGTGAGTATTCTAAAAAGGGAAGTGAAAGATTTTAAGCCTGCATAAAAATATTGGCAAAATTTTATTCCTATTGCTCAAATCTCTATGAACTATTTGAAGTATTATCTAATTTCACAGCTTATTCCAAGTATAATTCCATGTAATGATACACGCATTAGCCAGGAACAGTAGACTTCATTGTTGAGATAAAAATTGGTTCCATAATGAGAATCCAGAAATACGGCCATTTGAGTAGATGCCGGCTGTTATGATGAGCCCCTGTCCCTGAAAATGTCACCGCTAGTGTTTGGAGATGAGGAAACAGAGGGGTCCGGACAAGAGGGCCCACATCTTGGAGTTCTACTAGCCACAGCTATCTGAAAAGATAGTATAGGCCTGTTGGATGACGCTGGTCATGGGGTCAGATCATAGTCTAAGGACTTCACCTCACCTGGGGAGACCAGAATCATTGGGCTTCACCAGCAGTGTGAGAGTTGGTGCTACTGAGGACAGTCTGGTGATGGGCAGCATGGCTTGTGGCCAAAGCAGTTTAAAACATGAGGGAGGCAGGTCCCTAAACGTCAGGTCAGCTGGGATCCAGCCTTTCTAGAATTCTGGCCATGTTCTGGGTTTCACTTCTCCGTGTACCAGCCCAGAACTAGAATGACAGCTTTCTGGGCTGTTGACCCTAACCATTCTCACCGTGGCATCTCATAGATCTCATAGTTTAATGGGCTCCTGTACACTTTAGGTGAAAGACCTAAAAAATAAGTGTCCTGTAGAAACAAATGAATCAGGGGGCAGAGAGTTGTTAGTGAATGGTTAAGTAAGCCATGTCGTTATTAAAATATTAATGATGGAGGGATGCCCGGGTGGCTCAGTCGGTTGGGCGTCTGCCTTCGCTCAGGTCATGATCCTGGGGTCCTGGGATGGAGTCCCTCATGGGGCTCCCTGCTTAGTAGGGAGCCTGCTTCTCTCTCCCTTCCTCTGACAAATAAATAAAATCTTTAAAACTAAATAAATAAATAAAATATTAATGACGGCAAGGAGGGAGGTAGAGTGGGGGTGAGGGGGCGTGGTAAGCGGATGAGCCAGAGTGGCAGAGGAAATGGGAAGTTCCAGGAGAAGCTGATGAGCTCCAGTGCAAAGAGATCAGCGCTGGGATTCTGTCGAATCCAGGAGGCCCCCACAGTTGGGTCCTGGAGCTCCTGGGAGGAGATGCAGTGGTGTAGACCCATCCCCACGAGGATGGCCCTGTAAGGAGGGGGCAGGAGGGAGTGGCCTAAGGAGCCTGCAGCGAGAGGAGACATGCCCCCCAATGGGGTCTGAGGACCTCCCCACAGCTAACCAAGTGCAGAGCTGGATGCACCCCCAAGCTTCGGGCAGCATGGCCAGGGGGGTGAAATCACAGACCAGGAAGGGAGAGTGGCACTGAAGGCAGAGAGAGGCTCCAGGGGAAGGTCCCAGAACGCCAAGTGGAACTGGTGACGGGAGGTGGGTATGACTTTGGTGAAGGGAGGATCAGCACCACAAGGCGTGTTCTCTTCTAGGCAGTTTCCCAGTTTGGCTCATTTCTAGGGAAATAAAACCACTGAGGTTGGTTATCTCCATTCTTCAGAAAATGTGCTCGCTCCTACTTCTGGGTCACCTCGCGGGATGCTGTTATTTGTGGCCCTTCGGCCGCTCACTCTGGGCTAACCTCCTGCTCTGGCTGTCACCTGGTGCCAGTCCCCCGGTCAGGGAGGTGGCCGGTGTGTGCAGGGGCAGGAGAGGAACCAAGCTCATCTGACGGACAGTTGCGGGGGCAGAATGACAAGTCATAGACATATCCAAGGATTTGTGTTTACGCTGTTTTCAATATGACCCGAAGCATACTGAGTGTTTCCCTTTGACCTGGAGGAAGTTGTGCCAGCTCTGGGCAAGCTGCCTGGGCTCCATGAAGCGCTGCCCGTGGGTGCGGGTCAGCTGCTTTCTTAGATTCCACTGGGGACTCTGTCACCTGTCGCCATGCCGGAGCCAAAATGGACCATTACGTAATTTCATAGTCAGACCCTAAGCCCAACTTCCTCTAAATGCAGCTGGGTCTGTTCGTATTTTTGCCCCTGATTCTGTGATGTCCTGCGGGTATCTTAGGAACAGGTTGTATGTACTGGGCAAACACTGTTTAGCTGCAAAGGGAGTGTTTGTGTTCGAATTCCGGCCTACCAAAGGGAGCAAGAGAGGGTTGACTTCGCGTCCAAAGTCGGAGGGGTGTTTTACCTGGCGGGTCGACTGGTGGGCATTCTTAGGTTTCAGGAGGCTCAGTGATGGTACAAGGTCACATGTGCACATTCCTAGGAATCCAAAAATACAGGCACTCTCCCCACCACCAACAACCCAATTGTTCTTAATCACTTTCTTACGGTAACGGGCCTTAAGTTAATAAACAGCCCAGCAGACACTTGCTAATAGCCAACAATTTGGGTTCAGAGGGGATGACGTATTGAAATGCCGTATAAACAAATTCGTGGTGCTAGAAATGACCCTTAATCACGTCTCCTGTTTGCAGTCACTTGATCGGTCTGGGCCAACATTTTTGAAAAAGATATTAAACAACGAGATGTCTGGTTACCTCTGCCTTATGAATATAAGGACTCAAGAAGAAATTCACTAAAGACATTCGGAGGGCCTTTGGGCTTTGGGAAATGCAGTGTTTGGTCTGAAAGCCAACCAGTGTGGCTGGGTAGTGCTTTCCTTCTGCTGCTGCGGCTGCCGCTTAGGGCAAAGCTGGTTGCATCCCAGAAGGGTGCTAGTGCCTGTTGTGCGGGGCAGGCCTCCGAATAAGAGCTTGGATTCACCCAGACCCTACCCAGATCCGGGTGGTGATTGAATACACTTTTGAGGACATTTTGAATGTATCGCAAACACACAGGTGTATAGTTTGGAAGATGATTGACTTCAGATCTAGTTTCAGTCCATTATGGCTGAGACCAAAACCTTCCAACGTTTCCTTGTGATCACAGTTCTCTGTTTAGATGTTCATTGTGAAAGGGGACCAGTTCTGCGTCACTCCATATTTTAAACAGGGCTGCTGCTGTCAAAGAGGAATGTGATCCCTTGATTTTGGGTGCTGTTGCATGAGACTAATGATTTTTCTTGTGATGTTTCTTGTCCCCCCACTGCCAGGAAGGGCGCCTGTGGCCTTCAGACAGCTCCGGGCCTCGGCCAGGGGCCTCAGAGGTAAGGAGTTGGGCAGGGGAGGGGGATGGACTGCGGGAGGTAGCTGTTGCACCCATGTGAGGGGAGGAGGGGGTAATAACCACTGTGACAAGATTGATGGAAAGGCTAAGTGTACTACAGCACAGATTAAGAAATAACACATTTCAATTAAGGCATGGGCTGTAACTTAGGTTAAAAAGGTGGGGAGGGGTTTTTCTCTAGAACGTCCTAGAGATGATTCGTACTAGTCTGAAGCTCCGTACGGAAACCAGGTTGAGGGGCGCCTGGGTGGCTCAGTCGTTAGGCATCTGCCTTTGGCTCTGGTAATGACCCCAGGGTCCTGGGATCGAGCCCTGCATGGAGCTCCCTGCTTGGTGGGAAGCCTGCTTTTCCCTCTCCAACTCCCGCTGCTGTGTTCCCTCTCTCGCTGTCTCTCTCTCTGTTGAATAAATAAATAAAATCTTGAAAAAAAAGAAAGAAACCAGGTTGAGAATCACTGCTCTTTACCTGATCCCATAAGCTGCTAATAATGAGGCTGGGCAGATGTGGGCATAAGTTCGTAAATACATTTCCAACTTTCATAATGTGAAAGAAGTCAGTGGAGGTATAGATCTTTAAAATCTGTATACATCTCTTTCCTCTAGAAGAAATCTGGATGGTGGATTAGGTGAGAGGATTGTGTAAGAATAGTGCTTGGATTCGTTTTGGGAAAACAAATCTGTAATTGTATTTAGTTTGGAGTACAATATATTTTTCATGTCAGTTACTAAAAGTAACTACAGGAAACTTTTATCCAGAATGAAACAACCAGAAAAGCCTAGAAGGAAAAAGAACTCACTTGTTCTGTATTTTCTTAAGTGATGGATAGATCAACATGCTCCTATAAATAATTCATAAATTGACCCAGTGCCTTGTGTCAACTCCAAGTACTGCTGTGGGTGATTATACTTACATTTACAGTGAAAACTCTGAGGACCCCCATTCTTCTGAGTCATAGGTGAGGGAGCGGGTAGTGGGGTCCTTTTGCTCCAGGTGAAGGGGTGGGGGCCCAGAGCTGTCCCCTGGTGGGCAGGACTCCCGTGCCACCCGCACAGCGGTCTTCCACTCCATTCCTGTTTACTCAACTCTGAAAATTGCTGTTGAATCCTCCTGGAACCAGGAGAAAATGTTTACCTAGCGTACGCCGTAATTCCCATCAAACCCAAATTTTCAGCTAGCCACAATCTCCACTGTGGAGTCATCCTAGGTTACCTGTCGTTTGGCAAGGGGAGGGGTGTAAGTCACAAGGAATAAGAAAACTACTTTTCTTTTTTTTTCTGAAATAGTCTTTTCCTCTTGTTTACTGCTTTGAAGACTGTGTGGAAAGTCTTCAAACTGCTGAGAATACAGACCAAGCATGAATTTCCTTGATACCTTCAGGTTCATGGTCACTGTGTCACGGATGTCTTCAACCCTCTAATCCTTCCCTTGCAGATCATGTATGCCCCAAGGTCCAGAGACAGGTTCACGGCCCCGTCCTTTATCCAGAGGGACCGGTTCAGCCGTTTCCAGCCCACCTACCCCTACGTGCAGCATGAGATCGACCTTCCTCCCACCATCTCCCTGTCTGACGGGGAGGAGCCGCCTCCTTACCAGGGGCCCTGCGCCCTGCAGCTCAGGGACCCTGAACAGCAGAGGGAACTCAACCGAGAATCTGTGAGGGCCCCGCCCAACCGAACCATATTCGACAGCGATTTGATAGACATTTCCGTGTACAGTGGGGGCCCGTGTCCGCCGAGCAGCAACTCGGGCATAAGTGCCAGCACCTGCAGCAGTAACGGGAGGATGGAGGGGCCGCCCCCGACCTACAGCGAGGTGATGGGCCACTACCCGGGCGCCTCTTTCTTCCATCACCAGCACAGCGGCGCCCACAGAGGGAGCAGACTGCCGTTTCAGCAGGACAGCTCGGGGGGCACAGTGCTGCCCATCCAGGGCAAAGACAGGAAGCCTGGGAACCTCGTCTGACCCCCCGACGGGCGCAGGAGGAGGAAGAAACCGAGGAGGGAGGAGGGCCGCACTGCCTCCCCCGCCCAGGCACGGTGTTGTTCCGTTTCCCGTGCTACAACGAAGTAAAACCAAATGTGCAAACGTGGTCTTTGTTTCTGATTCCTTTCAGGGGAATTGCAAGCAGACTAGACTGAAATAATACAAACTTCCATCCGGTCTGACCTCGAACAGTGTTTATTTGGGGACAGGCGTCAGGACGGGGTGGGGGCTGTTTTTCACCAAGGGCAGGCTTGGGAACACAGAGAAAGGGATGCTTGGAAGATATCATGAAATAAAACCCACAGAGGTGTTTGTTTTATTTAATTATGAAAGGAGACTTTGCAGAGAAAGAGGCCAGAATGGCCCGTTTTATAATGAATTGATAAAAAAAAGAAAAGGATGCATTATTATATATTATCATGGGGAAGTATCGGCCAGTTTGCTTTTTCTCCCAAGGTGTGGAACTTTTATTTTGTTTTAAAAATATGATTCAAAATCCCTGTTTTGTGTGCCAAGGTATAAAGTGAAGAAGTTAGATGAATGCAAGGAGTTAATTTGTGTCGTGATGATGTGTTTTTTTCAAAGTTGCACTATCTACACGTTTATATATGAGGGGACTGTTCTATGTGAGGTTCTGTATGTTGTCTTCTCACCTGTGGATGACTGTTAGGCCCGAGGAATACCTGGAGCGATCCCCACAATCACACGAGAAAAGATATTTGGGGATATAGCCTAACATACGCCCACTTACGTAAATCACGGAGGTCCTTACCATTGCGAGAGTTTGCCTCACATAGCGGTGCGTCACGGAAGCATCTGGAGACTTTGGGATGGAAGATAGGAAAGACTAAATCCCAGCGTTTCTGACTTGTTGAGTTCCTCGGCTAGTCTTAGGCTGCATATTTGATTAACTTTGACCCCGACATGTGCATTTTGTGTGCCCGGCATCACTCGGTCCTGCCCGTCCTCCCGCGGAGCAGGTTCTTCAGTAATTTAGAGGTTTTGTTTTTTTTTTTTTTTTCACTGTAGCATGAAATATACTCAGATACATAATTTTACGCAATAAATTGTTTAAAGTGCAAGGTGGTTATTTTTAATACTGTTGAACTATGTGACTTCTCACAGTGTATTCCCGTTTTCTCTCTCCTTCCCTAGATGGGTAGTGCAGTTCAGGCCTGGACGGCTGGTCAGAGCTCTGGAGGAGGTTCTCAGCAGTCCCCCCTTCCCCCCGGGGCGGTCTGCCTGGCCACGGTGTACAGACGGCGGCCCCAGGGGCGGGTGAGAGCACATGGTGGGGCCTCGCATGGTAACCAGCCGTGCCGGTCACTGCTGTGGCTCTGGGCTCTTGGAGGAATTCGGTGCTCAGAACCCACCTGGGCCCCTGGGGGGAGCTTCCTCAGCAGCCCCCCACCCGTGGTCACCCAACGGTGCAGGGCAGGGGGGAGCGACTGGAGGCACACAGGAGAAAAAGCACAACACGTAGCTCAATGCCACCAGAAAGCTCATTTTAAATATCGCTAGTCTTAGATTAACTATTCCTGATACTTAGGAACATTTGCTCTTAGGTGACAGCCACAGCCTGTGGGTTTGGCCGGCACCAGGCCATGGGACGATTGTCCCCTTTGGCCCCTGCATGTAAAACAGTGAGTTTGGAATAATGGCTCAGTGACACTGATCTCTGCGGTTTTCGTGCTGAATCGGCACATGTGTGCTCGTGTCTGTCTGTGGGTCTCCGGGGCGGTTTCTCAGGGAGGTGACTTTGTGCTGTGGGTTAAGAGCTGGAGAATGTTCTGAACAAGTCCTGTCTGCAGCTCCTTTCTGCTACTTCTCTCGGTCAGTAGGTGGCTGGTTTTTGTTTTGTTCTGAGGATTGGAATCTCCAGTAGACTCATCCATTTCACACAGTAACCCCCTCAGATCTAGTCACTCTTTTTTTTTTTTTTTTTTTAAAGATTTTATTTATTTGACAGAGAGAAACACAGCTGGAGAGGGAACACAAGCAGAGGGAATGGTAGCGGGAGAAGCAGGCTCCCTGCTGAGCAAAGAGCCCGATGCGGGGCTCGATCCCAGGACCCTGGGATCATGACCTGAGCCGAAGGCAGACGCTTAACGACTGAGGCACCCGCGCCCCAGATCTAGTTACTCTTGAGACAGAGAAAAGGTGGACAGCAGTTGCCACTCTGGCCTCAGACCCTGTTTGGAGGCGTGTTTTGTTCTGGGGGCTGCCTTGGGGACTCCGAGACTGGGCAGATCCCTGGGAGCCTGGACCCAGACCCAGAGACTGCCTCTCCTGTGCCCCAGGCCTTCCCACAGCTCAGCTCACTGCCTGGGCCACAGGCTCGTGCTTAAGGAAGCTGGGCATCCTCTTGGCGTGGAGCCTCACCTCGCCCTGCAGGGGAATGTTAGCACCTGGCCCAGTCAGGGCCCAGTGGGTGGGGGCTCAGGGTAGGTCAGGTGTCCTGTCAGATGCAAAAGGAAAAGCTTAGTCATCATTCCAAACCTCACCTGCAATTTGGATAAAGTGCTGAACCCGCCTTATTGTAGCTCTTGCTCAAAATGGTTTCACAGTCCTTTTCCTACCTGCTACAAGAGTGAGCTATGGTCAGAAACTGGTAAATTCCTTAGTCACTGTGCAAGTTGATGAATGTTTTGCAGATGATGTCCACAATAATTGGCAAAGCAGTTATTTAATTCCAGTAATTTGAATTGTCTTTCAAAAGAGGTTCCTCCCATTGGGCCACCCTAGAGAATTGCCCTTTGAGTTAAATAGTAAAGATACAGACCTAGCAAACCATGACTTGATGGTCTTTGAGGCTGGACCTCTGTGACGAATTAGTTTGAAAGCCAAGGTCATGAGTTAGTCAATTTCCTTCAACATGGGGAAAAGATGATTTAGATCCATGGCTTCTTGAAAGGTGTGGCTTCCCTGTTTGCACCACATTACCCTCTCACTGGCCGGGTGAGGGACAAGGGGTGATGTGAGGAGGAAGCTTGTATGGGAGGGGGCAACCTTTAAGAAGCCCAAGTGCTTAGGAGATCAAAAGGTCTGGCTGGGGAACCTGTGATTTAGGCAATCCGTCTGTGGTAGGTTTATTATTTCAGTAGGGTGTTCAGATAAAGGATTGCATTGTTCAAAGGAACAGTGGGTAGTAGGTGGGGAGCTGGTGTTCCCGGGGAACCAGCTGTGATGTCCGGCTGCTGTCCCCAGACTTCCAGGAGCATAAAACCCAAGGCATGTTGAATCCCATTTCTAGGAACAAAGTCTTCAGAGGTGTATTTGATTTTTCGGAAGGTCTGTGTTCTTTAGTCACCAAAGCAGTCCTTAGTACAAATGAGATTTTGCTGAACAAATTGTTTAGCAAGTAAACATCGCTCCATTCTTTGTGTCCCTGACCAAAATTTCGTGTTAAGGAGTTTGACAAGCATGCCCTCCGTCCTTCCCCATCACATACGCACATGGACACACAGCCCCCAAGAAGTTTCAAGATAGCCGAAGAGAGTATTGAAAACTTACAAAGACTTGTCATGAGGAGGACTTCACGTGTATCTGCTGATTTTAGCTCAAACTTCAGAGAGGACAGGGGCTGACAGTACCCTGAGAGGCCTTCAGAAGCACTGATGTAGGAATGTGGTGCAGATGAACACGGCTTGGGCTTCTGAACTACTTCCTTTGATCTTTTTCACCTATATTCTATGTTTGTAAGAATGAGAAGGGCTCAGACGGCAGGCACTGCTAGAAAACTTCTCTGACCTAGAAGAATCTGGTCAAATCACAGCCCTCCCCTCAGAAACAGAGTTGCCCCCCAAGACAGGGCCCTCCTGACCATCCATCCAGTTGCTTTTCTGACTATTGGGTGCATGTAGAAGGGTCCTGGTGGGGTCCTAGGGGCAAGGCTGGGGGCCGATCCCCCACATGCTCCCTGCCTGCAGCCTCCACCTGGTGTTGGCTGTGCCGGGGGGTTTGCTAGAGGTTTGCTATGTACCATTAACTGCATGTTGTCTCGTATGCCGTTCATTTTTCCTTCAGATTTCCAAAGCTCAGCAGTGTGCAAAGGGGGGAAAGAACTGGGAAGGACATTTGGTTTTTGTTAACTTTTTGGTTTTGTCTGTGGCTAAAACAAGACATAGACCCATGCTTGGCACCAAGCCTTTGTATGGTGACATGCCCCCCAAGGCCACCTCCTCTCTCTGCCAGGGGCCCCAATCCTAGCAGAAGGGCCTGATGCAGGCTCCATTCTGCTGACATTCACCCAGGTGACCTTGGCCTTGGTGAACCTAAATGACATGATTGGGTGATGGGCTGGCATGTCTCCTCAGTATGAGCAAACAGTGTCCTCCAGTGCCCACCAAAGTCACAGATGAAGAAACCGCTTTTGCCCCAGACCACACAAGCTAGTCTCAGCAGCTTTGTGGGCTCCCCTCACTGGAGCCAACTGCCAGAGGCTGGCCAGAGGACCTTGCAAAATACTCCTGCCTCGCCATACCCTACATTTTTCAGGAACCAAGATTTCAGCCGAGGTTATAGTACTACCCAAAGTACTGTGTCTTTTGTGTAGTTCAAGTTTGTAATTGACTGCCAGGGTTAGACGGTCGTTTGCTGCTGCTGCTTTCTAGGCCAGCTGCATCGGGAAGCTGGTGTGTGTGAGTCGGGAATGCCTTGCTAAGAAAGTGCTGCCTTCCTCTGATCCTTTTCCTTCCTCGGCGTGTGCTTGTTTGTGTGCAGTGGCGGGGCGGGGGGTGGGAGGTGGGGTGCGGGGTACGGACGCACTACTCGCATGTCGCGTCGCCCGTGGCGTCCCAAAGAGCTCTGCATGCCGGTGGCTTTGAAGCCCCCACAGGGTCTCCTGCTGACTTCAGCAGACCCAGGAACCGAGCCCCCCACCACCGCACTCTGCTCCCACCTTTGTTGTGCCTCACTTACAATGGTGCTTTTTCAGTTGTCTGTCTTCTCTTATATTTTTATTTGTAAGGTGCTGTAAATAACTTGAATATCTTATGCACATATCCTACCCAATGGGTAGAACAAAAAATTGTTAATACTGTAATATAATGTATAGATACTGATTTTAACAGAAATGGCATAGAATTTGTGAATGCCTATGTGCTTTGTCCTCTTTTGTAAGGAAATTTGCAAATGGATGCATACAGATAAAAGTCTATGTAGTTTATTTTCCTATTAAATATCAATATTATAACACAAGGGAAAGAAGTCTGAACAAGCAAGCCACTGTTTATGACCAGCATATGTATAGCAAATGAGAATTGCATCTTTGCTGTGAAAACCCTTTTAAAAAATAATTTAAAAAGAATCCCACAGCTTTTTGGTTGCCACTAGATGCTTCTCATTTTCATCTTTGGACCAGTGTTAGAGTCAGATAAAAAAAAAATGTCTTTTGAACTTGCTTTATGAAAAGATATCTCATGTTGTAGAAGACCGGAGATGTCAGGCCCCAGTGAGAAGTGCGTACTTTGTTAAAATTGCAGAAATCATGTCCAAGTTCAGGAAATTGGCCAGCAGCAGAGGACTTTGGTCAGTACAGAGGCGTTCGGAGCCATCCGTGTCCCTAGTCTCTCTGTGCCTTTTTCTTTGACAAACTGAAGTTGTGGAGCCAATGAAGGAATGCATGTGTAGGGCAAGAGTATCTCAGGAAAAACAAATCCACTTAGGAGAAGACCCCACTCTTAGAAAAACTATTTTGTTTTGGGTTATCATTCACAGAGAATTATCTATCAGCCAGTCAAGTGAAGAATCTCCTATCCATTCCTGTTGGTATCTCGGGGTGATCTTGACAAGCTAGGTTTTGCCAGCAGTTAGGGATTATGTTTTCCGTCACCTATTCTTTCCCATCTCTTATACATCTATCCAGTGTTAGTGTCCTTTGCGACCTCTGCCTTTATCTTCAAATATTCTAATACTAAAAAAGGAAAAAGCCTATCACGTGTTCACCAAAACCACAGTTGAATTGTGGGCACGTTCATCCTTTCCAGTGTTGTCCATAAAGGCAGTCAGGGACATTTTGCCCATCTGATCCATATTTCCACTCTATTCTGTCACCAGAAGATATTAATTCTAGCAAAATCCATGTTTTCTTTATTTGCTCTTTGGTGTTATGTTCTGATTTTGAAAATCAGAAGAGAATCATGCCCTTATCCTCCAGAAAGCAGATGATTACAGATTATCCTTACATTGAAAACACCTCTACGATGCAACTCTTGATGCTGAAGGATGAAAAGTCAGCCCTTCTCTCACTGTCTGTTCTGAAAAGGCGTGACAAGATAGTTATCTCGGAGGCGGGGGGCTCTTTCCCGTCCAGCCCCCGCCCTTGGCTCCCCTCGTGAACTGCAGGGGCTCCTTGTGGTTCTGGTTTGGCATCAGGAGCCAATGGCTATCTGCTGTTAGGAGCAACACTCCCACCCTTCCAGGTTCCATCTCTTGGGAGAACTGTCTGAGCCTGAGTGTCATCAGAGAATGTTCTAGACTCAGAGGTACTAAAGTGTGTTCCCACACCATTGCTTCCTTTCTACAGAACTAATTGAGGCTTAAACTTTGCTGTTTATGATACTGGTTCACCTTAATGTGCTTGTTGGTATATTGCTATATTTTATTTCATGGCTTTCAAAAATCACATTTTCTAATTGTCTTTGTCTAGTGGAAAGCTATTTTTAAATGTGTACAACACTATTCATAGCCTTTAGTTCATTTAATTTTTATTCTAAAGCAGCCAACTAAGAAAGTACAACTGTACGCGAGCTTTTCAGTAGCTCATGGGAGCTCTGACAACCAGAAGTCATTGAAGTCTGTAACAGTCATTTGTGCTTACTTTCAACATAATTCCAGTTATATACAGAGAAGTATTTCCAACTGTCGTGTATCTGCCTCTTTTAACTGAGCAATGGTGATGTAGTTCTTAGGCCTAAGGTCTGTAATTGCAATACTTAAAGAAAGATGTTGCTCTAAGTGCTGTTTGTTAGTTATGAAATCAGCTTTTTCTGCTTGTTCTTAATGCTGTGGTCAAACCATAGCACAAAATCATTAAAAATAATCAGTGACACACATGTGTCTCCTGTTTTTCTTTTTTGCAATCTTTCAAAAATAAAGCACATATGTGGGGGTGGGAGGAAACTACATGTGTTTTAAAATCCAGTCTCAAAGAAACATTATTCTTCGGGTTTCTTAGCTAACCTTTCCTCAAGCCCAGGTTCTACATAGAAATAAATGTTCAGGGATCGTCCATAGGTCTCATTGTGGGAGGAGCCACTGAGAACAGCTTCGCTTGAGCCGAGGTGCCCAAGGGATGTGAAGCTGTCTCCCAGTTTCAGGATGACTGTCACAGAGAAACAGAAACCGGCTAAGCCCAAAACATGAACAAGAGTTCTAGCAATGTGTCCACAATAGCCAAACTGTGGAAGGAGCCGAGATGCCCTTCATCAGACGAATGGATAGAGAAGATGTGGTTCATATATACAATGGAATATTACTCAGCCATCAGAAAGGATGAATACACATCATTTGCATTGACATGGATGGGACTGGAGGGGATTATGCTATGTCAAATAAGTCAAGCACAGAAAGACAATTATCAGATGGCTTCACTCATATGTGGAACATAAGGAATAGCACAGAGGACCACAGGGAAAGGAAGGGAAAACTGAATGGGAAGAAACAAGAGAGGGAGATGAACCATAAAAGACTCTGGACTCCAGGAACCAAACTGAGGGTTTCAGAGGGGAGGGTCGTGGGGAGATGGGGTAAACTAAGTGATAGGTATTAAAGAGGGCTTGTATGGTGGTGAGAACTGGGTGTTACATACAACGAATGAATCACTGAAATACTACATCAAAAACTAATGATGTATTATATGCTGGCTAACTGAACATTAAAAAAAAAAAAAAAAAAAGATTTCTAGCAATGGGAACTGTTCAATCCGGAGAGAGATGCCTCAGAGGTTTAAGGTCCTTGGCATTAGAGGTTCTCAATCTGTGATCATGTAGCAAAAGGACTCTAAATTTCCTTAATTGAGAGATTAGTATCTCTAAGCTCTAATTACATATACAGATCCACAGATAACTATGTATGCAAAAAAATTCACACCACCTACCAAATTACTAGAATAAGTGAATTGAGCATGGTTGCAAAAATCAGTTATTTTTGCATGTCTATGTTAGTAATGAACTTCGGAAACAAATGAACTTTGGCAACTGAAATCTTAAAAATGCCATATAAATAATTTTTGGTAATAACACTCATTTTAGATTCTCAATTTATTTTTTTTTTTTTTTTTTTGAGAGAGAGAGAGAGATGGGGGAGGGTAAAGGGAGAGGGAGAATCTGAAGCAGGCTCCATACCTGCTCCAGATGAGATGGACACAAGGCTCCATCTCAGGACCCTGAGACCATGACCATGACCTGAGCCAAAATCAAAAGAGTTGGATGCGCAACGGACTCAGCCACCCAGGTGCCCTGAATTAATTTCTTTAAAATTGTTTTGGAAAGGAGACTAAAAAGGTATAAGGAGGAAAACAGCTATAAGAAAAGAATGTCTTTTCCTTAAAACAGCAAATAGTCACTGATAGATCATACTAAGCTCTGGAATAAATTCTCTAATCTTTTATCCAGTAGATCATTCAAAAAATATTAAAGAATATCCCCCAGGGGCACCTGGGTGGCTCAGTGGGTTAAGTTTCTGTCTTCAGCTCAAGTCATGATCTCAGGGTCCTAGGATAGAGCCCCACATCGGGCTTTCTGCTCGGTGGGGATCCTGCTTGCCCCTTTCTCTCTGCCTGCCCCTCTGCCTGCTTGTGATCTCTGTCAAATAAATGAATAAAATCTTAAAAAAAAAAAAAAAAATGTCCCCCAAACTTGCTATCCCTGAGTGAAGCTAAGACTAGTATAAACTTTCCTCATGGAGAAAGTTCTGCACAGGAATGATGGGGTTCAGGGCTTGAGATGCCTCCTTGATCCTGTTCAGTAAGCCCTGGGGTCTGCAAAGAAACAGTTCCCTACTCCCATTCCCCTCTGCCACGAGGAATCTATACCAAGCACCCCTTGGTAACTATCTCCTTGTGGTGTTCCCTGAAAGCAAAAGCTGAGACGAGGATCTCCATGCAAGGAGCTCGCCTAGGAGTTGTTCCCAGAGGATGAAGTGGGCAATGAGAGAGGAGACTGGCAAAGGTGTTCAGGTTCCCACTGTAGGCAATTGGGGCTCAGGATGGGGCCAATAAGGAAGGGAGGTGGGGATACCAATCTCCACTATGGAGGGTTGCCCTTTGGGATTATCTTCCCAGACACCTGGGTGGGAACAAACTGGACTTGTGGAGAAGCACTGAGGCAGAAAAACCCAGACCACTGATGTCTGGAAGCTGCCAGCATGCGCAGGAGCTGCCCTCACAGCTGGAGCTAAGACAGTGGCCAAGGAGCCAAGGGTCCTTGCAAGAGCCAGGCGCTGCTGGCGAGGGAGAGAAAGGCCCAGTTCTGGACCCGCCATTTTCCCAGATAGGCTCACACTCAGCACAGGATGTGAACGGAGCCCAACACCTCTCCTTGATGATGACCTCTACTTCTGCCTGGGCTTCCTTGTGTCCCAACCTGGGGACACAGTACTTCAGGGCCACCAAAACACGCCTGCCTGAGACCACAAACCCCTCCAATCTCTGACTTCCTTTGACCAACTTCTGTTTATTAGCTTGTTTGTGAAATGGCAGGGCTGCTGGCTAGAAATCACACTCCTCTGGCCGCCTGCTTCCTGCCCCCTTAGGAGAACATTTGGAAACACAGGGCATCCTCTTCCGGAGATCCACTCATAGTGAGCCTTGAAATAAGATGCTGGATTTGTCACTCTCTGTGATGATACTTCACATACCATTCTATAACGAGTCTGTTACTTAGAACATCATAATTAGATTGCTCATTATGCTGTTTTGCTTTGGATTCTAATTCAAATGTTCATTTTAAAATAGCCCCAAAGTAAAAACTCTGCATTTGTGAAGTTCTTTGCCTTAACATCATGTTTCTGTTTAGACTTTAGCTTTTACAAACCTCACTCACCCTACTTTACACACTTTTCTAAAAAATCAGACATGCCAAAGGTACAGTTTTAATCGTTCAAACACACCATGGTGGTAACTGAAATGCAGGCTTTCAAAAGGCCTTACCAGGAAGCTGGTATATTTACAGATAGCTGTGTATAGTAGCTCCTGTATAACTTAACCTGTTTAGAAAGCCATTTGCATTTAGAGTTGTACCATGGCTGCTGTTACTGTACATCTGTAAGCATGACAGGTTCTAGCAAGCCACACTAACAAATAGAGGAAGCACATTTTAAAGCCAGTCTCCCCCACTGTGTGGGCCAGGCGACCCCAACCCCTCCTCACCTGCTGCGGCCCTGAGCTGTTACCTGAGTGAGGGCACCATTAGTCACTCCCAGCTTGGGCATGGATTCTAAGATGGTTTGGCATCTGTCCCACTTCCCGTAAGATTTCCTACTTACAATTAAAGGGCTGCAGAGATTTTGGAGCCTACAGACCCGCATGGTTCAAATATTAGCCTTATCTCAAATTAATGTCCCTGATAGGCTGTTGCTTTTAAATGTTTCCTGTCCAACAGGAACACCCATGGAAAGACTGGAGGACAGAGTGTGCTTGCCATGTGGGGCCCTCAATGAAAGGAGCTGCTATTGTTATAACATCCATATTCTAGATTTAATTTAAAAACACCCAATTAGTATAGACTTGTTGACAATGCTTTATCTTGGAATGCTGTCTACACTCACTACTATAGCTTAAAATGCCAGTGAAAGAAACAGGCACCAGAGTGAATTAAAAGGGTAATTAGAAGTTTCTTGAAACAAACAAAAATGGGAACACAAAATAGAATCTAGGGCATGCAGCAAAAGCAGTTCTTATAGGGACATTCAGAGCAATAAACACCCATATTAACAAATAAACAATCTACCTCTATGCCTTAAGAAACTAGAAAAAGAATAAATTGACCCCAAAGTTAGCTGAAAGAAGGAAATAATAAAAATCAGAGCAGGAATAACAAAATAGAAAACGGAAAAACAATAGAAAAGATTAACCAAACTAAGAGTTGGCTTTTTGAAGAGATAAACAAACAAAATTGACAAACCAAGGAAGAAAGAGAAAAACCAAATCAACAAAATTACAGAATTATAAATGAGAAGGGAAACAGATACTACAGAAATTCTAGCAATCATAAGAGACTACTATGAGCAACTGCATGCCAACAAATTGGACAACCTAGAAGAAATAGAAAAATTATTAGAAACATACAAACTACTAAGACTGAATCAGGAAGAAATAGAAAATCTGAACAGACCAATTATTAGTAAAGAGATTGAATCAGTTATCAAAAATGTCCCACAAAGCAAAGCCCAGGACCAGATGGCTTCAGTAGTGAATTTTACCAAACATTTAAAGAATTAATCCCAATTCTTCTAAAACTCTTCCAAAAAATTGAAGATGAGGGAATACTCCCAACCTTATTTTATAAGGCCAACATTACCCTACTATCAAAGCCAAATAAGGACACCAGTAGAAAATAAAACTACAGGCCAATATCCCTGATGAGCAGAGATGCCAAAATTCTCAAGATATTAGCAAATGAATTCAGCAGCGCTAAAAGGATCATTCTCCATGATCAAATGGGATTTATCCATGTGATGCAACGATGGTCCAATACAACATAGTACTGGAAGCCTTATCTAGAGCAGTCAGGCAAGAAAAAGAAATAAAAGTTATTAGAATTGAAAAGGAAGGGTGTGTGGTCAGTTAAGCGTCTGACTCAATTTCAGTTCAGGTCGTCATCTCAGAGTTGTGGGATCGAGCCCCAGATCAGTCTCTGTGCTTGGCTTAGAGTCCGCTTGAAATTCTCTCTCCCTCTCCCTCTGCCCCTCCAGCTCATGTTCTCTCTCTCTCAAAATAAAAAACAAATTAATAAATCTAAAAAAAAAAAAAAAGAGAATTGAAAATGAAGAAATAAAATTGTCTCTATTTGCAGATACCCTGATTTTATATATAGAAAAATCCTAAAGTCTCAACCAAAAAAAATTGTTAGAACTAATCAACAAATTTAGTAAAGTTACAGGACATAACATTAACATACAAAATCAATAGATTTCGGGATGCCTGAGTGGCTCAGTTAAGCCACTGCCTTTGGCTCAGGTCATGATCTCAGGGTCCTGGGATTGAGTCCTCCATTAGGCTCCTTGCTTAGCGGGGAGCCTGCTTCTCTCTCTCTGCCTCTCCCGGCCAACCTGCCTGCTTGTGCTCTCTGTCTCTCTCTGACAAACAAACAAACAAATAAATAAATTTTTAAAAAATATTATTTATTTATTTGACAGAGAGAGATCACAAGTAGGCAGAGAGGCAGAGAGAGAAGGGGAAGCAGGCTCCTCACTGAGCAGACAGTCCAATGCAGGGCTCAATCCCAGACCCTAAGATCATGACTTGAGCCAAAGGCAGAGGCTTTTACCCACTGAGCCATCCAGGCGCCCCATAAATAAAATCTTTAAAAAAAATAAATAGCATTTCTATATACTTACAATGAATTTTCCAATACCAACAATGAATTTTCTGAAAAAACAATAAAGAAATCGATCCCATTTGTAATAGTGTCAGAAACAATAAAGTACTTAGGAATAAATTTAACCAAGCAGGTAAGAGGTCTCTATTCTGAAAACCATAAGACTTTGATAAATCGAAGAAGACACAAATAAATAGAATTACCATTCCATTCCCCATGTTTGTGGATTAGAAAAATTAATATTGTTAAAATGTCAATACTACCAAAAGCCAACTACAGATTCAATGCAAACCTTATCAAAATTCCAATGACATTTTTTATAGAAATTTAAAAAAAACACACTCCTCAAATCTATATGGAATCACAAAAAAACTCAAATAGCCAAAGAAATCCTGGGAAAGAAGAACATAGCAGGAGGTGCCACACCCGATTTCAAACTACACTATAAAGCTACAGTCATTAAAACAGTATGGCTCTGGCATAAAAACAGGCCACTCCACCAATGGAACAGAATCAAGAGCCTAGAAATAAACCCAAGCATATATGGTCAACTAGTATTTGATAAGGGAGTCAAGAATACACAATGAGAAAAAGACTGACTTTTCAGTAAATAGTGCTGGGAAAACTGGATATTCACATGTGAAAGAATAAAACTGGACCTCTATCTTACACCACTTAAAAAATTAATTCAAAATGGATTAAAGACTTACAACCTAAAACCATGAAATTCTTAGAAGGTATAGGAATAAACCTCATTGGCAGAGGACTTAGTAAAATCACACCTAAAGTGCAAGCAACAACATAAGGTATAAATAAGTGGGACTACATCAAACTAAAAAGCTTCAGCACAGCAAAAGAAAATCATCAACAGAATGGAAACTTACTGAATGGGAGAAAATATTTACAAACTCTGTATCTGGTAAGAGGTTAATATCCAAAATATATAAAGAATTCCTACAACTCAGTAACAAAAAACAACCCAATTAGAAAATGAGCAAAGGACCTAAATAAACATTTCTCCAAAAAAGATATATGAAAGGCCAATGGGTACATGAGAAGATGCTCAGCATCACTCATCATCAGGAAAATGTGCTATCAGTGAGATATCACCTCACACCTGTTAGAATGGCTGTCATCAAAAAGATAAGAAATAATAAGTGCTGGCAAGGATGTGGAGAAAAGGGAAGCCTTGTGCACTGTTGACAGGACTGTGAATTGGAGCAGCCACATGGAAAGCTGTATGGAGGATCCTCAAAAATTTAGAGAATTACCATATGATCTAGTAATGCCACTTCTGGGCAAATATCAAAGGAAACAAACACTAACTCAAAGATATGTGTACCCCCTATGTTCACAGCAGCATTGTTTACAATAGCCGAGACATGGAAACAACCTAAGTGTCCATCAATGGGTGAATGAATAAAGATGGTGGTGTGGTGGTGGTGGTGGTGGTGGTGGTGTGTGTGTGTGTGTGTATGTGCACACACACACACACAATGAATGTTATTCAGCCATAAAAAAATAGGTCAATCCTATTATATGTAACAACATGGATGGACCTCAAAAGTATTATGCTACTTGATACAAGTCTGACAAAGAAAGACAAATACTGTATGACCTTACTTATATGTCGGAATGTTAAAAACAAACCAACCAACAAAACCCTACCCAAGTCATAGAAAAAGAAATCAGGTTTGTGGTTACCAGAAGGGGAGGACTGGGGGATGGGAACTGGAGGAAGGTGGTCAAAAGGTACAAACTTCCAGGAAGAAGATGGTGGCGGAATAGGGGACCCTAGTTTTGTCTGGTTCCTAGAATTCAGCTAGATAGCCATCAAGTCATTCTGAAGACCTGCAAACTCAATTGGAGATCTAAGAAAAGAATTGCTGCCAACTCTACAAATAGACCACTTTCTGCAAGGTAGGAGGTGTGGAGAAGTGAGCCTGAGGCAATATATGGGAAGAGAGACCATGGTGGGAGGGAGCCTCCATCAGCCAGCTATCACTAGAAAGTGATATAGCAGCAGAGCACAAAATCTGAACTTGGTGAAGTGAGGTGGAATCCTAGATGGGACAGTGTGGTCTCAGGACCCCTGGAGTCACAGAAAGAACAGAGGTGCCTGAGTGTGGCCGAGCTCCCAAGTATCAGAGTGGGGAAGCTGGTTGCAATCAGTGATCCCAGGAGTGGGCTTTTGATTCAAGGTTGCCATAAACCACAAATCACAGCACGGCCCAGAGACTGCTCTCTGAGCAGGGGCCCAGCAAGCAGCAGAACTGCAGTGAGACCCCCTCCCTCCCTGGGAGAAGCAGTGAAGGTGGGAGCTCCAGGAGCCACTGAAGTTTGGAGACTCCAAACGGGGTCATGTGCCTGAGATAAAACACTTGGTCGCAGGCTGGGTGAACACAGAGTGCAGATGGAAACCAGGGATATAAGAGTGATTGACTGCTTTCTCCTGAGGGCTCACTGGAGTGAGGGGCACGGATTTTCAGCTCCAGGGGAGGGGATCAAGGTGCTGCCATTTTCATCTTCATCCCCTAAAGTGGCATGGAAAGCCTTCAGTGAACAAAAGCCACAGAGAGCAATTAGAAGCCACTTATACCTAGCCTGGCCCCCCATCAAGGAGCGTGTGATTCCGCCAGGGGCAAAGACACTTGAGAAGCAGTGTCTCAGAAGACCAGCAGGAACATCCAGCTAAAACCAAGTTCCAGTCACACAGAACTGTAAAACTCCAGTGCTAGGGGAAAACAGTGTATAGAATTCATGTTTTTTTCCTCATGATTCTTCAGTCTTTCAGTTTATATATTCTTTTTTTCCTTTTCAACTAGTTTTTTATCAACTTTGTTTTTGTCTTTTTTAATTTTCATTTTTACATTTACATTTTAAATATAAATTCTTCATTTTTGGCTTCCTTCCATTGTATTCAATTTTACGTGTGTGTGTATGTATGTGTGTGTGTGTGTATATATATATATATATATATATATATATATATATATATATATATATATATATATATATATATATATATAAGTTTTTTTCTTTCTATACAATTTTGGGATCTAGTTTTTCCTAACAAAGAGACCAAATTACACCCAGGACCTAGTGTATTATTCTGTTCTGTCCACCTGTTTGATTATATTCTCTTTTTCTCCTTCTTTTTTCTTCTTTCATTTCTGATCTATTCTGATTTGTTTAATGTCTATTTTGTTGGTGTTGTGGTTGATATTTTTGTATTTGGTTCCCTCACTCATCTTTTCTTATCTGGACAAAATGACAAGACAGAAAAAGACTCCAGATAAAAGGACTAGAGGCAGTACTAACTGCCTGAGACTTAATCAATATGGATATAGTTTAGATATCAGAGCTAGAATTCAGAATAATGATTATAAAGATACAAGCTGGACTTGAAAAAAGCACAGAAGACACTAAAGGATCCCTTTCTGGATAAATAAAAGAGCTAAAATCTAATCAGGTTGTATTACTGAGATGCAATAAAAAAAATGTAGGCTTTAATGGCTAGGATAAATGAGGCAGAACAGAGAATCAGTGATATAGAAGATAAAATTACAGAGAATAAAGGAAATGAGAGAGATAAAAATCTACTGGATCACGAAGGGAGGATTCAAGACATCAGCGATACCATAAAGCAAAACAATAGCAGAATAATTGGGGTCCCAGAGGAAGAAGAAAGGAGGGGGGCAGAAGGTATATTTGAGCAAATTATAGCTGAGAAATTCCATAATATGGGGAAGGAAACAGGCATTCAAGTACAGGAGGCACACCCTCCTGTAATTAATAAATAATAAATAAATAAATAAATAAATAAATAAATAAATAAATAAACCCTCCCCTGCCCCGTCAAAATGAATAAAAATAGGTCAATACATCAGTGTATAATAGCGAAGCTTGCAAATTTTAGAGACAAAGAGAAAATCTTGAAAGCAGCTCGAGACAAGAGGTCCTTAACCTACAGAGGTAGAAACATAAGCTGATAGCAGACCTATCCAAGGAGACCTGGCAGGCCAGAAAGGACTGGTATGATATATTCAGGGTACTTGCTAATAAAGAAAAATATGCACCCAAGAATATTTTATCCAACAAGTCTTTCAGAATAGAAAAAGAGCTTCCAAGACAAACAGAAACTAAAAGAACTTGTGATCACTAAACCAGCCTTGCAAGAAATATTAAAAAGGATCCCAAAGTAACACAGACCAGAAAGAAACAGACACAATCTACAGAAACAGGGACTTTACAGGTAATACAATGGCACTAAATTCATATCCTTCAATAGTTACTCTGAATGTAAATGGGCTAAATGAGCCAATCAAAAGACACAGGGTATCAGAATGGATAAAAAAGCAAAACCCATCCACGTTCTGTCTACAAGAGACTCATTTAGACCCAAAGACACCTCCAGATTGATAGTGAGGGAGTATGAGAAGAATTTATCCTACTAATGGACATAAAAAAAAAAAAAAATGGGGTAGCAATCCTTATATCGGACAAAATAGATGTTAAACCAAAGACTGTAATGAGAGATGAAGAAGGGGTGCCTGAGTGGCTCAGTTGATTGAACAGCTACCTTTGGCTCAGGGTATGATCTCTGGGCCCTGGGATTCAGCCCTGTGTCAGGCTTCCCTGACAAAGCCCTGGGATTCCCTCCCTCAGCAGGGAATCTGCTGCTTCTCTCTCTCTCTGCCCCTCTCCATTGCTCATTCTAATAAAAATCTTCTAAAAAAAAAAAAAAATGGAGAAGGTCACTATATCATAATTAAAAGGTCTATCCAACAAGAAGTTCTAACAATTGCAAATATTTATGCCCTTAACTTGGGAGCAGCCAATTATATAAACCAATAATAAAATTAAAGAAACATATTGATAAGAATGCAATATGTAGGGGACTTTAACACCCCACTCACAGCAATGGACAGATCATCTAAGCAGATCAATAAGGGAACAAGGGCTTTGTTTTGGTTTGTTTTAAACATTTTTCTTTATTTATTTGACAGAGAGAGACATAGCAAGAGAGGAACACAAGCAGAGGAAAGAGAGGGAGAAGCAGGCTTCCTGAGCAGGGAGCCCAGTGTGGGACTTGATCCCAGGACCCTGGGATCATGACCTGAGCCGAAGGTAGATGCTTAATGACTGAGCTACCCAAGTGCCCCAGAACAAGGGCTTTGAATGACACACTAGAATGGATGGACTTCAAAATACATACAGAGCATTCCATTCTAAAGCAACAGAACACAAATTCTTGAATGCACATGGAACATTCTCCAGAATACATCACATACTGGGTCACAAATCTGGTCGCAACTGGTACCAAAATATTGGGATTATTCCCTGCAAAATCTCAGACCACAATGCTTTAAAATATGAACTCAATCACAAGAGATAATTTGGAAGGAAAACAAATGTATGGAGGTTAAAGAGCATCCTATTAAAGAATGAGTGAGTCAACCAGGAAATTAAAGAATTTAAAAATTTCATGAAAAAAAATGAAAATGAAAACACAACTGTTCAAAACCCTTGGGATGGAGAAAACGTGTTCCTAAGAGGAAAGTACATAGCAATACAAGCCTTTCTCAAGAAACAGGGAAAGTCTCAAATACACAACCTAACCCTAAACCTAAAGGAGCTGGAGAAAGAACAGCGAATAAAGCCTAAAACCCAGGAAGAGAAGAGAAATAATAAAAATCAGAGCAGAAATCAATGAAATAGAAACCAAAGGAACAGGAGAACAGATCAATGAAACTAGGAGCTGGTTCTTTGAAAGATTTAATAAGATCGATAAACCCCTAGCCAGACTTATCAAAAAGAAAAGACAAAGGACCCAAATTAATAAAATCATGAATGAAATGGAGAGATCAAGACCAACACTAAGGAAATAATTTAAGATAATAAGTAAATAAATAATAAATAAATAATTTAAGAACATATTATAAGCAACTATATGCCAAAAAATTAGTCAATCTAGAAGAAATGGATGCATCCTTGGAACCTCATAAACTACCAAAACTGAAAGAAGAAGAAATAGAAAACCCGAACAGAACCATAACCAGCAAGGAAATTGAAGCAGTAATCAAAAATCTCCCAACAAACAAGAGTCCAGAGCCAGATGGCTTCCAAGGAAATTCTACCAAACATTTAAAGAACTACTACATAGTCTTCTGAAGTTGTTTTAAAAAATAGAAATGGAAGGAAAAATTCCAAATGCTTTCTATAAGGTCAGCATACCCTGATTCCAAAACCAAACAAAGATTCCATTAAAAAGGAGAATCACAAACCAATATCCCTGTTAAACATGGATGCAAACATTTTCACCAAGATACTACCAATAAGTATCCAACAATGTATTAAAAGGATTATTCAACAGGACCAAGTGGGATTTATTCCTGGGATGCAAGGGTGGTTCAAAATCGACAAATCAATCAATGTGATACGGTACATTAATAAAAGAAAAACCAGAACCATATGACCCTCTCAATTGATACATAAAAAACTTTGCCAAAATACAGCATCCTTTCTTTATTAAAACTCCACAGTGTAGGTATAGAGGGAACATACCTCAATAACATAAAAGCCATCTACAAAAAGCCCACAGCAATTTAACATTCTCAATGGGGAAAAACTAAGAGCTTTTCCCCCTAAGGTCAGGAACACAACAGGAAATTAAGGAATCTCAATTCCATTTACAATGGCACTGAAACCATAAGATACCTTGGAATAAACCTAATCAAAGAGGTTAAGGATCTGTACTCTGAAAACTATAGAACACTCATGAAAGAAATTGAGGAAGTCACAAACAGATGGAAAAACATTCCAGTCTCATGGATTGGAAGAACAAATATTGTTAAAATGTCTATGCTGCCTGCAGCAATCAATACATTCAATGCAATCCCTATAAAAATACCATCAACATTTTTCACAGACCTAGAACAAACAATCCTAAAATTTATATGGAACCAGAAAAGACCCCAAATAGCCAAAGGAATGTTGAAAAAGAAAACCAAAGCTGGTAGCATCACAATTCCAGACTTCAAGCTATATTACAACACTGTAATCATCAAGACAGTATGGTACTTGCACAAAAACAGACACAGAGATCAATGGAACAGAATAGAGAACTCAGAACCAATGGACCCTCAACTCTATGGTCAACTAATCTTTGGCAAAGCATGAAAGAATGTCTGATGGAAAAAGGATAGGCTCTTCAACAAATGGTGCTGGGAAAATTGAATGGCCACATGTGGAAGAATGAAACTGGACCATACTTTATACCATACATAAAGATAAACTCAAAGTGGGTGAAAGACCTCAATGTGAGACAGGAATCCATCAAAATCCTAGAATAGAACACAGGCAGAAACCTCTTTGACCTCAGCCACAGCAACTGTTGGCTAGACATGTCTCCAAATGCAAAGGAAACCAATGCAAAAATGAACTACTGGGACTTCCCAAGATAAAAAGCTTTTGCACAGCAAAGGAAACAGTTGACAAAACCAAAAGATAGCCTACAGAATGGGAGAAGATATTTACAAATGTCTTATAAGATAAAGGGTTATTATCCAAAATCTATAAATAACTTATTAAAGTCAACACCCAAAAAACAAATAATCCAGTCAATAAATGGGCAGAAATCATGACCAGACACTTCTCCAAAGAAGACTTACAAATGGCCAACAGACACATGAAAAAAGTACTCCACATCATTTTACCATCAGGGAAATACAAATCAAAACCACATGAGATGCCACCTCACACCAGTCAGAATGGCTAAAATTAACAAGTCAGGAAATGACAGATGTTGGTGAGGATGTGGAGAAAGGGAAACCCTCTTATACTGTTGGTGAGAATGCAAGCTGGTGCAGCCACTCTGGAAAACAGTATGGAGGTTCCTCAAAAAGTTAAAATAGAGCTACCCTACAACCCTGCAATTGCACTACTAGGTACTTACCTCAAAGATACAAATGTAGTGATCCAAAGGGGCATCTGCTCCCCAATGTTTATGGCAGCAAGGTTCCACAATAGCCAAACTATGGAAAGAGCCGAGATATCCATCAACAGATGAATGAATAAAAATGTGGTATATGCGTGTACACACACACACACACACACACACACACACACACACACACTGGAATATTACTCAGCCGCCAAAAAAAAAATGACATGGAAGGAACTAGAGGATATTATGCTAATCAAAAAAATTTAATCAGAGAAAGACAAATATCATATGATTTCACTCATATATGGAATGTAAGAAACTAAACAGAGGAGCATAGAGGAAGGGAGGGAAAAATAAAACAAGATGAAATCAGAGAGGCAGACAAACCATGAGACTCTTAACCACAGGAAACAAACTGAGGGTTGCTGGAGGTGAGGGAGGTAGGAGGGATGTGGTGGTTGGGTGATGGGCATTAAGGAGGGCATGTGATGTAATGAATATTGGGTGTTATATACAACTGATTAATCACTGAACTCTACCTCTGAAACTAATAATACACTATGTTAAGTAGTTGAATGTAAATAAAATAAAATATTTGAAAAAGGTACAAAATTCCAGTTATGAGATAAATAAATAGTAGGGATAAGGGATAACTAGTAGCTAAGCCTGCCATGGGATACATAGCAAAGTCCTTAAGGAAGTAAATTAGAAAGGTTCTCATCACCAAGTTTTGTTTTTTTTTTTTTAGTTGTATCCATATGAGAAGATGGATGTTAACTAAACCTCTTATGGGAATCACTTTACAATATATGCAAGTCAAACCATCATACTGTACACCTGAAACTTATACAGTGATATAGGTCATTTAGCATTCTACTTCCCAAGTTTCGTCCTGAAGGAGACCCTGGATGAGCCTCAGGCCCCAAGCACCAGGACCTTGCCCTCAGGCACCTCTGCCCTTCTGCATCTAGAACCCGTGCCATATTCTTCATTTCTCTTTGCTAACACTGGCATGATTGCACTCTTCTGAAATGCTACCCATGAGCACTCAGTCTTTTCCCTTACTGTCAACTTCCTTTAAACCTCAGATGAACACATGTGTTCTCCATTTCTCACTCTGCTATTTCTTTTTCCATCAGCCAGTCTCTGCCTGCAAGTGTTTCGGCCAGGCACAGCTACAGGGGAGACAAGGCAAGATGTGGCAACCCACCCAGATGGAGGGGCTCTGCATTCAGATGGAGGGGCTGCTGCCCGTGAACGGGAGCATATTTGGTTCTCACCATCCTTGCTGATTAGCCATGAAGTGTGCATGCAAGCTACAGGAGAGACAGAGGCAAGGCAGATGCAGCGAAGCAAGTTTTAGCCTGTCAGGTCCAAGAGACATGCCCCCCGTACAGATCGTGTAACAAGACGACACTGAGAAGACTACAGCTTTTCTCTGTGACACTTCGCCGTATCACACAGCTGCTCATCAGTGTGGGACATGCCAGGGTTTAAGTTTGGTCATTTCCTTGGGACTCAGTGAAGCCAATCTTTGTCCTTTGGCGAAACCTGATAATCCTTAACCAGGGATATACTGAACTTCTCAGTGCTAAAATTTTCCATAAATGCCAGCTTCTGATTGCTTCAGATGTCCTGGTGATTGGCCTCAAGTAAATGGAAAATTCCAATCTGAGCTGGCTCTAAGGATGCCGCAGACACAGGATCCACATAGGAGCAATGGGAAAACACAAACTCCCTTTTTGCCAAGGAAGCAATGGAGAATTTCCTGATATCAAATCCTCTTTGGATATATGAAATATTAAATGTGCATATGTATAAAGACTAGACCTAATTACCAAAGTTTTGATTACTTGCTCTCCAGTATGGATTTAGGTGTTTGAAAATAGCTACTAACTGCTTTGCCAAGGTCAACTTGGAGAGCAAGAAGATGCCAGCATTGACTGGCCTTGGGCAAACCTTCCTATGTCGCTGGCTAAGGGAAATGAAGTTGGAGCGTGAGAAATGAAGCAGTATCTTTTCTATAGCCATAAATGAAATAACAGGATAGGTACTCTTCCTACTACTCTAAGGAGAAAAGGATGAAAATAATTAACAAAGAATGTTAATAAATTGGCTTCAGCTTCAAAAATACAAAGAATTTCAAAAGACCCAATGCTGGGACTGACTTTAGTTTCATGACTGGCACAAGAGGATAAAATCAAATAAACCGGAAGTTGGGATCTCAATTCCAGACCCAGCTCTCCTGTGCCTTTAACTAAAAATACTGGTTTCAGTCCTAAAATGATCCACTAAAGGCAAAATTCTATATAAATTCTCTATAAGCCTGGGGTATAGGACTCAAAACTCCTATTAATCTAAAATGTTTCTAAAATAATGCAGTTACTAAATGGTCTAGATTCCTCAACAAAAGTTGCATCAGATTTTGGGGATGAAAGTGTCTGATGTTATTTCCAACTTTTAGGGGAAACCACTGAGACTTGTCCCTTATTTCTGAGCCAAAAGAAGTAATAATATGAATTATGACCCACCATCTCCTGCATCCTGTTTAATAGGGGAATAGAAAGTTCCAGTTGGTGGAGTACCATGGCAACCAAGCCCTGCAATACTATCCCCAGAGGTAGCTGAAGGGCAGCCAGAGCCACCCGTATATGAGGACTCCACATACCCCACGTTTAGCACCCTTAGCACAAAGAGAATGAAAGCAGACACTATTCTTAGGGAAGTAAAGCAATGGTGACATTAAGTCACCATATTAAATGTCCAAAGAAAATATTGACTCAGATTCACTAAAACACAATTAATCAAAATGTGCTTCAATCATTACAGAATCTTAAATCTAGTACTTAGAGGTTCATAAAAGGTAATTACAGCTGAAATATTTGTGTATGTAGAGAAAATGCTGTATGTTCTTTAAAAAGTCGAATTTAGCTTTAAGGTGCTCAAACATCTACTTGGTAAAAGGGAAGATACAGATTTGCCATGATTTCATGTCATATGCTTAGAATGACATTTATGGAATTATCAAAATAGAGTAAAAGGCTTCCGACCATGTATTTGATTAAAAAGTCAGGGACGTGTGAGTTTACTGTCCCACTCTTTCTGAAGCTGGGCCGTGTGGACTCGCCCACTGGAGGCGGACAGGGAGAACGGGCTGTACCACACGGAGAAGCAGGCAAGCCCATACGCACGCTCCCTGTTTCCTTTCTCACTTGTGAGTTTTCTAACTTTTAAACTGATCGAAATTCAAACAAACCAACAAAAAAGCTGGACAGAGGGAGGGAGAGGGAATGAAAAAAGAAAGGTTCTCTGCAATCCACCCTTTCGGGAAGAATGAGGATACACTTTGGCAGCATGTGGAACATCTAACTGTCCTGCGGCTTCTGCCCTCATGGACCATGCTGTCCCAGAGAAAACACAATGTGCAAAGTGTTCTTTCGGATTAGTCTTCGTGAGCACTCCCATCTGCAAAGAGAAACCACATGCTTCCCCACCGTGGCTGTCCAATCAAGTCATCAGAATAAAGAACAGGCTAAACATTATACTCTGTCCTGAAGGTTTCCAAAATCAAGATGCATTCTTCCTACTAAGATCATGCTTATGAAAATAGCCAGATAATTGCCACAAGATAATTATGATCTGTAATTATTATTGTTGGTGATTGTCAGTGATGCACAGGGAAGAATACAGCTTGATTTTCAAAGCCTAACCCTGAAGAAGCAAGACAATCAAAAACTTGTTTTGACTAGTTAAAATGAACCAATGTGACACAGAAGTCACAAAAGAAAAATCTCACAGAGGGGGGAAAAATATATCCAATTGGCCTGAATCAGCTTTTCTCAAATATAAGTTACAAGCTCAAACTGCAGGATCTTTTAAGAATCAGAAGGCTAGGCCAAAATTCATGGCTGAAGATGGGTTCTGGAAAGGAGTGGGACACTACGCCATTCTAGTCTCTAAAGGAGAATGAAATCTGGAGGCTGCTGTACCTTCAGGTAGATGGGACAGCATCTTGTCAAACGCCATTTAATGCTAACTTGATACCACATGACATACAGATGGAAAATAGAGACTAGACAAAGGTAGTATTTGCAGAGTGAATAATTAAAAGTACCTACCTTTAGTTCTGTAGATTTCTGGTTCAGGTTGTTCAATTCCAAGGTGGCAGAGAAGCTCATACTCTTCTATTTGAATGCTCCTGTGCTAATTTGCTCTAAGCCAATATGATTTGGAGCATTTTAGACTATGGCATGGATAGTCAATTATGTAGGTAGTTTTTAATATGGAATAATACTTCAAACCTACTTTGGTAACATTTAAACAGTTTTAATTTAGGCCTTATAGATCCAATTTTGAAAATTTAAAATAAATGAAGATCCGCATTTCAAAAAATGAATTGTAGCCAACAGAAGATATATTTGTCTACATTACCATGAAAAAAAGTATTTTTCAGAAACATATCTCAGGGCACCTGGATGGTGTAGTAGGTTGAGTGCCCAACTCTTGGTTTCCGCTCAGGTCATGATCTCAGTGTCGTGAGATTGAGCCCCAAGTCAGGCTCTGCATTCAGTGGGGAGTCTGCTTGGGATTCTCGCTCACTCTCCCTCTGCCCCTCCTTTCTGCTCTTTCAAGTTAATAAGTCTTAAGAAAAAGAGAAATGTATATGTCACAAAAACATTTTACAAAAATGGTATTTCAAAATTATCAGGAAAGATGCACTTTTTCTGTCTCATTTGTTAAAATCATCTTCTGTCCATTTCATTACCATTACCATATTTCACCACACACTGGCCTTGTTTAAAATGTTTAAAAGAAATCCCATCTTGGCCTGAACTTAGTGGAAAGAACACAGGGTAAAGCTAGATATGCTTTTCACCCAATACGTCTTCTGCCCAAACTATTAAGATCTTTCAAATTCCTGGAATTACCTTGTAAGATCACTAAGGTAGGGCAGTCATTAGCTCCATTTCGACCTGGGGCATGAGGACTACAGGAGTATCTTTCATTTGTAAATAAATGGGGGTATATTTTGTAACAAAAAAAAATATAGAAGATTACATTTGAAGGCATAATTTCACTACTGGGGGAAAGGAAATCTCAATATATCCATTTTTTTTCTCCTTTGTTGAAATCTAAGCAGCACCCAGCTATATGCCAAAGATCCAGTAAAAGATTATTTTTGGTACTTTAAAAGGCTGGTTTTGCTATTATTCCTGAGTAAGCTAAGTTTCTTGCTTAACCTATTTTTCATTTCAATTGTGAATTTGCTGAGCAGACCGTTTTCATCACTTTATGTAAGTTAAATCTCAGTCATAGCTCTCCCTTTACCCTAGCAACGCATCTTACTTAAAGGCAGAGATGCATACCAGACTTGGGACGCTGCTTTGCCTCATTGCCCACAGAAGATAGTGGCAAATTAATCCAAAATATATAGTTGACTGTAAATGAAATGGAGTTTATTATGTATAACAAACTATATATATTTACTGCGATATATATATGAGTAATATATATTAATATATAACTATATAAATAATATATAAAATAAATATATAAACATAATTATATAATTATAATACATAAATATAATAAAACATATAATTATAATTATATATAATATATATTTCTCTGATATATTTAACTTATACACATTACTATATTCTGTTAGCCTGCTATTAATATTTCAAACAACGTATTACAGGTGTCCCCTTTTAAGCCATTTGTAGCTTGCCCTAAAGACTAGTTTAGCAATATGCTAGAAACCACTTTTGATAGGATACAAATATTCCTCATGCCAAGTAATGACAAAAGCACTCAGCTCTTTAGAGAACATTTTACTAGAGAATTTCAAAACACTCATCAGCATCTCACTTTCTATAACTGGATAAACACAATAACAAAATTGGATGGTGACAAAACTCAAGGGGTGGACAGTCAGGAAAAGTAAGTTTCAGTCTTAGGATTATTAGCGACTTCTAAGAAACCAAATTTTAACCCTTTTGGAAAATATGCCCTGTGTAAAATGAAATGTAAATTGTTTTTTAGAAGAGTTTCATATAAGATGTTAAAACACAAAAAGCACAGTCTCAAGTGGTCAAAAAAAAAAAAACCCCAAAATTTGTTAATATCTTAGCATTTAATATCTGCAAAAATGTGAATAAGCAAGCTAAAACATGGAAACTGTGTTTAGATTTGCAATGTGCTGTCAGTCTGAAATCACGGGTTCAATTCTGTATCAGGAGAGCAAACCATTCTCCCTGAGAGTGTGTGTGACAGAGCAACAGTGGGCTGGGCCCCTTCGCTGCTCCGCCCTGCCCGCCCCCCAAAAAGGCAAAGATTCCAATCACACCATATTAACTTATGAAGTGTTCCAACATAATGATTAGATGTATCAAATGCATTTTTTCCCTTTAAATTATTCTCTAAATTTGGCCAAACTAAATATTTAAGACAAAAATCCTGCCCAACAGCAAGCAGTGATTCTCCACAGGAATGCTTCTGGAAGTCCCTCGGACATTCTCTTGCCTTATCCCATTGCTCAAGACAATGATAGGTCTAAAAGAGGACATCCCGTCTTCTGAATACCAACTCAAGAGTTAGAACTGAAGTAAAAGCAGGCAGAGCAAAAGTAACAGACACATACATCTTCAAACACACTCACACAATCACGGCAACTCTCATATCTGACAATGGCTGAATTTCATTCCAAGCAGATAATTTAATGACAGTTTTGCTATTAAAAAAAGTTCAAGTAGAATGCTCAGGCATATTTCAATGTAAGGGAAAAGAATACTTCAGTATAAGGGAAAAAGCAGCTACAATTTAAAAATTTACTGCACAATGAAATCAACATTAACTCGGAAACAGACTTTTTCTGTGTTGGCCTGTGGAGACAAAGGCCTGCCGTGTGGCAGGAGTGAGTCAGCTCGGGAACGACCTCACGGCACTTTCCATCCTCCCACACCTGCGTCTGCTCCAGAATCACGAACCTGAGTCCTGGCCTGGGAATATTTGATTTCAACAATAAGCTTAAGGGAGAATACTATTTTCACTTTTCCTCTGAAAAACAGTTGAAGAGAAGACAAAGGATTCAAAGTAGAGATTTATGTTTCGGGTGAAGAAGTACCATAGCCATATATATTTGCTTTAAAAAAAACTGATTATGCAAGCTTTGGGTCAAAAGCATTTTTTAAAGGGTCGATTTTTCATTTCCATGGAACCGATACATCTTATTTACAGATATATGACTCAATCTTTATTTAACTTCCTTCATATAAAATGTGTATTTTAACTGGGATACAACTGTTATATACGGTTTTTACGGAAACACTAAATATCCTCTTATTCACTGGCAGTTTTGATGATAATATTGGTCTCCACATTAAGAAATGAATGGAGTTAAAAGCTCAGTGAATAACATCAAGATGAGAACCCAGTGTTAACACCACATCAGTTACTCAAGGAGTCAACTGCTCCATCTGCAGAAATTACAGCTGCAACAAAACACAAAGCAAGTATGATTCTGAAGACCCTGAAAAAAGAGCTCTGACTTAGGAGACAGGAACCACTGGCTCGATGCTGCTATTGATGTTAAATTCTTATACTGGGTTCTGTTTTTCTTTTCAAAAAACACTGATTTTTTTTTTTTTCCCCTAGTAATTTTCAACTTTAAAAAGGTATCTTAGGCCTTTAACCCTCAGGCAATTAACCAAAAAAATAGTCAGGAGCATGTATGTATCTCTGTCCAGTTTCCAAAGGGTTAAAGTGCAGAAATTTTCTATCACCTGTTATGTAAGGCACCCTATTCCACTTTTTTCTTAAAAGAAACTTTGTCTTTGGTTTCTTGTAATTTTTCAGTGAGTCTATCCTTTGTTTCTTCCATTTTCTCTGTGAGAAGCTCCTTGGTCTCCTCCATCCTGTCTTGTAGATACTCCTTGACGGGAGGCGGTGTTGACATGTAGCCTCGACTACGCAAGTACTTCACAGTGAACGAGGTTCCTCCCAAGGTCACGGTGTACCGGGCAGGTGTTGCAATCTGAGGAGAAAAGCAAACACAGGTGGATCAAAAGCTGATCATGTCTATCATCTGAAGCAAAAACAATCTGAAGTTTAAAATTTTTAGTAATAACCGAGCAGTATAAATTACTTTGTTGCTTCACCAGGCTAAGAGAGTTACAGCCTATACGGTTTTCCCTCCTAGCAAGGGATCTTCTTCTGTAAATGCATTTTCCAAACACCTGTCCCTCAGACACTGACCCGAGGATTACAGGATCTTCCCAGTAGAAGCACTGAAGCCTAGAACCACGTGCTAGTGAACCTGGAGACAGGCACCGTGGGAAATGAGAAAAATGGCTCAGGACCAACAACAAACACGCTCACGCTTCTAGTCCTTACAAACCCCGCTAACCTGTGGACACCATACGCGTAGAACTAAACCAGAACCAAACTACTTCAAATGGTGAGATGCAAACATGGGCCAAATGTTTCTTCTATACAGATTCTAGTTTAGTGGCACTTCCAAGTCCCTTTGACTTTTCCAGGCCTTCCGCTACCTTCTCACTGCAATCTATCCTGGGTCTGGAATCCCAACAGGCAACTTCCACGAGGCCAAAAAAAACCCCAGGCAGGTACGCACAGGCTTGCCTTGGACCAGAGATTTAAGGACCAAAGCTGAACACTGGATGAACTGGTCCGAGAGCAACACAAATGCAGATAGCATCTGTACCACATTCTCATAGCTTCTGTGTTAAAATTCAGTACCACAACTCTTTGAAAGAGCCGCCTGCTCTCCATCTCCAATTTCCCTCTTCGGTTTCTCTGGAATTTACTCTAAGCCTTCACCCCCACCTCTCATCACGGTCACCGAAGAGGCCTGTGAGCCATCAGAACTATGGAGACAGCTTCCCCCTCTACTCCTTGGAGCATGTCCTGCCGGGGTGCCAGGCCCCCACTTCCCTGGCTTCCTTCCACTTCAGAGGCTGCCCCTTACCGTCCTTGCTGCCCATTCTTCTCCCTGTGGCCTACCTCGGAACACGGTGGGGCAGCATTCAGTCCCTGTACCCACTCCTTCTCCACCTACCTCATTCCCTTGGTGGTCTCATCCAATTTCAAGTCTGTAGTGCCATCTGTACCTTAATGGGTCTCAGATTTCCAGACTGAGCCTTTCCCCTAAATTCCAGTATATACAACATGCAATTTATTTGCACCTGCATCTAACAGGATCTCAAAATGTCATTTGTTCAAAACTGATCTCATGATGTTCAATGGTCCCACCCCAAACCCGCTCCTCTCAAAGCTGTCTGCATCTCAGGAAATGGCAACTCTATTTTTTATTTATTAGAGCATGGGGGGAGGGCAGAGAGGGAGAATCCCAAGCAGACTCCCTGCTGACAGGGAGCTCCACGTGGGGCCTGATCTCATGAGCCTGAGATCATGATCTGAGCTGAAGTCAGGAGTCAGACACTTAATGGACTGAGCCACCAGGGCGCCCCCACCACACAAGCACAGAGCCTGACGTGAGGCTTGACCTCATGACTCAAGATCATGACCTGAGGTGCAACCAAGAGTTGGGGGCTCAACTCACTGAGCTCGCCAGGTGCCCCGCAACTCAATATTCTTAAGTTGCTCAAGCCAAAAAACCACCCGATAGCTTCAACTCCTTTCTCTTGCATAATTTATGTTCAATCCACTAAAAAATTCCATCAGCTCCATCTTCAAAACACATCCAGAAGCCACCTACATCTTACGGGATCTCCTGCTACCACCTGGGTCCTGGCCTCTACCAGCTCTTACCCATACCATTGCAATAACCCCTCCTGCTAGGTCCCTGGCCTTCTTACCCTTGCCGAGCTGTACATATATAGGCTGTTCTCAACATAGCAGCCAAAATAATTTTGTTGAAACACAAGTCAGATACTCAAAACCGCCCAGTGACTTTCCATCTCCTCTGAGTAAAAGCCAGAGTGCTCATAATAGCCCGTAAGGCCACCCTGATCTGGCCGCTTTGTTGCCTTTCTACTGTTCACTCATCCCAGCCACAATGGCTTCCTCCTTGTTCCTCCAATACTGCAGGTACCCTGTAGCCTCAGGACCTTGCACTTGGCATTTCCCCTCCTGGAATGCTCTTTTCCCATACAACTGCCTGATTGACTCCCTCCCTTCTGATAACCCTCCCTCTGGGGGAAAAAAAAATACCAAAAAAAAAAAAAATGCTCCAACACAAACATATCCTCCCTTGCTCATTTGTTTTTTCCTTCTTAGCACTTAAACATCACCCAAACACACACCATGGTGTGTGTGTGTGTGTGTGTGTGTGTGTGTGTGTGTGTTAACTCTACCTTCTTTACCTAACTGGCTCCCACCACTAGAATATAAGTTCCACAAGGGCATGTATTTTGTACCATTTTACTTAATTATAGTATTCTCATTACCTAGAATGGCACTTGGCTCAGAGTAGGGGCTTGTTTGTCAATTCAAACAAAGGCTCACTTTCAGGACAGTGCAAGGGGGCTGAGGAGTGTGTCCTAGTCAGTGTCACAAGGTCACACTCCAGGTTGTTTTTCTCCTCTTTGCCACACCTCTTTTTTAAAGCTTTGCTTTACTGAAGCAATAAATCTCAGTGTTTGTCGCTCCACCTGAGAAACCATGGGTGACTGAAAATACCCAGGAGAATCCCCTGCACATTTCCCACCTCACAGAGGAACAGTGAGCAGGAAGGATCACTGCTGGCACTAACCTAGCTACGTGTTCAGGTTCATGTTTCAATTTCCACCCAAGAAACATGCACTGAGCACTGATGCACCTACAAAGCACAATATCAGGCATAGTGAAAACACAGAGAAAGAGAACATGACTTTGAATTCCTAAACATTAAAATCAAATATAGAAACCAAATGTTAAAAAAAACAAAAAACCCCTGTAAAACTAACACCAGACCATGATATGAACTAGAAGAGCTACATACACATTATGGGACCAAAGGATAAGGAGCAATCATAATTAGGGAAATGGCTTAAATCACCATGATACTTTGACTGATTAAGGTAAATTACACCCACTATAACCAGAAACTTGATAATTTATGAGTTTATTAAGTTTTAGTGTTGAAAAACTCAGCAATTAAGCTTTAACCCTCTAGTCAAAAATCATAATAAAAATGGAAATCTCCCAAGATTTCAGAGGATTTTAATGATGACAGAATAAAAGGTTACCTGTACTATTATAAAACCATACTTCTTAGTATTTTTCTTACAACAGAAGTAAAATAAAATAAAATCTAGTTTCCAAATGTTTTCCACCTGTTTTCTTTCTTAGGATGGAGATATACAGAACTTCATAATTATTTGTCAACTGAGAAAAATAAGATTAATATAGCTAAATTTCATAATTTATAATGAGTCTCCTCTTCTAAAAGAAAGACCCATAGATGTAGAAACTCTGCTTATAAAGATTTCGGTGTCTCAACTCCAGAGAACAGCTACAGAGGACAAACTTTTAAAATGAAACATATGTGACAGCTACTAAGCCTAAGGTTTATCCCATAAAGCAATTTGAACTAAACTTTACTATTTGACTTATCAAGTAGATGAACTAGTATAAACAGTAAAATAAATGCTAAATATAACCAATAAGTCAGGTGGCACAGGGATCTCTGAATAAGAAAAATTAATATACCCTAACTGGGAGAAATGTCGGAAAGATGACTTCTGGAAATTTGGAACTCACATTTGTCTGATCACAGCAGGTTAGGAATGATCTACCTATTTCCAAGTCACTTCTTTCTAGACCATCATTTTAGTTATTCTTAAAATTTAAACTTCAAAAAATATAAACTTTAGCCATTAGACTATGGTATTTTATATGGTATTTTAGGTTACAAAAAATAACTAAGAACTAACATGGAGTTTTATGAGGAACTGAGCAGGTTATTGGTTAAGTGTGAAGGGCAACTCATTTATAATAGTACTTACCTTAAACAAGGCATATGCCGTTAGTGCATTTCCACTCTGGGAATTTTTCAGAATGCTTACTATGCTGTCAGGTAACCCAATGATTTCTAGAAAAGGAACGACATTCACGCCTCTAAGAAAGAAACAAAATGATTTATATATACATGTCACTCCTCTAAGAAACAAAGTAACACACACATACACACAAACACACACATATTTATGTATGTATACACACAAACTTTAAGGGGTAAATATTTTCAAAAAGTTTTCTGAAAATGCCAAAACCAAATTTTGTTTAAAAGTCACTTACACATTGTCAAGAACTGTGATTTAACTCTAGAACATGTACAAAAACATCAGTGTTACACTGTATCTTACTGTTTGCAGCTTCTGCTTTGCTTCTGCACCTGGACATACATCCCTAATTACCATATTTTTAAAAATAGAAGGATCTAGCAGAGTAAAATTAATAGCTTTAAATGACTTAAAAGAGAATGATCAGAATCATTTACTCTTAGTTTCCCCGACCAAACACCACTTTTTCAGAATGCTCCAATTCAAACTTCAAGACCTAAGCTTTTCACCTCTAAAATTACATGTCAAACTCTATTGTTGTAAAAGCAACATTTTAAGTACCTACTGTGTTACTACGCAAAGAATAAATGATTCTATGGGTTTGATGAAAACTTCAATTATTCTAAATGGATCCCTCTATTCTATTAGCAGGCTTAGCAGGCAGGTGAAGAAGCAATTACCATAAATTGCAAAAAATTTTTGGATGGAGGGAGAGAAGGCAGAGAAAAGTCTCCAATATGAACTGTTAAGCCCTAATTTATTTTTAGTTTCCGTGATTATCAACACTTAGCTACACTGGCATGTGCTCTCTCAGTCTCTCCCTTTCTCACCGGGTGTTGCCTTACAAACATGGTAACCCTTCACCCTTCACTCAGAACAAGGTTCTTGTTCTGTGCTTTTCCTACATAAACATAACTCTCATATTCAGGAATTTTTAAAAAAGATTTATTTATTAAATTTTTAAAGAGAGAGACAGAGTGTTGGGAGAGAGGGGCAGAGGGACAGGGAGAAGGTCTCAAGTAGATTCTGTGCTGAGCGTGGAGCCAGGTGTGGGGCTCCATCTCATGACCCTGAGATCACAACCTGTGCCAAAACCAAGGGTCAGATGCTAACTGACTGCACCACCCAGGCGCCACATATACAGGGAATTTAACACGCACAAGAGCATATAGTTAATACATATTATTTAATATTAAAATTTCCTGAGTTGTTCCAGTATGTCCCTTGTCACTATCCTGTCATTTCTTTCCAGTCTCCTTTCCTCTAGAAATGATCCTCAGAACTTTTTTGAGAAGGAGGGCATGACAACTTTGACACTGAGATTTTTGAAATTTCCAGGCCAGTTAGCATGGAAGAATACCCCTCCATTTGGATTTGTTTATTTTTTGCCTCCTGATCAGGTTCAGGTTAAACATTTTTCGACAGGAAACCTATACAGTTGATTCTGTCTCAGGCCATCACAACAGAAGCCACACGATGTCAGTTTGTCCCATCACTGGTGTATGTGTGACTCATAGTTAAGAGAGGGTCTACAGGGTACTTCTCTGTACAGGTACTCGTTCTCTTTGTAATTAAGAAAGGGAACTGCCTAGATCCATTATTATTATAGATAGCTGTATTCTGTATAACATATAATAGCTAGCAATTATTTTATTCTTAATATTAAAAAATAATTTGGTTAATTGGAGAAGTTGTCCCTCTATGATTTCACTATAATGCTCTGAAGTCAGGGACTACTCTCAAGAACATATGGCTGATCATCATCAAGGAAAATTACCATCATCAAGGAAAATCATCCACGAAAGGAAAGCAAGTAACTGAGGATCTTTATTTTTTTATTTTATTTTTTTTAAGATTTTATTTTTATTTATTTGACAGAGAGGAAAGAGTTCACAAATAGGCAGAGAGGCAGGCAGAGAGAGAGGGTGAAGCAGGCTCCTGCTGAGCAGAGAGCCCGATGTGGGGCTCGATCCCAGGACCCCGAGATCATGACCTGAGCCGAAGGCAGAGGCTTAACCACTGAGCCACCCAGGTGCCCCAACTGAGGATCTTTAAAAAGTTAAATTACAAAATCGACTGTAAGTCCAACCTGGTTTCATCTTTCTCCACCATCAGTTCCTTTTCAAGTCTCTTAGGTAACAACAGAATCCCATTAAAGCAAAACTTAGTACTACAAGGACTTAGGTATTCTATGGATCTAATCAAGTCACTATGTACCATTAATATCTTACCACGATATACTAATTTTATCTTCTAGAACCAATACAATTATAAAATTATTTTATCAATCATTTCCTAGCCCAGGATGTAAAATCTACATTATTTAAGAGCAGTCATGAAGGGGAAACAAAAGACAAACATTTGGCCAAAAATTAGATAAAACTGAGTGATTTAAGAAAAAAAACTATCGTAAAGATCAAATAATTACCTCAGATACCTTACAGAAGTATCTTTTATAAAATAAAGAAGCAAACAACTAGTTCTAGTTCTTTATTTTAGTGATTTATTTATGTATTTTAGAAAGAGGGGGAGAGAGCATGGGAGTGTGTGCCGGGAGGGCAGGGGCAGAGGGAAAGAATCTCCAGCAGATTCCTCATGAGCACAGAAGCCACACGTGGGGCTTCATCTCACAACCCCGAGATCATGACCTGAGCTGAAATCAAGAGTCAGATGCTTAACCAATTGCGCCACCCAAGGCGTCCTGGTTCTATTTATTTCTAAAATACTGATTTGATGATCTGACTATTTTAAAGTAAAAATAACTTTCATTTCCTTTGGAATTGCTAAATATGAAATACTAGTGAGGGCCTGATTCCAACAGTAACATCCACCTGTCACTTTTTACTCTGAAGCTTCCACAGCCTAACAGAAATCTGTCCTTTACGAGTGCCAGCTTTATGGATGGCTTCAACTGATGCAGAAATACACGAGAGCAAAAAGTACATTCACAATAAGGATACAATACAGTAAAAATCAGGCAGCATTTTGTCTCAGAATGGATCTGTAACTTTAGAAACTTGAGGCCTAAAACACAAGGCTTCTAGCTGCAGGAACAAAACCAGCATCACAAAGCTGCAATTATCAAACAGAGCACTTCTGGTTAGGTAGAAGATCTCTGCAAGGTTTTGCCAGACAGAAGGGGCAAAAGGAGCAGGAGGCCCGATGCAGGGCTCGATTCCAGGACCCCAGGATCATGAGCTGAGCCGAAGGCAGTCGCTTAACCGACTGAACCACCCAGGTGCCCCACTAAAAGCAGTTCTGAAGACTTCTACAAATAGAAGGGTACATATACAAGGATCTTCTGTAAAGAAAGATATAATTCCATAAAGGGTACATATACAAGGATCTTCTGTAAAGAAAAGGGACAATTCTTTTTTTTTTTTTTCCAGCAGGGTAAAAACTTTATAGTTTTTTGGTTGAGTTTTCTGTGACTGCTGGATCTTCTCTCTCTTGCCCCAAATCTACCAAGTAGATTTGGATACACATGCCGACAAATAAAATGCAAACAAATAAAATGCAAACAAATGGTATGTAATGGGTGCACTGCGGGGGAAATGTAGAGAGGCTCTTATAGGCCATTACAAATGATAGTCCCCAAATGCCAAGTTATTTATAAAGAAAAAGGGACAATTCTTAAAGGATAAGGATACATAACGAAGAGGGATATAACCGAATATTAGGAAGAGAATGGAGAAAAAGATGTAAAGAGATCAGAACAGCATCAACTACACAAGCTAAAATAATCCTTTCAGAACTTTTGTAAAGACACACTCCTAAGCCCTGTGTTTTCCAAGAATAAGTCTTCATTTCATTATCTTTTAATTTAGTAAAAAATAACCTTTTCCCAAGGAGTGAGAGCTTTACATGCAAAACTGACATAACTTTTTAATCCCTTACTATTGAGCCATTATATATAACCAAATATTGAAAATCGATGGACTTCTGGAAAGAATAAAATAATTCTAGCCCCATAAGGGTTGAAGTTTACTAAAACTCAAAGTGGGGTTCATTGTGCCATTTCATTGCCCTCAGGACGGGGAGCTCACTCAGCTCTGTCATGCCCAGGCTAACACAAGAAAAGCACATTCAAAGGAATAGGAACCCGTCGGAATGCCTTGGTTGCTAGTGGCAGAAACAAATGGGAAATCATTGGGATCTGTTTCAGTGTGTACCCTGCTCCTAAAACATAGTAAATAATATAACTTAACTTAAAAGAAAGGAAGAGTATTTAACGAAAAAGGGTGCATTTAGATATTCTGTGTTTCACAAAACCTGCAGGCTAGGCCCACCAAATTAACTTTTTTTAGAAGTTTATTTTAGCTGTGATAAGAAATGTGTGAGATATTTTAGATGTGAAAAGGGCAGATCTATGCTCAATTTTTTTATGCACAATTTTTTTTTAAGGGTACAACAAATTAACTTCTGATCAGAACAAAAGACCTACCCTTAGCACACAATCAGCTGTGGGTAACACTAAAACATAAGCCTGCGATTTGTTCGTTTTTGTGTCCGTAACAAACAACTAGCCAGGCTCTGGCAAAAAAAAATCACACTATTTTCCCACCAAAATCATACATAGGACAAAGTAAAAGATATCTTTTTACATTTGTAAACCCTTTAAGAAATATATAAGTATAGAACTTAATAGTGCTGCCAGATTTCCAAAATCTCTTACTTTATTTCTGTGCCATGCTGAAGAGCAGGGGATTTAAAATAAGACTCCAAAATATCTGGGAAAAGGCTAAGTTGTTTTGACTTAGTCTTCCTTAATCTCATTAATATAATGGGAATAATTACACTACCTACTTCATATAGTTGTGAGGATTAAATGAGATGATACAGTTTAAAATTTTCGTATAATGCCAGCTATACAAGGGAAGCAAATGTAGCTATGCAGATGTCAAAAACAGCTACGAAAAGCAGTCACACTCAACAGTTAGAGACATTCAAGCATTTAAAAAAACTAAGGCTTTGATTAGCACAATTAAGAAGATTAACATTCTGGTAAAGCAAGGAAAGGTGCTCAACCAAGCAAAAACTTACTTCATGGCTGCATAATAAAACGTTCCAAACCAAACACCAGAAGTTATTAGATGCACTGGAATCAAAACTTTTCCATATTGTCTAAATGTTTTCTTAAATCGTTGATAAAGACTAATAGATTTGTCTTGTAAAGGATCAGGCTCTTCCTTTTTTTCCGAAGGAGTTCCAGGGGATGTGGCAGTGGATGACAAGATCCTCTTCAATAAAATATCTTGCTCCCACCGTTTATGGTGAAGGACCCCCGGTTGGGGTGGATGAGCAGTGAATGGCTTCCTTTCCTTTGCAACGCACTGGACAGCAGATAAATGCAGCCATTGTTTTTGAGGGTCCTGTACCAAAACTACTCTGGATTTGGCTTTATACAAAAGTAACCGTCCCTTTATGTTTTGACAGCGTCCAAAAAGACTGGCTTTGTGTGGTTCCATGCATGTCCTATGTGCCAGTCGGAATACAGACCTTGGTACATTCCATTGCATTGTGAAGAACAGTGATTGATGGATTTCAGCTTCTACAGAGACTAGATAAAAAAAATTAGATTACACCAATTTCCATTTTACATCAATCCACTTAAAAATAAATCATTAACCATTAGGAAGGACAGAAATTGCTATCAAATCTATAGAAATTACTGTTAAGGTATATAGTCTGAACATACCACAATTTTAAAATGTTACTAAAATATATTTAAACATTAGATAGTAAACCAGTCCAACTGATACCATGAAGAGTAATGTTTTGAGGGTATTTTATTGCTACAAAAAGAATGTTTGTAGGGCTTCTCTTATTCTACAAGGAAGATGTGTAGCATAATGGAAAAATAGTAGTAAGACCTAGAAGCAAAAAAAACTGGGCCCTCATATAATTGCCTTTAAACTTCAAGCCCAACTCTACTAGTAAAATGAGGATTACTTCACAGGGTTGTTACATAAATTAAATGAAATTTCTGATTTAAAAGTACTTTTGTAAACTAACAAGCACCAAGTAAGTTATTATTACAACTGTTAAGTTCTGATAAGTAGTTGATACAAGTACCATTTTTTCTATAATGCCTTTCGACTAAATTACATAAAATTGTAAATCACATATATTTTTGGCTGGTGAAGAGAGAAACTTTTCCAGATAGCTGAACTTTTTGTCAAAAGACAGTATAACGTAATTTTAAAAGAACACAAACTTTGGAACAAGATAGACCCAACTGAGCTAACAGTGGTATTACTTGGAGCAAATTACTCAGCTTCTCTAGGTGTAGGCTTCCCCACTACTAAAACAGAATTATGGTGTGCGTTACTATATAGGAAATCAGTTCCCTTCCCTCAATATCAGGAGTTCTACCTGACCACAATCTCCACCCCTCCCCTACATCAGCTACCTTACTACTTCTACTACACTGGGAATAGATGATTTCGTTTTTTAAACTATACATTAAATAAGAGTCAACAGCATATGAGTTAGCAACCAGTAATCCAGTAAATACAGGTACTCCATTTTACGTGTATATTTGTTATCTGGGGTACAAAGCTGTCTGTCATATAAAAATATCCATTAATGAACTGTCCTCATATAAAATTATTTCCCTGACTCATTCCTCCCTAAATAATACTTAACATTAGCTCTTATCAGGCTCTCACAGATAATCCAACAACACAATGCAAATAAATTATGAAAAGAAACTGCACATCTTGCAATAATAGGCTCCCAGGAAACCTTT
>CM053616.1:72415663-72461148 GCA_028646535.1 Procyon lotor
AGTAACAATTTGAAGAATCAGACCAGTTAACAACCAAAAAGAAAAACTGCATGAAAGATAACAGGTACTTTAAATAATGACTTTCTATAATAAACGACTAAGAAAGGCTATAGAGAAAAGTGCTTAAGTCCTTAATTATTTTTACAAAACTTATTTGTTGTGAAAGTCAAACATTAAGTAAAGGTCTTTTTTTTTTAAGATTTTATTTATTTATTTGACAGTGAGAGACACAGCGAGAGAAGATACACAATTTTAGTATATGTGCTGCCGAAGCGAGCACGAGAGAAGATACACAAGCAGGAGGAATGGGAAAGGGTTCCCATGGCGCAGGGAGCCTGATGTGAGGCTCGATCCCAGGACCCTGGAATCATGACCTGAGCCGAAGGCAGACACTCCAACGACTGAGCCACCCAGGTGCCCCTAAGTAAAGGTCCTTTGTGCTTTGTTACAATCCATACCTATGTTGTTTATTTCCTACAAATCTATGCTATATGTCTATTCCAAGGAGGAAAAAACATCAATTTCTATTTTAGTTGCATTTATTTTGAGGATTTTCTCCAGCACCACTATCTTTGAATTATTCTTGTCCATGGCTTTAATGCAGGTGTTTTCTGAACTCAAAGGCTTTTTTGTCTTTTAAACATTTACAAGGCAGTTTTCCAGGAGTTGAAGTTCCCAGGAGGCTTTCAGATAATTAGTTTATGTTTGTGTTTGTGAATAAAATAAAGGAAAAAAAAGATTTAAAAAAATAAATAAATAAAAAAAATAAAGCCTCTTTCCAAGCACCCTTTCCCCTGGTTTCTCCAACTACCCACTCCCATTTAAAAAAAAAAAAATTATCTTCTCTCACTTCTTAGGACTATTTAAAAAAAATCCTTATTGAAATATTTATTTGAACATACATTTCCCTTATTTAAGCTGTAGAATTCAATGACTTGTGGTATATTCACAGTTGTGAAACTATCCCCAGTCTTAAACCATTTTCATCACCAGAAAGAAATCCCATATCCATGAGCAGTCACCCATCATTCTCTCCCCCTCCCAGCCCCAGGCAACCGCTAAACTATTTTCTGTCTCTCTATATTTATCTATTCTGGAAATTTCATTTAAATCGAATCATAGTATGTGGTCTCTTGTGACTGGCTTCTTTCACTTCACATAACAGTTTACAAGAGTCACCCCTATATTACCTCTTGAGCTAATATTTACCTTGGTACCCTTAGAAACCAATCTCTGGACTAGTGGTTTCCAAAACTGGCTATGCATCAGAATCATGGCAGGTTGGGGATATTGAGGGAAAGGAGAGGCGGTTTGAAAAACCAGATTCCTGGTCTCCATCCAGACCTAATAAATCAGAATCCCCTATAGCCAGGTCACACCTCACGATACCAATTTAGAGGTCATTTCTCTAGTCCCAGCAATTAGCTTCAGTGCCAGAGTAATGCGGTGGCAATGCTGTTATCCATCATCATCACTGTAAGATGTTTTTGAGCCCCTACTATGTGGTAGATGTTATAGATCTTATGCAGGAGGGACGACTGTCACCATTTCAGTCGAGGACACCGAAACACAGAGAGGAAATACACCCAACTGGTAAGTGGAGAAGCTGGGATTCAAACCTAGTCACTAAGCTATGTGGCCACTTCCAGAAGAAAGAAACAGTGCCAATTTTCAGTAGACTAAGATACATAAGACACATAAGACACGTGATAAAGGTGCCCTAAGGAAACATAAGGCCCAAGGAATTAGCTTTTAACTTTAACTTTTAAATTAAAAATAAAAATTAAAACTAATTTAAATGACAACATATGGGCAATGGCCACAGTGTTTGACAGTACAACTCTAGACTTCCAAAGGTAATCAATCAAAATACTGTTGACATACACAGTTAAGACTCATTAGATTTCAAGGAACAAACCCTCAGATGAATTCAAGTTAACATGAATACAAGTACAGTATTCATCTTCAAATGAACGCAAGTAAAAGTAGATGGCAAGTACAGACTGATTAGTATCATACATATTCTGGAATGAACAGGCTTTAGGAAAAATAAAGCCTAGGCAAGATAGAAGTTATCTGGTCTCACAGCTAGCATTGTGTATAATGGCCTTAGCTCACTGGCAGCTTCCATTTCTGGATTTTATTAGTCTGCTCATCTTTTCAATTAAAGATAAAAGTTTTTGGTTATTAGTCAGTGGTGAAGGTGTCATTCCTCATAAACTACTCAGATTGAATTTGCTATATGTGGACAGGATGAGTGGACCTGAAGAAGTTATGTATGAACAGGCCTCTATTTCTGATTTTAAATGAAGATCTGGAGTGATGAACAACTTAAACCTGAATTTCTTCCAGTGAAATACAGTAATTTCAGTAATACATTTTTTTAAAATCATGAGACTTAGCTTATACCAAAAGTTGTCTGTTATTTTCCTGGCTTCGCAGTATGAAATTTTCATATGTATAGATGAGGCAGGGTTCTAAACTGCTTATTGCTTCATTATGGAAATAAATGATGAAATGCATTACTAGACCCAAGTGAAGTGACAAGATTACATTGCTTGTTGTGGCTATCCTACTCCACTTTAGAATTATATCATTAAGGTCTTTAACAGGGCAAGTGGCTGGCATATGATTAATGGTGCTTAATTTTCAATATACAACTCTACCCTGTATGGTAGGGGCATCGCAAATAATTTTTAAGTAAAGCCTGATTCCATCATGAATAATTTTCATGAGCAGGCAGTAGAATTTAAAAACTGAGAGCCTGGAATCCAAGGTCAGACTGCCAAGCTCACATCCTGAAAATAAACTATGTACCATTTGGACAAGTTAATTAGCACCCTGTGCCTTGGTTTCCAATTTGTAAAACAGGGTTAATAATAGCACCTACTTCATAAGATTGTTATGAGATTAAAATAAGTACATGTAAAATGCTCAGAAAATGAGGAGTATGTAGCAAGTGCTCAGAAAAAGTTACAAGTTATTATTATTCTATTATTCTAAGTTGTGAGTAAACAAAGTAGTCTGTTGCCCTTAGTCACAGTGGAAGAGCCTAAAGCTCAGTGCCTGAGCTGAAAGATTACACAGGATAAATAGCTGTCTAGGATGGCCCTGGCACAAAACTTGAAAAACTACATGAAACTGTACTTAATCAATCCAATAATATCCAGCCCAAGACCAGGCATGAAAAAGGAGTTGACACACATGTGTGAAAGTTAGGAGCTTCTCCACAGCAATTCTGAGGCAAAAAGAAGGTGAAGACATAGTGGTTAAGGGTAAAGGTATAAGCCTTCCAGCTGTGGAATGAGTAAGTCACAGGATTAAGAGGTACAGCAGAAGGAATACAGTCAATGATATGGTAGAACTTTTGTATCGTGACAGATGAGAGCTACGCTTGTATTGAGCCTAGTGTAGTGTATAAACTTGTCAAATCACTACCTTGTACACCTGAAACGAATATAACATTGTGTGTCAACTGTACTAAAGTAAAAAAAGAAAAGAAAAGACATAAGGAAGCAATGGGAACCAAAAGAAGAGAAGCCAAGTTAAAGGAAATGACAGAGAGGGAAGAATGCATCAGAACAAATGCCAGTGAGAAAGCACAAATGTTAGAATGCTGTTGGAATTCTAGAGAAGCTATATCCTAAAGTTCCAGTTCTATAAGGCAAATGCATTAGTTCATGAGATTCCTTTCCTCCCTCTATATCCTATTCAAACCCACACTGCTCAAGATTATATAAACACATTTCTGTTCCTCACAACCTGGAATCCCTGGAAGCCTAAGACATTCAAGCAGCACTAGAAATACAATAGCTGAGTATACTATTTATATGCTATTCTTCTATAAGAAATAAAAACACACTAACTACAAAAAGAGAGTTTAAACAACAAATTCCAACAGCAAGATTTAGTCCTCTATTGTATGAATACAAAAAAACTCTTGTCAAACAAAATCTTATTTGGAAGTTCAATAAAAATAAATAAATAAAAGCAAAGTTGCTCAGGTTACAGCAGGAATGGGAAGAATAATGTCTTCTGGCTTGTCCTCACCTCCTCCAGCCCATGGGCCACCGCACCACAGATGCCCTAACTGTGAAAACAAAATCACAAAGTGGACAAATTCTCTGTAAATAATGGTCCTACTTCAACTGCCATTTTCCTGCAATTTACATCACAGACACTAATTCCTTTGAAGTCCCTGAGCCCTGCAAGCTAGAGAAGAAACTCCACTGAAAATATAGATATTGGAATCTTCTTTTTAATTTGTGGATTCTATGTTCCTGGAGAACAAGAAGTTTGTCTTTTTTGTTTGTTTTTAAGAGGTTTGTCTTAATTCCCAGTAGTTACTACACGGACTAGTGCAAAACCTGGCCTCTAGTGGGTGTTCAATCTAATTCAGTTCCATGAATGTCAATAATTTGCCAGTTTTTAAAAGACTCAATGTATCCCTAAAAAATGAGTTCTTTGCTACAATGAGATCAATGTAGCATCTTCAGCTTGAGAAGTTCTGAGGACTTAAAAATTAACCCTGTCAACTTAAAATAACTATAATTTGTTAAAAGCTTGAATGGGAAAAGTAAACAAAGAATGTAAGCAGAACAGAAATTCTAAGAATCAAAAGGAAATGCTACAAAACAAAAACACTGTAACAGAAATGAAGAATGCCTTTAACAGATTCTTAATACACAGAGCCAAGAAAAGAATCGGTGAGCTTGAAGGGAGACCAAAAGAAACTTCCTAAACTGAAATGCAAAGTGGAAAAAAAAAGAACCCTTTTCCCCTGACCAACACACATATAAAAATACCAGAACAAAACATCCAAGCATATGGGACAACTTCAAAAGGTATAACATACACATTATATAACAAATAGGAATGCCAGAAGGAGAACAGAGAAATTCTTTTTTCCCTTTACAACTAGTTTATTTTATCAACTCTGTTTTCAAGTTGCTTTTTAACTTTTATTTTTTACACCTACATTTTATAGATACATGTTTCATTTTTGGCTTTTTTTCACTCTTTTATTTTATTTTTGTATATATGTAAGTTTTTCTTCCTTTGTAATTTTGGGATTTACTGTCTTCTAACATACAGACTAAAATTCACTCAGGAACAAGTGGATCACCCTGTTCTGTCCACCCTGAGATGATATTCTACCTCCCTTTTGTTGTTTTGTTTTTGTTTGCTTTTCTGTTCCAGTTTCTGATATCTTTGGATTTCTCCAGTGTGTTTTGATTCGGTCATGGTGAATACTTTTGATTCTGCTCATTTGCTCATCCATTCTTCTCTGAGCAAAAAGACTAGAAGGGGGAATTCACAACAAAAGAAAGAACCAGAGATAAGTGTTCTCTGCCACAGATCTAATTGATACGGATATAAGATGCCAGAGCTGGAATTCAAGATAACAATTATAAAGTTAATAGCTGAACCTAAAAAAAGCAGAAAAGACACTAGAGAATCTCTTAGTGCAGAAATGAGATCTAATCAGGCTGGAATTAAAAAATGCTATAACTGAGATGCAGTCTAAACTGGATGTTCTAACAGGATAAATTAGGAAGAAGAAAGAGTAAGTGACCTAGAAGATAGGTTGATGGAAAGGAAGTTGAGAGAAAGAGAGAAAAATGACTAATAGCGCAGGAAGACAGGCTTCAAGAAATCACTGAAGCCAAGAACATACCAATGTCAGAATTATTGAGGTGCCTAAAGGTGAAGACAGCGAGAAATGACCAAAAGGTTTATTTAAGCAAATCACAGCTGAGAACTTCCCTAATCTGTGGCAAGAAACAAATATTCATGTCCAAGAGGTAGAGAGGACCCCTCTCAAAATCAATAAAAATAGATCAACACCCCAATATGTAAAAGTGAAGCTTGCAAAATTTCCAAGAAAAATAGAAAATCTTGAAAGCAGCTTGAGACAAGAGGCTCTTAACCTACAGAGGGAGAAATATAAGATTAATATCAGACAGAGCCACCTAAACCTGGCAGGCCAGAAGGGCTGGAATGAAATATTCAGGGTACTAAATGAGAAAAACCTGCAGTTAAGAAGACTTTATTTAGCAAGGCAAGATAAGTATCCAGAATAGAAGGAGAGAGAAAGAGCTTCCAGGACAAACAGAAATCAAAAGAATTTGTGACCACTAAACCAACCTGCAAAATATATTAAAGAGGATTCTTTAAACTAAGAGAGAGCCCAAAAGTAACAGAGGCCAGACAGAAACAGAGACAGTCTACAGAAATAGGGACTTTTCAGGTAATACAATGGCCCTAAATTTATATTTTTCAGTAGTTACTCTGAATGTAATTGGGCTAAATGCTCCAATCAAAAGACACAGGTTATCAGATTTATTAAAAAAGCAAGACCTATCAATATGCTGTCTACAAGAGACTCATTTTAAACCTAAAGACACCTCCTTAAAAGTGAGGTTGTAAAACCATTTATCATGATAATGGACCTTAAAAAAAAATCTAGGGTTATAATTGTCTTTTCAGACGAGTAAGATTTTGTTTTTTAAAAATATTTTATTTATTTATTTATTTATTTATTTGACAAAAAGAGCAAGATCACAAGCAGGCAGAGATGCAGGCAGAGAGAGAGGGAGAAGCAGGCTTCCTATTAAGCAGAGGGCCTGGTGCAGGGCTTGATCTCAGGATCCTGAGATCATGACTTGAGCCGAAGGCAGAGGCTTTAACCCACTGAGCCCCAGGCAAATTAGATTTTGAACCACAGACTGTAGTAAAGGATGAAGAGGAACACTATGTCATATTTAAAGGGTTTATACAACAAAAAAACTTAACAATTATAAACATTTATACTCCTAACTTCGGAGGAGCCAATTATTATAATTTTTTAAAGACTTTATTTATTTATCTGACAGAGTGAGACACGGCGAGAGAGGGAACACAAGCAAAGGGAATGGGAGAGGGAGAAGCAAGTTTCCCGCTGAGCAGGGAGCCTGATGCGGGGCTTGATCCCAGGACCCTGGGATCGTGACCTGAGCCAAAGGCAGACACTTAATGACTGAGCCACTCAGGCACCACGGAGCAGCCAATTATATAAGCCAATTAACAACCAAATTAAAGAAACACACTGATAATAGAATAACATCTGGGGACTGTAACACCCTACTCGCAGCAATGCACAGATCATCTAAGCACAGAATCAACAAAGAAACAAGAGCTTTGAATGACACATTGGACCAGGTGGACTTCGTAGTTCTGTATAGAACATTCCATGCTAAAACAACAGAATACACATTCTTCTCAAGTGCACATCTCAAGTGCACATGGAACGTTCTCTCGAATAGATCCCATACTGGGTCACAAATCAGATCTCAACTGGTACCAAAAGACTGGTATTATTCTCTGCATATTTTCAGAAAACAATGCTTTAAAACTTGAACTCAATCACAAGAGGAAATTTGGAAGGAACTCAAACACTTGGAGATTAGAGAGCATCCAGGAAATTAGAGAATTTTTAAAAGTCATGGAAACAAATGAAAATGAAAACATAACTGTTCAAAACCTCTGAGATACAGGAAAGGCAGTCCTAAGAGGGAAGTACATAGCAATACAAGCCTTTCTCAAAAAACTACATAGGTCTAACATATACAAGCTAAACTTACAACTAAAGGAGCTGGAAAAAGAACAGCAAACAAAGGCTAAACCAAGCAGAAGAGAAATAGTAATGATCAGAACAGAAATCAAAGAAATAGAAACCAAAAGAACAGGAGAACAGATCAATGAACTTAAAATCTGCTCCTTTGAGAGAATTAAAGATTGATAAACACTAGACAAACTTATCAAAAAGAAAAGACAAAGGACCCAAATTAATAAAATCATGAATGAAATGGAGATATCAAGACCAACATTAAGGAAATACAAACTACTTAAGAACATATGAGCAACTATATGCCAAAAAAATGAGTCAATCTGGAAGAAATGGATGCATCCCTGGAACCTCATAAACTACCAAAACTGAAAGAGGAAGAAATAGAAAACCTGACCAAAACCATAACCAGAAAGGAAATTGAAGCCTTAATCAGAAACCTCCCAACAAATGAGTCTAGGGCCAGATGGCTTCCCAGGGGAATTCTAACCAAACATTTAAAGAAGAACTACTAGGGGTGCCTGGGTGGCTCAGTGGGTTAAAGCCTCTGCCTTCAACTCAGGTCATGATCTCAGGGTCCTGGGATCGAGCTCCACATCAGGCTCTCTGCTCAGCAGGGAGCCTGCTTCCCCTTCTCTCTCTGCCTGCCTCTCTGCCTACTTGTGATCTCTCTCTCTGTCAAATAAATAAATAAAATCTTTAAAAAAAAATAAAGAAGAACTACTACATATTCTTTTGAAGCTTTTTCAAAAAATAGAAATGGAAGGAAAACTTCCAATCTCATTCTATGAGGTTAGTATTACCTTGATTCCAAAACCAGACAAAAACCCCATCAAAAAGGAGAATTACAGACCAATATCCCTCAGGAACATGGCTGACACATTACTCACCAAGATACTGGCCAATAGGATCCAACAATATATTAAAAGGATTATTTACCACAAACAAGTGAGATTTCTTCCTGCATTGCAAGGGTGGTTCAACATTCACAAATCAATCAATGTGACACATTATGATAAAAGAAAGGACAAGAACCATATGATCCTCTCAATTGATGCAGAAAAAGTACCTGACAAAATACGGCATCATTCTTGATTAAAACTCTCTACAGTGTAGGGACAGAGGAAACACACCTCAGTATCATCAAAGCCATCTAGAAAAAGTACACAGCAAATATCATTCTCAATGGGGGAAAACTGAGAGTTTTTCCTCTAAGGTCAGGAACATGACAGGGATGCTCACTTTCACCACTGTTGTTCAACATAGTACTAGAAGTCCTAGCTTCAGCAATCAAACAGCAAAAAGAAATAAAGGGCATTCAAACTGGTAAAGAAGTCAAACTCTCACTCTTCACAGGGGGCATGATACTTTATGTGGAAAACCCTGAAGACTCTACTCCAAAACTGCTAGAACTCATACAGCAATTCAGCAATGTGGCAGTATACAAAAATCAAGGCACATAGTGTAACAATGTGACTGAAGAAAGAGAAATTAAGGCATTGATCCCATTTACAATTACAGTGAAAACCATAAGATACCTAGGAATAAACCTAACCAAATAGGTAAAGTATCTGTAGTCTAAAAACTATACAACATTTATGAAAAGAAAATGAAGATGACACAAAGGGATAGACAAACATTCCAAGTTCATGGACTGGAATAAATACTGTTAAAATGTCTATGCAACTCAGGGCAACATACACATTCGATGCAATTCCTATCAAAATACCACTGGCATTTTTCACAGACCTGGAACAAATAATCCTAAAATTTTTATGAAACCACAAAAGACCCTAATTAGCCAGAGGAATGTTGGAAAAAAAAAAAAAAAAAAGCAAAGTTGGAGCATCACAATGCCTGACTTCAGGTTATATTACAAAACTGTGATTATCAAGACAGCATGGTACTGGCACAAAAACAGACACAGAGATCAACGGAACAGAATAGAGAACCCAGAAATGGACCCTCAACTCTATGGTCAACTAAGCTCTGACAAAGCAGGGAAGAGTATCCAATGGAAAAAGGATAGTCTCTTCAACAAATGGCTTTGGGAAAACTGGACAGCCATGTGCAAAAGTATGAAACTGGACCATTCTTTACACCATACACAAAGATAAACTCAAAATGGATGAAAGACCTAAATGTATGACAAGAATTCATCAAAATCCTAGAGAACACAGGAAGCAACCTCTTCAACCATGGCTGCCACAACTTCTGGCAAGACAGGTCTCTAAAGGCAAGGGAAACAAAAGCAAAAATGAACTACTATGACATCATCAAGATAAAACGCTTCTGCATAGATAAGGAAACAGTCAACAAAACCAAAAAACAACCTATACAATGGGAGAAGATATTTGGAAATCACATATCAGATAAAGGGCTGGTATCCAAGATCTATAAAGAACTTATCAAACTCAACATCCAAAAAACAAATAATCCAGTCAATAAGTGGGCAGAAGACATGAGCAGACACTTCTCCAAAGACATAAAAATGACCAACAGACACATGAAAAAATGCTCCACATCACTTGCCATCAGGGAAATATAAATCAAAACCACAATGAGATACCACTTCACACCAGTCAGAATGACTAAAATTAACAAGACAGGAAACAACAAATGTTGGTGAGTATGTGAAGAAAAGGAAACCCTCTTACACTTTGGTGAGAATGCAAGCTGGTACAGCCCAACAGTATGGAGGTTCCTCAAGAAGCTAAAAAAGAGCTACCCTATCACCCAGCAATTGGGCTACTATTTACCCCAAAGATTCAAATGTAGTAATCCAGTGGAGCACCTGCATCCCATTGTTTATAGCAGCAATGTCCACAATAGCTAAGCTGTGGATAGAGCTGAAATGTCCTTCAACAGACAAATGGATAAAGATGTGGTTCATATATACAGTGAATATTACTCAGCCATCAGAAAGGATGAATACCTATCATTTACACTGACATGGATGACACTGGAGGGGATTATGCAACCAAATAAGTCAAGCAGAGAAAGACAATTATCATATGTTTTCACTCATATGTGGAACATAAGGAATAGTGCAGAGGGCCATAGGAGAAAGGAGGGAAAACTGAATGGGAAGAAATCAGAGGGAGACAAACCATGAGAGACTCTGGATTCTGGGAAACAAAATAAGGGTTTCAAGAAGGGGAGGTGTGGGGGGTGGGGCAACTGGGTGATGGGCACAAAGGAGGGCACAAGATGTGATGAGAAGTGGACGTTATATGTAATTGATGAATCACTGAACACTACATCTGAAACTAATGATGTATATACTATACATTGGTTAATTGAATTTAGATTAAAAAAATACTAACAGGGAAGGATCAACAAAGGTAAAATAAGATCTTTTTTATTATTAATGGATCTAGAATTAACTGAAGTAATACTAGTAACAATACATTAAGTGATTAATAGCATATAATAAGCGAAATAAAAAACAGCACCACTACAAGGAATTGAGAATACTCTACAATAACACTCCATGGTAAGGTACTTCCAACTACATATGAAATATTTTAGTATCATTTGAAGGTAGTTTAGATAAGATAAAAGTGAATTATGCAATTTAGGGAAATCACTAAAAATTTATTTTAAAAGTGCAATTGAGGGGTACCTGAGTAGCACAGTTAAGTGTCCGACTCTTGGTTTCGGCTCAGGTCATGATTTCAGGGTCCTTAAGACTTTCTCTCCCTCTGCCCTCTCCCCACTATACTTGCACACCCTCTATCTCTCTCAAATAAAGTGGTTCTTTTAAAGTGCAATTGATACACCAAAAGAGGAGATAGAATAGAATCATATAAAATTCTCAGTTAAAGCCACAGAAGGCCCAAAAAGGGGAAAAGAAATAAAGAACAAATGGCAATGAATAAAAAACATTCACAAACATGGTAGATTATTAAGCCAATTAAAAACTTGTCAGAGAATTAAAAAAAAATAGAGCCAACTACATTTTGTCTAAAAAATGCCTACTTAGGGGCGCCTGGGTGGCTCAGTCATTAAGCGTCTGCCTTTGGCTCAGGTCATGATCCCAGGGTCCTGGGATCGAGCCCCGCATTGGGCTCCCTGCTCGGCAGGAAGCCTGCTTCTCCCGCTACCATTCCCTCTGCTTGTGTTCCCTCTCTCGCTGTGTTTCTCGCTGTCAAATAAATAAAATCTTTAAAAAAAAAAAAAACGCCCACTTAAATATAAAGGCTTAGATTAAGTTACAAGTCAAAGGATGGAGAAAAACATACCACATTGACATTGATTTAAAAAAAAAAAAGATGGAGTAGCTATATTAATTTCAGACAAAGCAGACTTTCGAAATTCCTTGTTTATCAGTAAAAAAAGAGGGATATTTCATAATAAATAATAATGCAATGATACCATAAGGAAAATATAACAATCCTAAACATATCTATATCTGACAAAAGAAGACTGAAGTACAGGGCAAAAACTGATAGAACTGAAAGTAGAAACAGACATTTCCATTATTATAACTGGAAACTTCAACACCCCTGTCAGTACTTGATAGATCTAGCAACCAGAAAATCACTAAGGATATAGTTGAGCTAAATGCTATTAATCAACTTGATCTGACATTTATAGAATACTCTATTCAACAACAACAGAATATACACTCTACTTATTACATGAAATGTTCAACAAAATAGACATGTTCTGGGCCATAAAACACACCTTAACATATTTAAAAGAATAAAAATCATGCAAAATATGTTCTCAGACCATAATGGAATTAAACTAGAAATCACTAACAGAAAGATAAGGAAAACCCCTGGAAATTAAACAACATACTTCTAAATAATCCATAGGTCAAAAAAGTCGAAAAATAAGTTTTTAAAATATTTTGAATTAAAAATGGAAATACAACTTATCGAAATTTGTGATACAGTAAAGCAGGTTTACAGAGAAATTTATAGCACTAAATGAACATATTAGAAAAGACAAATGATGTAAATTCAGTAAGATGAACTTTCACTTAAGGAAACTAGAACGAGAAGAGAAATATAAACCTAAAGCAAGCAGATACCATCATCATCATCATCATCATCATCATCATTGTAACAATCAACGAAACTGAAAAGGAAAACAACAGAAAATACAATAAAACCAAAATATGGTTCTAGGTTTCCTAGGTTTCCCAAGGGAGAAAACACAAATTACTGATATCAAAAATGAAACAGGAGTCTTGACTACTGACCCACAGACATTTAGAAAGTGATAAAGAATTCTGTAAACAACCTTATGCCCACCAATATGGTAACTTAGGTAATGGAGCCAGTCCTTAAAAATATATAAACTACCAAAAATCATACAAGAAGTAAAAGATGACCTGAATAGTCCTATATCTTTTAAAGAAATTGAGTAAGAATTAAGCTTTCAAAAAAAGAGAGCACCAACCTCAGGTTGAATTCTATCAATTCTCCACAATCTCTTCCAGAAAAATGGAAGAAGATTTCCTAACTCATTTTATGAGGCCAGCATTAACCTATTACCAAAATCAGATGAAGATATCCAAGTAAGGAAAACTATAAACCAATATCTCTCAAGAACATACATGTAAAAATCTTCAACAAAATACTAGCAAATCCAATCTATCAATGTTTAAAAACAATTATACACCAAAACAAGTGGAATTAGTCCAGATACTCAAGAATGATTGAACAGTTGAAAATCAATGTCACACACATATCAACAAGCTAAAGAAAAATCATATGATCATATGCATTGATGCAGCAAAATCATTTGACAAAATCCAGCACCCATTCATGATTTTTTAAACTCTAAGCAAACTAAGAGTACAGGGTTGATGAAGAACATCTACAACAAATCCACAACTAATGTTATACTTAAGAGGAAAGACTGGGCACTTTTCTCCTTAGGTCAGGAACAAGGCAAGGATGTCCCCTCTCACCACTCTTATTCAACAGTGTACTGCAATTCCTAGCTAGTGCAGTAAGCCTCCCCACCACCCCGCAAAGAGAAAAAAGAGAATCACTGATACACTATTCTTATTATAGAGTAGTGACTTATTATAAAGTTTGTTATAGGGGCGCCTGGGTGGCTCAGTCGTTAAGCATCTGCCTTCGGCTCAGGTCATGATCCCAGAGTTCTGGGATCGAGCCCCGCATCGGGCTCCCTGCTCTGCAGGAAGCCTGCTTCTCCCGCTACCACTCCCTCTGCTTGTGTTCCTCTCTCGCTGTGTTTCTCTCTTAAAATCTTAAAAAAAAATCTTAAAAAATTTTAAACTAAAATCTTAAAAAAAAAAAAAAAAGCTTGTTATAATAAGCTCTTGACTTATTATAAAGCTACAATAACCAAGACAGTGTAGTATTGGAGAAAGCAGAGAAACAGACCAACAAAACAGAGTCCAGAAAAAAGATTCACACATACATAGTCAACTGATCTTTGACAAAGGTGAAAAAGCAATTCAATGGAGAAAGGATAGTTTTTCCAACAAATGATATTGCAACCGGATGTCCACATGCAAAAAAATGAACATAGACAGACCTTAAACCTTTCACAACATTTAAGTCAAAAGGCATTACAGGCCTAAATGTAAAATGCAAAACTGTAACATTTCTAGAAGAATACATAGAATAAAGTCCAAGTGACTTAGGGTTTGGCAATGACTTGCTAAATACACCACCAAAAGCATGATCCATTAAAAAAAAAAAAAAGGTAAGTTGGATTTTATTAAAACTAAAAACTTCTCTAATGAAAGACACTATTAAAAGAATAAAAAGACAAGCCGCAAATGGTGGGGAAATATTTGCAAAGCACATATCAGATAAAAAACTTGTGTCTAAAATTCAAAAAGAATTCTTTAAATTCAACAATTACAAAATGGGCTAAAGACATGAACAGACATCTCACTAAAGATGCACAAATAGCAAATAAACATCTGAAAAGATGCTCAATCACCTCACACCCGTGAGAATGGCTGTTATTAAAAAAAAAAGAAAAAGAAACAAGTGTTGGCGAGAATGTGGAGAAAAGTGCTGTGCATTGTTGGTGGGGACGTAAACTGAGGTAGCCACAACGGGAAACAGTTATGTCCTCAAAAAACAGAACTACCATATGATTCAGCAATTCCACTTCTAGGTAGCTATCCAAGGGGGGAAAAAAACACTAACTCAAAAAGATATATGCACCTCTATGTTCACACTGCAGCATTATTTACAATAGCCAAGACATAAATAACCTCCGTGTCCATTAATGGACAATGATTTAAGAAAATGTGGTATACAAACACAATGGATTATTCAGCCATAAAAAGAATAAAACTTTGCCGCCATTTGCAACAGCATGGATGGACCTTAATGGCATTATCCTAAATAAAATGTCAGAGACAGAAAGATAAATACTACATGATCTCACTTATATGTGGAATCTTAAAAAAAAAAAAAGAAAGAAATCTGAACTAGAACAGATTGATGGCTGCCAGAGGCTGGGGAGAAAGACAAATGTGGTGATGGACGGTGAATCATTAAGTTGCATGCTTGAAACTAATGGTGTTATATGTCAATTATATCTCAATTAAAAAAAAGCTCAACATCATTTGTCACTAGGGAGTTGTAAATTAAAACGACAATGAGATACCACTACACACCTGTTAGAATAACTAGTATCCAAAACACTAACAAACACAAAATGCTGGTGGGGATGTGGAACAGGAACTCTCATTCATTCCTAGTGGGAATCCGAAATGGTAATAGGCAATGTGAAAGACAGTCTGGCAGTCCAAAGAAAGTTGAACATAGGCTTAACGTATGCTCTACCAATAACACTCCTAGGTACTTACCCAAATAAGTTGAAAAGTCTACAAAAAACCTGCATACAAACAGTTCTAGCAGCTTTATCCATAATTGTCCCAAACTGGAAACAATCAAGAAGTCTTTGAATAGGTGAATGGATAAGCACACAGAGGTACCACCATACAAAGGAATATTACTTAGTGATAAAAAGAAATATCTCTGAAATCAAGAAAAAACATGGAGGGAAACATGTTGCCAAGTGAAAGAAGTCAGTCTGAAAGGGCTATATATTGCACGATTCCAACTATATGACATTCTGGAAATGATAAAACTATAGAGACAGTAAAAATAGCAGCAGTTTCTAGAGGCTGCAGGGTCTGGAAAGGAAGAGATGATTAAGTGGAGCCCCGAGCCTTTTTAGGACAGCAAAACTTATTCGTTATGATCCTGTAATGGTGGATAAATGTCATTATACATTTCTCAATATCCACAGAACAAAGAGAGAACCCTAATGTAAACTATGTACACTAATTAATAATGTATCAATACCAGTACTTCAATTCTAACAAACGTACACTACTACCAGATGTTAATAGCAGGAGAAACTGGAGGTAGAGATGGATAATATGGGAATTCTCTGTACTATCTCTGTTCCATGTTTCTATAAACCTAAACTTCTCTAAAAAATAAAATCCATTAACTTTTTCCTTAAAAAAAGTACACTGTCTCCTTGCCAAAAACAACTGATATTTAGTATAGCTTTAACTTAAATCACAGGTATGAGGAAGGGATAAATTGCAGAACTTATTAGAAAAGGGATAAGTGAAGAGAAAAGAATTGCCTCTAGTTATACAAACTTTCTCAATTACCATCAAATGGGGGAAATTAAAATTTTCTTCTTTCAACAGATTAATATTCTAATTTATTCATTTCAATCTGCCTTAATCACATCTTAACTGATGCTTAGGAAAAGGAAATGCATACAAGTCTGCAGTACTTTCTGGGCTGATATTTTCCTACTTCTTAACAAACTTGACACCTTCGATTTAATTTCTATTATATAATCCACCTCCTTCAAGGTCCTTCAACCTATTCTGCTTTTGAGCTTTCTAATACAAGAATTGAACAACGTATACAAGCTGTGGCAATGATGGGGCCATTGTTAAATTCTTAATCTTCAGAAAAGGTTAAGTTATGCCCCCTAGTGAATTCCCAAGGAATTTCATTAATAATTCACTGATTTCCAGGGCAGTCTTAAATGTCAAATGTATCATCTGAATAGAAAATCAATGATTTTTTTCCAAAATTACTACATAAAAATATTCATTTACACAAAATGTTTATGTCTTTTTGTGTCTCCAGAGGATCTAATTTTCATAAGGCAAGCCATGGTGATCTCTAATGGTAACACTGGTCCAGAATCAACATGGTCCCACCTCCAACCCCTTCTCTTCTGGGTCTGGCAGGTGTTATTACATTGCAATGGAATAATGCAGCCTTTGCAATCAGAAAGATCTGAGTTTCAGCCCTTTCCGGCATTATTTTATTTAGATTTTTCCTCATCCTTAAAGTGGGGTTAATTATACTTTTATACTATAGTATTTCTGATGATGAAATGAGATAAAATATGTTCAGTATCTGCCATTTAGTATGCTATAACAATAATTGGTTCTAGTTTTCCTTCTTTGCCTTCTCATCTGTTGACCTGGCCAAATTAAGTCCATATTCTTCCTTCATCTAAAGCTTTATCATTATTCCACTTGGGTGACCCATGTAAAATTCCAGCTTGATTAACAATGGATTCCACCTTGAAGTCACCTAATATTTCTCCACAACTGAAATCCTGAAACTACACTATCACAGTCTCTACAGCCTCTTCTAATACAGCCTTCACTCCCTTCCTATCTGGACTCTACTTCCGGGGCTGTACTCTAACCTACCTTCTTTTTTCTTTCAAATCTAACAGCTCCTCCTGGTTTCATTCAAAAGTCTTTAGCCAGCCTCAATTTTCCTGTGCATTACTTGAATTATTACTTTGTCCATCTGTAAATACCAGCCCACAAAATCTAATCCTAAGCTAGTCCAACTGTTTTTCCTACAACTTTATCTCGTAGCTGAGCACTAACAAAAATCACACAATTGAGTAAATTAGGGCCCAGCATACACTGAGGGTACCTCATCTTATTTCAGATAGGCTGTGAATGTTGTGACAACTCACAGTGGTTCCTGAACCAATCAGCTTCCTCTCCCTTTCCTTTCAATGACCATTCCACACCTTTCCCAATCTCTTCAAACCTCCTACTTTATTTTCAGCCCGTGATAAAATAGAAAAGATATATAAAATCATATCTCTGTTTAAAACTCTGCAATTTCTCTTAGAGTAAAAGCTTAAGTCTGTAATTATAATCATCTACAATACCTCACAAATCTCCTCCCTTTTCTTCTCTGAATGCATCACCTACTCTGTCACTCTGTCACTCTCACTCTGCTCCAGCAACACTGGCCCCTCCTTTGCAGCTTTTCCATCATGTTAAAAAGGCCACTGTAAGAATATTGCACTAGCTGTTCCCTCGGCTTGGAATAGTCTTTCTCTAGACGTCTGCACTTCTTTTACTTCCTATGAGTCTTCTTTCAAATGGCATCCATCCCATGAGGTACGCCTTGACTACACTAAGAGGATGCAGAGAAAGGGAAACCCTCTTACGCTGTTGGTGGGAATGCAAGTTGGTGCAGCCACTTGGAACACAGTGTAGATTCCTTAAGAAATTAAAAATAGAGCTACCCTATGACCCTGCAATTGCACTACTGGGTATTTACCCCAAAGATACAGATATACTGCAAAGAAGGGCCACATGTACCCCAATGTTGATAGTACCAATGGCCACAATCACCAAACTGTGGAAAGAGCCAAGATGCCCTTCAACAGATGAATGGACAAAGAAGATATGGTCCATGTATACAATGGAATATTATGCCTCCATCGGGAAGGATGAATACCCAACTTTTTTATCAATGTGGATGGGACTGGAAGAGATTACACTGAGTGAAATAAGTCAAGCAGAGTGAGTTAGTTATCATATGGTTTCACTTATGCATGGAGCATAAGGAAAAACATGGAGGACATTGAGAGAAGGAAAGGAAAGGTAAATTGGGGAAAATTGGAGGGGGAGATGAAATATGAGAGACTGTGTGGACTCTGAGAAACAAACTGAGGGTTTTGGAGGGGGGATGTGGGGGGTTGGGTGAGCCTGGTGGTGGGTATTGAGGAGGGCACACATTGCATGGAGCACTGGGTGTGGTGCATGAACAATCAATCTTGGAACACTGAAAAAATAAAATTAAATTAAAAAAAAAAACAAAATAAAATCACAATACCACTTCTAATCCTCCCTTCCGAACACCCCAATCTTCCTTATCTTGCTCTATTTGTTTCTTTTTTCATAGCAGTTATCTTCTAACATTTTATAAAATTTACTTATTGTGTTTACTACTTAGTGGTCCCACAAGAGAGACAAACCTATCCCCCTCTTCCCTTTAAAAATGAACCGGTTATTAGGGGTGAATTTTCTCAACTTTAGCCTTCTCACTTCCAAAGTTATCTGCACCCACACCCATTTCAGAATCCCTTAACTCCTTCCTCAGAAAAGAAACTCAATCCTCCACCTATGTTCTAGATCTAACCTCTTCCTGTCTTTTCCAAGACTCTGCTCAACCACATTTTCCTTGTATTTCTCTACTGCCATTCTCCTTCCTGTACTTCAACAGCCCTCTCCTCTGGCTTCTTTCCTTCAGCATATAAGAAATGCCATTAAGAAAACAGGTCTTTCTGGGGCGCCTGGGTGGCTCAGTCGTTAAGTGTCTGCCTTCGGCTCAGGTCATGATCCCAGGGTTCTGGGATCGAGCCCCGCATCGGGCTCCCTGCTCGGCAGGAAGCCTGCTTCTCCCACTACCATTCCCTCTGCTTGTGTTCCCTCTCTCGCTGTGTTTCTCTGTCAAATAAATAAAATCTTTTTTAAAAAAAACAAAAAAAACCCAGGTCTTTCTGTAATATCTGCTCAATTTCCCATTATCCTCATTGTATTTAGGGATCCCTAGTTCAGTGGCAGCAGTTTCTGCTATAATTTCTGACCCAGAGAAGAGCAATCACAAAGTTCATAGATGGTAGGGCTCCCTTCATAAATTTACTTCTCACTGTCATGGTGAAAGGTATCTCCTCTAGACTCTCCCAGAGCACGTGAGCTGATGAATCCACTCTACCATTCCAATCTCCCTAGGCCTTTGGATCCCTTCCTCTACCAAGGCAGGTCTGGTATTTTAACTTCATGAAGCATGGGTCACCTTTTGGTCCCAGCTTCAGCCAACTAACCAAACTGTCAGAAGCCCTTCCTAATCCCTCAAGCTGTAATAGTGAATCCAGAATCTTTGCTTAGTGGCCCCTATATCAATAAATTTGGCCTGGTCCAACTTTATCTTCCTTTCCCCATTATCCCACCTCTAAATATCCAATCCCACAAAATGTCCCCAGATTTCTATGTGTATAAATAAAAAAAAAATCATGTGGTTTTTAGAGTGCAACACACCTCTTCATGGGACACATTTTGTAGCTTCCCTTTGAGGGCCTGTTAGGACTTGAGTCTAGTAGCAAAAAAATAGTAGGGGTAGTTCTTAGGGAGAATCAGCTATGTCTTGCAAGGCAAATTCCTCTGGGAAGGCCATTACAGGTACTTCACACAAAGCACGGTTAAGTTCTCACAGAGAAGTGGAAGTGCTACTTTTTCTGGCAAAAACAGGGCATTAAAACTTAGGGGTTCAGTACCCCATTCCAAATTTGAGGATTGCATTCCTTCTCAATGTCCCCATTTTAACAGCCAATACTCTGTTAGATGGGGGATTCGTTTTGCATTGTAATTCAACCATTTCGCAGGACTCTGGGTTTGGTTTTCAGCAATCTCAGCTCTGCATCTACAGGAGATGAGTTTCTTTAGGGCAGACATAAAAACTTTCCGGTTATTTACACAGAGCTTGAGCTGAGAATCTGAAGACCTGAGCTCATCCTTTTCTTTCCCCTCTCTCCAGCATAGTTAGCAGCTAGCAGTCAGCAACCAGTCAGTTTCATTATACTTGGTAATTTGACAAAAATGTTTTAAGTCATCAAATATGTGATCATACCATCAAGACCCTTATCTTTTATAAATACTTGCATATGATGGTAATGTTCTGCATTTTGCATATCTCTATTGCCACATCATATCATGGGCTATGGGTACCCTTTTCACCACTGTAAACAGTCATTAATTAGTGCCTTTAGATCCAATTAGGGAACTAATTCCAAGAACACCACACCCAATTCAGAAAATTCACCTTTAAGAATCTGTTCCTCTAGAACTACTCTCAGCACCAAACTCTGAATCAGACAAGTTTCTCCAGAGATACAAAACCAATAGGAAAAAATATGTCCATACATCCTTATTTGTCGTTAGGTTTATCTGCATTTAGGTAAATGGATATTTATTTCTATGTATTAGAAATCTATTATTAGATTACTTATCTAAATAGATAGATATTGAATTTAAGCAACTGGCTCACAAAACCGTGCGGGCCAGCAACTCCGAAATGTATAGGGCAGATCTGCAGGTTAGAAACCGGCAGAAATCAACACTGTGGGCTTGAGGAAGAATTTTTTTCTTCTTGAGACACTTCAGTTTAAAATTCAGGCCTTCACTTGATAGGATGAGGCCCACCCACATTATTGAGGGTAATCTCCTTTACTTAAAGCAAACTGATTGCAGATGTTAAGCACATCTTAAAACACTGTCACAACACCTGGATTAGTGTTTGATTCTATTTAATCAATCACAAAAAGCTACATAGTATAGCCTAGTCGAGTTGACATATAAAACTAAGCATCACACGTAATGAACTCAGATTTCCCAACTAAATCTTACTTTCAACTATGCCAAAAATTTTTTGGACAAGAATATCTTATGTGCTCCAAAAAGGCAGTAAAATTCCAGTAGGACCACTTTGGTGAGTGGACTGGGGGGAATAGTCCTTCTTCCAAGGCTAGAAAAACAAATCTCCCATAAACCACTTCTCTCCTACCTCCAAGAACACAACCATGCTTAGGAAGCTATAAGATTGTATCCATATTTAAAAAATTTTTATGTTTCAAAAATGTGATCTTCAGCTGCACAACAGAAATCACACTTCTGAGTACTATCACTTTGGAAACTAATGACTTAAAAGAAGGATGTCATCTACTGAATCTGTTGCTTACCTTTACTTTGGAAAACTCACAAGTTACTACTCATTTTCTCACACTCACAAAAGTATAATCCAAAGCACCCTGGGTGAATAATGAGCCAAATAATCAAAACAGTACATAAAGAAATCTTATAAATGGACTGAAATAAATCCTGTTATGTCCTTTAAAAAAAAAGAATTTTAAAAACTTTTCTTGGCAATTCATTCATTCACTAAGTACCCAGGTGTGCCAGGCACTGTTCAAGGCACTCATTGAACAAAATGATGATCTCTGCCTTGCTGGAACTCACATTCTAGCAGGATAACATCTTCATAAAGTTATTTTCTCTCTAAACATAATAACCCAAGCATTAGGAAGTATCTAGAAATTTTCTGAAAATGTACTATATGCGAGCCAACTTCCAGTTCTGAGGCTGGTCTTCCAGTAGGCACTATTTCATTATTAGCATAGATTCTGGTCTCTAGAGCCAGCCTGCCTGGGTCCAAATCCTAGCTCACTACTTCCCAGCTGCTTGACTTTGGCCAAGTTACTTAATCCTCATCTATAAAATCATCACCATCATCATCATCATCATCATTGCAACTACTCCACTGGATTACATAAGAATTAAATGAGTTCAAATATGTAAAGCACTTAGTCTGGCACACGGAAGGTACTAAAATATTAGCTATTGTTTTAATTCAATTTTCAGAAAACTAGGTATTACTCAAGCAATAAAGGAGGAAAATAACATTAACAGTAATTTAAAAACATTTTTATCTGGCCCATGCACTCCTTCCATTACTACACATCCAAGAGTTCTTCTCAACTCAAACTGCATGACTTTCAGTTAAGTTTGATAAAAATCCTACCATGTGATCTCTATATATCTCATGCATAACATTAATTCATGGTGAAGTTTACATAAACACAGTTATGAGGCTTTTAGTCTAATGAAAAAATTTCTTAAAAATTAAATTCATTTTTTCCAAAATTACAACAGCAATTATCTCAAGAAACTTTAGCATCAGAACCAGCAAATATGTGCTTTGTCATCGCTTAGTTCTAGTGGATGGATATGTATATAGTGCAATCTCTAGGACCTATACCTTTGCAGTTGTCAATATTCATGAACTGAAATTAATTCTCAATACAGCTCATTGCATATAACAGAAAGTACAGGCACAGTCATTTGAAATTGATGGCTCATCCTCATTTGTTAAAAATAGGCCTCATTCTTGGTCCAAAGTTTATAAAGGGTCAACAACCTCAGAAAGGTTAATGTCCACAACTTGGAAGTAACTCGATTGTAATCCACAGACTGCAAATGTTGCCATTCTCAACGCGAAGTCTCACTAATATAACTACCCACTGATAAGTAGGTAGGCCAATAAAACGTTTGCAAAACTGCTTTAAATGGGATCAATTTTGGTAAAGAATTCAAGGTGAACTGTAAATCTAATCATGCCCTCTTTTAAACTGTAAATCGAATCACGCTGTTTTTACGCTATTAATGTGGAGGCGCTGAGGCACAACAACGTTAAAATGAACACTCATCAATAACCTTAGTTCACAAATATAGTTTTGACCCTATGTCTCGGGATGAAAGACCTGAACTATGGAGCTTCCAAGTTTCAGTACAGTAAGTGCCTTGGATTCTCTAGTGGAAATCTGAAGGATGGACAAAGTGTGTTTTCTCCCCCAACCATCCCATACGAAAGTCCAGCCAACACAAAATAACAATACTGTAGCGTTTCTCAAGAACAGGGATGGGCTATCCCCTCCCTCCAGAATCTGACAAATGAAAATGGCTTTCTTGAAGGGAGGTATGGCACAGATTACCAAATACAGCAGTAAAGAAAGACCTGCCAGTTCCTAGGATGTTGCTCATTTTAAAACAACTCCGAGGACAGGGCCTCCCAGGTTCCCCCCCCAGCCCCCCAACCCTCAGCCATCTTCTGACGTAGGGAAGAGCAGAGGGTGAAAGGTTACAAAGCAGAAAGCTGAAGAACAGTCCCCCCAAATGGGATTTGCCGAGCCAAAGGCCTGCGAGAGAAGGGCGGGGGTGACCTCTTTCGGCCGCCAGAGGTGGCGGGCGAGAGAAGGTGGAGAGCCCCGGCCCCGCGGACGGATTCCCCCGCGTAGCCTAAGGAACGCTCGGCGAGGTGCACGTGTCCGCTTCGCGCCCTGGTTCTGCTCCCCGAGGTGCACCGGGGTTGAAGGTGCCCTCTCGACCCTCCCACCCTGCGCAGTTCCTTAGAGGTCTTGGGCCCTGGCTACCTCGTAGGAGATTGAGGCCACCGCCGTTTCTCGCCGCGCAGGCCGAAAGACAACTCTTCTGATGCCACGGCGGTGTCACTCAGGAGAGTGACCTGATCGAGCGTGGGTCAGGGTGCCGCAACTCCTGGGGCTCAGGCAACTGCTCGCTCCCCGCCCCTAACGCCGGCACCCCTACCCGGGCCCGCCAGCCGCGCCCACTAACAACGTGCTTGCCACTGCCCGTGCGGCTCCGCGCGTCCCTCAGCGGGCCCCCGCGCGCGGCACGACGGGACTCGTAGTTCCGGCGCGAAGGTCGAGCGATCCTCCATTCGCAGCCGAGAGCGGAGTCACGTGACCCGACCACTCCCCGGAAGTGGCGTAACAACACACGCGTGGCGCTGACCGCCGCTTCCGCAAACAGAACCGTGGATGGTTGTGTCGGTAAGTGTGGTGTCTGGAACCCTGGCCATTCTTTTTTGTGTTTAGTCCCTCTGTCGCCCTCGCGGTAGAGGGGACGCTCCAACTCCTGACGTGAGCCCACTTCGCGTTAGTCCTGTTCCTTCAGTACCATTCGCTCGAGGTTTATTGTGCGCCCAACCCGAAGCTAAGTGGGCAGTACTTGTGGGAGTCGGCGGGCTCTGTCGTTCTGTCGTTCTTTCAGACTGAGCGAGCCGGGGTTGGGGCCAGCCCTAAAAGCTGTCTCAGGCCGCATCTCAGCGGTGCTGAGAAGGTAGGCTGGCGGAGGGATTGTCGGATCCGAAGAAGCGCCTGTGTTGTCTTGAGCGGCGGATCAGAAACGTGAGCCGGAGGTTTAGTAAGAGCTAGGCCGCGCCAGTGACGGAAAAGGGTCATCTTGGCTGAAGATTTCCTTTCTCGCCTCTGTTGCGTCCTCTTAGGCCTCCCAAGTTGACCCCCGTCTAACTGATGGGTCAGAGTGTAGAGGTTATCCTGCTTGAGGTTACGTCTGGGGGTCCTGGGGGCTCGGTCGTTCTCTGAGAAACTGAAATGATGGAGACGTGGCCTGCTTCAGAAGTGTGACTGGAAAGCCAGGTCGAAATGCCTATTTGGATATTTAATGCATTTCCATCTCTTGTCAGTTTAATCATTACATGAGCTCCTTTCCTTGAGGATTCTGAGGGTCAGCGCTCTTTAGTTTGGAGTTTATTCATTATTGCACTTTGATTCCCAGTTTTTAACCTTCTTACCTATTTCTGCGCTCCTTTGAAATTTGTGTGGTTTATTCTGACCGAATCGATTATGTTTTTTATGACATCCCACCTGTGGTGATAGAGTTGCCTAGACATTTGATAATTCGGTGGCCAGTGTTACTACATAATCATTTCAAATGGTTATACTGAAAATTACATTTCTGGGGTTTTGGGGGTTTTGAGTTTTTTTTGGTTTTGTTTTTTTCCCTCTGATTCAGTTTTTCCTAGTTTGGCATGTCTTGGTATTTTGTTGTCTACACCTTGGGTAGTGAAAGCTAATATCCCTTGAAACCCTTCCTGGTTTATAATGACTTGTTTTTACCCATTCCCTTAAGCAACTTCACTTCTTGTTCCATTTCTTCACTCAAAAGACTTTTCCCCCACCTTTTCGTAACTTCCAGGTTTTCAATTTGCCAAGTCTCACCAATTTTTGGACTTTCACTCTCCCTTCATTTGGTTTGAATAAAACTGACTAACATTTTAAAAGTAGTATGTAGATTGTAAGCTTCTTGAAGACTAACCACCTAGTGCCCTCTATAGTAAAATTGTCAAACGACCTAATAAGTTTCTGTCCCATAGTTTACTTATTTCTCTCTCCCTTCCATTTTACACATAGGCCTATGAATGTCTGAAGGAGACTTAATAGTCATTAAGTTCCAGACTGGGTCTTGAAACTTCTTGTCCAAAGCTATTTCTACTGTCTTCACTTTCTAATTCTGGCACCCGTTATGAAATAAGGATTTCAGAAGTTAACTGTAGGTTCTCAGATTTTTCTTGTTCTTGGTGCTCTTACTCTCTGGTTGTTTTTTTGTTTTTTGTTTTTTTTTTCAGTATTACTAGGTCAAAAGAAATACCCAGCAGTTTCACTTAGTGAGTAGTTTAGTCCAAAGAATTTAGTATTTATGTCTTAGTAATGACTTAAAAAATAATACACAAGTTGAAAGGAAAAAATGTTTGTGTTAATTCTTAGTTAACCATGAGTGTTTACTAATGGGGTCTGTACCTGTTGGGTACTGTACAATTTCTCAAGCTTTGAAATCAGATTTGACATTGTCAACTTCATTTCCTGTTTCACATTGATTTCCTGTGGTTCCATCAAAATCTCAGCTTCACAAGTTCTGATACCATTGAAAGGAATGTTGTGCAATCTAATCAGTTGAAACTGTGCTCTATTTGAAGCTGTATTTGTGATATCTTCCATACGTCAGATATCAGGGTTTCCCTTAAAATTTTAAAATATCCTCCTGTGCCTGTACAAGTTTGTTAGAGTGTCCAGCTTACAATTTGAGAACCAAGACTATAAAATAAGGATCAGAATAGAAATGGAACTAGTGCTTGTGTGATAACCACCACCCCCAACTTATCAGTTTCAATGCCAGTAATGACTTTTATGGATAAGATTGTGTGTATGTTTAGGGATTATAATTAGTGCTTCCATATTAGTATTTTCAGAGATTCATCTGTAACATCTGTTAATGTTTTCAGTGTTCTCTCTATAATGAGATTTTTTTAAAACTCCTAGTTGATTAATGAAATTAAGTGGCTAGCTTCTGTGGTTCAAATTGCTTTTAAATGAATAAATTTTAAAAAATTGTTTTAAAGTTTTAGTGCTAGTGTTTACAAGTAATATCAAATTTTTGCCATTCCAGTGTTAGTTCATGAAGTTTTACCATCTATTTAAGTAATCAAAAATGGAAAATTCTGCAAAAGCAGAGGAGTGTGGAAAGATCTCTCTTGAAGAGGCAAAAGCATCAGTAGATTTGGAAACAGAATCTTCATTCGGTATTAATGAAAACACAACCACTCCTGGGACTGGGCTTTCTGAAAAGGCTCCTATCTGTGGACAAGTAGACACACCAAAAAAGAGAAAGATGGAATTTGAAGATGACCTTGTAAAGGAAAGTTCTAGTTGTGGGGAAGATACTCCAACCAAGAAAAGAAAACTTGATGCTGAAATTGTCCCAGAGGAAAAAGGTTCTGGTGATGATGAAGGCATTTCAAGGAAAAGAAGATTGGAAACGGATGATTTTCCAAAAGATGAACCTTCTACTGGAGACGGGACGCAGAAAAAGAGAAAAATAGAACTTGAGGATGTTCCTGAAAAGCAAAAAGTATGTCGAATGTATTTCTGTTATTCATAATGGAATGTGTCATTGAAATGTGGAGCTGTTGTGAATATTTTTTACTTAATCTAAAACCTTAAGAATGTTATATTTGTAATAGATAATGTCTTAAGATAAAGTAGGCTTTTAACTCTTGTAATTTAGTTGCTTTTATTCAGGTGAAACTTCTGCTCATTGAGACAAGTTTTGTTTTGTTGCTTAAGAACTCTTATTTGACCAGAAATTTGAAAGCTAGTTTTTATAGTTTGCTTTTTCTCAGTGTTTTAAAAAAGACAAGTGTTAATTTCTAGTTGATATACTTTTTTCCCTTTTTTATTATATGTTCATCACTTTGTGTCAGAAATAGTAGAGATTGTGACTTAAAAGATAAATTTCAACATTACACTCAGCCTTAATGTGATTCCTTTAACTATATTGTTTCCAGCTTCTCTTTGGGGTAGTTACATAAGCCTGATATTTAGGATGGATAGTATAGAACAAGGAACAGCAAGTTATTTTCATCTGGGAATACCATATAATGAAGGAATGTGAGGCAGAATATGAATTTGAATGGAAGGAGTACTTCAGTGAATGAGTTAAAATTCTGGCATCAGTCCTGAAGAGTAAAGTGTTAGGCCAGGCTTTTGTCATTAGTATGGTGTGAATCCTTGTAACAGAGAGGAGCTTATATTGTATACGCAGTTTTCAAACTTTACCAGCAGCAGGACCCTTTTTTCCAAGTAAAAATATTAAACCTGATACATAAGATAGGTAAAAGATGAAGCACGTTGGTTGAACAGAGAAGTGTGGGAATTTGAAGCCCTTTACCTACTGTGGCATTTTTACAGAATGCTTGGTGTCTTAGGTAGGTAACACAAATGGAAATCATTGGAATAGATTAAAAGAAAAAACAAAACAAAAAACATTGACCCAAACATAACAAGTCCTAATTCTTTTGTGTGTGTTACCTCATTTAATGTTTACATCAATTTTATATAATAATATAATAAGTATAATTTATTCCTATTTTATTCTCTTGTTGGAACCCAATCCACTGACTGACATTTATTGAATTGAATAAATCAGAACTCTGGAAGAGTACTGGTTTTATTAAGACATTGACACCAAAATTATACAGATGAAAGATCAAGATGAAAATTTTAAACCAAGAGATGTTTTAAAAATAGGGAACAGGGGAGAACAAATCTTATGTGTGATTATAATTAGTAGGATTTCTGTCATCAATGCCACTGCTTATTGAAGCTTACCAATTTCGTTAGTATTTTATCCTTATATAGGTCAGATGCTCTTTTAGCTTATTTTTGCCAGGTTCTGATCCTTAATTTTGTTCCATTCTCTTATTTTCAGAACTTAGAAGAGGGACACAGTTCAGCAGTGGCTGCCCACTATAATGAACTACAGGAAGTTGGTTTGGAGAAGCGTAGCCAAAGTCGTATTTTTTACCTAAGAAACTTTAATAATTGGATGAAAAGCGTCCTCATTGGTATGATTGATTGATTTTTGATTTAAAGTTTGGAGTTTTCATTTCAGCTTATGTTTCATTTTTTTTCCCAAATGATTATTCCTATGCTAAGCTTTTAAGTCTTAAATTCCTATTCATTTAATTACCAGGTCTTGACTTCGTAGAACAGGAGCAAAAATTAAAACTAGACCTTCAAGATAATTCTTTTCATATTTACTTTTGGACTACATAAGATATTCAACTTTTTCGAGCCAGCATTTTATTTATGGAAACTCATCTTTAAAATTAAAATGGAGTCAGTGGTGGAAATATGATTCAGAATATATTTATTGCTTTGTGTATCTAGTATATTAAATAGTCGGATTCCTTATGTGAGTTTAAGGAGTATTGTTTTTTTTTTTTAGATTTTATTTATGTATTAGAGAGAGAGAGAGAACACAAGCATGGGGAGTGGCCGGAAGAGGGAGAAGCAGGCTCCCCGCTGAGTATGTGGAACTTGAGGGAAGGCAGATGCTTAACAATTGAGCCACCCAGCTGTCCCAAGTTTAGAGAATTTTTAGAAGCCAGTGGGTTTTGAAGTTTTTCAAAGTAAGGTTTGGGGTGGTTTTGTTTTTTTTAAAAGCAAGCCTCAGAAAAAGGATGCTTTCGTGATTACACTAGAAAGAATAAAGTGCTAAATTATGGGTACTTTCTACTAGTTTTGATGATAATTTACTAATTTTTATTTTTCTTATTTATTTTTAAAGATTTTTAAAAATAATCTCTATACCCAAAGTGGGGCTTGAACTTAAAACCCCAAATTGAAGAATCGCATGCTCTACAGACTGAGCCAGCCAGCTGCCCCAGTAATTTTCTTTTCTTTTTTAAAGATTTATTTATTTATTTATTTTAGAGGGAGAGTGAGAGAAAGACCACAAATGAGAGGGGGAAAGGAAGAGGGAGAGAGAATCTCAAGCAGACTCCCCTTGAGTGCAGAGCCTGAAACACGGCTCGAGCCCACAACCCTGAGACCATGACCTGAGCTGAAATTGAGTTGGATGTTTAATTGACTGAGCCATAGGAGCCCTAATAATTGACTAATTTTTAAAGATACATTATTCATTCTGAATAGTATTGGGAGTGGGAACTAGGCTCATTATTTCGAACACAGACTAATACTTTCTGTCTCACTTTGTTTTTAATATTTGTGTTTTATTACAGAAATATGACTTATTTGTCTCTGCTAGTTTTCAGCTAGGGTAATTGGATGTTGGGTCGTCAACCCCTCCCCTTTTATTTTTAAGACTAGTATTATGGCATTTTTCATCTATACTCCTAAGGTAATCTATGGACCCTTGTCCTAATTTCTTTTCCTTTTTCTTTTCCTCTTTTCCTCATCATCCTCAGTAATATAGATAACTTCTAGGGTATTTTTTTCTGATGTGTCATTTATTCATGTTTTTATTCATTGAATAAATATTCAGTATTCAAATATTCAAGGAAGTTCAGCCACATATTTCACATCATTCATTGTATTTTCATAATCAAGGAAACAGGTCATTTTCAAAAAGTCTTAAGTCAGACTTAACAAAAATTTTTTCTCTCCATATATTTGTGCTATTCTTTCCTCCTTCAGCTAATCCAGCAACTCTCTTAATGGGTGCTTTGCTGTCTGCACTTGTTTTCCTGGTCCTGATGTAATCGATGTGGTATATGCCAACCTCCCTTTCTGGGTTTTTTCCCTTTCTTTTCTCAATGCCCATTCTTTGTCATTCATTTTCTCTTTCTTGTTGGTACAGCTTAGTAACTGCTTGAGTACTATTCTTGAATGTGATAAAGGTATATTTGAATAATGTCTCCTGATGATTTTCCTTCTTACTAGTCTTACTGTGTGGAAATAAAGAGATTTTGCAATCGTTTCTTACTCATTCCATATTTGTTATGCTATTTTTTTTTTAAAGATTTATTTAGAGAGCACTTGTATGTGCTTGCATGGGTGAGGGAAGGGACAAAAGGAGAGGAAGAGAGAATCCTCAAGCAGATCCCCCACTGAGCATGAAGACTAACATCAGGCTCAATTCCAGGACCCTATATTATGACCTGAGCCAAAATCAAGAGTTGGCCACTTAACCACCTGAGTCACCTGGGCACTCTGGTTATGCTGTTTTTTAAAGGTTCATAGAGGAAAATTAAATATAGAACACTTGTGCTTCTGTTTGAAATTATTTTAATTATTTAATTCACTATGGACAATGAAAGGCAGAAATATTCATACAGAATTTTTTTTTTTTTTTTTTTAGACTTTATTTCTTTTAAGAGAGAGAGAACACAAGCCGGGGAGTGGAAGGCACAGTGAGAGGGAGAAACAGACTTTCCACTAAGCAGGGAACTCAACACTGAGTTCATTCCCAGGACCCCAAGACCCTGAGCTAAAGGCAGACGCTTAACTGACAGAGCCACCCAGGCTCCGTGAATATTTTAGCAGCCAAAATAGTACACACAAGAAATAGGAAGTGTTAGAGTAATAAAGACAGGAAGAGTAGATCTATGAATCAGTATTATATCAGGTTTAGAACTGCTGAATACTTCAGTTGTCTAAGAATACTAATATGCCTTTAACTGGTACATGAACCATTTGGCTATTGATGTATGGGGTCCTACTGATACTATTCGTTGGTTATTAATGTGATTTGGTAGATTGGGATGAAAGATTTCATTTTTTATTTTAGAATGTTTAAGAATTTTGGTCACAGTAAAATTAAGAGGTACGTGTAGTTTTTGGACTAGTTCTTATATTCCTTTTGGTGATAAGCCTGACATCTTTTATAAAAGTCAGGCACTCTTATGATCAGATAATTACTTTGAATTAGTTAGGTATATTATGAGCTAAATAATTAGTTTTTAGAAAAAAACTACAAAAATTATGAATAATTTTTTTTCTTATGAACAAGTGTTGAATCTTCTTGTATTAGAATTTAAAATGTCTGCTTTTCATCATTTAGTCAAATTCTAAAAGTAACCTTCAAAAACCTTTCTGTTTCTAAAATACCAGATGCATACTCTTTAGTCTATAATGCTGGAGGATCAGGTCAACTAACTCTTAGTCATATTTTGAAATGTTCACCTAAAGTAATGAGTTAATTGCATAAATGAACATGTAATAGTTTATAGTAATGTCAAGCAGATCGTAATAGGTTATTAGGTGTAACAACAGTTCATGCTGTAGTAAAAATGGACAAATGACAATTTATTTTGACATTTCTCTCTTTTAGGGGAATTTTTAGAAAAGGTACGACAGAAAAAAAAACGTGATATCACTGTTTTGGATCTGGGATGTGGTAAAGGTGGAGATTTGCTCAAGTGGAAAAAAGGAAGAATTAGCAAGCTAGTTTGTACAGGTAAGATAAATAATGACATGGGCAAGAATAATTTGTGATCAATCAGGTAATTGGAAAATAAACAGAATCTCAGTATCACATGACACTAAATTATCTTATAAGAAGATATCTGGGGCTGTGTTTGAGATGGGTGTGTTTTTAAGTGAGTTTTGAGATTTTACTGATGGTGTTACATAGTATAGTTAATGAGCCTGGGATAACTTGTCCTCCCTAAAAGGAAGGAAGTACTCAAAGATAGAGTCATGTTTAAAGCACAAACTTGAATCTTAAAACTTTTAGGATGATTTTATCATCAAAAAGAGTAGTGATTTCAGTGGATTGAAACACATCAAATAAAGGGAAAAAAACTCATTGTTCACCCTTGGAGGTTGCTAGGAAATTTATTCATCATTCTGCAATTCATAAATTAAGGGTTGGGGTATCTTCCTTACCCTATGTAAACTGGATTTCAAGGTGACCAAAAGATTGAAAAGAGAAATTCCACTTTATTAAAAAATCAGAAGAATAAGTGCAGTAGGAATGATGAAAATCACTATTTTCCATCCTTGATGAAATAATCGATCTAAGCAACAATCATTAAAAGTTGCTAAAGCTATTAGGTGAGAAAGGTTGATAGTAATTTAATAAGTGAATGAATCAAACACCTGAACCCACTGGTCAGCCTTAACACTAAAGTGGGACAAGGAGATGGTTATATTCTTCCAATGAGGTGAAGTGCATAGCACCACCTGTGAAGTTACCTAAATTAGTACTTCTCAAATTTTTTGGCTTTATAAACACTATATACCCTTATTTTTAAGATGAAGCACCACAGAAACATATTGTATATGTAGCTATAGCTATTGATTATAGAAATTAAAATTGAGGATTAAAATAATATTTTTATTCATTAAAACGTAAAGTTTAGTGAGAAGACTGGGACTTTAAAAATATTTTTCTAAATACCATTAAGAGTCTGGAATAATAGGAGACAACTGGGTTTTCATACCTCTTTCTGCATTCACTGTGTTGAGATGTGTCATTTGATGAGTAGTTGTAAAATGAAGGACTTTTTTAATAGTCCTTTCAGATAATTGAGCATATTCGTCTTTCATACTGTATCCAAACTGTAGTTCCTGAAAGGTAGTTGTAGTGTGGCATCTGAATCTGTGTCAGTGAAATTTTTGTATTCTGTTCTGTTTAAATCCATTCTTCTGTCTTGTGCTTTGAATGGATCTTTTGCCCTGCAAGATTTTGTAATGTTTGGAAAATAATGTTCACTAAAGTTATGCAGATCTTCTAAATGTTGACATCAAGAACTCACATTTTTTTAATGTGACCACCAATCAGAAAAGTTTTTAAGTATTGGGAAGATGCCCCGCCCATGGTGGTAGATGCAAGGGCTTCAAGTTGTAGGTCTTACTTGAAATCTCAAGTTTTATCATGGGTAAGAAATACTGTCCTTTATTTTTCTTGAAGTGAGAGGCTCACTTTGTTCATTTTCAAGAAAATGACTGCCAGATTATGAAGTCTGAATAACCAGTGTGTCTGTCAGTGCTTCTTTCAAGTGAAAACACTTGACTGTGGAAAAAAAAGTGGCCAGTGCAGCTCACAACACAGTCACGCCGGTCCTGTTGAGACTTTGTTAGGTAGCACAGATGTTCTGTTACTTTCCATTTCATTACACAGAATATTGAAAAAGCCAAGATTTAAGAAAATCAACTTGTACTGCTTTCTCAAGAACATTCTTGAATGAAATTGGGTTGGCTTTTTTTTTTCCATGCTAGTTTATAGTGGTGCAGAAGATATCAAGAATTATTTGTATCATTTGTTGCACTGCCAGCTTGTATTCATGATCATGTGCCAGCTTTACTTTCCAGTGCTTTTGCATCATCATTGCAAATCTCAACACAAGAAAAAGCAAGTCACTTTTTATTAAGAAAAAACAAACTTGAGGGGCACCTGGGTGGGTTAAAGTGGGTTAAAGCCTCTGCCTTCAGCTCAGGTCATGATCTCAGGATCCTGAGATCAAGCTCCGCATGGGGCTCTCTGCTCAGTGGGGAGCCTGCTTCCCCCAACCTCTCTCTGCCTGCCTCTCTGCCTACTTGTGATCTCTCTCTCCTCTCTGTTGAATAAATAAATAAAATCTTTAAAAAAAAAAAAGAAAAAACAAACTTGATATTTTCAAAGCTGGGCCTTGATATTTTTAAAGTTGGGCATATAGTTTTAAGTTTTATAATTCAAATTGGAGTCTAAACTTTCTGCTTTTAACTTGGAATAAGCATTTAAAAATCAGGATATAACTTTTCTGTTATCGCTACCTATTGAGAAAGCTTTTAATCGTTTTGAAAAGTAATAGGTATTTGGCATGGGAACAGATACTTTCTGTTTTTAAGAAAATAGAACCTTTTTGCTTTTACTAAGGATAGATTGCATGCTAAATGTTTAGATTTGAACCATCTTTGAATTTACATTTTATCTCTGTGTGCCTTTGTTGCCGGTTACTAATGCCTGTCTCCCTTCCAGATATCGCTGATGTTTCTGTCAAACAGTGTCAGCAGCGGTATGAGGACATGAAAAATCGTTGTCGTGATAACGAATATATTTTCAGTGCAGAATTTGTAACTGCTGATTGTTCAAAGGTACAGAATTTTTTTGTTTGTCAATTTATGTTTAATATTTTTAGTTTGGGTGATTGATGTGCTTAAAAAGCAGTTAGTTCTTTTTAAATGTACTTTGAAACACTGAAAGTCTCAGGACATGCATTTTCAGTTTCAGCTAGAAATGCTATTGATGATAAATTTCCTTAAATGACCCACCGAATACTTCTGGGAGTTTTTTGCTTTTAATAATTTGGACTTCAGAAATCATTTGTTGCTTTTCTGTTCAGACAAGATTTATTTTCCAGTATTTTAAAATAGAACTGAATTTACATTTTGTTTATCTTGTAATTTATTAGGGTAGTTTCCCAATATATCAGAATTTGATGTTTTGCACTTTCCACTTGTTTCTGAATTTCTTAACTATTACTAAGTTTAAGAACTACAGAGGCACTTGAATAGTGAAAGTCTCACCTTAAGCTTTAATGCTTTGTCTGACTCATTAGCTCATTAAACTTTTATGGTTATCTTTAATTTTGTTTGCAGTTGTGAAAGTGAGAAGGAAAAGTGGTAGTATACTGCTAGAATGTTGGAAACCTATAAAAACACTTTGGCACTTTTAAAAAGTGTCCCAAAGGCCAGCTTTGTGTTTGTATTTTACTTTAGCCTTGAAGTAAAGCCAAATAAAAGCATCAACTCTTTTAAATGTCATATTTAGTTGATAGATTTTGAAACATGATTTCATCCTTAGTTTTTAAATTACTGTGAAAATGGGAATCAAATTCTGTTGAACCAGAAGGAAAAGATCATTTTATTGCGGACCTCATTATACATAATGAGAGAAAGAATAGGTGGTCGGGAGAGCATATCTACTTTTATTTTAAGGACCCTACTTCTAGAAATTAACTTAATGAAAAGTTTTTATTGCAGTTGACTTCAAAATCTTGGCCCATTTTGATTTTTAATTTTATTTCAGGAACTTTTGGTTAATAAATTTCGTGACCCAGAAATGTGCTTTGACATCTGCAGTTGTCAGTTTGTCTGTCATTATTCATTTGAATCCTATGAGCAGGCTGACATGATGCTCAGAAATGCTTGTGAGAGACTGAGCCCCGGAGGTTATTTTATTGGTACTACTCCCAATAGCTTTGAACTGATGTAAGTGCTTTTAATATATTGTTGTTTATAAGATACTCAGAATTAAGTTCATTTTCAAGTAGCAAATGTTTATCAGAAATAGAGTTCATAAAACATGCCATGTTGATCTCCTAAGGGCTGAGTACTTTGATAATGTATTTGAGTAGATACTTAACATTTAAGGTCGAAAGGTAGATTTACAGATGAATCTTTAACACATCTTTATGAGTAAATTGGGGACTGATGCTATCTATACCCAGCCAGAGGTTAAAGCGCTACACAAACTCCAGATCAGATACTTAGAGATTTAGCCAGTAGTCATAATAGTGAAGTGAAACGTATTTTCAGCCTAATTTCATTAGTGAGATTGTGAATGATCTGTTAATGTATTGCTTCTTAAAAGTAACTCAAATCCAGTTAAAAAGCTGATCAGGTATCTTTTTAAAATTGCATCTTGTCGTTTTTTTTCACATGCATAATCTGATCAGAATATGTCTGAGCTAATAACAGCTTTAATCTTTTTATTTTGGTTTGGTGATAACCTTTAATAGAAGACGCCTTGAAGCTTCAGAAACAGAATCATTTGGGAATGAGATATATACTGTGAAGTTTCTGAAGAAAGGAGAGTATCCTTTATTTGGCTGCAAATATGACTTCAACTTGGAAGGTGTTGTGGATGTCCCCGAGTTCTTGGTTTATTTTCCATTGCTAAATGAGTAAGAATGTCATTAATCTGTTACTCTTCTCTTTTTGCCTTAAGAGAAAGAAAGAAAAAAAAATTAGTATTTTTATTCATTCCTTATTTTAAATGGAACCCAGAGAAAAAGTATAGTCTTGTAAAAAGGAAAAAAAAAATAACCTCAAGTTCAGATTTATGCCATAGCCTCTTATACCTTGCTTATTTAGTTTTCTTTCGTCCTTGGAATTACTTTATGCTGTACATAAGAAAGGGAGTCTGTTGCCTTCATCTGGTGGCAGAAAATACCTGACATTGCAAATAGTGAAAGATTTTTTTTTTAAACTGTTAGTAACTTTGGTAATATAAATGAGTCTTCATAAAGCAAAGCTCCTTCTTTGATGAGGATAGGTATTAAAAGTTGTTTTACATTTCACTATAGCTTTGAAGTTGCCTACCTCTCATAGGCAGTGTTGATAATAAAATCCTGATTCAAGAATGTATTCAAGAATAGGGATGCCTGGGTGGCTTAGTTGGTTAAGCGACTGCCTACTGCTTAGCTTAGGTCATGATTCTGGAGTCCCCGGATTGAGTCCTGCTTCGGGCGAGGACTCTGCTGAGCAAGGAGTCTGCTTCTCCTTCTGACCCGCCCCTTATTGTGCTCTCTCTCTCTCTCTTTTTGTTTCTCTTTCAAATAAATAAATAAATAAAATTAAAAAAAAAAAAACAAAAAACACAAATGTATTCACTCCTGCACCTAGCTCTAGGTGTCCTAGTAGACTATAGACACAGGGAAAGTTAGGGTACCAGGCTTCATCAGATAAGGCTTCAAGGCCTTATGAGATCCTCATCTTGGGGTTTCCCTGAGAGGGAAAATGGAAGAATCAATTTAAACATAAGACCATGTCATGTTGACTAAACTTGATTTCCTACTTTTTAAAAACAGAAGTCTTTTATTAACTGAGGAAAGAGATGAGCTTTATTTGCTGCTTATTTTGAATTGGTGATTATGTGCATCATGCCTCAGTCAGCTTATTCTACATTACATAAAAATGTAATACAATAAACTAAAAAATTTAAAACATTTTTTTAAACCTTTTTTTTTTTTTTACGATTTTATTTATTCATTTGACAGAGAGGAGAGAGATCACAAGCAGGCAGAGAGTCAGGCAGAGAGAGAGGGGCAAGCAAGCTCCCCACTGAGCAGAGAGCCCAATGCAGGGCTCGATCCTAGGACCCTGACCTGAGCCAAAGGCAGTGGCTTTTAACCCACTGAGCCACCCAGGTGCCTGATGAAGACCGTTTTTCCCCTTTAACATTAGTAAACCCTTATGAAATGCTTCTGCTCTTCACCTTTCTAAAAGGAGAAAGTAAATGTTTTTAGTATGTCATTACATGTGTTCAGTATGTTAGCTTGGTGTTTTGGTTAATAAAGTTGGTAATTTGAGTAGGCCCAAAAAGAAAGGATATAATGAAAATTGTTTTTTGTTTTTGTTTTTTTTTTAAGATTTGTTTATTTGAGGGGCCCCTGGGTGGCTCAGTGGGTTAAAGCCTCTGCCTTCGGCTCAGGTCGTGATCTCAGGGTCCGGGGATCGAGCCTCGCATCGGGCTCTCTGCTTGGCAGAGAACCTGCTTCCCCCTCTCTCTGCCTGCCTCTCTGCCTACTTGTGATCTCTCTCTCTCTCTGTCAAATAAATAAATAAAATCCTTAAAAAAAAAAAAAAAGATTTGTTTATTTGAGAGAGAGAGAGAGTGAGTTGGGGGGAAGGGGTAGAGTGAGAGAGAGAATCTCAAGCAGATTCCCTGCTGAGGATAGACCCTAAGATCGTGACCTGAGCCAAAATCAAGAGTTGGATATATTAACCAACTGAGCCACTCAGGTGGCTCAGGAGCCACTCAAGTGCCTTTACAATGAAAGTTTTTTTGAATGCTAGGAAGCACTAGCAATTTTTGTACTTAATTTGCTTAATGGTGATGCACATATAGAGTCACAAGTCATCACTATAATATAATCTAAATTTTTTAAAAATTACTAAAACAGTTATACATTCAGTGAGACAGGATCTGAAAAGGCATAAGATTTTGAGGTGTTCTTTTGCAGTTTTATTAAGAAACTGAACAAAAATATAATTAGCTTTTATATGGCAAACCTATTCAAATTGGTCAGATTGAGTCTTAGTTCTTGGTAATTAAGATATTTCTCAGATATAAAACTTGATTTTATTTCTGAAGGCTTATTTTGGAGACTTATGGTAGAAAATGAACTGCCTAGAATAATAGAGACTTTTAACTTTGCTCATATTGTCTTTCCAAGAAGGGTTAATTCAAATTATGGGGAGCACTGCCTTACATATGCCTCTTACATACATATCCCAGTGGCTCTCACATATATTCTTTTTCCTTGTCCTTTCCCCATTGTCCTTTCACCTCATAGGCCTTCTCATTGACCCTCTTAAGAGTTATTTTCCCTTCACCTCCTCCTTTACCTGCTACCTTAGAAATCCCCAGACCTCTTGTGTTGTCAACAAATATAGATACTATAAACTTTGGCAAATGCAGTAGGAAAAAAAAAGTATAACAGAGAGACTTAGTGTAATTGAGTATTTAAGGAATCCACCTGTGAAGAAGTGATGTTTAAGTCAAATCTAAAGGATGAAGAGAAGTTTGCCAGTTGAAGACTGGAAGGGAGAATTTTCCAGGTATAGGGACAATATATGTGAGTGGAAGGAAAACCATTATGTGGGCTGTGAGGAATCAGGGCCCAAGTGGCTCAAGATGAGGCAGCGTTATTATTATTTATCTATCTATCCATCCATCTATCTATATATCTATCTATCTATCATCTTTAAAATAAGCTGTCTGCCGAGTGTGGGTCTTGAACTCATGAGATCAAGAGTTGCATAGTGTATGGTTATATGGACTGAGCCAGCCAGGTGCCCCAAGGAACCATTTCTTTATAGATGAGTGCATTAGAGGCCATGCAAAAGGCTTTTGAATTGTGTTCTATTCAGTGTGCTCGAAAGCCACTGAAGGGCGTAGATGAGGGAAGTCACGTGTATGTATTTTTTGAACGCTCGATCTGGCTGCAGTTGGAAAATTCGTTGAGGGAGAGTAAGAAAGGAAGTAGGGAAACAAGCAAAGTAGCATAGCTGAGCAGTGGTAGTAGTTAAAGCAAGATGGTGGCCAACGAAGTGTTGAGAAGAACTATTTGAAGAACACTATAGGTAAACAGAGGATGTAGTGGTGTGTGGAACTTTGGAAAGAGGATGGGGGCATGGAGGTTTCTGGCATGAATCGTTAGATAGATTTACCAAAATAGCAAAGATTGGCAGAACAGTCTAGTGGGGTTCAGCCTTGACTTGGAAAGTTGGAGAATACCTGTGACACATCCTGGTAGAGATTTCTAAGAAGCAGTGGAATAAATGAGTGTGACGAGAGAGCTGAGCTACAGATAGCTGTTGGTTTGCTGGGTGAAGTCAGGGAAGAGAAAATGAGTAATGCTCTGGGCGAAACTCTTCAGAATATTAAAATTTAGAAGTCGGGTAAAAGAAATTTGTAAAACACTAGACGCCCGGAGCCACTGCAGTGAGGACCGTGTTGCTTCCAAACTTCCTGCTCACCGGTACACCAGAGGTTGGAAAAACCACGTGAGACAAAGAACTTGCATCAGGATCAGGACTGAAATACATTAATGTGGGTGATTTAGCTTGATAAGGGCAGTTATATGATGGCTATGATGAAGAGTATGAATGCCCCATTTTAGATGAAGACAGAATAGTTGATGAATTAGAAAACCAAATGAGTGAAGGTGGAGTTCTTGTTGATTACCATGGTTGTGATTTCTTCCCTGAATGCTGGTTTCAGATAGTTTTTGTGCTGCAAGCAGATAACAGTGTATTGTACAAAAGACTTGAAACAAGGGGTTACAATGAAAAGAAGCTAAAAGACAGTATTCATTGTGAAATTTTTCAAGCTCTTTATGAAGAAGCATTAGCATCCTACAAGGAAGAAATAGTACATCAACTGCCCAGAAATAAACCAGAAGATCTAGAGGATAATATCAATCAGATATTGAAGTGGATTGAGCAGTGGATCAAGGATCATAGCTCCTGTCTTACAAGAGTGGCCACTTTACAACCACTCTTGGTATATCTCTGCCATAATGAATAAATTGTCCAGTTATCAGTAAAACTTTTAGTTAGATTATGCTGCAGGACTAGTAGATGGATAATCTAAAGGTTTATGTTGGGGCTTTTTTTTCCATGAGAAAGCAAACATTCTCAAGTATAGTATTTTTGTATCATTAAAGATTTAGAGTAAAAACTGTCATCTTAAATGCTTCAACTGCTAAAGAATAAATAAATCTGACCAAACCAGTGGCTATCTTCTAAGTTGATTACAAAAGAAAATGAAGATGATCCCTTAAAATAAAACTTAAGACTAAGGATAAAAAAAAAGAAATTTGTAAAATAAACTATGAAGAAACGGCCCAAGATGTGGTATAAAAATTAATAGTGTATCTTGCCAGAGAATCCAAGAGATGAAAGAGACTATTTTAAGAAGGAATGGCAGCTGTTTTTAATGCCACCGTGAGGGATCAAGTTAAATAAAATGGGATCAATAGAAAAGTGTTCCTTATAGATGTTCATCCCCATCTCATAGTCTTTCATTTTATTTCCTGACCTATTTGTTATGGTAATAGTTTCCTGTGACCCATTGAGGTTTAGGATGCATGTTATTTTATAGATGTAATTATTGGTATGTTACTCTTTATTCATTTTGTATCATTCTGCTGTGAAGTTATGATAGCTTTATTGGTGATGCCCAGACATTGTCACTGTTATGTGAAAGTAAACTATAGAGGAGTTATAAATATTTTGGAAACGTTTTCATTAAGTAATCTGTTTTGGACAGAATGGCAAAGAAGTACAATATGAAACTAGTCTACAAAAAGACATTTCTGGAGTTCTATGAAGAAAAGGTTAAGAACAATGAAAATAAAATGCTGTTAAAACGAATGCAGGCCCTGGAGGTAGGTGTTTAGAAAAATATATAAATATTCCAGGTCTTGGTAAACTTGTTTGACTGTTTCTGGGATTCCTTTTAAGGCCATATAGATACTCAGTATTTATATAAATCACAGATTATTTTGAATCACTGTAGACTCTGTAGCACTTAGGACAGAGTTCATTACGGAAACTTTCCTTGGTGGGTATTCAGGAAATACTTGAATGAGTGAGTGAGTGAGTGGTGCTATCATCAAATTGTATTTTCTAGATAGTACTGCTTTTAAATAGGATTTCTTAACCTTATGACTGTTGGCATTTTGGACTTTAATTTCTTTGTTGTGAGGGGCTGTCCTGTTCCCACTAGAACATTCAACAACATCTCTGGCATCTCTGCACTAGATTTTAGTAGCACCCCTGCCCCTAGTTGTGACAGCCAAAAATGACGCCAGACATTACCAAATGTCCCCAGGGGTCCATTATCGCACTACTTCTTCACAGCATTGCCCTTTCGTTGACTTTAGTAATTTAAAATCTTCCTGGCCAGGGTCTAAGATGAGCTCATACCATGCCAAATTTTGTTCTTTGCTGACTACCTAGCAAGATTCTGGTCTTTTAGACTATATTGTTGCTGGGACCTGCTTCTGGACTCCTTCCTGCTTTCCCTAATTGCAGTAATGACAGGTTCTCTGCAAGTTTTATAGTGGATAGTCATTGACTAGTTTGTTTTCCTTATGTCCTTTTTCAGTATTTAACTAGGTCTGAAATGGCGAGTGAACATTTTTATTCTTGATCAACAGGATCATATTAATCAACTGATCATTAAACTTCTTCAAAGAGTTCATTCAACTTAGAATATTTTTTAAAGTACTTTAAGCATACTCTTATTTATTTTGCTAATTACCCCCACAAAGTAGGCAAAACAGTCACCTTCCATATTTTAAAATGGGCAGTCTGAGACCCAGAGAGGATAACATGACTTGTTCAAGGTCACAAAGCTATTAACCTTCATATTTTCTTTAGTTTTTATATAGGTGATTTTTAAACAAAAGTCTCCTGTAGTTGCATCCATACAACCTTCCCAATTTGGAGTGGAAGGGTCCTTTTTAAATCCTAAATTATCTTTTGAAACCATTAAACCACTAAAATGTTACGTTCTTCATGTAAAAATCAGGTTGTATTTCCTGTATTTAAGAATTAAGGATATTTGTATTTGCTTTATATTAGCAAGAGAAGCTTGTTTTTATTTTGAGGGAGAAAACTGGAGAAAGTGTGTTGTGTATAAATCTACACACACACACACACACACACATACTCTCCTGTAGGTTGTCGTCCTTGGTGGTGCTCTGTATGTACAAAAACATGTATTTAAACAGGAAACAGCTAAATTTCTAATATCTGAGCTTACCGTAGGATACATATAAAGAGAGAGGAAAGAGAAGATAGCAAAGTAGACATTTCTGGATCATTTCTTAAAAGTTTATCAGGAAGATCTAGGTTTAAAGTGATTCCTTCCATCAGTAAAGTAATTACTTCCAAGTAAACCTTGCTAGCTGGTTTGTTGTAAAGAGACTAAGAAATTACAAAGAATATACAACATTCGTAGAGTAGATTGGTTGCTAAAAATATTGAGTGTTCTATGTAATTCATTCTGTTTTGATTTACATATATTACAAAGCAGTGCACTTCATAGTATAAGGGGAAGCTACTTGAAACGGATTAAAAATAATGCTTGAGATAATTTGAATAAACATTTGGCCAACATAGTCTTAAAAACAAAGCATTGTGTGTGTGTGTGTGTGTGTGTGTGTGTGTGTGTGTGTGTGTGTGTGAAATACGGAGACTGCCCATAATTTGGAGGCTAGATTATTTTCCTTATCTTCTTGAACTCACAGGGTTCTCTGTTGACTCAAGTTGTTGATCTGGTTTTTTTTTGGTTTTTTTAAGTTTTCATTTTATCAAGTGCTCATCGGAACAAATGCATTCCTTAATCCCCATCCACTATTTCACCCATCCCACCCACCCATCTCCCTTCTGGAACCATCCATTTGTTTTCTATAATTAAAAGTCTGTTTCTTGTTTTACTTCTTCCTTAGTGATTTGGATGCCTTCTATTTCTTTTTGTTGTCTGATTGTCATGGCTACGATTTATAGTACTATGCTGAATAAAAATGGTAAGAGTAGACGTCCTTGTCTTGTTCCTGACCTCTTAGGGAAAAGGCTTTCAGTTTTTCCCCTTTAAGGATAATGTTGGCTTTGGGTTTTCATATAGGACCTTTATTCTGTTGAGGTAGGTTCCTTCTAAACCTACTTTGTTGGGGGTTTTTAGCATGAGTGGATGTTGTACTTTGTCGGATGTGTTTTCTGCATCTATTGAAATGATCATATGGTTTTTATCCTATCACTTATTGATGTATCACAACTGATTCATGAATATTGAACCACCCTTACAGCCCGGGAATAAATCCCTTTTGATCCTGGTGAATGATTTTTTTTTTAATGTACTGTTGAACTCGGTTTGCTAGTATTTTGTTGAGGATTTTTGCATCTATGTTCATTAGAGATATTGGCCTATCGTTCTTTTTTGTGTGTGGTGTCTTTATCTGGTTTTGGTATAGAATGAATTTGTAAGTTTTCCTTTCTTTTCTATTTTTTAGACTAGTTTGAAAATAATAGATATTAACTCTTCTTTAAATGTTCAATAGAATTTGCTTAGAAGCCGTCTGTCCTGGACTTTGTTGGGAGTTTTTTGATTACGGATTCAGTTTCTTTGTAGGTTATCTGTTCAAATTTTCTATTTCTTACTTTTTCAGTTTTGGTAGGTTATATGTTTCTAGGAATTTATCCATTTCTTCAGAGTTGTCCAATTCATTGGCATATAGTTTTTCATAATGTTCTCTTAAAATTGTATTTCTGTGGTGTTTGTTGTTACTTTGCCTTCCTCATTTGTGATTCTGTTTATTTGGATCCTTTTCCTTTCTTGACGAGTCTGGCTAGAGGTTTATCAATTTTATTGATTTTTTTTTTTTTTTTCAAAGAACCAGCTCCTAGTTCCTTTGCTTTTTGTTTAGTTTTTTTAGTTTGTGTATCATTTATATCTGCTTTGATCTTTATTCCTTCCTTCTGCTGATTTTAGGTTTCATTTGTTGTTCTTTCTCTAGGTTGTTTATTTGAGATTTTTCTTACTTCTTGAGGTAGGCCTGTATTGCTCTAAGCTTTCCTCTTAGAACCGCTTTTGCTGCATCCCAAAGATTTTGGACTGTTGTGTGTTAATTTTCATTTCTTTCCATGTACTTCTTTTATTTCTTCTTTTATTTCCTGGTTGACCCATTCATTGTTTAGTAGCATGTTATTTAACTTCCCTGTATTTGTGGTCTTTGCAGATTTTTTCTTGCTAGTTTCATAGCATTGTGGTCAGAAAAGACACATGGTATGACTGATCTTTTTAAATTTGTTGAGGCTTGTTTTGTGGCCTAATGTGTGGTCTGTTCTGGAGAATGTTCCATGTACACTTGAAAAGAATGTGTATTCTACTGTTTTAGGATAGAATGTCTGAATATATCTCTTAAATCTGGTCCAGTGTGTTATTCAAAGCCATTGTTTTTTTGTTCATTTTCTGTTTAGATGATCTGTCCATTGATATAAGTGGGCTATTAAAGTAACCTACTATTATTATATTATTACCAATGAGTTCCTTTATGTTTGTTATTATCTTATGTGTTTGGGTGCTCCCATGTTGGGGGCGTAAATATTTACAATTGCTACAACTTCTTGTTGGATTATCCCCTTTATTATTATCTACTCACATTCTTGGTCTCTTGTTACAGTCTTTCTTTTGAAATATATTGGACATTGAGGAGGCTGTGTACTATGGTGAGCACAGTGAATTGTTTAAGACTGATGAATCACAGACCTGTACCCCTGAAACAAATAATGCATTATACATTAATAAAAAAATAAATAAGTTGGGGCGCCTGGATGGCTCAGTCATTAAGCGTCTGCCTTCAGCTCAGGTCATGTTCCCAGGATCCTGGGATCA
>CM053616.1:72461248-72480221 GCA_028646535.1 Procyon lotor
TTTTTTTTAAGATCTATTTATTTTACTGAGAGAGAGAATGGGTGGCAGGGAGGGGCAGAGGGAGAGAGAATCCCAAGCAGACTTCATGCTGAGTGTGAAGCCTGACCTGGGGCTTGATTCCAGGACCCCAAGATCACAACCTAAGCCAGAACCAAGAGTCAGATGCTCAACAGACTGTGCCACCCAGGCGCCTCTCCATCCCCTCACTCTCAATCTGTAGGTGTTCTTAGATCTAAAATGAATCTCTTGTATGCGGCATATAGATGGGTCTTGTTTTTTATCCATTCTGTCACCCTGTGTCTTTTGATTGGAATGTTTAGTCCATTTCCATTCAAAATAAGTATTGATAGATACATATTTATTGTCATTTTATTACTTGTTTTGTGGTTGTTTCTGGAGGTTTTCCCCGATCCTTTCTTCTCTTTCTTTCATGGTTTGCTCATTTTCTTTAGTGATATATTTGGATTTCTTTCTCTTTATTCTTTGCATATTAGTGGTTTTTGATGTGTGGTTACCATTAGGTGTATTTAAAACATCTTCTGCATATAGCAGTCTATATTAATTTGATGGTTGTTTAAGTTTGAACCCATTCCTTACTCCTCCCCAGGTTTTAGGTATATGGTGTCCTATTTCATATCCTTTTATTTTGAGAGTTCCTTGACTGAGTTTTTACAAAACATTCATTTTTACTGCTTTTATGTTTCCTACTTTCATACTGTCATTTTTGGTTTTTCTTTTCAACTTAAAGAGTCCCCTTTAATATTTCTTGTAGGGCTGGGTTAGTGGTCACAGGCTCCTTTAGTTTTGTTTGTCTGGGAAACTCTTTAATCTCTCCTTCTGTTCTTAATGATAGCCTTGCTGGATAGAGTATTCTTGGCGATTTTTCCCATTCAGTACTTCATTCCACTCCCTTCTGGCTTGCAAAGTTTCTGTTAAAAAATCTCCTGCTAGCCTTATGGGTTTTCCCTTGTAAGTTAATGACTTCTTTTGTCTTGCTGCTTTTAATATTTTTCTTTATTACTGTATTTTGCAAATTTAATTACAGCACGTCTTGGTGTGGATCTGCTTTTCTTGATTTTGATGGGGGTTCTCTGTGCTCCTGGATATGCACATCCGCTTCCTTCCCCAGAGTAAGGAAGTTTTCAGCTGTTAATTCTTCAAATAAATTATCTGCCCCTTTTTCTCTTCTTCTGGGACTCCTATAATATAAATATTACTATGTTTGATGGAGTCACTGAGTTCCCTAAGTTTATTTTTTGTTTTACATATTTTTTTCTCTTTTTCTCACTTTATTATTTTCCACTACTGTGTCTTCTTTGATCATTGATTTGTTCCTCTTCTTCTTTCAACCTGCTGTTCATTTCCATTAAGCGTATTTCTTACTTCGTTTTTTAAGCCTTTATCTCTGTGTTATTCCTTATATGTGTTAATGGTCTCACTGATATTCTCCATTCTTTTCTCAAGTCAAGTGAGTATCCTTATGATCATTACTTTAAATTCTCCATCAGGCACGTGCTTCTTTCTGTTTTGCTTAGATCTCCGGCCACAGCCTTGTCCTGTTTCATTAATTCCTCTGTCTTCTCATTTTGTCTGTCTCTCTGTGTTTGGAAAGTTAGCTACATCCCTTGTTCTTGAGGATAATGGCTTTAGGAAGAGAGGTCCTCTGGTATTCTGTGTAGTGCCCCTTGGTCCCTAGCGCCTGGTGCATCCAGGAGTGTCTTTAGTGTGTGCTTTGTATGCTCAGCTATTGTGTCCTGGTCTCTCTATCCCTTAGGCTAGTCATCTGCAGAGGCTGCCTTTGCCTCTTGTGAGCAGTGCTTGTTCCCTGGCTTGAATGTGTGTTTTATTGAGGTGTGCTCTGGTCTGCTTGTGAAATGGGACTTTTTGCTACTGCTGCTGGAACTGAGGCCCTGCAAAACTCCTAGGTAGGGAGATATGATGTAGGTATGGGTTTGGGCCCGTCTTCTGTGGAAGAGGGCCACACTGGGACTGAGGCAAGAGTGGTTGGGAAAGGCCATTCCACCAGAATGTGGGCAGGGTCAGGATTATTTTAAGCAGTTTAGGTAGGGAGTGTTCACAAGCACTGGTTCCTGCAGGTGGCTGGTGTTTATGCTGAGGGACCACGAAGGGAAATGGTTCCAGCCAGTTCCTTTATTCTTGGAAGGGGTCTCTGATCACTGTCTCTCCGGGGCATGTTCCGAGATGAGCAACTAACCTTCCCACTGTGTCCCTCTTCAGATTGCCGTTTCCATCTTAGATGTCTACAGGCTGTTTCTCTACCTTTTCTTCAACAGCAGCCCCAAAGTCCTCCTCCGAGCTCTCCCAGAAACAAGCACCAGGCTTTAAGCCCCGCTGGTTGAGAGAACTCAGGAAATTCAGGCCCCCTCGCTTTCCAAGCCAGATGCCATGAGGATTTGTTTTCTCCAGAGGCTCCCGTATATATTGGTCTGTTTCTCACCCATCTCAGCGACTGCAGCTCCCTCCCCACCATCTATTTTTCCCAAACCGTGTCTCTGCATTTTCTGCTTTCTTCAGTGTGATCTCTTCTCTACCTTCAGTTGTAGAGTTTGTTTTACCAATCTTCAGATTGATTTCTGGGGTATTTAGGATGATTTGATAGCTATTTCGTTGAATTCATGGGATGAGGTGAGCCTCTGGACCTCTTACTCTACCACCATCTTCCCTCAGGATTTTGAGTTTTTCATTTGTATTATTTTTGATTTCTGTTCATTCTTCTGATGGCTAATATATCACCATAACATTTAAATTAATATTAGCTCTTTTGGAAGTAACGCCCTTCAGCTTTTTGTTAGAAAAGTCTCACTGGGAGTCAGGGAGATGCAAGTGTTTGCTGCTAAGTGGTCCTTGGAGGTGATTGAATAAATGGTACAGTTTTATCCAACTGTAAATATTCTGATTATCATCAAAGTTGACTGTTGATAACAGCTACTTTGTTAGGAGAGGATCCCCCTTTCCCATTTTTTTTCATAGTTCAAAAGTATGTGTTGTCTATATTCCTGAAACAATACTTAAGGATTGTTTTCTTCATTATTTTTTCTCGTGACTTGCTGTTTTTAATTCTGAATTATAAGTTTCATTTAATTTCCTAATTGGGAGTTTCACTTGCTTCCCTAGCCATATCCAGCAAACGAGAATTCCAAACTTGCCTCTGAGAAGGTGGATGACTATGAACACGCAGCAGAGTACATGAAGAACAGTCAAGTAAGGTTACCTTTGGTAAGTTTCCACATGTAGCATGTTTTATAGAAAATGGAAAAAACGCTTATGTTTTATGGAAGCTTATGAAATTATTTCATTGGTTTTCAAATCAGATACATGTTAGTCTGTTTCCCCTTTTTAGAACTATAGAATAGAAAATAAAATATGTCAGTACTGAGAATGGAGTGCTATATCTGAGGTAGTGAGGATGGGGAGAAAGTTACAAGCTTGGTTGGAGAGTTCCTTTTTATGTCATTATATCTTAACCTAGGCACTGCGGACTCATTGTGTTCCATAGATAAAATTCATGGGCACATGAACTTAACATGGAGAAAAATGACATCTCCATTCTCACTGACTTCTACATGGAAGTTCATACTTTCTTTAATTAAGAATCTAATAGTGCATTAGATTTGACTTTGTTATCAATAGAAATATTTGCATAACACATTTCTGCTGACATCTTAGGCTGTTGTTTACATTCATCACTTCAAAATTACATTATTGCTCTATCTTGTTAGTTTATGTGCAAAGCAGCATATATATGACTCTTATCAACATGTTTTTGAGCATTTTGGTAACTGTTTTAAATATAATTTATTTCCTTTGAATGATATGGATTTTGTGATTGCTTTGCAAAAACACAAAAATCTTATTCCCTCCTATACTGCTATTGTATGTTTCAAGATAGGCTTTTTTATTTTTTCATTCTCCAAGTTAAAAATATTTTAAGATAGATGCTTTTTCCAATTACACACCTGCACAGATACCCTCTTTATACAAATTCACCCTTTGGTTGAGAATCAGTGGTTTAGAGAATTAGACAGGAGGGCAAAATTCAGAGGGTAACATTAAAATCTCATTGATTTCTTTTACATATTTAGGTCACAATAATATTAACGTTAAATTGTGTGTATAGTTGACCCTTGGACAGTGGGGGTGACTGTCCATGCAGTCAAAAGTAAACCTATAACTTTTGACTCCAAAAGCTTAATTACTAATAGTCAGCTGTTGACCAGAAACCTTCCAATAATATGATCAATTAATATATATTTTGTACATTATATGTATTACATACTGTATTCTTACAAAAATGTAGGCTAGAGAAATGTTATTAAGAAAATCAAAAGGAAGAGTGAAAACACATTTATAGTATTTTATTTGTTGAAAAAAATACACATATAAGTATACCTGCATAATTCAAACCTGTATTGTTTAAGGGTCAACTGTTTGGGCACTTCTGTCCAGTATTGAAAAATAGGCATTTATGGAAAAAAAAAAAAAAGAAAAATAGTCATTTATGTACTTTTATATGCTTTCTAAAAATGTTCTTTCTTTCTTTTTTTTTTTTAATTTCAGGGAACCTTAAGTAAGTCAGAATGGGAAGCCACAAGTGAGTATATCTTCAGTATAGATTTACTGACATTTTCAAAGATCATTTCAAAGTGATCATTAAAATTTGAAAACTTTGGAATTTTTCCAACACAGATTAGAGTGTATGTGTTTATGTTTACGTAGAATCTCTATGTATGTCTAACTCCCCCTTTCTTGCACAGCTGTTTAGTGCCAAAAGATGTTTCTTAATATAAACTTTCATGAGCATTCAAACATTTTCATTGCCTACTAATTTCTACATAGCCATCTGTATTTGCTATCTATACCTCAAATTCTGTTGGAAATTCTGGCTTATAGAACACTACCATGTATTTTGTTTCTAGCTACTCTGATGTTGACAACAAAGGCATAATTAATAGGTACTAGAACATTTAGCAAAGCAGCAATGAGCAGGATATTTTAGAGGGATGTGTGATTGGGAAGGGCCTGGTATGGAGACATGCTAAAGGGAGGTGCCTGTCTTTGGAAGAGAAGTCAGAGGCCTGGCAAATCTGTGAAGTCCGTGGATGTTGAGGAAGTGAAAGCCCAGACCCTCAGTGTTATGATGATGACATCCTTATATGGCTGCCCTGAGGACATAAAAGGTAGTTTCCCTGTTCATTTAAGTATTTGTTGATTATGTTGAAGGCATAAGTGATAATCAGACAATCCGTTTGATAAGTGTTAAATATCAACTTATGTAAAGTTCTTTGAAAGGACTTTGGGGGAATAAAAAAATGTAAAGAGTCGTAATCTCTACTTTCCAGATGTATATACTGTCTAATGGAAGAAACAGACACAGATAAAGGCAGTACTAAGTAAACTGTTTTAAGTGCTGAAGTTTCTATAATGGGGGGAAAAAGATGAAGGAGAGTGTAAGGAAAAGCAGTAAAATCTGGAAAATAGTAGTAGTTGACATAAATGAGAATTTAACACATGCTCAAGCATGACGAGATTTTTCATTTGTTTTAATTCATTTAACCCTCAGAAATTTAGGGGTAGGCTACGTTTTCTAGTATCTTCACAGATAAAAAAAAGCACTTCAGTAACTTGTCTTACACGGAGCTAAACCAGGTGGTTCATTCTTATAACCATGGCCTCATGTGTGAAAGGATTGTTTTTAGGACTTGCTGAATTGGAGAGAGAAGAAAAGGAAAGAACACAAACAGAGCCAACATGTTGAGCCCGTCTATCTCAGAATATTGCTACCCTTAGTGGAAATGGGCCTAGAGAACCAACAGACTGCGAAATGTTTGCCTAAACCTGTACATTTCATTACCTTTCCTAGAATGGAGTTGGCACAGTTATCTTAGATAGCCTGCCAGTCCCCAAGTATGATGTAAGGAAAACAGCTTTGATCACAGGTAGTCATGGTGGTATTAGCCGTAGTTTAGAACCGTGTTTCTCTACCTTATTCTCTACCTTATTACTACTTTAGTAATAGCATGCAGATGGATGAATTAGATGCCCCCCAAGACCATGGAAGGAGGTAGGTTAGAGAAGTGAGAAGCAGTAGGCAAGGAACAGTGGTCATATGCAGCCAGGATCCAGCATGCATCTGGATCAGTGTGTTCTTTGGTGAATTACGCTCTTCTAAACTGGAGGGCTCTGTGGCCTGGAGAGCTTCTTGTCTGGTGTCACAGTCTTAATAAGTTCAAGAAGCTATACTTCAAACTCCTAGCGGTCTAATCGTTAAGCTCCTATTGCCAGAACCTGCTGCACCTCTAGAAGATTCTTTAAATGTGAAAGGAAAGTGAAGACTTGTTGCCGATTTGCTTTTAGAAGTGGTTCAAGATTTATTTCTTTAAATCCCAATTGATAGGCCTGCACTGAAGGCATTTTATATACGTGAGACTTTCAGAATGTTTGAGTTAGAAAGGAAAGAAAGTTATTTATTACTGATCTGAATTCAGACATTGCATCCTAGTGGTTTTAAATGACCCTGGATTTAGGGCTGCTGGGTTGTTTGCAGTAGGTACCAATGTGTTTGGGGTGAGTTTGGCAAGGTTAGACTGCAGAAGGATCGCTTGGAGTGAGGGCCAAGCTAAATAATGCTGTCCGCTCCTAAGTCTTGTGACATACTTGTGAATGTCTTGGACTGCTTTGCTTTCTTGTCTTCTAGAAGAATCTACCATGTTGATATCACCCTGACTGTTCTCTGTCCATCTATCTACTGTATTGCCAGCAATTTTGCATTTCTCCTAAAAGAAATTAGGAACTAGTAGATAAGAAACAGAGAATAGCATTACCAAAATAGCATTTTGGAAGGACTGGTGTGATACTCCTGGACAGGTTGAGGAAAAAGCTAGAGGATTGGGAGGTTTTTACACGGTCTGCAGTCATTCATCTGTGCCCCGTTCAGAAGTTAACTCAAGAAGGGAGGGCACCAAGGTACGTGGCCTACTATCTTGACTCACTGACCAAATGTCCTAGCATACACACTGAACATCCTTGTGATGTGTTGAGGATTTGTCATTTTTTTCAGGTGTTTGCTCACCGTAAAATCTGCTGGTGTCTTCTTAGAAGACATAATAGGTTTGAACTTCAGTGTCATCCAGAATGAGGAAGCATAGATGCACTTAGATGTCTTCGAGTGAACACACGCAAGGCAGGAAATCATATTGAAGGGAGAGCGTTCTTTGGGACTGGAATATCACTGTTGGGGCCACATAAGTATCTCGAAGCATCAAACATCATGCAGCTTTTGGCTCACTTTCCTTATCAGTCCCTGCAATAGAACAATTGGATAACTGGATGAGTTTTAACTTGCACGTTATATATGGTCCTTAGAATTCTTATTAATTTTTTCCCCTCTGATAGAAAATCTAGATAGCCAATGCCAGACGTAATCACGGTAGTGCAGTTATTCTACTTGTCTTGCTCCAGATAAAAAGAAGGAAGTTATAAGATTTCTTAGTTTCAATTTTCTTTGCTTTTATACTTTTAATTTTTCTTATCTCACACTGTTTTTAGAGATTTTTAGAACTGTTAAATTGGCTTTCTCAAGATCTGTAATGTCACTGAGTATTATAGTGCGTGGATATTTGTTTTCAGGTAAACAGCTATGACCCCATAGCTGGGGTCATAAGTATGACTCAAAATAATGGAGGACTCTTAGAAATAATGGGTTTTTCCCTTCAGAAACTTGAGAATTATCACCAAATTACAACAGGACTGAAATTGTTCTGTTTAGGCTATGGATATGAGAAACCAAACTCTAATTTTTATTATTTTCTTTTTAGGTATTTACTTGGTTTTTGCATTTGAGAAGCAGCAGTGAGCACATATGCAGTAGCACAAGGACCACGGTGTCCCGTCCTGTGCAGATTTGAATGATCCATCCTAGATCTGACAACTTTCTGTCTGTTTGTTGTAATAATTCTAAATGTGCAGGATGCTGCCGGAAACTCCAGTGTATAAATTCAACATTTGCTGTCTGTGACAGATGAACTTTTGTGTGTGTATATAAGAATGAGTTGGGACCTTTGTCTTTAAAAATCTATTTTTAAGTAATGTTCTAAGAATTCCATTTGCCTCACTACTCTCTTAGCACATAAAAATTACAGTATGACTCATGAGAGCTGCTGACCTCTCCACAGTACTCTGATGTGTTCAATGTTTGTTTACAGTATTAAATTCATTGCAGTTGTAGAATTGATGAGGGAACATACTGGTTTATGGGGGTTTGTGCTCATTTCTGTAGTTTTGTTATCTAGTGTTTTTCAAGATTAAATGGATTGTGTTCTGTACGATTGAATGTGTTCAATATATATCGCTAAAGTTGTAAGTTTAAAGTGAAATTTTAGATGGTCGTGAAAGCTTTTTACCTAGAATTTTAGCCAGTTACTACATTTCCTTATAAATACTAACTACTTTATTTGCTAATATGATCTAATTCTGGAACGGGTTGGAATGTTTTATATGCCAGCATAAAATTGTTTTGGATTTTAGGGCCTTTATCTTAAGAGTTTCCCTCCATAGCAATTAATGTTTCTAGTTATCAAGAATGTAATTAGACAGATTTCCCTTTCTTCATTGAACAAAATGCCATAGTTGTTTTTCCACGACTTAATGAAACCCTGTCCCGTGTGTACCTGTTGCACATTTTCCTCAGAGATATGTATGGAACTACGACAGGAGGGTGTGACTAAAGGAAGCTGAAAAGCAGACCTCCGATGAATTCTCCCAGCCGTTAGCTACAGCTTACCGGGCGCTCCGTGCTGCGTAGATCCTTGCTCCCCTTCAGCCCCAAGAGAAGCGGTACCTGCTCTTCCATTGCAGCATCATACTTTGTGCAGTAGGCTCCAGCATCCCATCACCGGCTCAGAACTTGTATTTGCCATTTCAGAACTGTTAACAGTTTCCAGCCCTGGCTTCTTGCTTGACTTCTCTTCCAAAAGTGACACCTAGGTGAACTGTTGTCCGTCCTTTACTGTTTAAAAAACCTTGCCGGTGTTTAGGTGTAGCGAAAAACTTACAAAGAACAAAACAGAGCAATTATTGCATATTCTTCTAAAAATCATTTATTTAATGCATGCATTTAAAAGACATTACTTTCCATAATTATCCAGAGTACTTGTTTAAAATGTGAGGTTTCTTAATTTGTTGATATATGTTGATTATTCATGGTGTTAGAGTAACAGACCTTTTAACAAGAGAACACGGGTTACCTAATTTCTGTTTCTTGTGCAGTTTGTCAATCTCCATACTGTTACCAGTTTATAAAAATTAAGTCTTTTTGCCTTAGTGGTGGTTTGCCATACGTCGTTTGGGGAAATGAATAATAGTATTTCTGACTGTGGTGGCTGCCGTTAGCTAACAAAGGTTTGGTAATGGTGCTGGGAGGTGGGGATGGTGAGCTCTTAGTGTTACGTACACACCTAGGTTCATTTTAATTCTGGGGGAAGTTCCAGAAAGTATTTTGATAGTTTGGTAGAGGTTGTGTCTTCTTTATTATTTCCTATCACCATTTTCATTTAATGGTCTTTGGCTAATTTTAAGCAAGTAACAAAACATTTTTAGACTCTTGCCCTTTCCACCCCATGGAGGATTTGTGGGAGAGAAGGATCCCCTGAAGGATGGCGTGATTGGTGGTAAAACAAAGCAGAAAAGGAAGGTGGAATCCCCCAGGACCTTCACTGAAGCGGTAGAAAGGAGTAAAGGAAACCCAAGTGATTTGGGCCATTGTCTTCGCTCGGAGCGAGCAAGCTGTTGTGTGGACAGGAGGCACACAGGCTCCTCCCAGAGGATGCAGCGTTCTGGCATTGCCCTTGTGCATGAGCTTTCTTGTTCTCTTGGCCCTCTCTGCTCTTCACTCCACTCCCTGATGCCATCCTACTGCAACTAAGGATCTGGGCAGTGACTCAGGAAGAACTTTTAGGGAGAGGTAGATTTTCTGCCCATCCCCAAAAGGTAAAAGCTGGGGGGCACCCCCACCACCACACCCCATAGTCTGAATGTTTGGGAATTTTCCATTCAAGACTTGTAACTGTTATGAAGGGGGCCTGGCTCTTCACTGTCAGGTCAATGATGTGAAGTTGATGGAAGCGATTACAGGCACTCCAGTTTGTCCTCCGCGGATGAAAGTGAAATGACCAAACCAGCCCTTTGTGGAGAAGACACAACCTGCGGGTTGGGAGGATTGGTCTGGGAATGTGGTTGGATTGTGGCATAACAAAGAATGTTCAAGTTGAATTCTTTGGGCCTAGAATACACCAACGGAGAGGCACCACATAGCCATCGTGTTCAGGGAGACAAACTGGCTATTTCCAGCTGCATCCAAAGGGGAGGTATCCTAACCACACTATAGCTATAGATTACCAGTTCAGAGTTTCCTAGCCTACCCTGTCCCCAAACCCCAAAATTGAGGACATGTGATTGCTCCTAAATTCATGTTACTAGCATTTATAGGGCATCGGAGGTGTGCAAAGCATCGTGCAATGTTGGTCAGCAGTGGAGAAGTAGAGAAAGCGTTGTCAACTGTCTGAGGTCCAGATCTCCAGTCACATTAGCTCTTGAGGGGTTGTGTTCTTCAGCCTGTCTTAGCTTATTGATACGTTATTTTGCCTGGTCTTCAAGTATCCTAGTGAAGATGTGGTTTCTCTGCCAGTGTGAGTATTCTAGCTACTGAATATCATTTTCTTTATTGATAAACTGACTTTTTGTTGTCTCCCAGGCTTCGTATGTATCATGAGCCCATTACTGCCAAGGTCTCTGAGTCTTCAAAGTAAGGCCATATCCAGGGACCAGGGTCCTATAATAGTTGTACCAAAATATCTGTGGTATTTACTAGACCTCTGGTCAAAGAGGAAGCTTAGGTATAAGGTGTTACCACCTCCCTAGATGCTGTTATGTCAAATACTACGTAACTGATAAGTTTCTTCATTTCTCACCCTGTGATAAAGCAACATTCCTGATTCCTTGAAGGCTGTCAGTGCAGGGGCTCCTACACTTACTTACTTAGGGATGTGTGTAACTAAGCTGGGGGATAGCCAGCTCTTCTTGACCTTCTCAATTTCTTTTCTGCTCCCATGTAATCCTGAAGCATGGGTGCCTGCTCCTCACTGCAATACTAAGCAAGTGTGGGACACCCAAAAGTACCCTCCTCAGTTTGGGGAGGCTTTTGGGTTAGCCCCAAAACCCTCTGCTCCCTAGATTCACCCTTCTTTGGGGACAGCATACCTTGGATAAGGCCAGGTTGACTTTTAGTAAGCTCCTCAGGTCAGTTTCTTTTTAGATCTTTCATATGTGTTAATTCATTTTGATCCTTACAAGTATATAAGCTAAGCTCTGTTCTCCCTGTTTTAATAATGGAACTGAGGCACAGAGAGAGTACAGAGTTGACCAAGGCAGGGCCGAGATTTGAATACCCGTATCCCACAAGTCAAGCCTGCAATCCAATCTCATGTTATACACCTCAAGGAGTATTAGATCCAGATGGCTTCTCACCATTTCACTACCCACAACTTGAAATGTTAACTGGTTGGTGCTCCCACCTTTGGGTTCAAACTTTTGATACTTATTTTGGGGCGCCTGGGTGGCTCATTCAGTTAAGTGTCTGCCTTCAGCTCAGGTCTTGGTCCTGGGGTCCTGGGATCGAGCCCCATGTTGGGCTCCCTGCTCAGAGGGGAGCCTGCTTCTCACCCTGCACCCCACCCCCCCCATACTGCTTGTGTACATGCATGTTCTCTCTCTCTCTCAAAATCTTTAAACAAAAATACAAAACAACCTTTGATACTTATTTAAGTGTCCCCTGAGAGGAGCATATATCCTGCATGAGAAGCTTTGGGGCAGAGAGAGCAGGGCATTCGAGTGTACTTAGGGACCAAGGGTAAAAAGCGAGTCATCAACAGGCAGTGGGGCAAAGACAGACTTGGACTTCACATTTTGGTAGACCTGCTCCTTTAGCAACCAGTCCTGTAGCAAATCTAGTTTAGTCTGGGTCTTCGGGGGTGGGGAATGGTTCTTTTCCCCCATTGGAAAGCAGCAAGAGGTGGGAGCACAAGTGTGAGTATAGCCAAAGGAAGAGGCCAAGAGAGAAGGAATCATTTCTTCAGTATGAATTGATTACCCAGGCAGAAGCAAATCATTCTGTCTTAACTTTGAAGTATAACATACACAGGTCTTTGGTTTTTAACCAATGGAACACAAATGCAATCATCACTTCAATCAACTATTACCACCACCCAAGAAGGCCCCCTCATGTTCCCTACCAGTTACTACCTCCCGAAGGGTAACCACTGTCTGACTTCTAAGGACAGATTAGTTTTGTCTCTTTTTGGACATAATATAAATGGAATCAAATAGTATGTATTCTCTTGTATCTGGCTTATTTGCTGTACATTGTAAGATTTTTGTTGCATGTATTTGTACGTGGTTCCTTCTCATGGCTGTATAGTATTCCATTGCATAAATAAACCATATATTTATCACATGAATGTTTGTTTGGTTCATTCCCAGTTTGGGAACTATTACTAATGGTACTGCCTCAGATACCCTAGCACATGAATTTTGGTGCACATTGGTACTCATTTCTGCCTAGCAATGGAATTGCAGGGTCACAGTATATACATAATTTGGCTTTACTGGATACTGCCAGTTTTCTAAAGTTCCAGTTGCCCTACACTTGGTAGTGTCTTGTCTTTTTCATTTTATTCTGGCAGGCATGTAGTGGTATCTCATTGTGGCTTTAGTTTTCATTTTACTATTATTAATGAGATCGAGCACTTTACATATGATTATTGCCTTTTGACTATCCTCTTGTTACATGTCTGTTCAGGTTCTTGCCCACTTTTCTATTGGATGAACTCTTTTGTATTGACTTGTGGTTTTCAAAAATGTATCAATTCTGGATGCATGTCATTTGTTGAATGTATTGTGAGAATGTATTGAAGTGTGTGTGTGTGTGTATATATATATATATATATATATATATATATATAAATACATGAAAGTTAGCTCTTATATAGTATATAAATGTTCCCTTTCATAGTTGGCATGTTTTGCTTAAGAAATGTCTATTCCAAGATCATGAAGATGTTTTCTTCTAAAATCTTTTTCGTTTCACCATTCACTTTTTTTTTTTTAAGATTTTATTTATTTGACAGAGAAATACAGCGAGAGAGGGAACACAAGCAGAGGGAATGGTAGCGGGAGAGGCAGGCTTCCTGCCGAGCAGGGACCCCGATGCGGGGCTCTATCCCAGGACCCTGGGATCATGACCTGAGCCAAAGGCAGACACTTAACGACTGAGCCACCCAGGCGCCCCTCACCGTTCACTTTTAAATCTGAAATCATACTGATTTTTTGTTTTGTTTTGTTTTTGTTAATAGTGTGAGGTAGGGTTTAAAGTACAAGTTTTCCCTTTATGGATTTCCAGCTCTCCCAGCACCGTTTATGGAGGAAAACCATCTTTTCCTCATAAATCAGTTTTTCACCTTTGTCACATTTAAGATGATCATACCTGTGTGAGTTTGTTTCTGAATTCTGTTCCACGGGTCATCTTATTTATTCATGCATCAATATCACATTATTGTAATTATCGTTGTAATGGATCTTGATATCAGTAACAGGAGACAAAGGTAGTTTTAGCTTGTTAATTAGGTTGAAAAGAATGAAGAATTGTACATGATGAATACATAGAGGCAGGAATGAGAAGAAACTTGGATATTGCTCTAAACTCTGGAAAGCCACAGTGTGGTTATTTTATGTCTTTAAAAGAGAATCCTGATAAAAATAGAAAAGATTGGAACAGCCCTATTAACCAAATGAACCTAAATGTTATCTATAAAACACTTCACACAACAACAGCAAAATATACATTCATTTTAGGCATAAATGAAATATTCTCTAGAGTAGACCATAGAACAAATGTCAATAAAACTAAAAGGATTAAAATCATTCAAAACATTTTTCTGTCCACAGTAGAATTACATTAGAAATCAACAGCAGAAGGAAATTTGGGAGATCCCCAAATATTTGGAAATTAAACCAAAAGACTTTTAAAGAGCTCATAGTTCAAAAGAGAAATGACAAGGAAAATCAGATTTGAGCTGAATGAAAATAACACATCAGGATGTGTAAGTTGTAGCTAAAGCAGTACTTAGAGGGAAATGTATAACTATAAAAACCTATATTGGGAAAGAAAAAAAAAGGACCTTAAGTCAATAACCTAAGATTCCACTTAAGTAACTAGAGGGACATAGAGATGGGAAGAAGAAGCAAACTAAACCCAAAGCAAGAAGGAAGGAAATAAGAGCGAAAATCAATGAAATAGAAAACAGAAACCATAAAGAAAATCAGCAAAATAAAAAATGGGTTCTTTGAAAAGATCAACAAAACTGACAAACTGTTAGCTAGACTCTGGAAAAAAAAAAAAGACAAGTTACCAAAATGAAGAATGAAAGGAACTCATCGAATTTATTTTTTTTTAATTTCTCTTTCTTCAGTCTCATTGTTACAGTGTATAGATATGCCATTGATTTCTGTGCATTGATTTTTGTATCCTGCCACGTTGGTGAATTTCTGTATGATTCTAGCAATTTTGGGGTGCAGTCTTTTGGGTTTTCCACATACAGTATCATGTCATCTGTGAAGAGAGAGTTTAACTTCTTCTTTGCCTGTTTGTATGGCTTTTATTTTTTTGTTGTTTGATTGCTGAGGCTAGGACTTCTGGTACTATATTGAACAACAGTGGTGAGAGTGGGCATCCCTGTCATGTTCCAGACCTTAGGGGAAACGATCTCCATTTTGCCCCATTGAGAAGGATATTCACTGTAGCCTTTTCATAGATGGCTTTTATGCTATTGAGGTATGTTCCCTCTATACCTGCACTATGGAAAGGGTTTTTTTAATTAAGATTTTATTTATTTGAGAGAGGGAGAAAGAGAGAGTGTGAGAGAGCACAAGCAGAGAGAGTGACAGGCAGAAGCAGAGGGAGAAGCAGACTCCCCACTGAGCAAGGAGCCCAGTGTGGTACTTGATCCCAGGACCCTGGCTGAAGGCTGCTGAAGGCAGACACTTAACTGACTGAGCCATCTAGGTATCCCTGTGGAGAGTTTTAATCAAGAAAGGTTGTATTTTGTCAAATGCTTTTTCTGCATCAATTGAGAGTATCATATGATTCTTGTCCTTTCTTAAGTGATGTATCACGTTGATCGATGTGAAACTTGGACCACCCTTGCATCCCAGGAATAAATCTCATGTGGTCCATGGATCCTATTGGCTCATGTCTTGGTGAGTATTTTGATATCCATGTTCATTCAGAGATATTGGTCTGTAATTCTCCTTTTTAATGGGGTTTTTGTCTGGTTTGGAGATCAAAGTAATGCTGGCCCCTTGGAACGGATTTGGATGTTTTCATTCCATTTCTAATTTTTGAAACAGCTTCAGTAGCATAGGTATTATTTCTTCTTCAAATGTTTGGTAGAATTCCCCTGGGAAGCCATCTGGCCCCGGACTCTGTTTTTTTGGGAGGTTTTTGATTACTGCTTCAATTTCTTTGATGGTTATGGTTCTATTCAGGTTTTCTATTTCTTCCTGTTTCAGTGTTGGTAGTTTATAAGTTTCCAGGAATGCATCCCTTTCTTCCAAATTGCGTAATTTGTTGGCATATAGTTGCTCATAATGTTCTCTTAGTATTGTTTGTATTTCCTTGGTGTTGGTCACGATCTCCTCTTTCACTCATGATTTCATAAATTTGGGTTCTTTCTCTTTTTTTTTTTGATAAGTCTGGCCAGAGTTTTATTGATCTTATTAATTCTTTCAAATAACCAGCTTCTATTTTTGTTTAAGCTTCCAGCTCTTGTTTCCTGAGTGTTCTACCAGAGTGTTCTTCTGGTCTCTATTTCATTGATTTCTGCTCTAATCTTTATTATTTCTCTTCTCCTGCTTGGTTTAGGCTTTAATTGCTGGTTTTTCTCCAGCTCCTTTAGGTGTAAGGTTAGCTCATGTATATGAGATTTTTCTAATTGTTTTGAGAGAGGCTTGTATTGCAATGTACTTCCCTCTTAGGACAGCTTTTGTTGTTTTCTAAGGGTTTTAAACAATTGTGTTTTCATTCTCATTAGTTTCTATGACTTTTTAAAATGCTTCTTTAACTTCCTGGTTGACCCATTCATTCTTTAGTAGGATGCTCTTTAACCTTCAAGTGTTTGTTTTCCTTCCAAATTCCTCTTGTGATTCAGTTCCAGTTTCGAAGCATTGTGGTCTGAAAATGTGCAGGGAATAATCTCAATCTTTTGATGTTGGTTGAGACCTGCTTTGTGACCCAGTATATGATATATTCTGGAGAAGGTTCTATATACACCTGAGAAGAATGTATATTCTTTTTTTTTTCTAAGATTTTATTTATTTGTCAGAGAGAGCAAGTAAGAGTAAGACAGAGGGAGTGAGCATAAGCAGGGGGAGCAGCAGTCAGAGGTAGAAGCAGCCTCCGCACTGAGCAAGGAGCCCAATGTACAACTCAATCTCAGGATCCTGAGATCATGACCTGAGCCAAAGGCAGATGCTTAACTGACTGAGCCACCCAGGCATCCTGAGAAGAGTGCATATTCCTTTGCTTTAGGATAGAATGCTCTCGGGGTGCCTGGGTGGCTCAGTGGGTTAAGTCGCTGCTTAATTTTGGCTCAGGTCATGATCTCAGGGTCCTGGGATCAAGCCCCACATCGGGCTCTCTGCTCAGCAGGGAGCCTGCTTCCCCCCTCTCTCTCTGCCTGCCTCTCTGCCTACTTGTGATCTCTCTCTGTCAAATAAATAAATAAAATCTTTTTTTTTAAAAAAAAGGATAGAATGCTCTGTATATATCTGTGAAGTCCGTCTGGTCCAGTATGTCATTCAAAGCCCTTGTTTCTTTGTTGATCTTCTGCTTAGATGTCTCTCCATTGCTGTGAGTGGGGTGTTAAAGTTCCCTACTATTAATGTGTTATTATTTATGTGTTTCTTTAATTTGGTTATTAATTGGTTGATATAATTGGCTTCTCCCAAGTGAGGAACATAAATATTTATAATTGCTATGTCTTTTTGTTGGGTAGATCCTTTAAGTATGGTATAATGTCCCTCTTCATCTCTTAATACAGTCTTTGGTTTAAAATCTATTTTGTCTGATATGAGGATTGCTACCTCAGCTTTCTTTTGAGGTCATTAGCATGATAAATAGTTCTCCACCCCCTCACTTTCAGTCTGGATGTGTCTTTAGGTTTAAAGTGAGTCTGTTTTAGGGGCGCCTGGGTGGCTCAGTCGTTAAGCGTCTGCCTTCGGCCCAGGTCAGATCCTAGGGGCCTGGGATCAAGCCCCGCATCGGGCTCCCTGCTCAGCGGGAAGCCTGCTTCTCCCACTACCATTCCCTCTGCTTGTGTTCCCTCTCTCGCTGTGTTTCTCTCTGTCAAGTAAATAAAATCTTTAAAAAAAAAAAAAAAATAAAGTGAGTCTGTTTTAGACAGCATATGGATGGATCTTGTTTTTTTTATCCAATCTGATACCCTGTGTGTTTTGATTGGAGCATGTAGTCCCTTTACATCCAAAGTAACTATTGAAAAGTATGAATTTAGTGTCATTGTACTAACTGTAAAGTCCCCATTTCTGTAGATAGTCTCTCTTTTTTTTTTAACTTTCATTTTTTCCCCAAATATTTTTATTTTATTAACTTCCATTTTTTTACATTTACATTTGATAGCTATATTCTTCATTTTGGCTCTGTTCACTCTATTCAATTTTATTTTTGAATATATATGTTTTATTTTCTTTACAATTTTGGGACTGTCACTGCAGACGCCTGCAGTGTGCTGAGAGTGGTCACTGGGTCCTATGCCTACCCACTCTGCACCCCCAGAGGACGGCAGAGGGTCACCCTGCACTGTCCTTTCCAGGGCTACCATCCTGAGAGCTGTTGCCCAGTAGTGTGTGCACCCAATCCGATGGTGGAGGGTCCTGACATTCCAGTTCTCTTCAGTATCTCCAGGCAGGGAGCAATCACCCCATCAGCCTAGCTCCTGGTTTCTGGTGAACTGAGCTGAGAGCCCCCTCCTGGTGTGCTGAGGATGACCAGTTTCCCTGCTCCCCTGCTTGGGAACCTACCTAACCTACTAATAATTCACATTAATTATCTGAATCCCAGGGATCCTGAAACCACATTGTCCCAACTAGAAATCTGCCCATTTCATCCCTTGAGTGCCTTTTAGGCAGGGATGTCTCTCACTGAAGCAGATTTCTAGGGTTTCTGATTTTGCATTCTGGAGCTATATCACTTTCCGGTAGCCAGTTTATGGAGGCTTCCTCCCCTCCTCTGTTTATTTTCTGACATCTCCCCTCAGATTCACTTCTCCACACCTCCTACCTTGCAAAAAGTGGTCACTTTTCTACTTGTGGAGTTCCAGATATTCTTTTCTTATATCTCAGGTTGAATTCATGGATGTTCAGAATAATTTGATAGTTATCTAGCTAAATTCAAGGGACCAGATGAAACTAGGTCCTCTACTCTTACACCATCTTACCTCCCTCCTCCTCCAACATCAAATTTTTAAAGGAACAAAGTGAGAAGACATACTCTTCTTGATTTCAAAATTTACTATAAATGTACAGTAATCAAGACAGTGTGGCATTAGCATAAAGGTAGACAAAGAGATCAATGGAAGAGAATGTAGAGTGCAAAAATAAACTCATATATAAGTCCATTGATTTTCAAGAGAGAAAGCATATAAGGAAAGGATAGCCTTTCTGACAAATGGTGATGGGACAATTTGTTTTTAAATTTTTATTAACATATAATGTATTATTTGCCCCAGGGTACATGTCTGTGAATCGTCGGGCTTACACATTTCACAGCACTTAACAGCACATACCCTCCCCAATGACCACAACCCAGCCACCCTATCCCTACCCACCC
>CM053616.1:72480721-72498570 GCA_028646535.1 Procyon lotor
GGTTTTCTTTTTCAACATTCCTCTGGCTATTCGTGGTCTTTTCTGGTTCCATATAAATTTTAGGATTATTTGTTCCATTTCTTTGAAATAACTTGATGGTATTTTGATAGGGATTGCATTAAATGTGTAGATTGCTTTAGGTAGAGTAGACATTTTCACAGTATTTGTTCTTCCAATCCATGAGCATGGGATGTTTTTCCATTTTTTGGTGTCTTCCTCAATTTCTTTCATGAGCACTTTGTAGTTTTCTGAGTACAGATTCTTTGCCTGTACTACTTTGCCTGTTAGGTTTATTCCTAGGTATGGTGATGGGACAATTTTAACCCTTACTTCACACCATATGCAAAAATTAACTGAAAATGGATTCAAGACCTAATTTAAGAACTTGACACTATAATATAACACTTTTAGAAGAAAACATAGGGGAAAGGCCTCATGACCCTGGGTTAGGCAAATATTTTTTTAGATATGATACCGAAAACATCCATTAAAATAATGATTGATAAATTAGACTTTGTCAAAATTAAAAACTTTGTGCATTAAGAGATACCATTAGGAAATTTCATAGCCTACAGAATGGGAAAAATATTTGCAAATCATATTTGTGACCAATGACTTGGAATATGCAAAGAACTCTTAAAACTCAATAAGGCAAACAATCCAGTTTACAAATGGGCAAAATATTTGAACAGATGTTAACAAAAGAAGGCATATAAATGGCTAAAAACACAGGAAAAATTGGTCATCATCAGTCATTCAGAAATCCCAATTAAAACCACCACATGGTACCACTTTTCATCCACTAGAATGGTATTACCAAATTGAACAGACAAAAACAAGTGTTGGGAAGGAAGTGGTGAAAAGGGAACCCTCATACATTGTTGGTAAGTATATAAAACAGCATAGCCATTTTGGAAAGCAGATTGACTTTTTTTTTTTTAAACAGGGAGAGAGGCGAGGGTGGGCAGGTTGGTGAGGAGGGACAGAGAGAGAGTGAGAATTCTTTTTTTATTTTTTTAAGATTTTATTTATTTATTTGACACAGAGAAAGATCACAAGTAGGCAGAGAGGTAGGCAGAGAGAGAGGGGGAAGCAGGCTCCCTGCTGAGTAGAGAGCCCCATGCAGGGCTCAATCCCAGGACCCTGAGATCATGACCTGAGTGGAAGGCAGAGGCTTTAACCCACTGAGCCACCCAGGTGCCCCGAGAGAGAATTCTAAGCAATCTCCATGCCCAGCACAGATGTGGGGCTTGATCCTAGGGCCCTGAGACCATGACTTGAGCTGAAATCAAGAGTCACTTAACTAACCAAACCACCCAGGCACCCCAGTTTGACATTTTAAAATATTACACATAAATTTACCATATGACTCAGAAATTCTAATGCTATGTGTCTACACAAGAGAAATGAAAACATGTCCACACAAAAGACTTGTATGTCAATATTCACATTATTCATAGCAGCTGAAGTGTGGAAGCAATCCACACATTTAACACCTCGTGAATGGATAAATGAAATATGGTGTGCCCTTACAATGGAATATTCATCAATAAAAAGGAATGAACTTCTTATACATGATACAACATGGATGAACCTCAAAAACAGTGTGCTGAATGAAAGAGGTTAGATGCAGAAGAGTATATTTTGTGTTATTCCATGCACATGAAATGGCCAGAAAATTCAAATGCCTGGACAGTGGTCAGCAAACATTTTCTGTAAAGGTCAATGCAGTAAATATTTTAGGCTTTGTTGGCTATACAGCCTGTTTTTGTTTTTTTTTTTAATTTTTATTTATTTATTTATTTGACAGAGAGAGAGAGAGATCACAAGTAGGCAGAGAGGCAGGCAGAGAGAGAGGGGGAAGCAGGCTCCCTGCTGAGCAGAGAGCCCGATGTGGGACTCGATCCCAGGACCCTGAGATCATGACCCGAGCCGAAGGCAGAGGCCTAACCCACTGAGCCACTCAGGCGCCCCTATACAGCCTGTTTTAACTAAGCTCTGCAGTTGTTGGGAGAAAGCAGCTATAGACTGTACAGGCATGAAACTCTACAAAATAGTGTTTTCGTGCAACTATTTACAAAAACAGGCCACAGGCCAGATCTGGCCCATGATAGCAGTTTGCAGACCCCTGCTATGAAGGCAGGAAGTAGATTAATGGTTGCTTGGGCTGGGAGATGAAAACTGTGAGTAACTGCAAAGGGGCAAGAGGGGCAAGATAGGGGTCTGCAAACTACTGTTAAAAATTGTTAAAGGAATATGCAACAGAGACCATTGTGGCCCTAAAACCTAAAATATTTACAAGAGCCTGGACCATGTGGAGCAATTGATTGTGTGATCAGATTACTCTAGTAGTAAAAGACTTGGTTTTTGTTAATAGACAGTTTATAATTTATACTAGAAAATGTAAAAAAAAAGTATGAAGGTATAATTTTTAGAAACCTTGAAATATACACTTTTAACCACAGATATGAGAGTCATTAACGTTTTATATTGCTCTGAAATCAAACCTACAAGATGACCAAAAAAAGTAATTTTTATGGGAGTTCTTTGCAAATGTGCTTTGAAGAACCACGGTTCAAGTGACATCTCAAAAAACAGAAAGCACTCCCATTCCTCTCTGCTTCACCATTACTCCACCTGCTCTATGAAAACAACCAATCCTCACAAAGCTAAGGTTGCTCTTCCTGTTTGTGAGACTGAGGAAAATAAAAAGGCTTTTAAGGACTTTTAACAGTGATTTTTTTTTTAACCTTAGGCTGTTGCAATTTCTTTAATATTCAGGGCTAAACTGGCACGCTGACAAGAGATGTTTCCTATGACATTTACTCTTGTGTTATTAACGCAGCAAATGGTCTCCATTAGCAATTGTCTGAAGCTTTTAATTTCCTTAAGTGTTGGCAGTGAATCTCTACACTTAAAATGAACAGAAACATTAGCAAGGGACCGAAACCCCTCCTCTCTGGGTTTCTAGTGGCTGAAGTTCATTAGCTGCGAATTTCTTCCAACTCTCTGGCACAGGGTATAATTCAGAGTTCTCCAGAGTTCTCTTACTGTGGGTGCCCAGTAAGTAATGCAAATAGGTAAACTTTTTCCATCTTGTGGCAACATCTTCCTGCATCTTCTTCACCATCCTGCATTCCACTTACCCATCTTCCAACAACAACAACAAAAAACTACTCTTGGACTATCCTTTTCAAGAAGGTATAGAGAAAAATTTTGTGTTTCAGTGGAAAACTATGCATTGTCTATAGTACACTCTTCCACGTTATTAAATCCTAACTCTGTTTATTGTAACTCTGTATATGGTGGTAAACAGATGGATATGCACATTATGTCTTGTTTGGTGAAGATCCTCCCCTACACACACACACACACACACACACACACACACACACACACTCACACACACACATTGGAAAAACCATTTTGGTCCTTCCATGCAGATTGGGCTGGATCACCTCACCTTGACCAAATTGTTAATCCGTATCCAATTTTTAATTCTTCCAGTTTCTCTCAGTGTCTGGCTACAACCCCCCAAACTGCTGGTTCCAATTTGCCTCCCTTTCTCCTGACTCTGGCTGCCCAGACCCTACGCCAACTCATAGCTAGTCCTTTCTCCAAGATCTGGGGGCCCCTGTGAGCTGAAGGATAAAAAATTCTGTGGCAACATGTAGCTGGGGTGAGAGGCAGCTGTGAGAAGGTAACCATGAGAGGCTGAATGTACAAAAGACAATGGTCAGGCCATAGATGGCAATAGAACTCTGACCCATGCCCTCTGTAGTAGCCAACCCCACAAGACAGAACCTCTGCAGTCATGGCCCAGAACAACCAGGACTTGGTCAGTGACTGTCACTAGCTTCACCATCTTTGCTCCTGATTGTCTGCCAGAGGCCCATGATGGTGCTTACTCACTTGCTCCAACTCACTTGATCCAACAAGCTCTGAGTTGCTTCTGCTTGTTCTTGTGATGGTGGCATTCATTTTTTTCCACAGCTCTCAGGAACTCTTATGAACTGGGGGGAAGTTACTGACTTCACACATTTTTTGAGATGTCACTTGAACCGTGGTTCTTCAAAGACAAAAAAAAAAAAAAAGGGTGGCCTATGGTTTCATTTCCAGCGTGGGAAGAGCTTGGACCCTCCTGCTTTCCTCTTTAAGGACTTTTGTGATTATATTGAGCCCACTGAGTAATCTGTATAATCTTCCCATGTCCAGATCCTTAATCACATCTGCCAAGAGTCTTGCCACACGTGGTCGCATACTCACAGGTTCTGGGGATGAGGATGTGAACATCTCTGGGGGCAGGTGACATTAGTTATTGTCTACCACAGATGTGTGACTCAATCCTGGTTGACAAAATAAAAGAAAGTCTGTTTAGGGGTTTCTGGGAAAGGTTTATTCCCTGATAAAAAGTTTTATGAGAAGAAACTCCTCTTCTTCCCTGTCTCTGGACACAGTTTTGGAATAAGCTTATGTAATACATCTTGTAACCATGAGGAGAAAAGCCTAAGGACAAAAACAGAACACAACAGAGAGCCTGGATCCGTGAAAACACTGTTGAGCTGCTCAGTTAACCTTGACTGGAATCAACTACCTCCAGACATCTTGTATTATGAACTTTCTTATGGGATGGGGGCAAGATTGAAATTTTATAAATATAAGAGTAGACAGTATTGATATATATTGAGTTTTAATATACATGGAGTCAAGACATATACCTCTTTAAGTACATGAGATGTACTTATGTACTTATGTACATGTAAATGAGAAAGTTTTTAAAGTAGGAAGTGTGAGTTGGTGAGGGGGCCTAAAACTGAGACTGATTAAAGCCTAGGGCAAGAGAAAGAGTTATTTAGGGGTCTGTTTTGGAGACCGGATTTACAGAGGAGTTGTTTGAGAAGACCAACATGTCTTCCAATTGAACTGGCGATCTGGGGCCTATTAGGGACATGAAAGTTCTACTGAATGCCTTTTCCAAGAGCCCAGGATTATTGTTTGAGATGTACAATGTATGTCTTGATTGCTATTAGTAAATCCGTAACTCTGAGGGAATAAGGACTCTCCTGGCAAAGCTTATTATTGTGGCCTTAGTACATGTAGAGACATGGGAAATTTTGATTTATATTTTGTGTATTTGTGAGGCAAGAGATTCTCAGCGTTCTTTACCCTGAAGGGGACAACTTTTAGGCAATGGCCCAGTAGTTTATAATAAATATGAAGATGGGGCCACTTGTTGGTTGGGGCATCTGGTGCTAAGATGATTGCCTGAAGCTTGGGCCCAGTATGTTGTTTTGGAGTCTTATCCTTATTAGAGACATCCTGGCTGAGGGAAAGCAGCACATTCCACTGGGCTCTATCACATATGGTGGTTATCACTGTCACGTGTATAGTCCATGAACTCCCATTGCTGTTCACCCAGTTAAGCTCAAAGGATGGTGTAGGTAGCCAAGAAGTCTGGGGAAGGGGTGATCCCACTAGCAAGGGACTAAGGATAGGGGAGGCTACCACCTCCTGCATGTGGACTATACCAGAGGGCCCAGGTTTGGCCCACCTTGTCTTAAGAAGTGCTGTTTCCAAGACCCAAAGCATAATGGGTAGCTGAGAGTGGATGGTCACAGGCACAAGGTCCATAAGAGCCCCTAATCTTGGAAGAGTCCAGTATGTAGACATTTGTAGTTTTAAACATGAGGTCAAGAGGGGCAGTTTCTTTTTTTCTTTTTTTTTTTTTATTAACATATAGTGTATTATTTGCCCCAGGGTACATGTCTGTGACTCGCCAGGCTTACACATTTCACAGCACTTAACATAGCACATACCCTCCCCAATGTCCACAACCCAGTCACACTATCCCTACTCCCCCGCCTCCCAGCCACCCTTAGTTCGTTTCATGAGTCTATGAGTCTCTTACGGTTTGTATCAGAGGGGCAGTTTCTTGCATTAAACGCTCATGTGCAATTTTGACCATTGTAAGTGGACTTGAGACTCCAGGAGGCTGGAGAAGAGCTTCTCAAGAGTAAAGGGTTTTGAGGGCACTAATGGGAGTATCTGTTGATTTTAATTTGGAAGTAAAATTTGTAAATGAGGAAGTGTTGTCGCCAGAACCCCAAAAGTGATGAATATTAGACTTGTACATCCATAATGAATGTATCTGATGGATCTTCTTGGGGGAGGATGTCCTCAGTGTAATGCCATACCTGTGCTCCTGGAGAAAGGAAGATGCAGTAAAGATCTTGTCTGCAAAGGTTGTGTGCAGTGGTGAACCTACTAAAGTGCTCCCCCAGATAGCCTAGCAAAGGTATAATGTATCCCTTCAGAAGTAAAGGCAAACTGCAACTGAGAAGCTTTTGAAACAGGCACTGAACACAATATAGTAGCCAAATCTATAAAAGCAAAATATTTATAGGTTGCTGATTGGATAGCGTTAGTAATTTTAATAACATTGGCTATTGGGTATGGGGGCTTTGAGGGCTGGGAACCACAGCACTCAGGCTGTAGGCCTCCACCACGAGGCACCATCTGTTTTTTCCAGGTTTAACAGCAGGCACAATTGGGGCACCTGGGTGGCTCAGTGGGTTGGGCCTCTGCCTTCGGCTTGGGTCATGATCTCAGGGTCCTGGGATTGAGCCCCGCATCAGGCTCTCTGCTCGGTGTGGAGCCTGCTTCCCCTTCTCTCTCTCTGCCTGCCTCTCTGCATACTTGTGATCTCTCTCTATGTCAAATAAATAAATACAAATTTTTTTAAAAAATAGGCACAATTGGGCTGTCACATAGCAGTAGGAATGATCACCCCCACCCTTTTAATGATTAAGGATCAAGGATTAAGTGTGAATACTTGAAGGCCTTGTTTTCTCAAACAACTCCTTTACTTTGGGTCATATTATCTATTTTAACTTGGTTAGGGGAGCAATCCATACTATAAATATGGAAAATTTAGGCAATGCTGTGAAGTATACCTATTTTCCCCTCTGTTTTATATTTAGCTACTTTCCTAAGATTATATGTGATACAAAATTTAAATTTCATGGGATTCATAGGTATAATTATAATTTCAGCCCTAGGATTGACTGAGGCTATGAGGTTCTGTCAAATGGTACATTGTAGCAAATGCTAAAGTTAATTTAGAACCTATGTTGTAGAGGCCCAAAAGTCAATTAGTGACCTTTTAATCTTTTATGTAAATTATTTTAGTATACAAATTTTGGTTTCCAATTGAGTCAAATTATGCACTTTGTTTTAATTATTTTATTATTATATTTACATATAATTTATTTAATTACCTTCTTCTCCCCTGTCCCCTTCCCATATTTAGGATTTTTATGTGTGTGTTTTAGGCCAATAGCTACCTGAAGCCTCGGTTTTTAGTTTTTGTCTCTGGCTGATAGGAGGAAAAGGGGGGCAGAGGCTCTGCCTGGGAGAGAGAGGCCCCTGTCTCAGAATAATCATTCCAGTTCCTCCACTCCTTCTTTTTCCTCTTAATCAAATCTGTTAGAATGGTATATTCTAGGTGGTAAAACTTTTACTTCTTCTCTTCTTTTTTGCCTCCTGTCTGTCTCTAAACATTTCATTTCCTTTTCTTCCCTTGAATGTTTACAGGATGAGCTCCTGGTGAGGGTGTGACCTCTGCTGTGAGCAGCAACCTCTTTTTTTAGGGTATCCCACTCAACCTGGGCTTTATATTCAAGACAGCGGTGGTGGTGTCAGCTTTATCACTCAAATATTTTGTTTTGAGCATGAGACCCTTTGCTGTTGATAAGTAGCAGCTCTCAAAAGAGCCCATTAACACAGATTAAGTGTTTGGAAATCTTGTATTAATTGGACCACCTCTTTGGGATTTTTTTTTAAAGGACTGGGATCCTGATACTCTCTTCCCTTCCCCTTTGTCATTAAACGGTGAGCCACTGGTCTTCAGAGGTGAGACCTCTTGTATCCCACCGGGTCAGGGAAGGAATCTCCATAGCAGCAAATAGACAACAACAGAGAAGTTTGTGACCTGAACAAACAACATTTGTAGAGTGCCATGAGGAGGCCTCAAACTAACCCCACAGATGCCTAAGACACATGAATGATCATTCAGGTGGAGCACTCTCCCATTATTCTGCAAACAGGCCTAATAATGGCTCAGCAAACTCAGAGGGAAAGACAGTGATTTGTTGAGTGCCCCTAGTTATAACGTCAGCATATAACGTCATGGATACTAGACAGTCTTATCTGAGTGACTCAGATGCCTTTGTCAGTGTCAAAATTGCTTGTCAGTGCCCTGTCAGTGGATCCGAATTGTCCCACGACACTAGGGGGATAGGTACTCTTCATCCCTTTGGACAGACCTATTCTGAAATGGACATTGCCAAGTACCTATACACACCAGGTACTCCGTCCTGGATCCTGAGTCCTCTAGCAACATGGAGAAAAATGGAGAAATGTATTGAATGCCCCTGAGTACTTGGTCCCAGATACTTGACACTCCAGCCTGTGTGGGAGCTAGAGGAGGAATCAGCTTTTGCAGCTCCTCAATTTTAAGATTAGGAATTTATGGCAATATCTGACAATAAACCCAGCACAGTGCAGGATCCATGAGGCAGCAAACACCGCAACAGGCAGTGGTGCCTTCCTATATTTAAGGGCGCTTCAATCTTGCTCTTGTGGCAATTAAACAGTGTATGTAAGCACCTTGTACAATACAATATACATGGGCAACTTACAACCTGTGCTTATGAATACTTTCCAGTATAGGAGTTCTCTAAAGTCAATTATCCTATGGTTTCACTTACTTGGGAGGCATGAGGAATAACATGGAGGATATTAGAAGAAAAGGAAAAGTGAAATGGGAGAAATCAGAGGGGGAGATGAAGCATGAGAGATTGTGAACTCTGAGAAACAAACTGAGGGTTTTGGAAAGGAGGGGGTAGGGGGTTGGGTGAGCTTGGTGGTGGGTATTAAGGAGGGTACGCATTGCATGGATCACTGGGTGTGGTGCATAAACAATGACTCTTGGAACACTGAAAAAATTAAATTAAAAAATACAATTATCGTTAAAAAAAATCTCTAGTTTCACCACTTTATTGGGAAACGAGAATCCTCTGCAGAGACGTCTCTGATCTGGGATATGAGGAACAAGTAGAGAATGTTTGAATATTTTCATGTCTTGTCAGTCATTCCCTTTGCATACGCAAGCACTATTCCCAGCAAAAGAAATCTCTTCACAATATTCCATTCTGTGGATCTCAAAATAGCTCTAAGACACCAGTGTCATGGACCACCTAGTTTGTGGCCTTATAACTTAAACTTGTTGGGAAGGTTGTCTGACCATGTGTGAAGCCCCAGTCACATCTCCAATAGTAAAGCAGCCCCATGCATTTCGGCCCTGAGCTAATCCTGGAAGGCATTTGTGCATCTATCTCTTGGGCTGTGTAATAAAGATCCTTTTGGGAGCGGAGGTCAGTGCTTTAGGTAGCAGAGGTCTAGAAACTATTGCTAAAAGCCAGGATATTTGGTCGGGGGAAAATCTGTTTTCTCCTTTTGCTCTAGCGGCAGACAATCTTGGGCCAACAAGAAGGTGTATGTCAGGGGCACAGTTAAGTGCTTCCCAGGCTCTGGTTTCTCAGGAACCAGTGACTGACTGTCCTGGATAGAAGGACTTAACAGGGATGGGAGAAGCTGAGCTGTCACACTATCTGACAGCATTTTCATCAGTGCATAACAGAAAGAGAAAAGAAGCAGTGCCAAGAACAACCAGCTAGAAAACATAGTTTTCCCTTTTATTTATTTATTTTTCCCCCAAATACTTTTATTTTTTCAGTGTTACAAGATTAATTTCTCATGCATCACACCCAGTGCTCCATGCAATACGTGCCCTCCTCAATACCCACCACCAGGCTCACCCAAACCCCCACCCCCACCCCTCCAAGACCCTCCGTTTGTTGCTCAGAGTCCACAGTCTCTCATGGTTCATCTCCCCCTCCGATTTCACGTTTGAATGCACTTTTGAGGAAGGATTTTCTACCAGCAGGAGAACCCTTTTACATGCAAGTGTCACTAGAGCTCCAAAGACCAATAGCCAGAACTGCCAGGATGGGTATGCTCTCTGTCTCTAACCACTAGGTGGTAGCTCAGCCCAAGGCTGGGAAGACAGAAGGCATAGACTCTGGTCCAGAAGAGGTGGAGACAGGGAGGCGGGTCTGCCAGGCTGCATAAAGGCAAGGGAACTGTGACTGAGGCTCAAGCTGCCTTAGCACTTGGTTCAGAGGATCCTGTCCTAGGGTGATGGCATTTAGCTGGTGGATGCCCCGTGCCAGGTGCCAGGTGCCCAGGCTGAGCCAGCATCCCCAGTGAGGAGCCCAAGGGCTGCTGTGCAAGAGAAGAGGCGCGAGGGAGCACTGGTAAATAGCCACACTTTCTATTAAAATTGCCTTGAAAGGAATGCAAATCATGCCTAACTTACATGTGAAAGAGAGCTAATTGGATATTTAAACAGTTTGATATGATATTTAATATAATATAATTGGTCGATATCTCTTAGAACTAGACATAAATAGCAAGTGATTTCAGGTTAATAATTTTTTTTTATTGATGATGAGAACGCTGATAGAAATTCTAGCTCTCTCATGGGGAGGGTATGTGCCAGGGTAAGTGCTGTGAAATGTGTACGACTGATGATTCACAGACATGTACCCCGAGGCAAATAATACATTATATGTTAATTTAAAAAAATTAAAAAAAAGAAATTCTAGCTCTCTCCCCAGATGTGCCCTGAATTTGGAGAGCAAAGGCATTTTTGAATATAAATCATGGGAGAGAAATTTGAGAAACAAAGGAGTGAAGTATCATGCTCTAGTATTTGGCAAATTTATTTTTTATTTTTTTATTTTTTGGGGGGGCAAATTTAAATCCCTTGGTACTTTGTACTGGCTTTGTGGAATTTATGAGACTATCCGTCAATGAGATGTTGTGGAATTTCAAATGCAGAAGTCAAGGAAAATATTTATTAAGGGGAAAACAGCATTCTGTGAACTCCAGTTTTAACACATGTGTGCACCTTAAATTTGTGCTATACCTATACTTAAATGATGTGCTATACCTTGGCTAATTGAATTTAAATAATTAAAAATATGTAATTTACATAAAAAAAGAAGTGTGAAGACAAATGTTGAAAAGGCACCTATCTTTTTCTCTTAAGAGAGAAAGAGTGCCTGTCAGTCCTTCAGAAATCTGTACTCACTTGAGAAAAATGCAGTGCAGTAGTCTCAAGAATGTAGAAATCAGACTGCAAGGGACTTTGTAAGTTATGAGTTCAGGATACTTTTGAGGGCAAACTTGGGTGGTAGGACGATAAGCATGAAAAGTGAAACTATCCTGGGCACACTGACATGTGCGGTCACTCCAGTAAGAGGTATGTAAAAGAATGGGACCCCAAAGTAAGGAAGGCAGAGGAGGCTGCTGAAAATTCTAAGCCTGTGTGTTGGAGGGACTCTAGCCCAGGGATCCAGGCAGACTGGGGCATGCCAGCCTCATGCTAATGTAGAGATGGGTCCACTGAGTCCATTCAACTTCGTTCTTAGCTTGTGCTTGCTTTTGGCATGCTCTTGTACTTCTTTGGTAGACTGTTCATCTCTCTGAATCATGAATTAAAACCTGTTTTACAGTAAATTTGTTGCTGAGAAGAGGAGCAATGAATTCCTCATTTCACCTGCTTTTCTTGGATCTCAACCTGAATGCCACAGAAAGCAACTTTTCAGAACCAAGTGTCAAGAACAAGTCTTCACCATGCAAAGAGATGGGCATTGCTGTTGAGGTGTTTCTGACTCTGGGTCTCATCAGCCTCTTGGAGAACATCTTGGTCATAGGTGCCATAGTGAAGAACAAGAACTTGCACTCTCCCATGTATTTCTTTGTGTGCAGTTTAGCAGTAGCTGACATGCTAGTGAGCATGTCTAACACATGGGAGACCATCACCATATACTTAATAAATAATAAGCACCTGGTGATAGCGGATACCTTTGTGCGTCACATTGACAATGTGTTTGACTCCATGATCTGCATTTCTGTGGTGGCCTCCATGTGCAGCTTGCTGGCCATTGCAGTGGATAGGTACGTCACCATCTTCTATGCTCTGCGCTACCACCACATCATGACAGTGAAGCGTTCCGGGGTGATTATCATGTGTATCTGGACCTTTTGCACAGGCTGTGGCATTGTTTTTATCATTTACTATGAATCCACTTACGTAATCGTTTGCCTCATCTCTATGTTCTTCACCATGTTATTCTTCATGGTGTCTCTGTATATACACATGTTCCTCCTGGCACGGACTCATGTCAGGCAGATAGCAGCTCTGCGTGGATACAGCTCCACAGTGCGGCAGATGACCAGCATGAAAGGTGCTGTCACCTTGACAATGCTGCTGGGCATTTTCATTGTGTGCTGGGCTCCCTTCTTTCTCCATCTAATTTTGATGATTTCTTGCCCCCAGAACCTCTACTGTTCTTGCTTTATGTCTTACTTTAATATGTACCTCATACTCATCATGTGTAATTCTGTGATTGATCCTCTGATATATGCTTTCCGCAGCCAGGAGATGAGGAAGTCCTTTAAAGAGATTGTTTGTTGCCATGGTTTCAGAATACCCTGTAGGTTCCCTAGCAGGTAATAAACAAAAAGTTCTTCTCTCTGTGGCTCTCTTTTATCCTGGATTCACCTTATGACAAAATCAGTTGGTGCAGCCAAGGAGTAAGCCAGAAAGCTAGAAATCAAAACCATGCATTCTGTTTATCGTTTTTCCATCTTGAATTTCTACTGCACTTATTTCCCCCCATGGCAGTTGTTGGATCAGACATGCACATGCTGCTTATGCATTTTGGGAATGGTCTGGGATAATTTCTTACTGTCCTGTTTTCCTCCTACTTTTCCTCCTACTTCTACCCATTTCTGGTGGTCCGATCTATCCTCCATCTAGTAAGAGTGTGTTCAGGCAAGAGAAAACATCCTGGATGCAGGCCTTGGCGTGAGGAACAGCTATAACTGAAATTAGAACTATAACTGAAAGAAAAGCTGTATGATTGCTTTCTTTCCCCAGGAGCAGTTTCATAATTTTACTTGATGCTCCTGAGAGTCATGCATGCTTTTTAGGGTAGAATTAAGTAGCCAGATTCTTTCCTTTTGAAATTTCTAGTTCATTTGTTATGCGATGTCTCTACAGCTCTCTTTCCCAAAACTTCTTTGTGTGTGTGTGTGTGTGTGCTGGACATGTGTTGAGAGTTTTATTTTATTTTTTTCCCCAAATATGTTTATTTTTTCAGTGTTACAAGATTAATTGTTCATGCACCACACCCAGTGCTCCTATTTTATGGCTTATGTCCATAGTTGTCCAAGAATGGAATTTCCTTAATTATACTTCTGTCAATCATGTTTTTGTCCCACCCAGGCATAAACATTCATGCTACAAACCTTGCCTCATGTGGTGTGAAAAGTCTCTGTGTCTTATTCTGACTCAGGGTTTGCAAATGAGTGTTTTGGAGTTCTAGGTGCCCCCCATACTCCATGTAGCACACGCCCATAGCCAAGTTATCTTTGACCTTTTCAGACAGAATCTATCTTGGATTCCGAAATCCCCTCACCATATACTTTGCACATTGCAATCTGACTCCAGCAGCTGGAGGTCAGGTGCCTACCTAACACAGGGAGTCCCGTCTTCTCTAATGGAGAAGCAAGGGGGAAGATTTGAATTCGGATCCTGACTCTACCACCAACAGGCAATATCACCTTAATCATCTCATTTCAGGTTCCACATCTGTGCTGACCTCACAGGATGGTCATTAGAACTGCATGAAAAAAATGTGAGAACGCCTTGAAAACTTGTGAAGCACCATAAAGATTTGCTATTTATTTTAAAGAAATGTTGCAAGTGGGATAAATACTAGGGGAGGATGCAGAGGGCAGTGGTCACTTGTCAGTAGTTGGAGCTGTGGCCCAGAAACTAAGAGGCCTGCTTTGCCACAGAGCAGTTCTGTTAACTTGGGCACATCTCTAGCTGCTTAGTCTCAGTATTCTTACCTGAAGTGAAGAGCTTGAGGTTTTTACAGCTCTCATATTCTATTCTATTATTTTTGGTGTTAATATATTCTCTTTTGTTTTGTGTATTCATGTCTAAACTGTTCCCAATGAAGGAACTAGTATAAATAAAGTAAAAATAAAGACCATTAGGGTCACACAATGATTAGCTGTTGAAATCTATGGGGGCAGAGGAACCTCCTGGGTATAGTTCACAGAAATAAAACAGACATGATCCCCACCCTTGGTAGCTCAGAGTCCAGAAAACAAAAACAAAAACAAAACCCAGTGCTGGCACAAGCAGGGAAGTGCATAAAACATCCAAATCTTTGGAAAATGGCAAGTTAACAGGTTGTCGAACAACTAAAGCTCTTCAAATAATTTTAGCTGAACATTCCTATATATCCATGCATGTAAGTGATCTCCACATACTAATGATGGGAAACTGCAGCCCATGTTTGCATGGGACATCTCAGGACCCTAGGTTCTATGAAAGCTGGGCCCTCGGCCCACCAGCTCATCTCTGTGGCCCTGTTGTCTTTAGCAGTTTCTAGTACAGAGTAGACACTCAGCTAGTGTTTGTTACTGGTGCTAAACAAATGTATACTTAATCTGCTGCCCAATATCAGATTACCTGGTAGCACTCACTGAGTGCTAACTGAGGTCACTAGGGCTTCCATCCTTGGGTAGGATCAGACTTCAGCTCTAGCGGTTTACATCGGCTCCACCTGGGAACTCAGTTCTAGTTAGGCTAACTCTCTGCTATAGTGCCTCATGGCTTCAAAAAAGGTCTGATCTTTCTATAAATGTCTTTAAAGAAATGCTCAAATGTCTTAATCTCTATAAATGAGATACAACCAGTGTTCAGATGTGTCTTCACTTGGATGGAATACATATATATAATGACACAGTAAATATTCATAAATGGGACAATCCCTGGAATCCCAGCACAAAGTCCCCTCCACATACATTAATATCATAAAATCCATCTATGAAAAGCCCACAGCTTTTCAATCATTCTCATTAGGAAAAAACTGAGAGCTTTTCCTTTAAGGTCAGGAACACGACAAGGATGCTCACTCTCACCACTGTTGTTCAATATAGTACTAGAACTCCTAGCCTCAGGAATCAGACAACAAAAAGAAATAAAAGGCATTCAAATTGGTAAAGAAGTCAAACTCTCTCTCTCTCTTCAAGATATTGTGATACTTTATGTCAAGAACCCAAAAGACTCCACCCCCCAATTACAAGAATTCATACAACAATTCAGCAATGTGGCGGGATACAAAATCAATGCACAGAAATCAGTTGCATTTCTATACACTAACAATGTAACTGAAGAAAGAGAAATTAAGGAATCAATTCCATTTACAATAGCACCAAAAACCATAAGATACCTAGGAATAAACCTAACGAAAGAAGTAAAAGATCTGTACTCTAGAAACTACAGAACACTTATGAAAGAAATTGAGGAAGACACAAAGAGATGGAAAGACATTCCATGCTCATGGATTGGAAGAATAAACACTGTTAAAATATCTATGCTGTCCAGAGCAATCTACACTTTCAATGCCATCTCTATTAAAATACCATTGGCATTTTTCAAAGAGCTGGAACAAACAATCCTAAAACTTGTATGGAAACAGAAAAGACCCTGAATCACTATGGGAATGTTGAAAAGGGAAAACAAAGCTGGAGGCATCACAATGCTTGACTTCAGGCTATATTACAAAGGTGTAGTCATCAAGAGAGTATGGTACTGGCACAAAAAACAGACACATAGATCAATGAAACAGAACAGAAATCCTAGAAATGGACCCTTAACTTTAGGTCAACTGATCTTCAACAAAGCAGAGAAGAATACCCAATGGCAGAAGAATATCTGATGGCAAATATACATTCATCTTCAATGAATGGTGCTGGGAAAGTTGGACAACCATATGCAGAAGAATGAAACTGGGCCATTCTCTTACACCACACACAAGGATTAACTCAAAATGGATGAAAGACCTCAATGTGAGACAGGAATCCATCAAAATCCTAGAGGACAACATAGGCAGTAACATCTTCAAGCTCAGCCACAGCAACTTCTTGCAAGACATGTCTCTAAAGGCAAGGGAAGCAAAAGCAAAAATGGACTTTTGGGACTTCATCAAGATAAAAAGCTTCTGCACAGCAAAGGAAACAGTCAACAAAACTAAAAGGCAGCCCATGGAATGGAAGAAGCTATTTGCAAATGACATTTCAGATAAAGGGCTGGCACCCGAGATTGATAAAGAACTTCTCAAACTCAACCCCCAAAACAAATAATCCAATCAAAAAATGGGCCCAAGACATGAACAGACACTTCTCCAAAGAGGACATAACAAATGACTAACAGACACATGAAAAAACTGTTCATTATCATTAGCCATCAGGGAAATTAAAATCAAAACCAACCACATTGAGGGGGCACCTGGGTGGCTCAGTGGGTTAAAGACTCTGCCTTCGGCTCAGGTCATGATCTCAGGGTCCTGGGATCGAGCCCCGCATCCGGCTCTCTGCTCAGCAGGGAGCCTGCTTCCCCTTCTCTCTGCCTGCCTCTCTGCCTACTTGTGATCTCTCTTTCTGTCAAATAAATAAATAAAATCTTAAAAAAAAGATTTAAAAAACCCACATTGAGATACCACCTTACACCAGTTAGAATGGCAAAAATTAACAAGGCAGGAAATAACAAATGTGGAGAAAAGGGAACCCTCTTACACTGTTTGTGGGAATGAAAGCTGGTACAGTCACTTTGGAAAACAGTATGGATATTCCTCATGACGTAGAAAATAGAGCTACCCTACAACCCAGGAATTGCAGTACTGTGTATTTACCCCCAAAAGAGAGATGTAGTGAAAAGAAGGGGCACCTGCACCCTAATGTTCATAGAAGCAATGTCCACAATAGTCAAACTGTGGAAGAGCTCAGATGCCCTTCAACAGATGAATGGATAAAGACTATGTGGTACATATATACAATGGAATATTACTCAGCCATCAGAAAGCATGAATACCTATCATTTGCCTTGACATAGATTCAACTGGAGGGGATTATGCTAAGTGAAATAAGTCAAGCAGAGATAGACAATTATCATATGGTTTCACTCATATGTGAAACATAAGGAATAGCTCCTTTGTTTATTTGTCAAGGTGACCCATCTGCCTTCCAATTCCGTAAATTCATCACAAGTTTTAGTCCTCTGACATCTATCCTGTTCTCAGTGCCTTTATAAATTCATTCATTTTTATACTTTTTTGACTGTCATTTCTATAGATTTTTGTGAAGAAGTGGAGACAGATAATTGAGAAATTGATTTTGAGCTACATTTAGGGCCAGCAGGATCCATCTTCTGAGCAAAGCAGAAAAACAAGAAGTTGCCCAGAATCCAGTGCCTGGTTCCAACTGTGGTTCTTAACAAGCACATGGCCACACCCAGGACAAGAGCCTTTGCAACATTACGGAGGCGTAGGAGTCCTTGGCACCTTGATCATGTTCTATTGTCTTTCTTCTTACCTTGACTCTTTAACTAGAGAGTGCAAAGCAATTGGTCAAAGACCATAACCTGGGTCAGAGGAGATAAGCAGTCCCTGATGTGTCCATTCATCTTTTCATCATTTGGTGGCCTTTTAAAGTTAATCTTCAAACTTTTTTTCTGCCAGCAGGTGGCAGTGAACCTTATCTCACATTTATGTTCTTTCTTCCATCTAACCCTCTGATCAGCTAGTTAAAGTGACTAGGAGAAAATTTCCCCCAAAACCTCATTGCTTAAAAACTAATTAAAA
>CM053616.1:72499070-72518294 GCA_028646535.1 Procyon lotor
TGCACTGGAGAAAAATGAGTATTCTGTTTTTTTAGGGTGGAATGTTCTGTATATATCTATGAGGTCCATCTGGTCCAATGTGTCATTCAAAGCTCTTGTTTCTTTATTGATTTTCTGTTTAGATGATCTTTCTGTTACTGAGAGTGGTGTTAAGATCTCCTACTATGATTGTATTCCTATCAATGTGATTCTTTATTTTGATTAACAGTTGGTTTATGTAGTTGGCTGCTCCTATATTGGGGGCATAAATGTTTATAATTGTTACATCTTCTCTGAGGATAGAGCCTTTCAGAATGATGTAATGTCCTTCTGTATCTCTGACTACAGTCTTTAGCCGAAAATCTAATTTATCTGATAGGAGAATTGCTACCCCAGCTTTCCATTATAAGTTCTTGATGTAGTGTTCAAGGATTCATTAGTTGCATATAACACCCAACCCTCATCACCACATGTGTTGTCCTTAATAAATATCACCCAGTTAACCCAACTACCCAACTTCTTCCCTTCTGTAATCCTCACTTTGTTTCCCAGAGTCTAGAATCACTCATAGTTTCTCTCCCGCTCTGATTTCTTCCCACTCAGTTTTCCTCACCTCCCCTATCATTTTCTGTCTTATTCCTTTTGTATTTATCTGTGTCGCTTATTTCACTTAGCAAAATACCATCCAGTTCCATCCATGTTGATGTAAATGGTAGGTATTAATCTTTTCTGATGGCTGAGTAATATCCATTACATATATGAACCACATCTTCTTTATCCATTCATCTGTTGAAGGACATTTCAGCTCTTTTGACAGTTTGGCTATTGTGAACATTGCTGCTATGAATATTAAGGTGCATTTGCTCCTTCTTCTCACCACATCTGTATCTTTGGGGTAAATACTCAGTAGTGCAATTGCTAGCTTATAGGTTAGCTTTATTTTTAACTTTTTAGAGGAACATCCATACTGTTCTCCAGAGTGGCTGTACCACCTAGGATTCCCACCAGCAGTGTAAGAGGGTTCCCCTTTCTCCACATTGTTGCCAACATTTGCTGTTTTCTGTCTTGTTAATTTTTGCCATTCTAACTGGTGTAAGAAGGTATCTCACTGTGATTTTGATTTGTATTTCCCTGATGGCTAGTGACGTGGAACATTTTTTCTTGTGACTATTAGCCATTTGTAAGTCTCTTTGGAAAAATACCTGTTCATGTCTTCTGCCCATTTCCTGATTGGATTATTTGCTTTTTGGGTGTTGAGTCTGAGATTTCTTTAGAGATCTTGAATACTAGCCCTTTATCTGTGGTGTCATTTGCAAATATCTTCTCCCATTCTGTCAGTTGTCTTTTGCTTTTGTCGACTCTTTTCTTTGCTGTGCAGAAGCTTTTTATCTTGATAAAGTCCCAAAGTTCATTTTTGCTTGTTTCCCTTGCCTTTGAAGACATGTCTATCAAGAAGTTGCTGCAGCCCTGGTCGAAGAGGTTGCTGCTGTCCAGTTTTCCCAACACCATTTGTTGGAGACTGCCATTTTCCCATGGATATTCTTTCTTGCTTTGTTGAAGATTGGTTGACCATAGAGTTGAGGATCCATTTCTGGGTTCTCTAATTTGTTGCACTGATCTATGTGTCTGTTTTTGTGCCAGTACCATACTGTCTTGATGATCACAGATTTGTAATGTATCTTGAAGTGGCATTGTGGTGACTCCAGCTTTGGTTTTATTTTTCAACATTCCCATGGCAATTCGGGGTCTTTTCTAGTTCCATACAAATTTTAGGATTATTTGTTCCAGCTTTGATATAGATTGCATTGAATGTGTAGATTGCTCTAGGTAGAATAGACATTTTAATAATATTTGTTCTTCCGATTCATGAGCATGGAATGTCTGTCCATTTCTTTGTGTCCTCCTCAATTTCTTTCATATACGTTCTGTAGTTTTCAGAGTACAAATGCTTTACCTCCTTGCTTAGGTTTATTATAGGTATCTTATGGTTTTTGGTACAGTTGTAAATGAGATCATTTCCTTAATTTCTCTTTCTTCAATCACATGGTTAGTGTATAGAAATCAACTGATTTATGTCCTGCTACATGAATTGCTGTATGAGTTCTAGAAATTTTGGGGTAGAGTCTTTGAGTTTCTATGTGGAGTGTGGTGTCATCTGCAAAGAGTGAGAGTTTGACTTCTTTGCCAATTTCAAAAAGGTTTTACTGCGTTTTTGTTATCTGACTGAAGAGGCTAGGTCTTCTAGTACTATGTTGGATAACAGTGGTGACAGTGGACATCCCTGTCATATTCCTGACCTTAGGAGAAAAGCTCTCAGTTTTTCCCCATTGGGATTGATATTTGTTATGGGCTTTTCATATATTGCTTTTATGATATTAAGGTATGTTCCCTTTATCCCTACACTGTGGAGAGTTTTAATCAAGAAAGGATGCTGAATTTTGTCCAATGCTTTCTTTGCATCTATTGAGAGGATCATATGGTTCATGTCCTTCCTTCTATTAATGTGATTTTTCACATAGATTGATTTGCAGATGTTGAACCACCTTTGGATCCAGCCCTGAACTCTTGTTTGTTCAGATACTATTTTTTTAATTATTGCATCAGTTTCTTTGCTGGTTATGGGTCTGTTCAGGTTTTCTATTTCTTCTTGCTTTCATTTTGGTAGTTCATAAATTTATAGGACTTCACCTATTTATGCCAGATTACCTTGGTGTTTTTTCTGATCTCTCCTCTTTCTTTCATGATTTTATTAGTTTGAGTCATTTCTCTTTTCCTCTGGACAAGTCTGGCCAAAGATTTGTGGATCTAATTAATTCTTTCAAAGAACCAGGTCCTAGTATCCTTGATCTGTTCTACTGGTATTTTGGTTTCTATTCATTGATTTCTGCTCCGATCTTTTTTATTTCTCATCTCCTGCTAGTGTTAAGCTTCATTTAATGTTCCCTCTCCTTCTCTTTTACCTGTAAGGTTAGGTTGTGTATTTGAGATCATCATTGTTTCTTGAGAAAGTCTTGTATTGATACGCAAGTGAACACAGGCACAGAGTCAAGGAGAAAGACTTGCTCTAGGGTTTACACAAGACAGGACAACACATTAGGATCAGTGGGCCTGGATTGGCAGTATGTACCTATTGGGCATAGATTTTCCTGAGATGCTGAGGCTCCTCACTTAACTTACTTGTATATGTACCTTGCCCTCTCTAATATTTGGTCTCCTCTTGATTTCCTGATCTAGAGTCAATTCAAGACAAAACTAAAAACAGCAGCAGGGTGGGACCACAGTGGGGAGATTGGTACCTCTAGGGTCAAGAAGAAAGATAAAAAGGCAAGGCCTTGAGTTCAGAACAGGAAAACCTACTTTTACTTTCATTTCCTCCTCCTTTCATCTTTTGTAGTTATATTATTATAATTAGCCAAGCTCATGTCTTCTACTCTCTGTCCTATCTTCTAATCTAACTTAATATCAATCCTTGATAACCTAGGTAGTTTTTAGCAAGTATTAATTTTGTAAGTAAAATACTACACTTAAGCATATATTAGAGAGCACAATGATCTAAATATTCCTACTTTTCCAAGTCATTTAATCGAATAGGAAAATGTTAGTGAATTTAAAGTGTACACAAGTGAATTGGGGTAAATATGAGGGGGAGAAGAAGCATAAGAGACTGTGGATTCTGAGAAACAAATTGAGGGTTTGGGACAGGAGGGGAAAGGGGGGATGGGTGAGCCTAGTGGTGGGTTTTAAGGAGGGCATGTATTGCATGGAACACGGGGTGTGGTACATAAACAATGGATCTTGGAACACTGAAAAAATAATAAAATAAAATAAAATGTTACTCAGTTACTATATTCTCTTATGTATACTGTATATTAAGTATAGTGTATAGTTATGTGTACCATATATTAGGAAGTCTAGCCTGTGATTAACTATCCATCCATATGCTGCTTACTCAGTAGTATTCAGTAGATCATCACCACTCTATTTAAAAACAAATGCACAGGGGCACCTGAGTGGCTCTGTGGGTTTAAAACAAATGCATAAATAAATCTTTAAGGAAAAAAGGGGGGCGCTCAGTGGTTTAAAGCCTCTGCCTTCGGCTCAGGTCATGATCTCAGGGTCCCGGGATCGAGCCCCTGCTTCCCTCCCTCTCTCTGCCTGCCTCTCTGCCTACTTGTGATCTCTCTGTCAAATAAATAAATAAAATCTTTTAAAAAATACAATAAAAACAAATGCACACACACAGTCATACTCCAGTAGGGAGATAACTACAAATAACTTCAGGCTGGAGAAATGAGACCCAAGCCTGTCGAAGAGACAATGAATTTGCTGAAGACTTGGGAAGAAACAATGTGTCTTCAGACTAGTGAGAGAGCCGTTGTGTCGGATCACATCTCTGTAAAGATCTGGGAAGCCAGCCTCAAACTGCCCATGCCTGCCAGCCAAAGGCCACCAAGAAGACACCTATCACCAAACAAAGTAGGATTGTTGGTCCTTGTCACACCAGTGGAAATAATAAGGCATCTTGGGGAGGATGTTAGGGGTATGCTATGATTGGGTTTGGGCTTGTGCTAGGTGATTGGGGGTTGGGAGGGTGGGCTATGTTATTGTGGTGTCAGTTCTGTAGTGGTATCTTAATATCTTTCCTTAAGAACTGGCAGAAGCAGAGTGGGGCTACAATTCTAAATGGTAAAGAGGAAGCAGTCATCACATAATTGGGAGAGGAGGACATTTTAAAGAACTTGTGATTTGCCCATATTTTCGTTTTTGTCCAGATATGATTAGGTAGTGATCTTATTTTTTATTCACTTTATCATGCTCACCTAGTGATGTCCGATTTGGATGTTCTGGGAAATTGTTTATGTTCAACAGAATACCATGGTCTAGCTCTTTTAGCCAGGCTAGCCCTTGAGTGGCAGCAGTCAGGGAGTTTTTTCTTTCTCAGGATATGGAATTGGAGTCCATTGGAATGCAGCAGCATGGAGAGAGCAGGCCTCTGGCCCATCTGGTCTCCCAGCTTCAGCTCCATTCTACACTGTGAGTGATTTCATATGCATGCTGGGAACCCCCTGCCTGCACATCTAAACTTCATCAGTACCTCCTGCAGTTATATGCCCTTTGGCCAAAGGAACAGTGCGTGCTCAGAAGGACAGACAAAGCAAGAAAACTGGCCCCAAAGGCAAATGCAGGCCCTCAACACACATGTTTCAACCAACATTATTTTCTGTAACAACCATATATGGTCTCCAGATGGACTTGAGGAGCACGGGTTTGAAGGCAGAAAAACCTGCTCCTCATCCCAACTTGTCCATTCTTCAAGTATTGAGTAAGTTACTCAGCCTCTCTTATAAGCCTCAGCTTCTTCACACAAGAGCATGTAGTGATGGGTTGTTCCATGAATTAAATGAAATCACATCTATAAATCATTTTATATATTTTCTAATATAAACTATTTACCCAATAAATAGAATTGCTATTATTTTTGTTAAATATTCTAAAAAGCATTCTTGGGGGGCACCTGGGTGGCTCAGTGGGTTAAAGCCTCTGCCTTTGGCTCAGGTCATGATCTCAGGGTCCAGGGATCGAGCTCGCATCGGGCTCTCTACTCAGCAGGGAGCCTGCTTCCCTCTCTCTCTGCCTGCCTCTCTGCCTACTTGTGATCTGTCTCTCTCTGTCAAATAAATATATAAAATCTTAAAAAAAAAATTAAAAAGCATTCTTGGGACTGGTAGTGATTTTCAGAGGCCCCAAATCCGACTTAGATGTGGAAATTGGCCGTTTTAAGCACATGTGCTTTTCTTTTCTTCTGCTATTAAGAGCTCAACTTAATAGTAAAATAGTTTCTCTGTTCTTTTACTTCCTGTTTTTCTGACTGTACTGCATTTACTTGGCCTTAATTTTAGTGATATTTCTGATTCCATAAGAATATCACTAAAAAAAATTTCAATTACCTTGCACAGGCAAAAAAAAAAAAAAGTAAAATATAAAAGCTAAAAAAATAAAAATAAAATAAAAAAGAGTTCATTTTCCCACACTGAAAAACAATCTGCTGTTACTGTTTAGGAGCATGGTTTCTGTGGCTAACAGTCACAGCTCTTCACAAACATTAAGGTTGTATGCAGAATTGGCAAAGGAGGATATGTCAAGACACATATGACCTCAAGGAATTTAAACTATACATAGTGGTGTAATAAAAAGACACTTTTTGACCACAAGAAGCAAGTGAAGAGTGGAGGACAGAAAGGAAGCATAGCCAGCCAAGGAGCAAAGTGGTGGCATCTGCTTAGGTCCCCTGCCCTGAGAAGCAGGTTTCTCGCCACACCAGGGACTATCTTTCTTCCATGGTCTCATGCTGTTATCCCACTTGAGTGGACACCATTCCTTGATCCATCCGGACCTGGTGGTGCTATATTGCTCTAGTTCTCTTTTTCTCAGTTTCTTATTCCTGGTTGCCTTACATTATTTGTTAGTATAGTATAGTGGGGGTTGGAGGAGAAGAAAAAGTGAAAGAAAAGACTAACAACTGGATGGTACTAGAATTCCAGCGGGGCGCCGGTCCCCAGCTCTCACACGTGTGGGGAGGGCGCCTCACCTGCGCAGGTCAGATCCAGGATCCCTTGCAGCGCTGAGCATCATAGCAAACCTCTGACTGCTTCATAGAGCTCAGACACACCACTTCTCCATTCTCACTTCCCGTTCCTGAATTTGATTTTTGCCCGCTTAATTCCGGACACTGCCCTGCCCCCTGAGGGTGTGCCGCAGCAATACTGCATTCTAGAGAGTCCAGCCGACTGGGAATAGCGGGACGTTCAAGCTGTGAGCCGCCCCAGTGTCAACTCTGTGACCCTAATCTTGCTGACCCTAACAGCAAGGACAATGGCAACAGCTATCACGGTATAGCTCACAGATCTTTTTTTCATCATGAGTTATTTTTTCCCCCAAATACATTTATTTAATTTTTTAAGTGTTACAAGATTAATTGATCATGCACCACACCCAGTGCTCCATGCAATACGTGCCCTCCTCAAAACCCGCCATCAGGCTCGCCCAACCTCCCACCCCCGCCCTCCAAAACCCTCATCATGAGTTATTTTATCTAATATTCACAAATCACAGTTTGAAAATGGTAAACCAAGTGGTGAAAACCAAGATTCAAAAAGGTTATGTGGTTTGACCAGGTCACACAGCCGGGGGTGTCCAACCAGGGTCTTTGACTTCATAACCAGGCACCCATTTCCAAGAAGAATCTATGTGGTTTGTGTCTGAATTCCCAACAGCTGCCCCTTCCCTACAAGCCTTCGGGATTATTTTAAGAGAGTTAAAATAAAAATTACAAAAATATCCAGCCTATCAGTGTTACCGAATTAGAGCTAGCAATACAGGGGGAGTGAAGTGTTGCCCTCTCATCACTAGGCAGGGCCCACCTGCAAATCCAGCAGGGGAAGTCTAGGGAGAAACGGAGAGACATATCATTTTAGTCTGAACTATTCCGAATAATTTCTAAAAGTTGTTTAAATATTTGGTTCTCAAAATAGGTATCTATCTTGTAGTTAACATCTTCAATGAAACGCTTGTGAAAGCACATAATTCTTTCCCAAAGGCTTTCCTTTCAACGTGTCAGGACAGCTTGTTTTCTAACTTACAGAGATTGCATCATTTTGATGTTTTTCTTGAACATCCTTAGGGTTTATTTTCAGAAATATGGTCGCTAGCTTTTTCAACTGAACTTTGCTCTTCATTTCAAAGGAAATCTAGCATTTATAATATTTCTGTCTCCAATAAAACAAAACATTATTTTAAAGTCCAGGCTCTGTCGCTATAATCAAGCAGGGAGTTATTTTCCCTCTAAAAAATGGCAAACTTTAATATGTTATTCCAGTTTAGTAACCACTCAAAGCTTCTTTTTACTATAAAGAAAAGAGGCATAGTTCTTTGGTGGCTCTGACCATATGCTCCAACAGACACAAAAAATTCAGAGAACCATTGATCCATACTCCCTAAGATACTGTCATACTATTTTGACACATACGTGAAATTCTAAGAGATTGTCTCATTGCGTAGGACTAGGAATTCTACCTGTTTCCATTCCTTATAAAATAATATGTATGCAATGTTGGATGCCAAAAACAGTAAGAAAATCTGCTCTTTAGAGAATCTTCATTAACTGACTCATTAATGATTCTGTCATGAGACATTGGGTGGGTAAATCAAGTCACAAAAATTCTAGGATTCTCACACTTCCTTTCCAAAATATAACTGAGGAGTTTTCCAACTGCCTCATGGAAGTTTATAAAGAATGATTTTTTTTTTAACTTTTAGTAATAATCCTTTTAACTTCTTTAGTAAAAAATTAAATCACCCTTTATTTTTTATTTTTTTAAAGATTTTATTTACTTATTTGACAGAGAGAAAGAGATCACAAGTAGGCAGAGAGGCAGGCAGAGAGAGAGAGAGAGAGACACACGGAAGCAGGCTCCCTGCTGAGCAGAGAGCCTGATGCAGGGCTCAATCCCAGGACCCTGAGATCATGACCTGAGCCGAAGGCAGAGGCTTTAACCCACTGAGCCACCCAGGCACCCCTTAAATCACCTTTTATTTTTTATTTTTTTCCCAAATATGTTTATTTTATTTAAATCACCTTTTAATGGAAAGGTAAAGTTTTTAAAGAAAGGGAAAGAATAATGGTGGAAAAAGAAAAAGGGGTTCCAGAACTTTGTGATCATATTTATCTAGCATTTTCACAAGAAACAAATGATTCAGAGTGATCTCTCAATGTTCTTTTGAGCACTTCGAATTTTAAACATTTTATGCTTTCTCATAAGCTAGATAGTTTTACTGTAGCTCTTTCTACTCCCAGGGGTGGGGGGGGGCGGATTATCTCTTGTCACTTTAACAGCTCTGGATGTGTTAACTCTTATAAAAAGTGAGACAGAGTAACCATTCATTTGCATATCAGAGCTAGAAAGCCATTTCTAAAACATTGAACTTATTTGTTGTCAATTTGGATGTGACCCTAGCTATCTGAGGGATACAATACTTACATTCCTGTCACATGTATATACATGCTTTGTTGAAAACCATACCACTAGAAGTGGGTCCCTTCTTTCCTAAGATAGTGTCATTTCCAACTAGCCACAAAGTATAGCCCAGAGCCACAGAGCCCAATCAAGGTGAAAAGGTGTCTGTGTAGCGCAGTGCCAAGTGTCAAAGCCAAGTGGAAGGCACGCACTTTAGGAGTCAGTGTTGGCAGTAGATCAGGGCCATGTGTGAGAACCCTGCAAGAGACTTGAATAGGAATGCTGAAGCCCAGGTAGAGTGAAAGGGCATCTCTGAGGCAGAATGCAGTGTCATAGTTCAAGTGTGGCAAAGAGGATATCCACAGGGGAATAGGAGCAATGATGACCCAAATCAGTAAGTACATTTACCACTAAGTGTTAGTATTTAAGTATCATTTTCCACTAATGCAATGGGGCTCCTTGGAGGAAATAGTTGATTCTGGCACTGGGGAAAGAGGTTCAAGTTAAGTCTGGAACATTGTGTAGTATAAGAAACTAAGTGGGAAAGAGAAGGAAGGCAGGAAGGCAAGAAAGAAAGAGAGAGAGAGAGAAGAGAAGAAAGAAAAGAAAAGTAAGAAAAGAAAAGAAAAGAAAGTGAATAATGGAGACATGTCAAAAGGATAAAAGTCAACTTAAGGGGCTTCCACTATCCAAATCTGGGAATTTGAGTATTGAACTAAATAATGATAGTAATGGATTATTACTCACTGAATAAAATAAGAGTCCACAGAGCCTATACTAATAAGTGAATAAGGAGAGGCAGAGAGAATAAAGTTTTTCCTTTCAGTAAAATGCTAACTAATAAAGGTCAAAGGAATGATGGATTAGAAAATTATCGTTTGACACTCCAAGAAGTAACACAGAATGCTAAAACTAGAGAATGAAATTTGTGAGGGATGAGGTATTCACAGTATCCCATTATAGCTCTCTGCCCTCCGCTTGGTTACGAAGGGGAAAAGACTAGCTACATGGGGACGCCTGGCAGATGCTGTCTTTTTCAAGTAATCAAATGGGACAGATCAGTCATGTGCCTCCTGCTAGGAGGAGGTACAAAGGACACGTCACCACTACTGGAAGATTCTCGCTTGAATTTAATTTTGTGGACCCTTCAGGCAAACACAAATTAAAAATACTCTTCTAAACAACTCTCTGGAACTTCAAAAGTGACAAAGTCACAACTATCAAGAGAAGGCCAGCCAGGCAAGGAATTCTGTCTTGTCAGCAACATTAACTCTGAGAGCATCATGCCCAAAGCCTCTCTGCTCCCTTTGGTGTTTCAGTATTTCTGATCTGTAGGCCTATGTCTGTTATTTTGGGGTTTTTTGATTGGTTATAATATCTGTTGGTTCCCTCATGAGTTAAATAAAATATTTTAACATGGGTTCAGAAGTGTGTTTTAATGTGTGTTTTAACATGTGTTCATACTTTGTATGACAGCCATGATTTTATCCATCTTTTAAAAAATCATTTTTTAACCATTTCTGAAGTCGCAGTGATATGAATCACACTAATTTATTCACCTACCAGGGCTAGAAAAATTTTCATGACATAGAAGTGTACCACTAGGTCCAAGGATATCTTTTCTTGGCTCTCCTAAGTAAATCCAAAGCACGAACAGAAATTTGTTGACTATTTTTTTCAGCTTTTCTCTGCTAATTTAGAGTTTTGGCTACGTGTATAGCTGGTAAGTCTCCATTATGCGCAACAATGGTTTTGGAGTTTGTTCTTTGTTTTTTAAATTATTTTAACTGAAATAAAATTCACATAACACAGTTCACCAGTTTTTGTATGTTAACAATGTTGTACAACTATCACTACTATTAAATCACTATCCAGAATGCTTCCATCACTCTGAAAGGAAATCCCACACCTATTAGTCAACTTCCATTTTCCCATCCCCCGGCCTCTGGCAACCACTAATCCACTTTCTGTCTCTACAGATTTCCCTATTCAGGATATTTCAAATAAATAGAATTATACAATACACAACCTGTCATGTCTAGCTTTTTTCACTGTGCAACGTTTTCAAGTTTCATCCATGTTGTGACACATATCAGTACTTCATTCCTTTTTATGGATGAAGAATATTGTATCATATGAATATATCACCTTTTGTTTGACTTATCCATTGATGGACAGTTGAGTTGTCTTCACTTTTTGGCTATATTGAGGACTGTTGCTATGAACATTCATAAAGTTTTTGTGTGATTTATGTGTTCATTTCTTTTGGGTAGTATTACTTAAGAGCAATTAGGAGTGTAATTGCTGGGCCATATGATAACTCCGTGTCAGCTTTTAGAAAAACTGCCAAAATATTTTCTAAAATGTCTGCTCCATTCTATAATCCCAGTAGTACCCGTATTTGTTATCATCTGCCTTCTTGAATATAGCCATCCTAGGTGTGGAGGGAGGGATGTTATCATTGTGGTTTTGATACTTATTTCCCTAATGGTAAAGATGTAGATTATCTTTTCATGTTTTCTAGGACTTGTGAGTTATAAATCTTTATTTCAATTCCCATGTTGTCTTTTTTTAATGGGAGTCTCAATATTCACCCTTCCATCCTCTAGAGCTCCTGGAAGAGGTACACAGCATGCCTTTAGGGACCATACAGGGAGGTTAAGGCAGAGAACAGGGAGAGCGGCAAGACCTGGGGCACACATCTTTATTTGTGTTCACAGGTGGAGTGCTTTGAGGTTTTTGGGGTTAAGGTCAAATTCATCAATTCAAACCAAAAAGAGTGGTTTTGGTTGGTTCTATGGGTTCTTATTTAAGGGGCACAGAGGGAGAAGATCTTGGGAGCCAAGGTAGGCTTGCTCAAAAGGCTTCTTAGGACACCAGTATGAGGGGCTTACATTTTCAAGACTTTGTGGACTGTTATCTAGGCATGTGCTCAATGGCAGGGGAGGGCTGGGGCACTAGTTTCAGTTCAAAGCTTGCAGGCTGCTTGGCCACCCGTGATGAATGCCAAAGCAATAATATTGTGGAGTCACCTTGGTAAACTCTTGACATGCTGGACCCACTACTTGTGCCTGCATGAGATAAAAACCCAGATCAGGGGTCCCAAACACAAAACATCATAGGATGCTTATGATGCTATGTGTAGAGATCATGTAGTTATTTAGCTATTGCAGAACAGTCTCCCCAGTCCTCTTTCTCTGTGATGGTTTTGTTGTTTTACTTGCCAGTCACAGACAAATGAAAAAATGATATTTACCACCATGTTCAGGATGGTGGGGGGCCTGATATATTGGAGAGCTTATAGTTTCAGCTCTAACACCTGGAGCATATAGAACATATTGTGGTGGCCTGGACAAAGCATAAGAAAAGGTGACGCAGATGCATCTGTCCCTGCCCACCGTATGAACACAGAAAACAATTTGTATCCAATATTGTTGAGGAAATGTTCCAATCCCAAATCTGCTGTTGTCTGTGGGACTCTTTTACAGAGGATGACCAAGGAGCCAGTTATAGTCAGAGGCAGGAAAATCAAACCTGTGGACTTTGATGTAGATTCAGTGAAATAAAGGAAGCTATAATGGCAAAGATGAAAGAAATTCCCTAGGAATTGAACCATTGTCTGAAATAAGAGCATTTATATCACTCAGTTCCTGGAGCCTGTTTGTCATTTTCCAGTGACTATACTCCCATTCAGAGAGGATATTGGAGGAAACATGCATGAGGTCTGTTTTATCATGGCAACTGAAATTCCCTATTGTCCACTTATCACTGTTTCCAGCCCATATATTTCTTATCAAAATCCATTTTTCTTTTTCTAAGATTTTGTTATAAAAAGAAAACTCTATTCCCACTAAGAGAACTATTATTAATGTTTTATATATAGCTTTTACAACATGAGAGAAGTGCTTTAGTTTTCCCATTTTGTAAGTGAAGAGACTTGAAGCTCAGGAAAGCTAAATGACCTTTTTCTTTTTAAAGATTTTATTTTTAAGTAATCTCCACACCCAACATGGGGCTTGAACTCACAACCCTGACATCAAGAGTTGCATGCTCTACCAACTGAGCCAGCTAGGCACCCCTCAGTGACATTTTTAAAGTCACTTCCTTGTGAATGGCAGGGTCAAGAGTTGACATTCTTAATCACTTTGCTGTTGCAACCTCAGATATACCCAGGTTATCCTAAAACTCACATGTGTTCTTATGTTTTTCTTTTATTTTTTTAAAATAATTTTATTTATTTATTTTTTTCAGTGTTACAAGGTTTATGTTTTTCTTTTAAAAAATATCTTATAATTTTTAAAAAGAATGGTTGTACTTTTTAATTTTTTTCCCCAAATATGTTTATTTTATCTTTCCAGTGTTACAAGATTTATTGTTCATGCACCACACCCAGTGCTCCATGCAATACATGCCCTCCTCAATACGCACCACCAGGCTCGCCCAACACCCCACCCCCTCCCCTCCAAAACCCTCAGTTTGTTGCTCAGAGTCCACAGTCTCTCATGGTTCATCTCCCCTTCTGATTTCCCCCCATTACCTCTTCCCTTCCTTCTCACAATGCCCTCCATGTTTTTCTTTATGCTCAGCACATAAGCGAGACCATGAGGTAATTGGCTCTCTCTGCTTGACTTATTTCACTCCACATAATTTCTTCCAGTCCCATCCATGTTGATGCAAAAGTTGGATATTCATCCTTTCTAATGGAGGCATAATATTCCATTGTATATATGTACCATATTTTCTTCATCCATTCATCTGTTGAAGGGCATCTTGGTTCTTTCCACAGTTTGGCAATTGTGGTCATTGCTGCTATGAACATTGGGGTACATGTGGCCCTTCTTAGTAATGCATCTGCTTCTTTGGGGTAAATACCCAGGAGTGCGATGGCAGGGTCATAGGGTAGCTCTATTTTTAAAGAAAATTGTGATTGTGGCAATTTTTTATATAAATCCAATTTCTTATTTTTTAGGCAAGCGTCATCTATAATAATTCAGAAATCTGAATAAAATATAGATGCCTTATATATTCTTTTAGTATAATCCTAAAAGAGTAATCATAGAAGATCAAATGGAATTTACTGAATGCATGAATGGCTGATTCCATGTTGGAATTTAAAAAAAAAAGACTCTTTTCCATCTTAACCAAGAAGTACACAATAGAATGACTGTGTGCTAAACAAGGGGACATGAAACATTAACAGGAGATAAAATAATGCAGAGGAGAAATTAAATTACCATCAATTATAGAACATATGATTGTTTATTAATGTAGAAAATATATCAAATGAGAGTATTCCAATATCAGAATTGTTAAAGATATTAAAACACAAGTCCATTAAACAAAACTGAGCAAGAATGAGGAGAAAGGGGAGCCCTTTTACTCTGTTGGTGGGAATGCAAGGTGGTATAGCCACTCTGGAAAACAGTATGGAGGTTCCTCAAGGCATTAAAAATTGAGCTACCCTCCAACCCATCAATTCCACTACTAGGTATTTATCCCAAAGATACAGATGTAATGGAAAAAAAGGCACATGTACCCCAATGTTCATAGCAGTAATGTGCAAAATAGACTGCTTAAGGAGTTGAGATGCCTTTCAACAGATGAATGGATAAAGAAGATGTGGTCCATATATACAATGGAATATTACTCAGCCATTAGAAAAGATGAATACCCACCATTTGCATTGACATGGTTGGAACTGGAGGGGATTATGCTGAGTGAAATAAGTCAAGCAGAGAAAGACAATTACCATATGGTTTCACTCATATGTGGAACATACGGAATAGTGGGGAGGACAACAGGGAAGGGAGGGAAAATTCAAGAGGAAGAAATCAGAGAGGGAGACAAACCATGAGAGATTCTGGACTCTGAGAAACAAACTTGGGTTACTGAGTGGTGGGGGTTGGGAGGATGGGGTGACCAGGTGGTGAGTATTAAGGAGGGCACATGTTGTGATGAGCACTGGGTGTTATATTCAACTAATGAATCATTGAACACTACATCAAAAACTATTGATGTACTATATGCTGGGTAACTGAACATAGGAAAAATAAGCCGAAGGAAGACCATAATAAAGATGAGATTAGAAACCTATGAAATCGAAGACAGAAAAACAATAGATAAACTCAATAGATGGTATAACTGGTTCTTTGAAAGAAAAAAATCAATAAAATCAATATACTCATATCCAGAGTGACAAAAAATACAAGACATAAATTATCAGTATCAAGAAGGATAAAAGGCCATCACACATGTCCTCTCACACATTAAAATATATTTTAATATATTTACCTATATAGTAGTATATTTGGTATACTACAAATAACTATACTCATAACTTGAAAAATTTGAATGATGAAGACCAGTTTTTGAAAGACATAAACAAAAACCAAATAAAGGAAAAACAGGTCAACTGAATAGTCCTATATCTGTTAAAGAGTTTAAATTCATAGCTGAAAATCTTCCAAAAAAGAAAATTCTTCTGCATGTAAATCCTATAAAACATCCCAAGAATAATTTTAATTCTGCCAATATTTTCCAGAACATAAAAGAATAAGGGAACATTTTCCAAATCATTTTATGTTTCCAGCATCATTTTAATACCAAAACCAGACAACAAGATAATGAGAGAAAAAAAATAAAGAACAATATCTCTCATGAAAAGAATAATATATCATGACCAACTGACGTTTTTCCCATGGCAAAGCTGCTCCAAAATTTGACTATCAATCAAAGGGAACTTTCTTAAGCTACTAAATGGTATACATCACTTACAACTAACATCATAAAATCTCAAATATCAAGAAAAGGAAATGTCTCTATTCCCACAACTATTTTGCATTATACTGGAATTTCTAGCCAGGACATTAAGGCAAAATGACATACATACGTATATAAAATGTCAAACTGAAAATAAATGGTTTAAGAGATAGCTTAATTATATTTGTAAAAATTCCAAAGACTATACAAAAAAAAAAAAAAAATTCCTGGAACTAGTGAGTTCAGCGAGTCTTAAAGACACAAGACCAGTATACAAAAATCAATTGATTTGGGGCGCCTGGGTGGCTCAGTCGTTAAGTGTCTGCCTTTGGCTCAGGTCATGATCCCAGGATCCTGGGATCGAGCCCCACATTGGGCTCTTTGCTCAGCAGGGAGCCTGCTTCTCCCACTACCATTCCCTCTGCTTGTGTTCCCTCTCCAGCTGTGTTTCTCTCTGTCAAATAAATAAAATCTTAAAAAAAAAAAATCAATTGATTTCTCTATGCCATCAAGTAACAATTGGAATTTAAAACTCTTTTTTCCCCCAATGAAAGGGAAACTTTATTTTTTATTATTTGTTTTTAAAGATTTTATTTATTTATTTGACAGAGAGAGAGATAGGGAGAGAGGGAACATAAGCAAGGGAAGTGGGAGAGGGAGAAGCAGGCTTCTGGCTGAGCAGGGAGCTCAATGTGGGGGCTCAATCCCAGGACCTTGGGACCATGACCTGAGCCTGCCGACTGAGCCACCCAGGAGCCCCAAAGGGAAATTTTATTAATGTCCTTGGGCCTAGGGCTTCCTGCAGGAAACTGCCTTGTCAAAAAAGGAAGAACTGATGGAGGGGCCTTCTTGGGGTGCAGGTTGTTGGTTTGGCTACAGTTCTGCAGCAGCTGACAGCAGGGGGCTGCAGGATAGTATCACACTTGTGGCAGATCATCCAGTGGCAGTTACATTTTTGGGTCAGTTGGCTGAGTGAAGGTTCAGTGATGCCACCTCACAGGTGAAGCACCAAGTTCAGGTGCACTCTTTTTTGGATATTGTAGTCAGCTCTTTGTCTGCAAAAATCAGATGCTGTCAGTTTGGGGAGATGCCTTCCTAGCCTTGGATTTGGGCTTTAACATTCTCACTGGTGTCACTGGGCTCTATCTGGAGGGTGATGATCTTGCCCATTAGGCTGTATATCTGTGTCCATGAGGTTGCCGCCACCAAACCACTCAGTCTCCTCATTGAAGAGACTAGAGTTTAAACAATACCTTTTTAAATAGCACCAAAAATAAAATACTTAGGTATAAATCTAACAAGAATGTATGCAGGATCTGTATACTGAAAACTATAAAACACTGTGAGAAAATCACAGAAAATTTATGTAAATGGAGAGAGATAAAATATTGAGGAAAGCTCAATATTGCTAAAATGTTAATTCTGGACATATTTACTTATAGATTCCATGTAATCTCAATCAAAATCCAAACAGATATTTTTAAAATATTTACAAGTTGAGGGGCACCTGGTGACTCAGTCATTAAACATTTGCCTTCTACTCAGGTCATGATCCCAGGGTCCTGGGGTTGAGCCCCACATTGGGTTTCCTGCTTGGCAGGAAGCCTGTTTCTCCCTCTCCCACTCCACCTGCTTGTGTTCCCTCTTGTGTTGTGTCTCTCACTGTCAAATAAATAAACAAAATCTTTAAAAAATGAAATGAAATGAAATAAAATAAAATAATATAAAAACCTACAAGTTGATTTTAAAAGGTGTATGGAAATGCAAAAGACCTAACATAGCCGGGGAGAGCAAGATGGCGGAGGAGTAGGAGACTGAGATATCATCAGATCCCAGAAGTTCAGCTAGATAGTTATCAAACCATTTTGAACACCTATAAACTCAACAGGAGATAGAATAGAAGAGAAAAGCAATTCTAGGAATAGAAAATTTACCACATTCCAGAACATAGGACGTGCGGAGAAGTGAATCTGAAGCACTGGGAAGAGAGACCGTGGAGGGAGGGCCTGGCTCCCAGCAGCCTCACAGCAGTGGAGCACAAAATTAAAAATTTTAGAGTCTGCTGCACTGAGGGACTTCACTCCAGAGACTAAGCAGGGTGTGTGTGTGTGGGGGGTGGAGCCCTCATGGGACAGTGTGGTCTCAGGTCCCACAGGGGGCTCACAAAAAGGCCAGGGGTGTCTGAGTGCAGTAGAGCTCCCATGTATCAGAGAGGGGAAACCAGCTATACAGACCAAGCCAAGCAGTGGGGGCTTAGCTTGGGCTTACCTTAAACCATGATCACACAGTGATCATCACACTGCTCATTGAGCAGGGACCCCACAAGTGGCAGATCTGGGGAAACTTACCTTCCTCCTCTGGGAGGAGTGGCATGGGAGTGCTCTGCAGGAATCAGCTGGGTTTGGAGACTCCAGATGGGTGCCAGAGATAGAAAAGCTCCATCACAGGCCAAGTGAGCTTGGAGCGTGGCCAGAGACGAGGAAGATGGGAGAAACTGACTGCTTTTCTCCAAGGGCGCACTGAGGAGTGGGGCTGGAGCCCTCTACTCCTCCGGGCTGGAAATTGGGAGGCCGTCATCTTCATTCCCATCCTCCAAAGCTGTAAGAAAAGCGTCCAGGGAACAAAAGCTCCCGAGAGTGAAACCACACAGATTACTTAGCCTGGCCCCTGGCAAGGGCAGTGCAATTCTGCCTTGGGCAAAGACATTTGAGAACCACTGCAACAGGCCCCTCCCTGAGAAGATCTCAAGAACATCCAGCCAAGACCAAGTTCACCAATCAATGAGAACTGCTGAACTCCAGAATTAGGAAAAAGCAACACATAGAATTCATGGCTTTTTCCCCACGATCCTTTAATCTTTCAAAGTTAATTTTTTTAAAGATTTTATTTATTTATTTGACAAAGAGAGAGAGAGATTACAAATAGGCAGGAGGCAGGCAGAGAGAGAGGGGGAAGTAGGCTCCCTGCTGAGCAGAGAGCCCAATGTGGGGCTTGAACCCAGGACCTTAAGATCATGACCTGAGCCAAAGGCAGAAGCTTTAACCTGCTGAGCCACCCAGGTGCCCCTCAAAATTAAATTTTTTTAATTTTATATTTTTCTTACTGTATTTTTTTCCTCTTTCTTATTTTAACATTTTTAAAACTGTTATCCCATCAATACCTTTTTAAAAATCTTTTCTAATTTTCATTGTTATAGTCATATTTTATCCCCTCATTGTATTTAAACTTATTTTTTGTATACAAATAAGGTTTTATTTTTTAAAAATTTTGGGATACAATTTCTTCTAATAGATCGAAATATACCCTAAATCTAGCACACAGCTTGGTTCTAGTCTGTAGCTTGATCACCTTCTTTCCTTTTTTTTCTTTTTTCAACCAACTTCTTATCAATTCCTTTCCTAGAATCTTTTTAAATTCTCATCTTTACAGTCATATTCCATCCCTTCATCGTGTTTACCCTTATTTTTGTATA
>CM053616.1:72518794-72559442 GCA_028646535.1 Procyon lotor
TTGGAGAGGATGTGGAGAAAGGGGCACCCTCTTACACTGTTGGTGGGATTGCAAGTTGGTGCAGCCACTTTGGAAAACAATGTGGAGATTCCTCAAGAAATTAAAAATAGAGCTACCCTATGACCCTGCCATCGCACTACTGGGTCTTTACCCCAAAGAAGCAGATGCATTACAAAGAAGGGCCACATGTACCTCAATATTCATAGCAGCAATGGCCACAATTGCCAAACTGTGGAAAGAACCAAGATGCCCTTCAACAGTCCACAAATTTTTTTTTAAGAATTGAAATATAATTGACATAAACATTGTATATTAGTTTCAGGTGTACAACATACTGATTTGATCTTTGTATATTTTGCAAACAGATCACCACTATCCAGTTAATATCTGTCACCATATGTACTTATAGGAATTTTTTTCCTCATGATGAGAACTTTCAAGGTCCACTCTCCGAGATACTTTCAAATATGCAATATGTTATTTTTAACTATAGTCACCACGGTGCATAGCGCATCCCCATGACCTTCATTTATATAAGTGGAAACTTGTACTTTTTGACTCCTTTCACCCATTTGGTCCTCTTGGAGTCTCCTCAGGCAACCACCAATCTGTTCTCTATGTCCATGAGTTTGCTTTGTTTTGTTTTGTTTTTCTAGATTCCACATATTGTGAGATCCTATAGTATTTATCTGTTTCTGCCTGACTTGTTTCATTTATCATAATGCCCTCAAGGTCCATCCATCGACCTTGCAACAGCAAAGGCAAACTTTCATTCTTTTTTATGGCTGAGTAATATTCTATTTGATCCACGGAATTTTTTCTTAAGATTTTATTTATTTATTTATTTGACAGAGAGATAGACAGAGAGAACAAGTAGACAGAGTGGCAGGCAGAGGGAGAGGGAAGAAGCAGGCTAGGCTCTCTGCTGAGCCGGGAACCCTATGTGGGGCTCGATCCCAAGACCTTGGGATCATGACCTCAGCTGAAGGCAGCCACTTAACCAACTGAGCCACCCTGGCACCCCCAGTCCATAGAATTTTCTAAATCCACTTAGGAGCCCAGGAGCCTACTTGTTCCAACTAGCAAGGCCCTGACCCACAAGCTGCAGTTCCCAGCCTAGAAGGTCAGGCCACAGTCTCTACAATAACTGGCCCCAGGCAGTCAGGACTTGATCAAGAGCTGACAATTTCCCTCAATATTGCCCTGTCTTCCAACACAGCAAATGGGAGAAAGCCAAATTTGCTCCTCTTCTAGTGAGCCTGGCCCTCCCATCAGGACATACCTTCCTTTTTTGTCCCACCAGAAAGCTTCCCCACCCCTCTGCCTGCCTTGGAGTGTCTGCATATGCTGGCAGCTGACCCCAGAGCCACGTAGGGCAAGCTCTGAATAAATGGTCCTTGTTCTCATTTGGAAGGTCTTCCTAGATCTCAGAAGCGGGGGAACCAGAAAGTCATGCCCATGCCGTGGACACTTAAAAAATGTATGTACAGGGGCGCCTGGGTGGCTCAGATGGTTGAGCGTCTGCCTTCGGCTCAGGTCGTGATTTCCAGGTCCTGGGATAGAGCCCCACATCGGGCTCCCAGCTCAGCAGGGAGCCTACCTCTCCCTGTCCATCTCCCTCTGCCTCTCCCCCTGCTTGTGTGCTCTGTCTAATGAATAAATAAAATCTTTTTTAAAAATGTACATACATATTTAACACCCAACTTTAAAAATTGAGATGTAATTCATATACCGTAAGATTTACCCTCTTAAAACTGAGCAATTCAGTGATTTGTAGTCAATTCACAAAGCTGTACAACTGTCCCCACTACCGAATTCTAGAACATTTCACCTCCCCAAGCAGAAACTGCCTCCCATGAAATATTTACTTTTCCATTCCGCCCTCTCCCCAGGCCCTGGCAACCACCAATCTGTTTTCTTTCTGTATCTATGGATGCGCCTGGATATTTAATGAAAATGAAACCATACGATATATGGCCTTCATGTCTGACCTCTTACACTCAGCATCGTAGTGTTGAGATTCATCCGTGCTTTATTATAGATCAGTGACTCATTCCTTTTTTGACTTAATAATCTTACACTCTAAGCCATTGAGATATTTTCCTCCACGTGCTACCACAAAAAAAAAAAAAAAGTGGTAAATTGCATATCACATTACATTTGGTTTTGTAACCATTTTTCAGCTCACCCTGCAGTGGCATTAGGTATGGCCCTCCTCCCCAGACCCAACCTGCCCCGCACACCTGGAGCCCCTGGCATGCCCAGAGAACACCAGTCCAGCCCAATTACCCTGACTCAGAATGCTCTTCAGCCCCCATCCACCTGGACTAGGACCTCACGGGTGGGCTCTCCCAAGAGTATCCAAAAGGAGTGCTCTTAGAGGGGAGGGACCCAGAGAACCTCTGGGGAAGAGGGCTGCTCTCCCGAGGGCGGCCGTGCATGGGCTGGCCAGAACAAGAAGGCTATGCCTTGAGGCTGGCAGTCCCCCAAAGAGCTTCAGGATGTACAGTGACTATCATTTAAGGTGTGTTCACCTCTGATTCCTGCCAGTGCCCATGCAGATCTAAGGGCGCTCGAATCAAGGGCAGAGACAGATGCTATTTGCAGCCTTTGGTAGGCCCCTACTGGTGAACCGCTGTGCAGGCCTTCAGGAGTTTGGAGTAAGGCCTGCTATTATCTGTGGATAATTACACTCCCTTTGAGAAATAGTTCTTGGCCTGCTGCTGGGTCTCAGTAGAGGCTGAACACTGAACTGTGGCCACCAAGCCACCAAGCCACCATGCCCCTGAGCTGCCCATCATGAACTGGGTGCCATCTGATTCACCAAGCCATAACAACGGGCATGACAGTAGTACCTCCTTATCAAATGGAAGTGTACAGCTGTCATTGGGCCTGATCAGGCCCGAAAGTCACAATAAGTTACAGGAAGACATGGCCCAAATGCCCATGGTCCCCATTCCTGCTATACAGGCTTCTCTCTCTCCCAGTCTGCCCCTCTGGCCTCACGGGAGTTTCTGATGCTGATGATGTGGGCTTGGTTTCTAGGTGGTTCTGCACGATAGGCAGGTACCACCTGGAAATGGAGAGCAACACACCATAGCCCCTCTCTGAGGCCTCCCCTAAGGACAGTGGTAAAGGGAAACCCTCACGGTGTGCAGAACTTCCAGCAGTGCCCATGGTTGTGCACTTTGCTTGGAAGGAGAAATGGCCAGATGTACCATTACCAGTTCATGGGCTGTGGCCAATGGCTTGGCTGGATAGTCAGGGACTTGGAAGGAACACGACCGGAAAACTGGTGGAAAACTTGGGGAAAGAGGTGTGTGGATACATCTTTATAAATGGGCAAAATAAATAAATAAATAAAAATGAAGATACTTATGTCCAATGTGAATGCTCACCAAAAGGTGACCTCGACAGAGGAGGAATTCAGTCATCCAGGGGACAGCATGATCCCTTCTCTGGACCCCAGTCAGCCTCTTTCCCCAGCCACTACTGTCGCCGCCCAATGGGCTTGTGAACAAAGTGGCCATGGTGGCAGGGAAGGTGGTTTTACATAGATTCAGCAAAATGGACTTCTACTCACCAGGGCTGACTTCCATACGGTCACCACTGAGTGCCTAATAGGTCAGCAGCAGAGACCAACACTGAGGCCCAATATGGCGCCACTATCCAGGGGTAATCAGCCAGCTTCCTGGTGACAGGTTGATTCCACTGGACTCCTTCCACCATGGAAGGCATAGCATTCTGTCCCTACTGGAATAGACAGTTACTCTGGATGCAGATTGCCTTCCCTACACAGTGCTTCTGCCAAAATTACCATCTGTGGACTTACAGAATACCTTATCCACTGTCATACCCCACCCTGCGTTGCTTCCTATCAGGAAACTCACTTCATAGCCAAAGAAGGGCAGCCATGAGCCCATGCTCATGAATTCCATCTTACCATTCCATTTTACCATGTTCCCCACCATCATGAACCAGTTGGCTTGACAGGATGCTAGAGTGGTCTTTTGAAGACTCAGTTACAGTACCAGCTAGGTGGCAATACCTTATGGGGCCAGGGCATGGTTCTCCACAAGGCTGTATATTCTCTGAATCAGTGACCCACATATGGTGCTGTTTTTCCAACAGCCAGAAGTCATAGGTCCAGGAAGCAAGGGATGTAAAGAGGAACGGCACACCACTCCCATTACCCTAAGTCACCCACTAGCAACATTTCTGATTCCTAGTCCCACAGCCTCATGTTCTGCTGGCTTAAAGGTCTTAAAACAAAGGGAGAAAGGCTCCCACCAGGAGACACAATGATTCCATTGACCTGGAGCTTAATTGAGACTGCCGCTCAGCCACTTTGGTCTCTTCGTGCCTCTAAATCAATAAACAAAGGAAGGGAATTGTGGTTTTGCCTGGGGTGACTGATCCTGACTACCAAGAGAAAACTGGACTACTACTCCACAATAGAAGTATGTCTGGAGTACAGGAGATCCATTAGGGCCTCTCTCAGTTTCACTATGCCCTGTGATCCAGGTTAATGTCAAACTACAATGACGCAAGTAATAGGCAGGAATGAAGGGTTGGGTCTACCTACCAGGTAAAGAACAAAATGAGCTGAAGCGCTCAGGAGCACTCGCTAAAAGCGAAGGGAATATAGAAGGGGTAGTGAAAGGTAACTGTAAATACCAGCTATGGCCCCATGATCAGTTACAAAAACAAGGAGTATTTCATGAGTATTTCCTCCTTATTTTGCTACGAATATATTTGTGTGGGTTTTTTTTATCCTCTCTTGTGCTCTTATCGTGTAACATAAGATGTACCCATTTTTATCATGGGATTTAAGTATGGCCAATTCCATATCACAGTGTTTAAGTCATATGACACCAAGGAGAAAAGTAAACATCACTCAAGGACCTACCTCCTCTTCTAGGGAAAGAGATAGTGCCTTTTCCATTGTACAAAGGTTATATTATGTTAAGCAGAATCATGATCTCTTGAGATGTGTATGGAGGCCAAGTTGACAAGGGGTAGACTTGTCACGGGTAATTTTTTGTGTCAACCTGACTGGCCATGGGGAGTCCAGATTAAACAATATTTCTGGATATGTCTGAGGGCATTTCCAGGTAAGAGCAGCATTTCCAATCGACTCAATAGATTCTAAAACACATCGCTACCCACCCTCCCACCATGTGGGTGGGCCCCATCCAACCCACTGAGGACTTGAATAGAAAGAACAAAAAGGAGAGAAAGGAGGAATTCAAACTTTTTTTTTTCAAGATCTTGTTTATTTATATGACAGAGAGAGATCACAAGTAGGCAGAGAGGCAGGCAGAGAGGCAGGAGGAAGTAGGAGTAGGCTCCCCACCGAGCAGAGAGCCCGATGCGGGGCTCTATCCCAGGACCCTGAGATCATGACCTGAGCCAAAGGCAGAGGCTTAACCCACTGAGCCATTCAGGTGCCCCTCAACCCTTTTTTTCCTTGACTTGCCATTTGAGCTAGAACAACTCTATTGCATCTCCTGCCCTCACATTGGGATTTACACCATCGGCTCCCCTACTCTCAGACCTTCAAACTCACACTGAATTACACCATCAGCTTTTCTGGGTCTCGGTCTTGCAGATGGCACACTTGTCAGCCTCTATCATAGCATGAGCTGACTCTCCACATCCTCACTTCATGAAAATCTACAGCACACACCAACAAACCAATCGCATGTTTGTCCTTGCCACACACACCAAAAAGGATGACAAGGAAATAAAAGGGTCAAGAGTGCAGCACAGGTGGTGGGACACCCCATCACTGAGAAGCCCATTCCCCATGACAGCAGAGGGTTTTATCAGCTGCAACTCTGTTTTGAGCAACTGGGCAGGGAGCACCCACCTCAGAAGAGCCCCTAGAGGATTAGGGGTGAATGAAAAGTGGCCTTGAAAGAGGCTTCTGCAGGCCTCCTCCTGTGCTCCAGAAGGATCACAGAGGTTCTGCGAAGACTTACATGAGCTATGGCTCATGCCTTTCTCTGCATGTTCCATCTACATGCTAGCTCCCTGTTTCTGCAGCCATACCTCCCAGGGATCCAGGGGGTCAGAAGCCCTTCCTCCAGACCAGACCCTCATTGGTGACCCAGAGGAGGCCCAGGAGTCTGCAGCAGCCCTGAGTGACCCACGACCCATGTCCACACTAGGCTAGGAAAGAGTGCTGCTAATGCAGGTCAGGCCGGGGTTGCCAGAGGGGGCCTTTCTGCTCCAGTGAAGCAGCTTCCAAACCCAGGCTTGCCTGACTTTGCCCACCCTGACTTCCCAGGACTTGGAGCAACAGGTACGCTGAGCTTGCCTGGGCACAGGAGTTTTGTGGTCACCCACGTGGCCCCAGCATGAATCTCGACCTCAGATCCACTGAACACCCTCCCACTGAGATGAGAAAGACACAATGCTGGTTCTCCCAAGAGCCCAGCAGGATATTCAGCAATCCAAACTTTTTTTGTGGATTTTTGTGGCTTATGAAAACTATAACTGTGGATTCCAGGAAACTTATTCTCAAGGGTGGACTGAGACATTGGGAAAGGTTTTCTTCGGCATGTTGTTGCCGACACTGATGGAGGCAGAGGTGAGGCGGGGAACGGCATTCTCCCCAAAGGTCCCGGGGTTGGGGAAGGCAGGGGGACCGCCCCCCGCAGAAGCCAGGCGCTTCCTCCAGAGCGCAGGGCCTTCCTGTACCGCTGCTGCTGGAGCTCTGACGCCGCGCCCGTGTGTGTTTGGGGTGAGGCTCTCCGGACACGTAACCTGGACAAATGTCCTATGAATGGAAGACAAGGAGACCGAAGCCTGAAGATGACGAAAACGGCTCAAGGTCACGCCGCTTGTATTGGCGGAGCTCGGGGATCAGTGACTCAAGCTTTTTTTGGAGAGATCAAAGAGGAGCAAACAGGTTGCGACAGCGGCGGCCAACCGGCGCCCCAGCAGACACACGCACCCGTGCCAGACGAGACGCCTCCCTCACTCCTTTTCTCCCAGGACGCAGCCCAGCCAGGGAGGCTGAGCCTTGGCCCTCGCCGACTTTGTGCGGGCGGGGCGGGCTTCTTCGAAATCTCGCGACTTCGAGGCTGTGGTGTTAAGCCTCTGAAGTCGCGAGGGCGAAACGGCAGGGTAAGAGGCGGGGACAACGAGGGACCCTCAGGGGCGGAAAGAGCCTCGTTCTGGAGGGCGCAGAGGGTGGGTCGCGCTGTGCTTAACTGTCGTAAAAGGAGGCGGGACGCAGCGCGCTCGAGACGGACGTAAAACGGGCGGGGCGCGCCGCACTAGGAACTGACGCAGAGGGGGCTCGCCTTGCTCTGGCCGGCGGCTGGTGGGCCTGGGGCGCCATGGAGCGCTACACCGGCGCCTTTGAGGAGGCGGTAGATGGGGCCCGGCAGCAGGAGCGGCACTACCAGCTATTGTCCGCGCTGCAGAGCCTAGTGAAAGAGCTGCCCAGGTGCGCGGCCGCGGGGCGGAACGGGCGGCTGAAGTGGCCCTGGGTCTCACCCGTGCTCACCGCGCCCCTCTGCCCACAGCTCCTTCCAGCAGCGCCTGTCTTACACCACGCTCAGCGACCTGGCTCTGGCGCTTCTCGACGGCACCGTGTTCGAGATCGTGCAGGGGCTGCTGGAGATCCAGCACCTCACCGAGAAGAGCCTGTACAACCAGCGCCTGCGGCTGCAGAATGAGCACCGAGGTGCGCGGGGGCGGCGGGACGACACACGCTTTTCCTGCGGGAGTTTAGCTCTCGGTCTCTGTGCAGGCCGAGCCCTTCCCTGGGTGTCGTTCAGATGATGTCCCTAAAATTGACCAGGTCAAGGGCTCGGAGACTGCTAGCGTTTTTTTGGTGACAAAGGGGTTAAGGCAGTTTAATTTTTTCGGTTGCACGGCCCCTTGTTAGCATGATATCCAGACACTCCTTGCCCGGACTTCCCCGTGTCTCCACCCTCCTCCGAGCAGGAATGCCCAAGGCCTCCCTGCCCGGTCAGTCCACCGACAGGTTCCTGGTAGTGGCGGTCGGTAACGGTTGACCGCCGCCAGTGATGCCCCGAAGTGTTGACATTTCTGCCGTGCCCTTTAGGGTGAGTTCCCCCTCCGGCAACGCAGAGGGCCACACTACCACCAGCTCATTGAGTTCCCCTGCGTTATGCCCTGTGGCACCCCTGGGATCCGAAACTTACTCACTTGAGCCACACCCTCTGCCAAAGCCCCGCCCAGGCATCCCTACTCAGGGGTCTCCTGGCACACCTTCCTCCAAGGTATGCTGGGCAGTTCTCCCTGCCCCATGAGTTTCTCACCTTTGTTATTTTGTTTTTACCCAACTTATTTATGAAAAAAAAAAAGTTAAAACATTCAGTAAAGTTGAAAGAGTAGTATAATGTATACATATATCCTCTCCAGCTAGATTCAATAATTAACATTTTGCCAAAGCCTTAATACTCCAAATACATGTAACAGGTAGGGCTTCACTGTGAGTTTTCGGCATCCCTCTAGACTGAGGATTTCAACTGCAGCATTATTTGTGGCTGAACAAGTCTTAATGATAAGACAGTGTCTTGTGCATTGCTGTTTAGCCAGCATCCCTGGCTTCTACCCACTAGATGACAGTGGTATATTCCCCCAGTGACAGTCAGAAATGTCTGCAGAAATCCTTGGGCATCAGCCTTGGCCCAGGATTGAGAACCAGGGCTCTAGATCAATAATGCTCTCCAGTGTGAGCCCGGTGGACGGTGTCTCCTGAAAACTTAATCTTTCCAAGGGGTCTTCTGACCCCCAGTCCACTGTTACATTATCCAACTTGTCATAAACTCGCTGTGTGAGGCCAGTGTGGGTTTATGCATTGCAGTTGGTTACTTTGGTCTCTGTGCTTCTGGAATAGTCCCATTCACTATGGTATTGACTTTTCAAAGAGTGGGGCATTCTACCTGTAGAATGTCCCCATTCTGGATCTGTCAGATTACTTCCTCATGCTGTCATTTAACCGTTTCGCCACCCTCTGTGTTTCGGAATGTAAACCGGACAGCAGGTCCAGGTACAATGATAGGCAGCTTAAACGTTTCTGGCAAAAACTAACGTTTCGGGGCGCCTGAGTGGCTCAGTCGTTAAGCGTCTGCCTTTGGCTCAGGTCATGATCCCAGGGTCCTGGGATCGAGCCCCGCATCGGGCTCCTTGCTCGGCGGGAAGCCTGCTTCTCCCACTACCATTCCCTCTGCTTGTGTTCCCTCCTTTGCTGTGTTTCTCTCTGTCAAATAAATAAAATCTTAAAAAAAAAAAAAACAAAAAAACTAACGTTTCTCTCAGGAGTGGACATTGGGTTTTGTTGAATCCCCTTTTCTGCATCTGTGGAGATGATCACGTGGCTTTTTGGTTAACTCTGGTGAATTACAGTCATTTGTTAATTCCTGGGATAAATCCCATTTGGTCAGAATGCATCACCCTTTTTGTTTATGTTGGATTTGATTTGCTAAAATCTTCTTAAGAATTTGTGCCTCTATGTTTGTAATGACATTGATCTGTAGTTTCTTGTAATGTCTTTGTCTGGATGGAGTATTAGGGTAAGGCTGGATTCATGGAGTGAGTTAGGGAAGTGTTCTCTTCTGTCTTCTAGAAGAGTTTTTATAGAATTGGTATTACCTTTTCCCTGCCATGGGAGTGGTTGTCTTTGTAAAATACAGTCACAAATCCAAAGTACATAGCTCATTATTTGTAATGCCCAAACCGGGCTACATTTGGTCAGTGGGAGAGCTCTTGGTCTGCCTCCTCGGTCCTTTTGATGTGCCCCCATCATTCTTGGAGCACTTCCTTGCTTTCTGGTGTTTAGGCTCATCTTTTCTTCTTCTTTCCTTGCCTCGGCCCCCCTCCAGCTTCTCCAGCAGCCTCCCGTCAGGATGCTCCTTCCCCTTTGGCCACCATAAAGCTTTCCCACTTCTCCTGCCTGTGCCTGAGTCTCTGCCCAACGCAGGCAGTGATGGTCACTTACTCCCTTGCTGCCAGTAAGTAGTAGTTGTTCTCCTGTGGGTCATCTGTGTTTATCTCCACAGAGGTTACTAGTTCAGGGAGCGAATAAAGCACTCAGCATAATAAAAGTGGGAGGTGGACAGCAACTTCTTCACAGAATCCTGGTTCCTTTTAATGGGGAGTTTTCAATAACCTTCTAGACACTTTTCCTTTGGAAGTTTCGGGCAGGTCGTAACGCCACCAGCGGTGGGTGAGCACCCTGTGACTTTCTGCTCTTCCATCCCTCTGACTCAGCAGGTGGTGGTGATTGACTGCCGTTGCTTTGCTTGGTCATTGCTAAAGGCAGGCCCCTTCTGCCTGGCCAGTGGCCACAGCTCTCTTCTCACCTGTGGTTGCTCACTCAGTGGAATTTGGGAGTTGTCTCTGAGATTTGCCGCAGTGTTTCATAGATGGAGTAAAGGAGGTGACATATCCCTGCATTTAAGTTTCCTCCCACTCTACCTCCACAGCGGGGCAGGGGGGTAAACATTAACCAGGGAGCATCTTCCTTGTCCCTGTGTTTATGGAGGTGTCTTAAGTGTGGCTCTTGGTTTCAGACTCATTTAATGTGATAATTGCCATTGTTGAGGTGTGCACAGAAAGCCGAGAAACAGGAGGTTGGGAGGGCCCTGGACACAGAAGGGGCCAAACCATTGCCTAAGAGCTGTCTGCTTAAGACATAGTGTTTCCTTATGGCCCGGGACCACCCCTTATGGGGAGATCTGGCCACTTGACACTGGTCTAGGATTTGGGCTGTGTAGCTTGAGTGGAATTTTTTTTTTCTTCTGAGAGAGAGAGAGCGGTGGGCAGGGGAGGGGAAGAGCAGAGGGAGAGGAGACAGAGAGAATCTTAAGCAGTCTCTATGCCCTGTGCAGAGCCTGATGTGGGGCTCGAACTGAGGACCCTGAGGTCATGACCTGAGCCAAAATCAAGAGCTGTACGCTTAACTGACTGAGCCACCCAGGCAGCCCTGGGCTATGTAGTTTTGAGTATTCTGTTTTATACATGGTTTCTTCCCATTCCGTGGTACCTTCTCCTCTGTCCAGTCCTATCAGAGTGGACAATGCTGCTTCTATTTATGGTATGATTTAATGGCAACTGTAGGACCATTTCTGAGTGGCCACTCCCAGCAACACAGACTCCCCAGAGCAGGGCCTCTAATGGCTCATCCCATCCTTGGGCCTCCCAGGGTTTGTACCCACCTTACTCCCTCTGAGAGCTACGGATGGGAAGGGGCAGCTCTGCCCACCCTAAAGGGCAGCACTGAGGGAATGACACCACCATGCCTCTATGGGCAGAGGCCATGCCATATTTGGGTACAATGACTCCCCTCCTCGCCGTCCTTTTCCAGATTCTGCCTAGGAGGTGTCCTGGACATCTCAGTGAACGTCCCATGGGTGATGGGCAGCTGATACCCAGGCCTGGGGCCATCTGAGCCCAGTAGCCTCTGGACTACAGTCTCCCACTGTTCATGGTCTTCCAAGCACTGGCTGCAGCCCTGGCCAGCCTGTGCTGTCTCACCCTCCTCAGTTGCCTTGCACCCTCCAGAAGAGTCCCCGGGACCCTCGCTGCTGGAGAAAGGCCCCCGCCCTGGGTGAGGGCAAGACTGAGTGGGCCAGGGGACGAGGCGTCCCCCAGAACTCCACCCAGCTTCTAGGGTGGGCTTCAGGCAGGCCGGGTCATCAGGCAGGGCTTCACCTCTGCACCTTGGCCTGGATGCCCCATGGTGGGACAGCCATTGTAGGTGCCGAGGTGGGAAGTATTCCCTGCCCACCTCCATCTCACCCCCCCACCACCTGCTGGACCCCTCTGGTCTCATCTCCTAGTGCTCAGGCAGGCGCTGCGACAGAAGCACCAGGAAGCCCAGCAGGCCTGCCGACCCCACAACTTGCCCGTGCTCCAGGCAGCTCAGCAGCGGGAGCTGGAGGTAGGGGTGTGGGCTGGGTGGGTATCACATGGGCTCTGCTGCCTGGGCTGGGGTGGAGAGGGCTCGGGGCAGTTTGGGTGGGAGCTGTTGGCTGTCCTGGGAGGCCAACGTTGGAGGCCTGATGAGTTGGAGGCCTGATGAGTCCCCAAATGTGGCCTGGTGAGTCCCCAAATGTGGCTCTTAGCTATGGGGGTTGGGATGTGGCAGGACCAGGTAGAGAGTGTGAGCCCACTGCTTCCCAAGACCGTCGCTCTTCAAGGGCCGGGCCTGTTCAGAGCGAGGGTGGGATGGTGGGGCCAGCCAGCAGAGGCCCAGTCTGCTCCCAGGTTGCTCAGGACAACCAGGAGACTTGTATGTAACCAAGAAGCTATGGGTGGTAGGGGTGCATGGAAAGGCTTATGCAGGGTCCCAAGCAGCCCGGAGCCAGGGTGCACAGGGAAGAGGGGCCGAGTTGGGATCGGCAGGCGGCCCCAGTGGGGAGGGAACATATACAAAGGTCCAGAGACGGTTGGCAACTTGATAGTAAGCAGAAGCGGACCTGGCATCTGGCTAGCTCATGGTGGTCCCGTGCAGTCCTTACTGGGCAAGGCCTGGCACAGCCAAGGGAGGACACCTGTCTGGGAGATAGGAAAGAATGGAAGGAGAGCATTCTGGGTAGGGCAGCTGAGCCCTTCTGCAGGGTTCGGTTGGCCAAGAAGGGAGCAACCTGGGTGCAGTAAGGGGCACCATCGGTGGTCTTGGAGCCACTGAGAGTGGGGAACGGGCTGGGGGAAGTGGCAGGCCATCAGTGTGTGTTTGAGGCAGTGTGCGATGGGCAGGGGGCTGAGCCCCTGAGTCGCCCTCATCATGCAGGCAGTGGAGCACCGGATCCGCGAGGAGCAGCGGGCAATGGACCAGAAGATTGTCCTAGAGCTGGACCGGAAGGTAGCAGACCAGCAGAGCACGCTGGAGAAGGCGGGGGTTGCTGGCTTCTACGTGACCACCAACCCGCAGGTCCGTCCCTCAGGCCTGCCCTGGCCCAGCCCAGGGGATGCTGGTTCCCAAAAGCCCAGTTCCCTCTAGGGTTTTATCACTGGTCCCTGGGGAGCCAGGCCCAGCCTGTGTGAGGGGAGGGGAGGAGGGCAGAATCCGTAAGGTAGGTCGCACTGCCTCTGCCCTTAGGAGAGCAAGCCAGCTGGCTGTGGGGTACTGCCCCTCTTCCCCGGGCCTGCTCCGCCCCTGTGCACGGCTGTGCGCACCGACCCAGGGCACCTGCAGGCCCTGTTGCGGGCTGACGTCCCTGCTTCTGTCCCTTTCTGGCAAGCCGTGGCCAGGAATCACTGGCAGGCAGCCCCATGGGTTCACTGCCTGGCACTCTGTAGGCCCTGATATCTGCCTCTGGGCCCCAGGGAAGAGGGGGCTTTCGCCAGGACAGGAGAGACTGGGTGGCATTCTGGTCTCACAACGGCCCTTCCGCATCCCAGGAGCTGACGCTGCAGATGAACCTGTTAGAGCTCATCCGGAAGCTGCAGCAGAGGGGCTGCCAGGCGGGGAAGACAGCCTTGTGACCAGCTGGGCTCCACCAGTCACCTGCCGCCCATCGTGGCTGAGAAGACAGCCCTGTTCCTGTCACCGCAGGCAGCACAAAGCTGAGTGGGACTCGGCTTCCCAACACCTGGCCACCACCTTCCCAGCTGCCTGCAAGTGGGGTCGGCCCTCTGAGGACAGGCCAGGTGGACCCTGGCTGCACCTGCCACCCACCTTTGTCTGATTTTTTTTTTTTTTTCGGTCCAGAGCTGGGATGGTGTGGTAAAGGAAGAGGGGTCCATTCTGCTGGCTGGCTGCCCCAGAGTCAGGGGAGAGAGGGGCTGGGGGTCCTAGCACCTTCTCACTCCACTGGGCACATCCCAGCCTTCGCCATGCCCCATGTTCTGGTCTCGGCCCCTTCCTTGGCAGGTGCAGCCCCCAAACTACGTGGGAGACCCTCCAAGGCCCAAGCCCTGTGAGGCTGAGAGAAATAAAGATGCCTCAGCATGGCCTGCATGTCGCTTGTGTGCTAGCTCTGTGGTGTCTGCTAGGGCCCTCGCCTTGTAGCTCCGCGGCCTACAGAGGAAGCAGCAGATGCGCCCCACCCCCACCCGTCACAGAGGCGGCTCCCAGGGGCACCCCCTCTGGGGCTCCCTCGCGGAGCTGCAGGCCCAGCCATACCACCTTTCCCCCTGGGTCAGCCCCAGGGCACTAGGACCACATCTAGTGGGCTCTGGGAGGTGGGAGGCAGGGGCAGGCAGCCGTGAGTCTGCCACTGTCAGAACGGCAGAAGGAGTGGGGGACAGAGTCCCCAGGTAGAGAAGCAGCAAGCCCACCCCTAGGAGCATCCTGTCTGCACTGGTCCAAGCCCAGGGACCCTCCTGTCATCTTGGGTTGTGGAGTTCAGGGGTGGGAGTGTCCAGCACCCCACAGGGCCGAACCTGTGATACAGCCTGAAGGGAGGGATTGGTGGGTCCGCCCCACCCACGACGGGCCTGGCCCCCAGGGACACACAGTGCCAGGGAGGCAGAGCCATCAGAGCCACGCCGTCTTTGTTGCGGACCCCACATGACGGAGCAGGGGACAGAGCATTGCAGGCATGAAGTTAAAGGCTGCAGAATTGGTGGTTTATTGATCAAGCCGGCTTCCCCAGCCGGGTGACTGCCTGCCTGTGGGGCTCAGGGGGGCGTGGGTTAGATGATCCCCGGCAGAAGGTGGTACTTCGGGTCTAAGGTCACGGGGGCAGGCAGAGATGGGGGTCGCACCCACTTGCTGAAAGGCAGTTCCTGGCCGTTCCCCGTGGCTCCGGCAGGCATCAGACACGGCCTGAGCGCCCACATCTGGAGCAGGGGCCACAGGGACCCTGAGGCCCCACGTCCAGCAGGTTGCAGTCAAGGGCATGAAAAGTGAGTCCACGTGAAGTTGGGGTTGGGCTATAGCGGTGGCACTGGCCTGGACGCCGCCCAGAGCCCTTCCCAGGCAAGGGCTGGAGGCCGAGTGTGAAGGTGGGTGACGATGGCGGCGCACGAACTCTAGGCTGGGCGGTGGAAGAGGCTGCCTGTGCGGACCCTCCGCTTGAGCTCCTGCCACAGCAGCCGTCGCTCCCGCCGGGCGCCCTTCATGACGCCACTGTTCTCCATGGCCCGGCGGGACAGGTAGGGCAGCACTTCCATCACTGGGCCATAGGGCACATACTTGTACACAGGAAAGCCCGCCTGGCCTGTACACGGGCAGCAGCCATGAGTCCCGGCCCCGGACACCCCCGGCCCTGCTCCCCAGGGGGGCCTGGCTCACCTAGTGGGAAGCTGATCTGGTCGCACATGCCCAGGAGCTGTCCGAAGTACACCTGGCGGTCGGCGGGGTACAGGCCCAGCTCCTCCATCCTGTAGACAGACAGTGTGGCAGGTGAGCCCCTCCCCGCCGCCTGCCTCTCCCAGGTGCTCGCGCATACACTGTAGCCTCCGTCCCCTGCAGCACGGGCATGGTGTAGGCTCCGTGCTGCCCAAACCAAGCCTCTGCCCTCCTTCCCACCCCAGCCCATGGCCACCAGGTTCCCTCCTCCCCCTCCTCTGCCCCGACCTCAGTTCTGGTACCCTGACCCAGCGAGGCAAGCCTGCCCCGAGGCGGGGCCTGGGGAGGCTCTCAGAGGCCCTCCCCTGCCCCTTTCTGAGGCCCTTCGCTTCAGAGCCGCATCCTCAGTCCCTCCACCCGACCCGGCCTCTTCCTCCTCTTGCTGGCTGCTCTGTCCCACACAGCAGGACGAGCCCCTGGTGACCGTGGAGTCTTTAGAAGTCTTAGAAGTCGGCTGGCCTAAACTGAGATGGGCTGTAAGTATCACACGCACGTGGAATTTTGAAAACTGGAAAAAAGAGTGCATTATTTTTCTGAAATGCCGAATACAGGTAATATTTGGGGTCTGCTGGGCTTACTGAAAGGTATTACTGAAATTAAGCACCTCTTTTGCGTGGCCTGTGGAACGTTTAGAATGGATAAGGCTCACATTTCTGTTAGCGCTGCTCAGATGTTGGGGTGGGTGACGCCCCCCACTCTGTCCCACATCCCCTCCTGTCCTCACACCTCGCCTTGTAGGATCTTACAAAACTTCCTGGGGTGTGCTGAGGATTCCCACATTTTCACCTCCAGCTTCCTGTATCCACATGTCCAGCCTCCACATATCTTCACCAGCGCTCTGGAACCCGCCCTTGTCTTTCCACCTCCCTCCAGGGGCATGTTCGGCCTGGGTCCTCCTCACATGCCCCCAGGCTGTCGGCCATGAATGTGCTTCCCTGTCTCTGGGGTCCCCTTCCTCTCACTGTCTCAGGCCCCTGGCTCTCGGAGCACCGAGGACACCTCGCCCCGGCATGAGGGTCATCCCACAAGCCCTTTCCCTCCTTCCCACAGCATGTGGCTCCAACGTGGGGCCGCCCAGTGTAAAGCAGGCCACAGTCTCTGCCATGTCACCCTGCTCTCCTGTTTAGGTATCTTTGTTCCCCACTGGAACGTGAACGTGAACCCTGTTAGAGCAGGGCTGCCACCATATTGCCGCCCACCTGAGTAGTGGTGGTGGGGACCTTCCAGTGGCTCCCGCAGTAATGGCTGCTGACCCCTCGCCATGCCCCGTGCCATGTGACTGCAGCTTCTCCCAGCAGTCATCTAGGCTGGGCCCCCTGACTTCCTTTGGCCAACAGGACAGCAGCAAATGTGATGTGGGCAGAGGCCTGCCTTCTCTGGGGCTTCTGGAAACCTGAGGCCACCGTGTGGCAAAGCCTGGGCTGGCCTATGGGAAACTGGACATGGGATGCAGTCCCGTTTACTGCCCCTGCCTGCCAACGAGGGGAGCCATTTAGGTCCAGCCAGGCCTCGGCTGACCACAGATAGAAGACAGACCCCAGACAAGGCCAGCAAAAGCAGCCCAAAAGGCTAAGCCCAGCCCACACTGTGGGCCCACAGAATACACTGTTGTTCAGAACACTCCGTTTGGGTTGGTCTGCCCCGTGGCCAGGGCTGACCCAGGCTGTCAGACCGAGATCCCCGATGTGGCATCAGAGACCCATACCGCTTCCTCAGGAAAGGCAAGCCCAAGCTGCCGCCACGGATTGTGGGGGCTGAGCCTGCCCTGCAACAGTGGCATTTGTGGAGCCTGGCCTAGGCCCAGGAGGCAAGGAGAGAGGACAGCATGCTCAGCTGGCAGTCAAGGGGGAGGGAGGATGCCGTGTCCAGGACAGGAGTTCTGTCCTGGACACTAAGCCGTGTTCTGGGCGGGAAGGCTCAGAAGACAGGAAGAAGGAAGCCCTTCTGAGGACAGGTTACACCTTTCAGGGTTCCACTGGCCTCTGTGGAGCTGGGGTCTGAGTGGACCACCGGCGATCCCCGCATTAAATGCAAGTGGCCAAGCAGAGCCTGCTGAGTTCGTAACTGAAACCTAAGGGGGTGCCCCTTCCATACTGCTGACCCGCAGGGGTACAGGTCCCCAAGCACCGGGCCAGGGGTGCAGGGAGGCTCTTTGTGTCCATCGTCTCGTGGAGAACCCTGGTGCCCAAGGGTTCAAGCTTTGATCCAAGTTTCCATCACAGAGTTGAGACTTTTGAGTTGAGGTCTCAGAGTTGAGGTCTAAGGGAAAACCAGGGTTTAAGAGTTACAACTTAATCAGGTTTTAAAAGTCAGGCTAGACCTAATTCTTTTTTCTTTTTGCGCTGAGCACAAAAGGTGCCCCTGGCCCTCTGACATCCGACGACAAGCATGGGGCAGCCGAGGCAGGAAACGAGCACCTGGGAAGGCCCTGGGGATGGAGAGAAGGCGCAACAGTCCTGTCTGCCTGAGACTCCCCTCGGCCCGCCAGCCACCCCATGGAAGCAGTCAGACCCGACCTTGGCAGGCATTCTCGGGGCGGGGGAAGGGCCTTGGCACGGTCTGCACTCGGCCCAGCTGGCACTGGTGGCCTCGGTGCTCTCATCCCCATCCCGATGGCCATGACTGCTGCGCATGAGAAGTCACACTTTTCAGCTGCAGTTTCGGGCCGTGAAAAAGCAGAGCCCTCACAAGCCGAGAACCATCGCCTCGTCCCTGACTGGGCGGGGGGGCTCCCCGGGCAGCGCCCCGCCCTGGCTGCTCCCCCATCCCTCCACCCCAGAGCCTGGCTCAGCCACGGGCCTTGGGCGCCCTGCTCCGCGCCTGGGAAAAGCCCGGGCCAGCCAGGCCGGGGCCACTGCGCTTTCTGTGGGGCCTGGAGCCCAGGAAGGTGAGGATCGAAGCTAGCACCCACCCCTCCATGTGGTGCCACTTGGGTTGAGACCAGACACATGAAAACAGTTGGTAATGACACTAGACACTTTACTTCACCTTATTCCTCTATCTGACTTGTATGGATCCTACCAGACTTTTGCTCCACGGGACCGGCGTTCAAAGAGAAAAACAGACTATATTAAATTCCAAATGCAGTTTGAAGCATTGAGAGAAATTATTTAGAAACAAGGTGACGCGCCAGAGGCCCCCCGAGGGGTGCGGAAGTTACACGCCGTATTTGTGCACTTCAATAAGCTGTCTATACCACCTAATGAAATTTAGGTTTTGACTTTGCTACTTTAATAAGTCAGGTATTAATTTAAAAAAACAGAAGAACTGCAAACAGCCTTTTTGTCACTGCGGAGCCAGTGCCCTGCTGGGCCCGGGAGGCAGGGGGCCTGCAGGACACCAAAGCTGCCACCCCATCTCCCTGCACAGACGTCACCCCTCGGATACCACTGCTTCCGGCTCCCCCCACCCTGTGCTCATCCAGAGCCCCTCCCCCACCGGGGAGCACCGGACAGTTGGGGGGCGGGGGTGCCTACCTGCGCAGCGTGAAGTGAACCGTGTCCTCATTGTGGGAGGCCACCATCACATTGGCCCTGCTGTTGTGCTTCAGCTCCTCCAGGACATAGTTGAGGCACCTGAGGGGAGTCCCCCGGTGAGTCCCCACCTGCAGAGCCCGCAGGCAGGCCCAGGGCCATCCGGCGAGCCCACCCGTGGCCGCAGCAGCAGGACCAAGTTTGCACTCGTCCTTCCACAGCACCCCCGGGTACAAGAGACAATGTGAGCAGCACCCAGGGCAGGACATATTGGACAGGGGACTCGCCGGGGCACAATGGCCCAGGCACCCGTGACACCTGCAGCTTTGCTTCCAGGAAGGGGTCCACAAGGGATGGGGGGGCCTCCCTCTGCACACAGTGTAAGGGTTTTACCATCCGGCAGCCACAGTGCATATCCTCGGGCCCAGCAACCCCGCTGCTACGAACGTGCCACGGCTGGGTCCCTGTGAGTTCCCCGGGGGGGGGGGGGCAGGTGTGCCATAGGCCACCCCTGTAATGACCCGGATGGGCACGCTGCTAGCTGTTGGTTTCGCACCCTGGGCCTGCACGCAGACACGGGGGTATCCACATGGGTGTCACGTGGAAAAGCAAGGGCCCAGGGCTGACTGCAGGATGCCAGAGCTGATGTGGGTGCATACGGCAGACGCAGAAGCTTTGGGAAAGTAGCAAGGCCCCTCCAGGGAGGACGCGGGAGCCAGGCAGACACTCGGGGCCCAAATTTGCAGCACACACACCACCTCCTAGAGCGAAGGCGCAGACCCGGCCTGTCCCCGCCACATGTCAACGTCAGCCCCACAAACAGACCCAAATCAGACACAGAACCACCGGTGACCCTGGTGCATAACAGGAAAAGCAAATGGGCTGTATACAGGTCAGGAGGGCCACTCGGGGCACATCCCTTGTCCTAAGTGTCAACAAGAGCTGGCCAGGGGGACCTGGGCCAGTTTAGTCTTATTCAGTAGGCTTTCCTGTACTAAAAATGCACCTTAACAGCTTTGGGAAAGGGGAGAACAAAAGCAGAGGATTCAAAAAAGAAACTGCTCATTAAAAAGCAGAGGAGATCACCAGTTCCGGCTTCAAGCCTAAGTCTCGCCCCTGCAGAGGCTTCTGGTGTGCAGGGCTGCTCCCCCTCCAGATGGGCATCGTGTGGGGTCATTGCCAGCACCCTGCCCTGCTTTCTCATTCCCCTACTTGGGAAGCCATGGGGCCCTGCAGGTCGAGGACGGCTGGCGCACCTGTGGTACATGGCATTGGTGGCCTCGTAGGTAGGGTTGATGGGGTCCTCGTAGCCGATCTCTGCGGCGCGGGTCCGCTCCTGGGTCATATACGCCCCCCGCACCAGCTTGGCCCCGAAGCACCAGCCCTCGCGGCGGGCCAGCTCCACGTCCAGGGTGACGTTGTCATAGGCATCCTGCGGGACCGGGGCCAACAGCTGAGGATGACCAGGATGAGGCCCCCCTCCCGCCTGTGTCTGCTGAGGCCCAGGTGCTCGCAGGGTAAAGTCGCCGTGGAACACCAGGGCCAGCAGCAGCTGCCTGACCTGCGGGTGCTTAGGGGAGCAAGGAGACAAGCAGTGGTGAGGAAGGCCCCTTGACCTCTGTCCCTTAGAAATGGGGATTCTTTGGTGTGCCAGGGACAGCCCTGTTGGGGGACGGATGGTGTGCCAGCAGCCACGGCGCACTCCAGTCTCCCTGGGGCGACTCGGGGGCAGGGGTGCTGTGTGCTCTGGGCACCTGCCTGGACCCCCCGCCCCCCAGAACTTTGACACCCAACCCACACCAGGTCTTCCAAAGACCGGCCCAGTCCCAGAGCAGCCCAGGCCAGGATCGTGCTCAGCATTCCCACCCAGAAGCACCCCGGGCTCCCTCGGGTACGTGCAAAATTCTGAGCGAGTCTTTGTGCAGGGAGGGGACCAGAGCTTTCATCTGATCTGATGGGACCCAAACTAAAAGAATGGCAGGAAAAACCAGTGACTCATGAGGCCTTCCAAATCTGGGGCTTAAGGCGCGTGAAGCCGACTGTCAAAAGGCTCCCTCACCTTCCCCCTACTCCTCCTTCACCTCGTCTGGGATCCGAGGCCCAGAGAAGGAGCTGATACGCAGCTGGGGACAGGGCCCTGGGCCTTTCTTCCCACTCAGTCGGTCACGCTTGGGTAGAGGCCTCTCCCCACGCCAGCCCGGGACTTAGGTGAGGGGCAGGCCCCCAGCCGAGGGCCAGCAGGGAGACGGCAGGCCGGGGCTCACCTTGAGGTAGCACTGGTATGTGTTGAAGATGTGCGGCTTGCCCATGTTGAACTTGCGCTGCATGGCCAGGGTCAGGCGGCTGATGGCCGGCTGGAAGTAGGTCTGCTCGGCGTCCACCATCAGCCGCACGCCCATCTCGGTGGCTTTCTAAGAGGCGCAGGGGTGCAACAAAGGGTTTGACTGGGGTCAGGTGAGGCAGGTGCCCCCCCTACCCCGCTCTGGGAACATCCCAGTGTCCTCGACCTTAGCCGAGGACGTCCATCCTCTGACCTTGGCCAGGACGTCCACCCTCTGACCTTAGCCGAGGACGTCCACCCTCTGACCTTGGCCAGGACGTCCACCCTCTGACCTTGGCCAGGACGTCCACCCTCTGACCTTGGCCAGGACGTCCACCCTCTGACCTTGGCCAGGACGTCCACCCTCTGACCTTGGCCAGGACGTCCATCCTTTGCAGCATCCTGGTCATCTGCAGCTCTTCCTCGGCGGTGAACCGGGACAGCAGTGGCTCCAGCTGTCCTGTCTGGGGCAGCATGGAGTCAGGCCACAGCCAGGCACAGCGGGGCTCCAAGCCCCCAAGCCCCCACCTCCCAAAGCCCCCACGCCCCCGCTCCTGCCTCCTGCCCACATGTGCACAGCCCCGCCAATACCCAGGGCATGGTCCCCAGGAACAGCAACGCCCCCTCATCTCCACCCCTTCCCTGCTTTTTAGTGAAGACCGGTGCCCTGCCCTGAGGCCACCTGGCACCACGGTACCCCAGAACCTCTCAGCCAGCCAGCACCCTCTGACTCACAGGGCTAGCTGCCCCAGGTCAGGCCTACACCCAAGGTATCTGCTCCCACAGCCTCCCCAGGACCCCAGAAGGGGATTTCCCCCCTTCCGCCCCCACACAATGGTAAGGAAGTAACACTTGACCCACCGAGTCACCCAGAAGGGTTCAGCCCCAAGCAAGGAGAGGGCTCAGAGAAAGAACGGTAGCTTCAGGCAGACAGGGACAGCTTGCAGGAGACTGACAACACAGCATCGGGGACAAAGGCACTGTCCCCAGACAGGAAGGACGCTGGTCTCAGCCAGCTGGGTCATTGGCTGCTACCCCCCCAGGGTAAGGGACAGAGAACATTTGCCTTCTCAGCCCCGCACCCCGATGAGACAGAGCTCAGGGGTGAGGCGTGGTCGGTCACCTGCATGTTCGGGACCACCAGGTGCTTGGAGAGCTCGGTCCTGCTGTCGATGAGGCTGCTCCAGTCCAACAGGTCCAGGGTGCTATGGGAGAAGCTGCATCAGCCCGGGGGCACTAGGATCCGTGGGGGGGGGGGGCCCAGTCCCCAAACCAACCCACGCCTTAGAAGAGCACCCCAAGCCCAACCCCCACAAAATCTGCCTTGGAGTTCCGTTTTAAAAGACAGATAAAATGTTAATGAACATGGGAGGCCAGGAAGGAGGCAGACCCTGCAGGTAAGGAGACAGCCCCTACCAGCCCCGGGGCCCTGGCGATCTCAGTCCCAGTTTCCAGGACCCTTGGGATGAGGTGTGGGCCCCTGAAGAATCTCAGCTTCCCTGACCCTCAGCCTGCCCTGTGGGTCCCGGGGGAAGGAAAACATGCTTCAGCACTGTCACCCCAGGCCCAGGCTCTCCAGGAGGGCAACCAGGGCTGGGAGAAGCCGTTGGCGCTCTGCTGGAACCGTGGCTGGACCAAGGCAAAGACTTCCGAATTCCCGGCTCGGAGGCCGCTCTTACCCAGACATGCCCAGGGTCTCTGCAGTGAACCAGTTCTCAATCTCCGTCCTGGAAGCGATGCCCATCTTGGCCACGCTTTCCTTGGGAAGTAAGAAGTTGCCAGGCCTGTGAACCTGCCCCAGCCCCATTCGCTAACACTTCCTGTCCGGCAACCCCCCCCCGGCCCCACCCCCTGTACATCTGTGTTGCTGTTTTGACTTTATTACACCATTAGTGGGAACGGGATGCAGTCTGGGGGTTTCTGCCTCCCAGACAGATCTATTCCTACCCGTCCCTGGTGTCCCTCCCTGGGTCCACAGCTCTGCAGTACTCTGGAGGGCAAAGCCTCCTCCCGGGACCCTCCCAGCTAGCATGCCCTTGGCCTCTGTTCAGATTCCTTCCCAGCGGCGCCCAGCTGCCGCTGTGGCAGCGGGCAGGCAGGGGTGGGGTTGGGGGGGGGCGCTGCAGGCCTCTGGAAACCCACCTCAAACACTACCTGGCCAGTTCTTCCTGGGCAGGGCTCCCCCTACCACTGCCCCGGCCCCCACGGTCCCCGCCCACTCATCCCCACCAGGGCAAGGCTGTCCCACCTGTAACACGGCCACCTCCAACTTCGTATCCACGGCAGCCGCCCCAGCCTTCCCCTGTTCTGCAGCCATTTGGTGAAAGAATCGTCTCCACTTGGTCAGCACATCTGAGAACTGCAGCTACAAGTGCAGGCCTGAGCCACCGTCTCCGGCGCGCGCCCAGCTTCCCGCGCCCCCCCGCGGGGACCCCCGCAGAGCCCCTGGGCCCCCTCCCGGTTCCACCTGTGTGCTCGGCTCCCGGCATCCCCAAGTTCTTACAAACTCTGCAGGTGGAAGGTTCTGGCACTTACCAGAAACTGAGGTCTCCCCAGTGCAGTGAGCTTGATGGCCAAGAAGCCGTCCTCACTGGCTCTGCCTGTCACAAGCCACAGGAGGAACCATAAGGGCCCCAGAGGGGGACGGGGAGGACCTGGAGCCTGGGCCCAGATTCCATGTCACTTCAGAGTGAGACAGCTCTCACCAGACAGGTGACTGTGAATGGCTGGCACAGCCCCCTTCCTACCGACCATCTACCACATACACGGTACTGGGTCCCCCTTCCAGATGGGCTCCAAGACCACCACAGAGCCTTGAAGGATCCAGTGGCCAGACCGCTGACGGTGCCGAGGCCCCAGCAGATGGCTCCTCCCTTCCCCACCCGGCCCCAGCAGGGGCTGCGGCCAAGTCCACGGCAGCCGCACTTCCTGCACAGGCCTCCTCACCCTCCCCGGAAGCGGCCCTAGTGGCAGCGAGGCCAGCTCAGGCTAAGGGGTGGGGGGTACCAGGGGCCTCTGCCAGCCACCCCCGACCCTCGCCTTGAACAGGAGGGGAGAGCCCACCAAGTAGCCATGTATCCTGAGCTGGCTGGTTAACCACTTGTGGGCAGAAGGACAATGTTCCTACTGCACCCACGAATACACAGGTGCACCCCACCTCGGAGGCGGAGACAGGCAACTTGAAAGGGTTTGTTAGCCACATGGATCCAGGAAGCCAGTGGACAAAGGGGCCGACAAGACCGGGCCATTCTGTCCCTGCCTCGTGTCCTCTCCCATGATAACAGCACCCCAGGCTGCCCACGGGACGGGGGGAGCCCTGGGGTTCACAGAACCCAGAAGCACCCAGCAGAACAGAGGGTGGACACAGAAGGTGCTCAACCACACTCGCCTCTCCCATCCCTTCCAGAAACCCACGACCCGTCTTCACTCCTCTGACGTCTGCTTCAGGCAGAGCGGGTGCAGAGGCAAGGAGGAGCCCCCCCAGCTCTGGACACGCACGTCCGAGTCTCTGCCTGAGCACCCAGCATCTCCCCAGCCCTGCTCGCAGAAGGCCGCATCCGAGCACCACTCACTCCCACCCCTTCCAGCATTCAGAAGGTACAGAGCCCGCCCCAATGGAAGGGCTGCTGGGGCCACACAGTGGGGTCCTGCCAGGGCTGGGGAGGCCCACCTGACTCTCTCCTTGGGTGAGCAACCTACCCCGCGGCCAGGGGGAAGAAGTCCTCCATGGCACCAGCTCCTGGAACAGTGCCGCCACTGGCAAACCCAAGTGCTACATGGGTGAGGCTTGAGCCCCTGACCCAGACGGAAGGCGGCTCAGCCCCGCTGCCTGCCTTCCTGAGGTTCCCGAGCAGGCACTGGTGTCTGGGAAGAGGCAGGAGGCACCAGGCTCCCTGGGCAGGGCTAGACTCAGGCATGACCCCGGTATGACCGGAGCCCAGCCTACGGCTTCGCCGGTGTCACCCACAGTCATCCTCGAGACTGTCCGGGCCACCCAGAGGGGAAGCCCCTGGCGAGTGCTCCAGCCCCGGCCTCGCTTTCAGCCTTCAGCCTCTCCACACTTAGGGGTCAGCCCTCCCTCAGCAAAGAGCGGGGCCCCACCTGCAGCCTCGATGCAGTGCAAGAACGTCTCCATGTGGCTGTCGCACTTGGCTTCATTGGCATAGAAGTAGGTGCGGGCACTGACGACTCCATCCCTGCGGTCGCCAAAGGCCCGGTGGGCCTGGTACTGCTTCTCCCTCTTGCTTGTACCTGGAGTGGCAGGCACGCGGCCTGAGCGCACACCTGTGTGCTGTGCTCGGGCTCCCACCCAACTCTGGGCAAACGCAGGGCTTCCCCGGCCTCCAGCAGGACCTGCTGATGGCCCCCAGCCCCCTGCTAGGAAGGACTGGCTCCTTGGCGGCCGCGGGACCTCCCTGCACCGTGTTGCCCACCACTGCCTGCTCCTACACTCACGGTTCCTTCTCTCATGGCAGACCCCGCCATAAAGGCAGAGCACAGAGCCACAAGGGCCACGGGGACAGGGAACCCTGGGAGCGCCCTGAGGACATAAGCGGGCTCAAGGCAACAGCTGGATGCGTACAGGGAGGAGCCACGCAGGTGCAGGGAGGAGCCTTGGCCCCAAGTCTCGCCTGTGCCCTTGAACCAAGGTCTACCAAGGAGAGGTTGGGGGCGGGGGAGGGGACAGATAGAGAGTATTTGTTCCTGAGTAGCCTCCTCTTACTCACCACCGCCCTCCCTCTCCACAGCCGACGTACAGGACCTGTGGGAAGGAAGAGGGTGTGGGTCAGTCACACTACCTCCGGCTGCAAGCAACAAGCATGGGTTCCCCCTGAGCAGGTGCAGGGGGGAGAGAGAGAGGAAGCCAGAGGCTGAGCCCTGAACCTGCCCCGACAAGGAGGGCAGGAGAAGAAGGGCCGGGTTAGCCCAGGCAAGTACGAGTGACTCACGTGCCCCACCTTCCTCCGCACCCGCCCACCCCCAGCCTGCAGGGTCACCTCCCCGAGCGGGGTGGGGCGACAGGCTCCCAGACCCACCAGGCCTACAAGCCTTACACCCTGGAGAAGGCTCAGATTCCTCATGGGTAGGGGAGGAGTGAGTACAGCCAGCGACAGCCCAAGGCCTAGAACAGGTGCTGGAAGAAAGCTAGCTGCGGGCGCATTCCTTCTCAAGGAAAGACGAGCCTCCGGGCCAGTCGGGGCTGCGAAGGAATGGACCCGGGCAACCACCGGTGCACAAACTTCTCCAAAGTGAGGAGCAAGGCTCCTCGCTCTGCGCCCCCCAACCCACCCCAAGACAGAAGTAAAGCCAGCGACGCTGCTGAGGGCTAACTGCGCCCACAATGGCCTCCAGGCGAGGCAAAGAGCCAACCGAGGCAGCTTTTGACCTCCCGGCTCCCACAGCAAGTCGGGGGCAGCTGGCCACCCTCCAAGGAGCCCTGCCCTTGGCCCCTGGCTCTTGCATGACCCCAGGGCCCATATCTGACGACTCTGAGCCAGGATGCCCAGGTCAGGACCTGGGAGTCCCGGTAGCTGGGCCAGTCCTCAGGGGCTGGGGGGCCCCCCACATCCTGCTGCACAGCCCACTAGGCTCCAACCTGGGGACGGAGGACGGGAGCCACTTCATGCCCAGCTAGACGCGTGTGCTTGACGCACAGAAGAGAGTGAGGTGCCATTGTGTGACAATATTTGGCTCTGTAATGTGAGGGAGGGGTCATCCCCACCGGGAACAAGAAGCCCCTGTAAGACCAGCCCCAGGCTGCTGGCCCAGGTCCAAGCAGGCAGAGGTATGATTCAGGCCCTCCCCCTCTACACTAAGGCATGGGTCTCGTCAGCAAGGACGGTGGCTGCTGGGGACTCGGGCCTGCTTTGTAAGCACACAGCCCGTGGCTCAGAGAAACACGGGTATCCGTCTCTAAGGCTCCTGCCTGCTAGGCAGGGCTGCATTCCATTCACGTGGGAAATCATTATCTAAAAGGCCCCCAGGGGTCCAGCACTGGCCTGTCTACCCTCCAAGCCCCAGCCAGGCCCCAAAGGCAGGGGAGCACGGGCCATTCCCTTCCTCACTGCCAGCGGGCCCAAGCGGCAAGAAAGCAGAGGCTGCGGCTGTTTCTGTTGGTGAGCCTCCTGGGCACAGCCAGACAGGAAGCACTTTAGCAATGGACTGAGTGGAGGAACCAGGTTGGCCGCCCTGCCCTGTGGTCAGGGGACAGCAGCCTGTCTCCAAGCAATGGCACCGGCACGGATCAGGGCCACACTCTCAACCAGGCCTGGTGGGTGGGTCACGAGAAGACCAAGATGGCGGCTGCCAGGCACAGCAGAGGGGAGGAAGGTCAGGCACCAGCGGGGAAAGGAAGCACCCTGCGTGCGTGCGCGCGTGCACGCGCGCGCGCACACACACACACACACACACGCATGCACACGCACACGCACACGCACGCGCAAAGCCCAGGATGTGGAAGAGGGAAGAGAGCATGCCCAGGGGCAGAGAGCAGGAGAAGGGGAATACCAGCGGCCCGGGGGACAGGCGGCAGGAAGGCCCCGGCCATTCCCTTGGCTGCCTCCAAGCTCAGCCCGCTGCACTGGGGAACGAGTAGGCTGGATGTCTTTTAGAAAAAGGCAGAAAGTGAGAAGAGCCCTCGATAGCAGGAAGCAGGAGGGAGGGAAGCGCAGAGGAGGCCAATGGGGCCCCTTCCCATCTGCACACCTACCTCCCTGGCCCCCCAAGGCCCTGACTCCATGCAGCACCCAGGTCCTCTACGAACTCTGCACCACCAGCCCCCGGAGAGCTGCCACCGCCCGCGGGCTCTACCCCCAGCCAGCCCTGGGTCTGCACAACCACAACAGACACACCTGCCACCCACACTGTCCGTGGCTGTCCTTATCACAGCCAATTATCGACAGATACCCTCGCCTCTCATCCTCACAGCTCTCAGCCTGCTGGGGAGATCCTGTGGGGCTCTTCTCCTAGAGCTGAGACCCAGGCCTCAGCCTCCTAGCAGGTGTTCTGGGAAACACCTTCCCACCCCACCCCTAGATGTCTACTCTCTTCGCCCAGCACCTACAGCCTCCTACCTCCTGCTTCCTAACCCAGGGAACCCTTCCTGGGCCCCCTACTCAGACCCTCCGGAGGCCTGCTGGGCCTGGGCATTGAGACACCTCCATTCTCTCTGTGCCTCGCGTGGTTATGCCCAGGGCAGGCCCGGCACCCCCTGTACCCTCCCTTCCCCAACTCCTATGGCCTTAACACGGGGTGGTGGCCTCTCCATCACTCCGCAGAGCAGGCTCTACGGGCCCCAAGACAAGACTAGCGAGACAGACCTCTGCCCCCTACACACACACACACCCCCCCCCCGATACCCAGAGCACAGAAGCAGTTCTCCGCATGGGGCTTGTGTGGATGGGTGGGTGGGGGGCGCATGGTTTGGAGCCAGTCCTGACCAAGAACACCCAGTAAGCCAGACGGGCGATGTGACAGCATAGCTCTCCAAAGGCATTGGGCCACGTGGCAGCAGAGCTAGGCGTGAGTCTCACCTGCCACCTCCTGCCACCGACATCGGATGGCGGTCCCCATGTCAGGATGGGAGGCATCAACACTCACATCCCAAAGCCCACCAAGCAGGGCTCCTTACAGCATCAAGGGTACAAACATCAGGGTGGCCCTGGGCCACAGGCTCCTTGGCTCCACAATAGGGCAAGGCTGGCCCACCTCCCCATGTTCCTCTGCAGAACAGGGAGCCAGCCAGCCGGATCGTCCTGGGAAAGGAGTCTTCCTACCAGAGGGGGAAAATCCTGCTGTGAAACCACTCGGCCCTCAACCCAGACACAGCAGGGACAGAGAGCTCATCAGTCATTCAACAGGCAGCCCCGCTGAAGGCTACAGCCCCACAAGGAGTACACAGAGGGGTGCCAAGCTGGAGAACCCCGCCTTGAAGACAGCAAATGGCTAGCCAGGGGCTGGGTTCCCCGGGCCAATCCACTGCTGCTGTCGCTGCTTGGCTTGGACATTCCGTTCCCAGGGCAGGAGCCTCATGTGATGCCTTTCTCCTTCCTCCCCGCCTCTCTTGTCCCCAGGCCAGAGCAAACACCCCGGCCTGAGACAGGGCAGGTTACTCAGCAGGCTTGTCCCAAGCCTCCCGTGGTCAGGCACAGTTGCTGTCAGAACTAAGGGCCCCAAAGGCAAAGGCCTGACGTGGAAGGGTGCAGGTACCAGCATACCAGTACCTGGTACCAGCATAAGCACCAGGTATTTTGCAGAGACGAAGGGCTGGTCTTGCCTGGATCTCCCGTGTGGCCACCTCTCCAGGAAGCAGAGGGTGGCTTTGTTCTCTAATTTTGTTCTGAGGCCCAGAGGGTGGGTCAGGGTTGCTGTCCCCACGCTTGCTCACTGCCCAGGGAAGAGATCCTGCAGCAAGTTGGTGACCTCAGGAGGAGATCCTTGGCCAGCCTGCCACACTGTTCCTGGCTGCCATTTCCTTCTGGGACTCGTGGGGACGTACCAGGCCTGGCAGGCTCCACACGCACCGGGCAGAGCCCACCTGCTCATAGAAAACCCTCCCAGGAGGGGCGCCTGGGTGGCTCAGCACCTGCCTTCGGCTCAGGTCATGATCCCAGGGTCCTGGAATCAAGTCCTGCATTGGGCTCCCTGCTCAGCGGGGAGTCTGTTTCTCCCTCTCCTTCTGTGCAACCCTTCTCTCTCTCTCTCTGACACATAAATAAAGTCTTTAAAAGGGTGGGGGATGGGGTGCCTGGGTCGCTCAGTTGGTTAAGCATCTGCCTTCAGCTCAAGTTATAATCCCAGGGCCCTGGGATCGAGTCCCGCGTTGGACTCCCTGCTCAGCTGGGAGCCTGCTTCTCCCTCTCCCTGCTGCTTCCCTTGCTTGTGCTCACTTGCTGTCAAATAAATAAATAAAATCTTTAAAAATAAAAGAAAATTAAGAAACTAAAGAAAATTTTAAAAGAGAGAGAGAGAAAGGAGCTAGGCGAGGGTGAGGCGGTGGACCCCGTCCAGCAGGTCAGTGCTCCCTGAGAAGAGATGCTTTAGCACAATAGGAAGCCAGAGCTCCTCCCGGGCCAGGGTCAGCAAACATCTCTCGTAAACGCTCAGGCAGTGTCTATCTTCAGCCTTGTGGGCCATATGGCCCTGCCACAGCTACTCAACTCTGCCCCTCTAGAGCCAAGGTGATTCGAATTTCATATACTTTTCATGTATCACAAAATAGTATTCTTGCTTTGTTTCCACCATTAAAAAAAAAAAGCAACACCCCATCTCAGCTCATAGACTGCACAAAACCGGGCAGGTGGGCCACACCGGGCCCTGGGCTGCAGTTTGCTGTCCCTAGTCCCCACCCCTCCTCCAGCCTTGTGTACATGAGGCCTTCTGTGAAAGCCCAGAGCTGTCATTCTCACAGGCACAAAACTGCCAGGACCCCAGGCAGAGCCCAGGCAGTGCACCGGTAAACAGGCTGACCAAGCTCTCCCAGACCTGGGAGGAGCCTCCTCCCAGCCCCGCCCCAGCTGGCCCCAGGATGCTCCAGGGTGACGACAGATGCCTGGGTGGGCCTTACTCCATCTCCTTGCGCTCAGCCTCCTGGGGGCTCAGATCCTCCTCCACCCCGTAGTCCAGGATGGAGCCCACTCCGAATGCCCTATTGTGCTGGATCAGGGGCCGGATGGACTCCTGGTCCTCGCCGGCCACGAACTGCCCGTAGAAGGTCATCTTCATCAGCTTTTCAAACAGCCTTTGCCCCAGAAGTCTCCTGGAGAGATGGAGCAGCTGAAAGACAGAAGGAGAGGGCTGTCCAGGCTGCCCGGCCTCCCCTGTCCCCAGCAGGACACCCTTGCTCCCCCCAACCCCTTCACTCCAACATAAAGCCTTTGCACACTCTCCCCAGGGCCAGACTCGACTCCCAGCCTCGGTTTAAAAGTGGACACCACTGCCAGCAGCTTCTTTCTCAGCCTTTAGCTACGGTCGATCCACTCCTCATGGAGGGCAGAGGTCCCAGGGCCCCCCCAGCCCCGCCAACAGCCACTCACCTCCCTGCCCTGCACGCTCATGGTGAGCCCAGCGGCACCCAGTGGGTGCCTGACCATCACTTGGTGGATAAAGAAATGTGGTCTCTCTGGGAACCGCAGTGGGCGTGTTCATCATAACATTCTCTGTCTCCACACCTCAGTGGGTTATGTCAGGTGGGAGGAGAATTTGGTACAGTTTCCTAGCAGGCGAGCACCCAGATTTTTCAATGTTTTGTTCACTGCTTATTCCAAGTCCCTAAAACAGTGCCTGGCAAGGGGCCGGCCCTCCAGTGGTTGCCGAGAAGAGGAACACTGGCTACATTCAGAAGGAGTCTAACTTCAGCTGGAGCGAGCCCTGGGCTAACAATAAGCCAGGTGAGCATCTACAGAGTCTGGGAGATGGGAACCCACCGTAGGACGAGTTGGGGACGCAGTACTGTCATCCAGGGCCACAGCGAACCCACAGCTTGAGTGGACGTGCCCGAGGAAGACGGCTGCCCATAAACCACTCAGCTTTCTCCTCCAATCACATTTTGCCACATTCCCCATTTCTGCCGTCATTCATTCCAAGTCCTGAGGCCACTGCTTTGTGCCCAGTAGGCTTAACAAAACAGATAAGGAGCTTACATCCCAGTAGAGGAGAGACCTCAGAAGAAGTAAGGCACCCCCACAGAGTGATTCAGAACAGGGGTGAGGGCGTGATGGGTGGGAGATGTTTGCTAACTTAGATCCGGGGGGGGGGGGTCTTGCCAAGGCACGGAGGCGGCATGGAGCCAGGGCAGGGGCGAATGAGGACAGTGGAGTCCCCTGACGCTGGAAGGAGAGGCTGATGGGAAGGCACATCTGCCACCTGTCTGGGAATTCCTGCCTGTCCACTGTCTCCCAGGCTTAGCTCCAAGACAGAAAAAGCCTGAGGTCTGCCAAACCCAACAGATAACGGAACCCCTTTTGGGAACAATCTCCCATCTAAGCAGAAGGATGAACAAATCAAACACCTTCATCCCCAAACCAATCCTGGGCAGCCCCACGCTGGCCTGCAGGGCGACATGCCTGGAATCACAGGTTGACACTTGGTGGAGAACCCTCAGGAACAAACCTGAGTCTCCGGGCCATCCATCCCCTCTGCCTTGCCTCAGCCTCTCTGCAGCACCTCTGCATCTCACTGTTTCTATAAAGAGGGTGAGGAGCGGGAAATGAAAGACGGACTAGGGAGAACAGGACAGGCTGCCTTGGCCCCACACAGCCCAGGCCAGGGGTCACAGAATCCATGGGCCACAGCAGCCTGGCCAGAGGGAAAGCTGGGTCTTGGTTATATCAAAGATCACCCTAGTGGTAGGTGGGGCACAATCAGGCACCTGAAAACCATCACCTCGTCCGTGTCAGCCCTGAGAGGGGTCAGGAACCACCCCGTGCAGACACAAGTCAGCGGTCTACTCTCGGGCCAGCCAACTCTCCTGTCCAGGGCCACATGGTAAATAACGTCGACTGTGTGGGCCCCACAGTCACGGTCATCATTACTCAACCCTGCTAGTAAAGCATGAAAGCAGCCACAGCCAATGTTAATCAAGGAAGCAGGAGCGAGGCAGATGCTGGAAGTTGGCCCAGGGGAGCCCTGAGCTGACCTGCCACACTCCCTCCTGCACTTAGCACTGACCAGCACCCCAAGAGAAGGTGGCGCTCAGAGGGAACGGCAGGGAAGGCCACCCAGGTCACCGAGCCGGTCACTCACCCTCTCACTCTGGCAAAAGGAAGCCAGCGCATCACATAGGGCTATGGAAGCACATTTGGCAGGGCTGGCAATTCCAAAGCTAACTCCAGAGCAAAGCCACCCCTTGAAAAACATCCTGACATCAGGTGTATCCCTGGGGGGCACAGCCTGAGAGGAAGGCAGCCCCCACTCTTCTCCACGTGGGGGCATCCTTCGTGGGCTTAGAAACTTGCCTCAGGGGCACCTAGGTGGCTCAGTGGGTTAAGCTTCTGCCTTCAACTCAGGTCATGATCTCAGGGTCCTGGGATCGAGCCCCACATCCGGCTCTCTGCTCAGCAGGGAGCCTGCTTCCCTCCCTCTCTCTGTCTGGCTCTCTGCCTGCTTGTGATCTCTCTCTCTTTCTCTCTCTCTCTCTCTGTGTCAAATAAATAAAAAAAAAATCTTTAAAAAAAAAAAAAAAAGAAAGAAAGAAAAGAAACTTGCCCCAGGAACACATATACTTGTTTTCACTGTAAAAGACTCAAACAGGTGTGTGCAGAGTAAGGAGGGCTAAACCCAGTTCCCTCTCCTCCCTGTCCCCCAAGGCCACCATCACCATCCTTCCTGTCCCCTTCCTCTTCTGTTACCCCCTTCTGCACTGGCTTACACCCAAGCATAGGAGCCTTTGGCGTGGAAGACCTGAGTTTTCTAAAGCCTTATCTTCTGGCAAGGAAGACACCCTACCGGGTCCCAAACCAATGCAGCAGCTCAAACAGGGCTCCCTCAGGCTGACACTCCTTGGGAACGGATTTGATGATCCCCAGATGCCCCCGCAGGGGCTGCACAGACCCGTGCTGCTCAGCAGGAGGAATTTCCGCCCCAGGCCAGGGGACAAGGTAAGTAAGCACCAGTTCCTGTGAGCAGCCCACAGCCCTGCAGCCTGGCCTCTGCCCCACTGCTGCATTTCCTCCAGTGCCAGGCACCAAGGCCACTGACACCAGGGTGGTCACTGGCAATGTTGGAGTGGAACGGGTCCCCCAGGAGGCACACAGAGCACACTTAGTGGGCTCCCTGAAGGCATCCTCAGGGCACAGGTGGGACAGGAGGGAAGCCTGGGAGAAGCCTCCCTATGCCTCCAGGCACGCACAGTGGTCCCTGCACTCCAGCACTTTCTGGCACTTGGACAGCGGTCACCCATAGTCACTGACAGTCTCCAGCTCTGCCAGCTTCTCCTCTGACTTTGATCCAAAGGAAGAAAGCTCAGTGCTGAGATAGGAGAAATATGGCCTGGATAGCTCCAAGCCTTCACTCTCTCCCTTCCAGTCACATGGCAGCAGGCAGGGCTCCTGCACCACTCCTGCCCCACGCACCCCAGTGCCCCCCAGCAGTCCCATGATGACCCAACTGCAGGAGCCAAGTCCCTGTCCTTGCTCCCACTCCCCAGCTGCCTCCTTCCTCCTGACCACTGCACCCCCAGAACTTGCTGCTCCTTTCAGGCTCCCCCTCAGACAGTGGTGCTCCCCAAAGGGTTCTCATCACCGTCACCCCCTAACCAGGTTCCTTGACCCATGAGTGTCCTTTTCCACCTATCTCGCCAGTTGGCCTGGGCACTCCACAGCCACCAATTTGCCACAGGGCATCCACGTCCAGCACAAGCACAGATAGCTTCCAAGAAGCCTCCACATCTCCAATTCTGCCCCTTCCTCTTCCACATTCCCCTTCCACTCCTGCCACCATCAGTCCTAACTTCTGGAAAGACCCAGTCCTATACTCTGCTGGCCCCACCACGCCCTCAGACCCACCCGACTCTGACTTTGTGGCCTGTACGGTCACCTCCCACCCACTGTGGTTTCACCTTCACTGAAGCCTAAAGTGTAGCTTGGTGCTCTTCTTCCATCCAGCCTCCCCAGCCTCCTCCAGGGGCCAAAGTAAGGAGTGCCATACACTCACCCAGCAGTCTCACTTGAGAAATCACCACCCACCCATGTGAAGAGCCTTCCAGACCCTTAGCACCAACAACTGCACCCTTGCAAACTGTTCCCAGGATCACCTTGAAAAACTGTCTTTTCCAAACGTTCAGACTGACAGTGGCTAAGATGGTGTTCTGCTTTTTACTTCCCCAAAGCCCTCACACTTCCCACAGTCACTATGTTGAAGTAATAAAAGTTGTAGTTCAAGTGGCTTCTCATTTTCCCCAACACTGTTCCGAATGGCTGTGTCTGGTGAACTCCTGAGTCACATCTTCTGAGAACTCTGGGTTCCCAAGCCATGAGCCCTCCAATACCGCCAAGATTTCCCTTTGGGCAACATGGAAGGCACTCCATTTAAATTTCTGATGACAACTTTGCATTACTGCAAGTTTTAAGCTAAACTTCAGAAACTGGCCTTTGTTTTTAGTTAGTAGAAACTGGTATATAGGAAAATTCACGAGGCCCCAAAAGGGAATGCAGGAAACACCTCCCTTCCTGACTTTCGGGCTACAAGCGATGCTCGAGGAGCCCCCGCTTTACAGTAAAACTTCATGAAGTTTCCGGGAACACCGAGGATCCGGCGCGTGTCCCTGCTTACGAGCGATGAGCACCTACCCACCTGCCCGCTCGCCCACCCACCTGCTCGTGGTGCGCCAGCAGCGCGGGCGAGGCGCACAGGCGCAGCACCAACAAGCTGCGCACCAGCTCCCAGCTGCGCCGGCTGCGGTACGCCTCCTGAGTGTTGCTGAAGTCCACGACGGGCACCGGCGGCCGCGCGGCCTCGGCCGCCTTGCATCCTGGCGCGGCCTCCCGGACTGCGGCAGTCCGCTCGCGAGCCGCCGGTGCAGTGGACAGCGGGGCAACGCGGGGAGTGCCGGGGCACAAGACAGAAGCGATGCGCCTCAGAGCCATGGCGGGGCGTCCGCACGCGCCTCGGCTGCTTAAGTACTCCCCTCCAGCCCCCGCCCCGCCCCGTCGCGCCCCGCCCCGCCCCGCCGGCCCCGCCCCGCCGGCCCCGCCCCGCGCTCAGCCGCGCCCTCCTCGAGAGACCCGGGCCCTCCCTAAGACGCGCGCCCCCATCCTGAGCCACGCCCTCTCTCCGGTAGACCCCGCCCCACGGGTCTACCGGACCCGTTGAATCACGCCTCCTCGTCAGGAGGCCCCGCCCCGTGCCTCGCTTCCAGTCTTCTAGTGAAGTCCCGCCTCGCCGCAGGACCCGCTCCTTCGGACCGAGAAACCGCGCTCCGCAAGGTGAGCCGCGCCCTCTCCTTGGGAGACCCCGCCCCGCGCCCTTGAACCGGACTTTCAAGTCGGGAGGCCCTGCCCCGCCCAAGGTGCCGAGCCTCCTGGCCAGGGAAAGCCCGCTCCGCGCTCCGAGTCGCGCCCACCTAGTGAGGCCCCGCCTTGTGCCCCCGGACCTCAACCCCCTGCTAGGGAAACCGCGCCCCGCCACCCCGGCAGCTCCGTCTCCTCTGGAGGCCTCGCCCCGCCCCGCCTTGGGACCAGGCCCTCCGCTGGGGAGGCCCCGCCCCGCGCTCCAAGCCGCGCCCTCTCCCAAGGAGGCCAGACCCCTGCGAGTTCCCGAAGGGAGTGCGTTCTGCGGTCGCCTCGGCCACCCAGCGGCGCCTAGCGCGCCTGAAACCCTCCTTCTCAGCCTGTGGCCACATCCCCGAAAGAGACCCTGTCGCCTCGGCTGCTTATCCCCGGTTCCAGCTTTCCCCGAGGAGACCCCGCGCCTCCCGAGACAGGATACGCAACCAGGCGTGCGATTTCCCCCTGGGTTTCCTAAGTCCCTAGGCTGGCCCCATGGGTCCGGAGCCCGCGCGTCAGCGCCAGCGTCATCGCACACCTGCACACCCGGGCTCCTCCGCTGAGCCGGGGAGGGTGTAGAAGCCAGCAAGGCCTGAAGGCGGTGCCGCTTCTCCCGTACGGGGGCATTTGAGAAGCCGTCCTTCCTCATTCCTAAGCCTACGGCCCGAGGGGACGGGGGCTCCTTAGGGGCTTTCGCAGTGCCGTTCTCTCCGTCTTCCCAGTCCCACTGCCCACTAAACGCACAGGCACGGACCTCCAAGTTCCCCTGGGAACCCCTACAGCCCCCACGGTTCCCATCCCCAGCCTCCGATTCAGGCCCTCAGTGCTACTGCCCTTAGGGCTGACAGCAAAGCCATCTGCTTGGCCACCTCCCTCGGGCCTCCCTTCACTCCTAAAAGCCTTCCCACTCTCTGCCCCTCTGCCTCTGATACCCTTCCTTCCAACACCGTGGGTGACCTGCCAACGGAGCTCCAGATATCATCTCCTGCCTTGACTGCCAATCAGATCACCCTCTTCCCCACCACTCACCCCTCGACCCCTCCTACATCTCATCAGGACCTTCGGGCACCCCAGCAGGTGCTGGGTGTGACTGTAGGTGGCAGCCTCGCTCAGCCTCATTCACCTGGGTCGCCCGGCGCACTAGGTATGTGCTTCGTGCATCTCAGTGCATTGGATGTCATGTTGACATTTGGAGCTGAATAATTCTATGTTGTGGGGCGGATCTGGGCATTGCAAGATGTTTATCAGTGGCCTCTCCCCACCTAATGCTTCCTTCCCCCAGACCTTACTAATGTTCCCTGGGGGACACCATCACCACTGCTCTAGGTTGAGGAAAGCTTCCTGAAGCAGTCATGGTTTTTCTGCCTGCTCTTGCTCTTGTTGGGGTTAAAGAGAAAAAAAGGGAGAACAAAAGAGGCAGGTGAGTCAAGGCCTAGAGGCAGCAACTCAGCGGTCCCTTCAGCAGTTTAGAAACTTAGCTCACCAAGAGCAGGTCAGCCTTGGCAGCTGGCCATGGCCACCGGACTCCCCCTTTTTCCTTTCACGGATGATCTTCCCTCCTTCTGAAAACCCTTCAGGGCTTCCCGGCTGCCATCATGGCAAAGCTGCATGGCTCAGTCTGGCTCACAGCCAGACCCCTGCCCACACCCACCATGCCTCTCTCACCGGCGCTGGTCACTTTGCCAGCCCCACCCCCAATCCCGCCATTGAGCTCCAGGCCGCTGTTTGCATGTTGCCTTCTGGTACCTGTCCTTCCCCCTGCACCCCCTACTCCTCCCTTCTGCTGGTCAGGGTCAGTTTGGCAGGCATGTCCCTGGCTGGGCATCGACTTGGCTACAGCTCCCTCTTCTTGCATGAGTTGCTGTCTTGACACCTCAAAAATAAAGCTTTCAGGGGCGCCTGGGTGACTCAGTTAGTTAAGCAACTGCCTTCAGCTCAGGTCATGATCCCGGAGTCCCAGGATCAAGTCCCACATCGGGCTCCCAGCTCCACGAGGCATCTGCTTCTCCCTCTGACCTTCTCCCCTCCCATGCTCTCGCTCTCACTCTCTCTCTCTCAAATAAATAAATAAAAATCTTTTTAAAAAAATAAATAAAGCTTTCAGTTATTTTACCAACAAAAAATAGGTTTATTCGGGAAGAGCAGAGAATAGCAATTCAGGGCAGGGAAGGTGGGGCAAAATCATAGGCAAGTCTGGAGAACAAAGAATGGAATACTCTTTCATAGAGGAGAAGGGGGCAATTTGGAAGGAACAGTTAAAAACAAAAAAGTCCTTTGGAGTAAACAGGGAGTCAGAAGTATAGTGGCTTTTCAGTGGCTTGGTTGTGACAGTCTCCTTAGCTGGATGTTGCTGGAGGAGGAGAAAAACCTGCCCGGGTACTGAAGCAGCTAAGGTACCCTGGACTTCCAGGAAGCTCCCTTTTCTGTTGGGCGTGAGAGCTCCCCCTGCTGGCTTCCTTGCTCCATTTCCAAACCACTTTCCATTTTAGTCATTTATTATTTTTTTGTCATTAATTATTTTATTTTATTTATTATTATTATTATTTGTTTAATATGTTATGTTAGTCACCATACAGTGAATCATTAGTTTTTGATGTAGTGTTCCATGATTCATTGAGGATAACACCCAGTGCTTCATGCAACATTTTACTAATTTTCACACTGGTGACCCTGTCTGCCGAGCCTCAGCCCCCTGCCCTGTTCCCCACATTGCCTCCTTAATGTGTCCTTATAAAATGAAGGAAGGATCGAGTACGTGTGATGTGGGAACTTTGACACACACACACACACAAACACACACACACATCCGCCAGCTCAAGACTGCTGGCTGTGGGTTTGAGACTTGCCTTCTGAGCCCTACTCTGACCCCTGAATCCACCTTGGACCAAACCCAGCCCTTGCCCAGCATCCTGGCTTCTGCTTCCCAAGCAGACATCCCTTCGATGCCACATTCTCTCCTCTGTTGTGCATACCAACTGCCCAGGCTGCAGGGTTCTCCCAAGAGCATCCGTACCCAAGTACCACATTGGACCCAGGTTCTCAGCACTCAGCCTTCCCCCAGGCATTGTGCATCAGGAGAAACAGTGCAACTGAGCAGGAGGCATAGTCTTGCCTCGTGGACAGGTGCACACACTAGTCAACTTTAGTGACATGTTGCCAGCAAAGTCAGGGCTGGAGACGGTGGAAAGAGCAGACCCTGACCCTCCCCACTGGGAGCCAGTACTGTGCTCAGCCCATTTGGGGGATAATACTATTGATTTCATCTGCTCCTGCCCAGTGACCTCCCTCTGATACACTTATATTAGGGGCAGGGAGAAGGGAGTACCTTGGCACCACCAGCTGTGACACCTGTCACTGCCCTGATAATGGAGAAGGCTCATAACTACCCATATCACATATACTTTTGGCAAAATGACTGAGCACATGAAATGCCAGGTCAGCCCACAGTCTGTCCCCTGCATCTCCCCCGATGTGCCAGGCATCGCCATTCCTGCTCTGACTCAGGAAATACCAGAGTGGAGTCTAAGCCAAAACAAAGCTGACAAGGTCAAGGCTAGGTCCAGGCAAAACTCACAGATGAGGTGGCCATTGTCAGGCAGTCGTCAGTGGTGGGGCCTATGCTGGCACCTGCACCCCAGCCACCCGGGACAGTCCCTAGGGCTCCTCAGTCCAGCCTCATGCAGGTGGAAGGTCACAATGGATTCATCACCTCACGTCTTACAGTAAAACATTCATTCTGCAGCCTGTGGCTCAAAGGCGAAGGATTAGAAGATGGTGGCAGTGAGACAGTGGAGTAGGGACCCCCAGGAAGTCATCTCTCTACTGAATGAACAATTAAACTATCTTGGGCAACTATTTTGGGACTCTGCAGCCTAGTAAATCAGTCACAGTCTCCAGGGGACAGCTGGAGGAAGAAGCTGGTAAATTTCAGTCCATTTTAGTCAATTTCCACCTTTTTCACAGCATCTACCAACGTCAGCCAGGGGCAAGCAGCCTTGGGGATAGTAACAAGTAATCCTGGCTCCTGGCAGCACAATTCACAATAAGCAAAACGTGGAAGCAAGCCAAGTGTCCACTGATGAGCGAGCAGAGAAACAAAGGACAGCACACTCACACGGTGGAGTGTTATTGGGCCATAAAAAGGGAATGAAGTACTGATGCATGTTCCCATGTGGATGAACTTAAAAAACTCTATGCAAGGGCCATGCAACCCAAGGGTTATGTGTTTCTATTTATATGAAGGGTCCAGAATAGGCAAATCTACAGAGACTGCAAGTAAATTAGTGGTTGCTACTAAGAGGTATGGACTTTGGGTATGAAATGTTCCAGAACTCGATAGTGGTGATGTTTGCTCAACCTGGCAAATGATATTAAAAACCACTCAATTGTAGCCTTGAAATGGGTGAGTTGTATAGTATGCGAAATGTTATAAAAGGAAAAGTGTTCACAGTTAGGGCATTTGCTTCAAGGAAGGCTATGACCTGGGGAGAGGACACGGAAGCAGGGCACATGGCAGTCGCTGAGATGGTCCGCTCACCTCCAGACTGAGGCAGGATGGGGCTGAGCATCACAGTGCACCAGGACCTCAGGG
>CM053616.1:72568340-72583944 GCA_028646535.1 Procyon lotor
GAGCCCTGCCGTGGGCAGTGGCCCAGCTGGGATACACCGTATGTCGCCACTAGCAGTGTGGTTTGGGGAACATCCTCCAGGCTCCTTGGGCTGGAGGGTCCCATCTTTGGAATGAAGGGGCCAGGGGCTCTTCCAGCCACAGTGCTCGTGGGGAGAATGGGCTCTGGGCTAGCTGCTCGGTCCACCTTGGCCACCTTCCCCCCCCACCACCACCACCGTGAGCAGGTCTGTGCTCGCTGAGGCCGTGTCCCCTGGCCTGTCTACTGGCTTCTCCTCTTCCTTTCTCCTTAGTCCTGCTGGGTCCCCTGGAGCTCTCCCTCCCCCGCCTCATGGTTCAGACCCCAAAGCCAAACTCACAAGAGACCAAACTGACCCACAGGGAGGGAAGCAGCCCAGCTCAGGGCAGAGGTGGGAGTGGGAAAGTGTGATAGAAGGAAACAGCTCTGCGTCCCCAAACTGCCCTGGGGCTGGTGCTCGGGGAGTCGGGAGTTGGGGGGAACACTGTGGAAGGTACCAAAGGCTTAGTTAGACAGGCCACACAGGTCTCGGGCTCCAGGCTCCCCAAAGGACTTACAGCTTCTCAGGAACCCTGAGGCCAGGTCTCAGGTGGAGGGGACACGGCATTTCCTACAAGTGCCTCTTAAGCTCCATGATTTGGCTTCTCAATAAACCCTGAAGACCATGGGGGTGGGCACCCTCCCACCTCCCACCTCCCTCCCTCAGCTCAAACCGGGAAATCGTGCGTGGCTCACCGTATGGTTGGTTTTAAATTTCCAGTGTAGTTCCTCCAATCTCACAAAATAATGCCCCAATCGAGATATTTACAAGGAAAGGAAATGGGATCGCTGTGGGTGGGTATGGGGGAGGGAGCAACTACGGGGCTATGACACTCCTCAGAAGCAGTCAGGACCCAAGGCACCCTCCTGGTGCCCAAGGCCTCCGATGCCCATGCCATGCAGCCAGTGGCCAGGTGTGGGGGAAAGAGAGGCTGCAGTGGGTAGATCTGCACCCCCACTCATGCCTTTCCAGCTATGTCCTGATGCAGGGTCCTCACACTCCTGGTCCTCCTGCTCTTGTCTGGCTCCTTCTGATCTCTTCCGAGAGATCCTTCTTCAGTACCCAGTAAAGCAGCACCCCCAGCCCTGAGTTCTGTTTCTGCAGCATCCCATTCGCTTGTATTTCCTCACTGCCTGCCCCTGCCGTGGCATGCACCTGCCCTAGTACGTGTGCCCTACAGAGGCTGGGGTGCAATGGAGAGAGGGTCTCCCTTGCCCCCAGGGGACCTCTCAGGCAGGGTGCACACTGGACTCTTGCTCCTGGCTTTGCCCCCCATTTGCCCATGTTCCGTCCTCCCAACCAGGTAGAGTATCTCAGTAGTGCCGGGAGGTTGCTGGGTCCTGGTCCTGGCTATGGGGCGGAGAGTACAGCCCCAAGATCTTGGTCTAGCTATGGGTGTGGGCGCAGCCCGGCTCCCCGATGCTCCCACCCCATAAATAAAAGATTCCCTTCCTCCTTCTAGCTTTGCGCAGCCGCTGCCTGCTTGTTGGCCCGGCCCTTTGTGCCCACGCGTTGCCATGGAGACAGCGATTCAAAGGCCTCGCACTTCAAGGCTTCCCTCCTCTCCTGGTGGGCCGGGCTAGGGCAGGGGTAGCTAGAACGGTTGCAGGTGGCGTCCCCTCCCTCTGTCCAGTCAGAGAGGCCCGGCCCTGACCGGACTAGGGCACCCCCTTCCTCTGGCTCTAATGTGGGTGGCCGACTGGCCCACCCGCGAATAAGTGCGCTCCTGCAGGGACCTTATTCAGAGTTGGCTATCAGGGCAACCTGAAGCATGCTGAGCCCCGGTGAGACCTTGCAGCCCTTGGTTTCTCTGCAGCTTGGCCCGGTGCTTGGCGCATGGAGGGGGCGGCAATGCCACACGATGGCGGCCGTGTGACTCTGGACGTGCCCTCCCCACCCTCCAGCCCCATTTACCATCAGAACAGAGGGCTTTCGTCTGCCTGGGCTCCCCCAAGGGTCCCCGGGGCTCTGGGACACAGGCCCAGGGAGACGCTGTCCCCTCCTCCATGCCCACAGCACAGGATGGCCTGGGGCTCCAGGACTGCTGGGCGCCACGGGGCCCCTGATCCAGGACCAAGCTGGTCTCTTCGCTTCTCCATGTTCCCTGTGTGAAGCCTGTCTCTGAGTCACCCCATCGAGAGCATAGCAGGGCCTTTGAGGCTCTCTCCCTTTCTCTACGTCCTGTGCATCACTCAGACTTTTTATCTCCCTGCAATCCACCTTTAATCATCTCCTCTGACTCCTGCAACTAGAAAAATCCACAGCGGAATTTGCTGGTTGCAGCCACTACCTCCCCCCCACTCCGGCGTGGCAAAGGGAGAGGCGGCCATTTGGGGCTCACTGCCACTCGATGCAGCATTCGGGCACATCCGGGAAGACTTCAAGCCTCAGTTCCCTCTCCTGCGTATGGAGGTGGCCGTCCACCCTTTAACAAATGTCCGCAGATGTGTGGGCCCAGGAACAGGATACCCCATTTATTTGCTCCAATCCCCGAACTCTGGTGAGGGAGGGCCAGTCATAGACCTTCCTTTGCCCCCAAACCCAGGCAGGCTGGACCAACCAGGCACTTCCCCAGGAGTTTACAGATGGAGACGAGGAAGCCAGAGATAGGCAGAAGAGTTGGGTGTACCTTGGGCTAGCTCCCCTGGACCTGGGCTCTGCACCCACCTTCCTTGCCAAGGGGTATGGACACGAACAGACCTGGTTATGCAAGCCAAGGCCCTGGGACAGGGGACAGCAAAAGCTGGGTAGCTTTCCTAGAGATTGTTCCAGCACAGCAGCTGGGTGACCCTCCATGTTTTACATCTTACCCTCCTGGGAGCAGGTTCTCCCTTCTGGAAGGAACTAGGGATGGTTGGATGTCCCTTTGCGGTACAGAGTTCCCTCATGACCAGACAGTGTCCAAAATGCAAGTTCAAGGTGTCCGATGATACCACTGGGCCAATCCTAGCAGACAGGAGACCCCAGTCACCCCCAGGCATTGCCTACTAGTGTCTTGGGTCCAAAAAGGGGTGGTTAAGTGGATACGGGTGCCTCAGCGCTGGGTCAGAGCTCCAGGCTCCCAGGCGGGCCCCAGGTGGGGCCTCTGGGCTTCCTAAAGAGAAAGAGGCTATGTCAGCTGCCCCACTTCTCAACCTGAGGCTGAATCTTGGGCTCTGTTGCTTGGAGGCCTTGCTGTGGTCTAAACAGCTACCCCCCAAACGTGTAGGTTGAAATCTTAACCCCACAGATTATGGTACTAGGAGGTGAGGCCTTGGGGAGGTGCTTAAGCAAAGAGAGTGGAGCTCTCATGAATGGGATTAGTGACCATAGTAAAGAAGTTCCAGAGAGGTCCCTTGCCCTTTCTGCCATGGGAGGACACGGGAAGGGCTGTGACCCAGAAGAGGGCCCTCACCCCACAGTGCTGACACCGGATTTCAGACTTCAGCCTCCAGAACTGTGATCAATACATTTATGCTGTTTATAAACCAGTGGTGTATTGTTATAGGAAACTGACAAAAAGATGGCTCAGTGCCTCTTCTCCACCGCACGAGCCTCCAATGGGCCCGACCCCGGGTCCCAGGACATGTCTGGTAGAGAGGAGCCTGGGTCGGACCCTAGGGGCCTCCAGTGCAGTCTGTCCTAGGGCCTGGAACATAGCAGGTCATTAAAAGAGCTAGGCCTTTCCGCGCCCCACCCCCTAGCGCACCACCACTCCTGGGCGTGAGCTGGCCCATATCACCAGAGCTAATTTGGGCTCCCCAGCCCAACGAGCAGAAGCCCTCTTGGCCCCTCCTTGCATAGGCACAGTTGGCTGAGCCCTGCTTTCCAGGAGCCACCTCCCCTATTGCTTCAAGGGCGCTAAAGGGGGCCCGTTCTACCTAGATCACTCAGCGGGAAGGATTAAGGCTATATATAGTGTGGGGGCTTGAACCCAGCCCATCTGACCCTCAGGCCTGGGGGTCCCCCAGCACACTCTACTTTCTGCAGAAGAAATAGAAGGAACCCAGAGAGTCTGGGAGACCCCATCACAGCCTCGCAGGAGAGAGCCAGCTGGGTCTGAGTGCACTGCACCCCCTCCCCGCCCCTGGGAGCTCAGACGGGGCCACCCCCTCCTTCGGCCACCTGCACAGCGGCTGACCTCAGCCCACCGGGAAAGGGGCCTGGGCAGGGTACTTCTAGAGAGTAAGAGCCAGATAGCTCAGGACTCACTACCTCGTCCAACAGTGTGGAATGGGTGGGTGGATTCTACCAACGGGGCCTCCCACCACCAGGAAGCGCAGTTTAGAGGCTGTCCCAGGCAGGGCAGGTGTCGGCGAGTGGGGGGCAGAGGACTGTGCTATGGGACTAGGCACCACAGGGGGGGAAAATGGGCACATACAAACCGCCTGAGCCACAGTCCGGGTCACCCATGGAGAGGGAGTGTGATCCCGCTACTCCGTTGTGTATATCCCAGATTTTTGGCTAACAGACCTTTTTCTTTTTTTAATAAACCTTTTATTTTAGAACAGTTTTATATTTATAGAAAAATTGGGAAGATCGTCTAGGGGTTCCCATATATCACACACCCAGTTTTATCTATTCTTAACATCTTACGTTAGAATCTGTAATTGATGAACCAATGTTGGGGCGCCTGGGTGGCTCAGTGGGTTAAAGCCTCTGCCTTCGGCTCAGGTCATGATCTCAGGGTCCTGGGATCGAGCCCCGCATCAGGCTCTCTGCTCGGCGGGGAGCCTGCTTCCCTCTCTCCCTCTGCCTGCCTCTGCCTACTTGTGATCTCTCTCTCTCTGTCAAATAAATAAATAAAAATTTAAAAAAAAGAACCAATGATGATACATGATTATCAGCCAAAGCTCATCCTTTATCCCTATTTTCTTAGCTTTACCTGATGTCCTTTTTCTGTTCCGCAACCTGCCTGAGTGAGTTTCAGTCACTGAAACTCCCCAAGAGCAAAGGAACATGGAAGTGTGGTTGGCTGGCTGGGCCTCCGGCTGCTACCTCCCCCAGCAGCTCCCCCCAACCCCTTCCCTCCGGCCCCAGGAATCTCAGCCTCCCCAGGAGGCAGGCCTGGACAAAGTAGAGAAAGGGACTCACTCCGCACATCTGGTTCATTGCCCGTCCCCACTCCTTACTCCTAGATAGACTTTCCTGGGCCTGTTTCTTCTGTGACATGGGCCCAGGCTGCTGCCGCATCCACACCCTGCTCCAGCAGGCAGCAGAGCCCTCCTCCAGATTTGGGCTGTGGCCAGAGGCTTTTGGGGGCTGGATTTCCCACTCCCAAGAGTGTGGGTCCCCCAGATACAGTGTCCCTGTCCTGGGGTCTGGGGGAGTGGGGAGCGCCCAGCCTGCTCCTCGCGGGGCCACACAGGAAGTGTGTGTTTCCTGACCTGGCAGGGGAGGGTCGCTCCGGGAGGTGCCTCCCCCCGTTCTTACTCCCCCCAACTGGTGCCGCCATCCTCCCACCTCCAGCTCAGCCTCCGCTGAAAAGGTGACCTTTTCCCCAGAAAGCTCTGCCAGGACAAGACAAGCTGGTGAGTTATGGGGCAGGGGAGAGCCACGTGCTCTGCTTCGGAAAGGGCGGCTCTCCCATCACTCTGGTCCCTGAAGCTCAGCCCTAGGGCTGTCCAGAGTACCAGTTTCTCAGGTATCCCCACCCACTTGGACATGAGTAGATAAGGGGTGGGCACGTAGGTCCCTGCAGAATGGAAACTCAGCCTTTGCCACCTGGCTCGGCGCTTAGGGACTAGCACTCAGGTTCTCCCAGGCAGCCTTCCCTAAATCACCATCCTCTTCTCCCAACTGATGGATATCTCTGCACCTCGCAGATGGACATCCCTAGGAAGGCCCTGCAAACTCAGGGACTCTTGACCGGTCCTGGGTCCAAAACAGCTCCCCCAGGGGTGCTGTTTCCCCCACGTTCCACTCCTCTTGCCTTCCCTGTTCCTGTTAATTCTCCCCCCTATGAAATCGGTCTCAGCCCACTTGGCCATCAGAGAAACTGAGGCTGGGAGGAACAGGGACTGCTTGGGGACATGTGGCCAGTCTGTGGGGAGCCTGGGATTTGCTGGCCACCTGTGACACGTGGGGACAGCTGGGGCTGATAATGTGATATGGGCGAAGCTGACCAGACCCAACAGGAGGAGCGCCGAGGGCTGGAGGCCAACCCGGGCAACGCTAGGTGAATGTGGTACTGCTCCCCAGGAGCAAGACAAGAGACTCACGAAAGCGGGCCTCAGCCAGCACAGCACCAAATGAAGACAAAGGGGGAGCAGGTGCCTACAGGTGCTTTTCGGCAGCTCCCCACAGGGGGGACAGCCAGGAGAGCCCCCGCCTGCCGCCTTGTCCAGAGTGGTGGGCAGGAGGAGATGGTGTCATTTGTCTCATTTTAAAATAATGCTTTATTTCCTATTTTGGATCCTCCGGTCTGTGATATGGAATAAAAGGAGCACAAAGAAGCATCTCCCTCCTTCTCCATCTCGGGTCACCTGATAACCCTCAGCCCTACCTTCAGATGTCCCCTTTCTTCCCCGCACCAGCAACACAAGTGGGTGTCCTCCTCATCACTCCCAGGGCCCTACCTTCTCCCTCACTACCTCCAGCCATACATATAGGTGTCCCCTCCCGCACCACCCCCCAGCCGTACATACAGTTGTCTCCTCCCTCCTAACAGTAGCTGCAGGTGCCCCCTCTTCACAAGAGCGAGTACTCCACCTTGATGAGCTCTGCTGCCCCACAAGGGGGTGGGGGAACAGCATCTCGCTCTAATTTAAATTTGCATCTTTCTCGTTTCAAGTGAAGTTGAGCCTGTCTCTACGGGTTCATTCCAGGTCTTGGCCCATTTTTCTCACAGGTGGTTGGTCTTTTTCTTAATGTTTGTAAAAATTTGTTACAGCGAACAGTGACCCTTTGAGAAATGAGTTGCCTGCATTCCCGGCCTCTTGTTTATCTTTTTATTCTGTTCCCCCCCTACCACCACCACCACCAGGCATCTGCCTTTTATTTTCATGAGAGTGAATATATCCGTCTTTTATTTTATGGCTTCTAGGTTTTGCGTAATTCTTAGAATGATTCAAAATTACAGACTTTTTTTTTTATCCTTCTAGTAGTTTTACAGTTTTGTTTTTCCTTTTTAAAGCTTTGATCCATTTGGAACTTATTTTAGTGTCAAGGAGTGAGGTAGGTGTCCAAATGTTTCCCCCGAATGTCTATGTTTAGCTGTCCCAAGACCCTATATTTGTTATATATTTTGAATTATTTATTGAATAATCCATTGTTTCCTACTGGATTTCACCTGCTCCCTTCTCATACTTGCACCAGAGTCTCTTGCTGGATTTTCTTTCCTGTCATCTGACTGTCCATGGGCTGTGTTAATTATCGTGGTTCTAGAACATATTTTAGGATCCCACATGGCTGGTCTACCTCGGTTAGCTTATTTTTAAAATTTTTCCTGGGTTTCTTTGCTCACATATTCTTTCATGTGAACTTCAGAATTGCTTTGGCAGGGCCTCTTGATTTATTCAGAGAACAAGCAGTTAGGGCTTCAGCAAGGCCAGAGGAAACGCAGCACCCAGGTCCCAGAGCGGGCTTCTTCTAGTTGACCTGAGTATGCCCCCCGCCCCCGCCCCTGCTCCCCAGGCCTACCATGCCCCCCCCCCGCCCCCCGCAGCCGGTGGAGTGCACAGGCGCGGTGCTGTCCAGGGTGCTGGGCTGTGGTTCGGCCCCTGACCTTGGGGGGGAGAGTGTCTCAAGGGAGTGGCGGAGGCCCAGGGCCTACAATCTGGGTGTCCTCACTTGCCTATGGACAGGGAGGTAGTCGTGGGGTTCTCTGGTCCCAGAGGTGGGTCGTTCTGTCACATGCACCTGAGCAGAGCCAGCCAGGCCCCGTGGCCAGAGCAGAAGGGCAACACTGGGCACAGAGGTCCAGGAAAGGCCCTTGGAAGGTGGTTATGGTCACTCCGCTGAACACTCATTCCAGAAAAGGCCTACAAGCAGGTGGGAGGCAGCAGCCAGTAGACCCTCAGCCTGAACTTATGCATGCTCAGCCCAAAGCCTGGTGCCTTGGGCCTGGGGCCTGGGCATTGACTGGAGACTTCCAGGAACCTGCCCCCTTGGCTGGTCAAGAGTGGTGGCTAGAAGACTTGCATCCAGGACATGGGTAGCCCACAACTGTACGCTCAGGTCTCCCTTGCCTGTTCTTCAGCTGCACCCCTGGGGCCTGGTACAGTTTTCATAGTGGCTGACCTGGGAGAGCCTCACCTGGGAGAAACCAGCCACTTTGGATGGGCTGGTGAGGCAAGGGCACTGAGCAGGGGCTAGGCTGGGGTGGGCAGACCCCAGACGTTCTGATGCAGGCTGGGAGAAGCGTCTCTGTCGGCCAGCCTGGACTGTCAGCAGGAATCCTGGCTAAAAATACCCCAGTCTCAGAGGCCCGCCTGCTGCCACTGCCTCGGAGCCCCTCCTCACACCAGGCACCAAAACGTGCCCTTTGACGCCTGTGCAAGACACTCTCGACAGGGCCCATTGAACAGATGAGAAAACCTGGGCCCTGTGCCCGGTGAGTCCCAGCCCAGGCCTCAGTCTCCAAGACCAGCCATAGAGAACAAGCTGAGTGATACAAGACAAAGCCATCCTTCCTGGGGCTCAGTTTCCCTACCTGTATCCTGTGAGAGTGAGGGGAATAGGTATCTAGCTGAGCTATGAAGGTATCTAGAATTGGCCTCCCAGTGTGTCTGTTGAATGATTAAATTACTGAGCAAGAGAGCAGATGAAGGCATTGAACGGAACAAGGCAAAGGAGTCCTCCATGGTGCCCTCTGGGTGGGAGCTCTGAGCTCCAAGAGGGGCTGGCCCTTCTCAGCCCTCAAACACTCCACCTGGGAAATGGAGCATATCTGCATGCCTGAGGATTATGGCAGCCCAGAGGAGGGGCTCAGGGGCTCAGGGAGCCCTAGTTAGAGCAAGACAGGGCATTGAGTCTGAGCCCAGCAGAAGGCCCCTCACTGTGGCCCCTGAATGGATCTGTGATGCTCGCCTTACCTTCCACTCCTTTCCACTCCAGCTGGCAGCTGGTGCCATGCCTAGTCCTGCCTTCCCCAGCCCACTGGGTGCTCCCAGGTCCCCTCACCAGGTGCCTCCCCTACCCGGTTTTGACCGCCTCCTGGGCTCCTAGTGTGAACCGCGCATCCCAATTTAGCTCTCACTGTTGGGTGGGTGGCTCTGGAAGGATCCACATTCCCTGCAGGGGTGGAAGAGGGGCATGAATCAATCACTGGTGCCTTGGGCACAGCCTGGAAAGCCCACCTTCCAGAGCTCTGCCTCTGCACCAGACTTTGGGCCCTCAGGGACCAGAAGTCTCTTACTCCTCCCTAGTTGAGAGACCGCCAACCTGCTGTACTGGCTAGGAGAAGACCCTGAGCTCACCCTTCAGTGACCACCAGAGAGCCCTGGGGGTCTCAAACCTCCCTTTGGAAGACAAGAGATTGGGCAAATCTACTTGGGGGCCAAATGCCATCAACTGATGTCCTATTCAGCCTGAGTCTTCTCCCCTTGCCAGGCTCAGGCTCCCATCCCGGAGTCTGGCCACAGGAGCTCCAGGTCAGCAGCAAGCGGGATGTGGGGAAGGGCAAGGTGGTGTGGTGAGAGTCACCAATGTGCGTGAGAGTCACCAATGTGCAATGTACATGCTTCATCCACAATCCCCAGCAGCCTCCTAGAGGCGGAAGGTGCACATGGCCTGAGGGGCACACCTAGCATGGCAGAATCTGGGGCTCTGTCCTGTAGGAGGAAGCCCCTGTTCAATGCAGAGGTTAGAGGTATTTGGAGACGAGCAGACCGGTGGGCTACCTCGGGATGCTGCCAGGGGTCAGGCTGTCATCTCCTTCCCTGTAACAGTTCCAATTGCTGCTGTGTGGCTTTAATGGATAAGAGATGAGGACCCAGATTAATTATGGTATAATATGCACCAAAGTTGGGTAGAGGGACTCCTCAGGGGTGCATGGCTGATGACAGAGGCCCAAGACACGCCCTGAAGCCATGAGGTTGGGGATGATGACTGTCTTATGGGAGAAGCAGTGGCTTTGGGCAAAGGCCAAAGGAGGGGCTTCCAGGAGGTGGGTCTACCTAAACCCCCCTGGCCTCTGTTTTCCTGTCTATAAAATGGGTAGTAGTGGTGGTGTCTCTACCACAGGACAGAATGGAACGATGCACTTAGCAGGCCTGGCACAGAGTCGTCTGAGGCCTCGGGCAGGCAGCCACCCTCTGGGGTGCCAGCAGATGGCAGGCTGGTGCCCCCCAGCTCCTTGGCACTGGGACCACATTCCCAGCCGCCCACTCAGAGTGCCAGGAAGGGTCACATTGGAGCAGTGCCTGGGTGGCAGGCACAGGTTTGCCGCAGGAACTTTGAGCTTTCCAGGTCTCTCCTTGCAGTGCCCTGGAGTGGCCCAGAGTGTGTGCAATAGAGACCATGTCCGTTGCTTCCCCACCCCCTCCCTGGGAAGGCATTGGGGGTACTGAATGCCTGTGGGTCCCCCTCTGGGCTGCCCAAGCAAAGCCACCACAGACCTGTCTCTCCAGGATAGAAACAGGCTTCTAGGGCACCTGAGTGGCTCTGTCATTAAGTGTCTGCCTTCGGCTCAGGTCATGATCCCAGGGTCCCGGGATCGAGCCCCGCATCGGGCTCTCTGCTCAGCGGGAAGCCTGCTTCTCCCTCTGGCACTCCCCCTGCTTGTGTTCCCTCTCTCACCATCTCTGTCTCTCTGTCAAATGAATAAATAAATCAAAAAAGAAAAAAGAAACAGGCTTCTGGGAGCCTGTGGAAGCAGCAGCCTTCTAAGGAGGTTGAATTGTGTCCCTGTCAACACAGGACCAGCCACAGCAGAAGGGTCCCCTTGTCCAAGCTGGATTCTATGAGTAAACATGGAGGTCTGAGTGAAAATCCCACACTGTCCATCAGGAACTGATCAGCCCTCTCAAGGGATAGAAGGGGTGGACAAGGTAAGGACAAAACCAGTTGACCTCACCTCTGCTGGTGAGGAAGAATTCGCCTCTGCCTTGTCTACAGGCTGCACTCTGTCCTGTAGGAGGAGGCCCCTGTTCAGTGCAGAGGCCAGGGGACTGGGCCAAGGTCACACAGCTGGGAGAGCCTTCTCATGCCCGACATGCTGATGGTAAAAGCTGGTCCCCAGGATGGGGGTGGTGGTGAGGCAGCCCTACAGCAGTACCAGGTCTCACTAGAGGGGTGTGGTGGGCTGGCGGGGCTAGCAGAAGGCCATACCCCATGTGTGGTATACCTGAGGGGAGCAATGCAGGCAGAAGCCCAGCTCAGGCAGAAGTAACAGGTCTGTGTGGTCTAGAGAGCAGAGCTGTCTATAGTCTTCAGACCTTGCCTATTCTTGGTCCCCAGGGCCATTTGTCCAGAAAGCCTAGGGAACTCAGATCAGTGGGACCCAAGTGGGCTGTCATCTCTGCACCCCTACTGGACCTTCCAGGAACTGACTGGTGTAGACTACGTTAAAGGGGCACTGTGTGGCCAAGCTCTTCCCACAGGCTCTCTGGCTTCCCCCACAGGGGTTGACCCTCAGGGCTGGGTGCAGCCCCTGTCAGCCCTCCCCGCTGACTCCTCACCAACTGTCATGTGCCCTCTCTCTCTCGCCCTTTGGGCCCTGGGTGATAATGCTCCCCACTTGCCCTCCCGGGAAGTGCACTGTGCCTCCTGCTGTCCTCCACCTAGCCACATCCTGATAAACATGCCTCACCAAACCTTTCCCACGTCTGCAGCCTGAGGAGTGAGCCTTATCTTGCTGGGGGCTGAATGACTGCCACCCAGCCCTGCTCAGCAATCTCTCTACCTGCCCGCAGCCCCCTCAGCACTGGGCCACACCTACCCACCCCAGCAAACATCTGCAGCCATCACCCAGGAGTCATCCCACAGGCTGGGTCATAAGGAGGGTGCTGGCCAAGGTACTGACTGGGAGCGCAGGAAACCTGTCCTATGGCCCACGGGGTGGGATCTCACCGCACAGACCTGTGGACAGGTGGGAGGCCCAGGTGCCAGCTCAAAGCAGCCAGAAACATCCGGGCTTGGCAGCTGGAGAGGATCCTCGTGCCAGAATCCTCCACACGGCAACACTGGCTCCCCGTTCCCTCCTATGTGCACTCGTGCCCCAGAATGATTGTCCCCAACCGCCCTCAGGAGGGGACTTTGAAACTATAGAAAATGGGGTCACAATCTTCAGCAGCAGTAGGCAAGCCTGGGGTACTAGATCATTATAGCCACCCAGGAGCCTGAGATCCTGGTCCACACTAGCTCAGACCTCAGGCCAATGGCTACTGCCACATGACTTGTCATTTGGTCTGAGGTGGCCTTGTGGAGAGAACTTTCCTTGATCTGGGAGCTGCTGCATGCAGGGATCCCGTGCTAGCACAGGGACAAGCCTCAGCCCCTGGCTGGCTCTGTGAGTTGGGCCTCAGCTTCCCCACTTGTACGATGGGGGACATGCCTCCCGTGTAGCTGTGGCAGTGATTCACCAGGGGCGCTCAGCGACCAGCACGCACTGGAGAGGTGACTGTGGGTGGGTGGGTGCATGGCTGGGGGCAGGAGCAAGTGTACAGGTACTGGAGTGATCTGGGCTCACTTCACCTCCTGCATGTCTGGGAATTCAATGTACTCCACAGTGATCTGGTAAACCAAGGCAAGGATGAGAGCAACAGGGACAGAGCAGGCAAAGGTGTGGGCAGGGCCGCAGTGCAGCCTCAGGGATCTGGGCAGGGCAGCCTCTACTGGGGGCCAGCCCAGCATGGGCACCGCCATTGGTCTCCACCCCATGAGGCTGCCTGCAACTCCATGCTCAGATGGGAACTCAGGGCTCAGGGAGTTACCTGCTTTCCCTTGGTGAGGCTGGCAGGCCACCAACTCAGCACTCTGCCGACCTCTCCTAATTCCACCTCTGTGGTCAGAAGGCTTGGTCTGGTGGGGAGGAAGACTATACTAGGATTTCTAGTGACCAGGACTTCAGGTTCATGTCACCAGGTGACATTGGTTAGGACTCCCAGGGGGACCACCAAGCCCTTGGCCACCACAGTGTATTCACGGGGAAGGATCCAGAGCCTGCCCTGGACACAGGGTCCTTCGGATTGGAACCAACTTTGCCGGCCAGTTTCTTATCCACCTGGCCCTTATACCCACAGGGTGGGCTCAGAGAGGCCTAAGCCAGGCAGACCGTCTCCCAGCACTCCTCGCCTGGCAGCTAGCTGAAGACTCCAGGCTGCACCCAGGAGCTTATCTGTGAGGCCAGATAGATCCCCTGAGGACAGGGACAGAGGGAAATCTGTGCAGGTGTGTGTGCGGAAGGGGCAGGGTCAGTGGTTTCTCTGGCCCTTGAGAGTGGGCTGGCTTTATGGAGGTTGGGGGTACTAAGCAGGTGGGCTGGAAGGGACTCTCCTGGACTTCCCCATTCCAAAGGAGGGAACAGGTGGTGTGTACCTGTGGGTAAGGGCAGGACTGTGACTGCGTCCCCTCCCTGGGTTGGTGCAGAGAGAGCTACAAAGACAAAGACATGTCGGGGGCTTCAGAAGTCTGTTGAGCTTGGAGTCTCAGTTTTCTGTCTGAAAAATGGACCAATCTTACTCCAGCAAAAGGTTGTTCTGCCCCTTGGGCGGGGGGGGGGGGGGGGGGGGGGGGGGGGGGGGGGGGGGGGGGGGGGGGGCTCCAGGATTTAGTGAGGCGAGGGAGCGAGTGAGCCAGGCAGAGGCGTCCTCCCTCCCCAGGCCTCGGGACAAAGTCATTATCGGTGGCTCGACCCATCAGGGATCCCCACATCCCGGCCAGTCCGGGCCGCCACGCCCTCGGGCCCACGCCCTCGGGCCAGCGCCCCCAGCCGGCCATCGCCGGCGCCGCCATCCCAGCGGCCGCCTGCAGGGGCCGCCGCCTCTTCAGAAATGCGCCGCCTTTGTCTGGGACCGCGCGGCTCCGCTGCACCGCGCGGGCTGAATGCCTCCGGCGGCCCGGCCTGCGAGCCCCGGGACCCCGCGCCGCCCACGCTCCCTCCCCGTTCCCCCGCCCCGCACCCCGCAACGCACCCGGCCCGGCCCGCGCCCAGGTGAGCGCCCCGCCCGCCGCGAGGCCACGCCCCGGCCCGCCCCCGCCCCGCCCCGGCCCGGCCCGGCGGGGGGGACCGGGCGGATTCCTCGCGCGTCAAACCACATGATCCCATAAAACATTCATCCGCTCCCGGCCCGCGCCGCGAGCGCCCCGCCAGTCCGCGCCGCCGCCGCCGCCCTCGCCCTCCGCGCCCGCGGCCCCGCCAGCCCAGCCGACCGGGGGAGCGGAGCGCGCCCAGCCTCGTCCCGCGGCCGGGCCGGGGCCGGGCCGGAGAGGCGGCGCCTGGATGCGGACCCGGCCGCGGGGAGACGGGCGCCGGCCCCGAAGCGACTTTCGGTCCCCGTTGCGCCCCGCCCGACCCCTAAGATGAAGAGGGCGTCCGCCGGAGGTGAGTGCCGTTCCGCACCGGAGCCGGGCAAGCGGGGTGGGGACGGTGGGGGCTGCCCCTCCCGGAGCCGCAGGGCCAGGCCGGGGCTGCCGAGGCAGGCAAAAGGGTCACCGGGCGGCCGTGAGGGCCACCGCAGTGCCGCGCCGGGCCGGGGCCGCGGACGCCCCGGCCCCGGGAGGGCGGAGCCCGCGGCAGCAGGAAAAGTTGCCGCTTCCCGGGAAAGTTGTCCGCGGCGGCGGGGCCGGGGGCAGCGGGACCGTTTGGCCCCGGACGCCCGACCCGGGCAGGGGTGGGGTCTGCAGGCTGGCAGGGCGGGGTCCAGCCTCGGAACGCCCCGGCTTCGAAGGGGTTAATGAGCAGGGTTGCAGAAACGTGGGTACCAGCAGAGGTGGGGGTATCGGGTCGCTTCCAACCTTGCCCGGAGGACTCCGCTCAGCACCCCTGGTTTCTCTGGGGTCAGGCCGCAGCGGGATGAATGGGGGCGTTGGCGACCGTAGAGGGCGTGGGGGGCGGGGCTGGCCCAGAGCTGCCCCCCCCAGGTGGGTGGCGAGGATAAGAGGCCGCCTTAGCAGCCCCCACCCACAGCCTGAGGGCCCCTGGGGTGGGGGTCAGCTAAGAGGCTCCAGAAGTGGTGGGTCTCCAAGCATCCCCTCCCTGGCAGCCCTCGTGGGACCTCTCTGGCTCCTTGCTGCGAGGTCCTGAGACAGGGTTCTGGGGGGCTGACCTCCTGGGAGGGAAGTTGGGCTTGCCCTGCAGGGAGGGTGCTCCCTTGGTGCCCACCCAGGCTGCCCTGCTGATGTCCACCGTGCCGCAGGCAGCACACGTTTCCTTGCACGTGCACGTGTCTACAAGGGCTGCACACTTGTACACCGCGTGTGCACATGCATGCCAAGCTGCCCCAGTGTGTGTGTGCGTGCACACACACACACACACTCGCGCTGTGGACGCACATCCATGTCCTCGCCCCCGCCTGCACGCCCACGGCCACACATGCGTGTACATAGCATGCCTGCTGTGGTCCCTACACTTGGCACATGCTGGGGCCCCTTAGCGGGACCCACTCCCTTGCCTACATACACATGT
>CM053616.1:72584044-72612518 GCA_028646535.1 Procyon lotor
TCCTTGGGTCTTTGTGTGTGTGTGTGTGTGTGTGTGTGTGTGTATGACTCAATATGCTTCTGCACGTGTGTGTCTCTGCATGCTTGGTTGTATGTGCCTGTGGTCACCTCTGTATGTGGGTCTTTGCCCCTAGTGTGAGTGCTCCCGTATGCCCAGATGGGCTGCGAGCAGATTTTACCCAGATCTCTAGCAGAGGCACTAAGGGTGTGTGCAGGGGAGCTAATTCAGGGCACCCAGCCCAAGGTGTGAGGCCACAGGGCTCCCAGCCCCTCCTCCCCTTCCCCCTGGGCTGGAGCAATGGTGGCCGGTGGGGGCAGGGACTCACCTGGGCAGGGAAGGTCCATTTCAAACCTCGAGGTTAACACAGTGACAAAGAGGCCAGACCCTTCCTCCATGCTCTGTAGTCGCTACCACTAAGCCCAAGGGGGAGAAGGTGTGTGCCTACCCTGAGGTTGACCCAGGGTGACCTCAGGAAGGCCTTGCCCTCGGGCCTCCGTCTATACATGGTAGGAGCCTTATCGGTAAGGTATTCTGTGGTATGTCCCCCTATGTCCTCAGGTGTTGTGGGGGGTGCTGAATAAGGGTGTTAGTGGCCCACTCGCGCCGTAGTGAGGATCATGTTGGGCTGGGGCTTGGAGAGGCGGGGCCATCCTGCCTGGTCCCCATCTGTGTCCTTGTCTACAGAATGGAGACAAGTGGGTCATCCTCCTAGACTGTGCGGGGGTGAAACAGAGGGGTGGCCAGAGGTCAGGCCCCACGGCCAGGCAGGCTGAGGGGCTGCCCGCTCCTCTTTTCTAAGCCAGACAAGGTAAGGGAGAAGCAAGCTCCATGGGACAGACTAAGCCAGGCGGTTGTCGGCACATCCCACCTGGCAGAGGGCAGGGATCACAGGACTTCCTGGATTTGGGTCCTGGCTCAGCCACCTGGCTCAGTCGGTGGTATGACCTTGGGTTTGATAGTTCACCTCTGGGTGCCTCAGCCTTCCCACCTGTGATGCGGGCCAGTAATTGGGTCCCCACAGGGTTCTGATGCCAGTGCTTTCGCCTTCAGAACACCCCCAACGTCACCCCCGCACACACACACCACCCCAGGCAGAGGTTCCCACAGATGGAAGTCCTCCCAGAACCCATGAACTGTCAACTGGACCTCTTTTCCACCTCTTTGCAGATGGGGAAACAAAAGCACATGGCGGTCACAGGGGAGTTGGAAAGGGGTGATGGGCAGTTGGGGGGCAGGAAGTGAGGGCACTGCAAAAGGCGGGAGGTGGCCAGCCACGTGCTTCCCAAGCAAGCGGCTCTGCCCCTCACCAGCAGGGAGCCTGCGGGACAGTCGAGCCTCGGTTTCTCCATGTGAGGGTTAAGAGCCATCTGGGTATCCTGCAGCGGGGACTGGCCCTCTCCCTGTGGTCACGGATGGAAGGTAGGGGAGAGGGCCCAGTGCGTCTCAGGAAGCAAGAGGGCTTGTGGGGGTGTCTGCAGAAAAGCCCCCACCCCAGGAAGTCTTGCTGTCTGAGGACCCCGAGGGCTGGCCCTAGACCCACATTTATTTGCTGTCACTCACTGAGTGACAGACCGTGGGGGGCTGGCCGTGTGCGGCCCTGGTTCCCCCATACTTTCCGGACTCCAAGCTCCCCTACCTCTGCTGCTCCCAGGCCAGGGGACTTGGGCTCATGGTGTTCCCCATACCCAGCGCTGCCTCTTGGCACCGGCCCCTCCTTGCTCCCTGCCCCAGGCCTGAATCCACGGCTTTGTGGCACGGAGGCCCGTGGCAGCTGGTGCAGCACCAGGAGGGTCCCGGCTGGTGGAGGCAGAAGGAACCCATCCCCCGGGGCTACATTTCCTGCTCTCCTGGGCCTGTGGCCAGAGAGTCTCCACAGGGCCTCAGTCTGTGCAGCCGGAAAGGGGTCAGGAGAGCAGGAGCACCAGGAAGGAGTTCCACGGTGAATAAGTGAATGGCTTTGAATTAGTGAATGGGTGTGTGAGGGGAGCATGTATGAGTGTGACACTCCTGCCCCTGGGCCCTGCTGTGGGGCTCCGGAGGGCTCTTGGCTGTGCCTGCTTCCCAAGTTCGTGCCGCCCTGCCCTCAGCCTGGTGGGCCCTGACCTCCGACCCCTCGGGGCAGGGCGGCCTGTCCCTTTGTGGCCACCCAGGGCCTGGGCCTCAGGGTCCGTAGGAGCTGGCCTGGTTGCCCTTACCCCTCTACCCTGTCCCTTCAGCTGTGCTGGGCCACTGGCTCCCCAGCCCCCCACTTACCCTCTCAAGGGAACCTCGGCACTCCTCGGTGTCCCCCAACCCTGTGACCCGGCTGCCCCATCCCAGATGTCTAGACACCCGTTCATTTACTCATTCATTTGTCCCTAGCCTGTCAGACCCTGTTTGGAGCCAGGCAAATAAAGGGATGTGATCCTTGCCCTCTTGAATTTCTAGGACCAAATGCTCTAAAGGACAGGTGGTCCCAGAGCCAAAAACGGAAGCCCAGCCAGAGGGTGGGCACGCCGTCCACACACCCTGCCTCTCCTCGAACCGTCACCGGAGCGTGTGGGCCCGGCCGGGTGTTGTGTGCTGCAGTTTCTTCTTTTGTCACTGTATTTTAAACACTTTGCACATCGGGAACTATTCTTGTGCAATCATGGGTTTACTGGTGTATGTGGAATCCCTTCCTGAGGATTCGCCATAATTTATTTATCTGAACTTGCCTCGGCTTCTTGCGCTGTCCATGGTCCTGTAGCCGGCCCTGCCCCAGGAAGGTGCTCTCAGCCCCGGCCCCCCAGGGTCCTCATTGCAGGCCTGGCCACAGGCACCCCCTCCCCACCACAAAGTGGCAGGCCCTGATCCCCACCCCCTCCCGACGTTTTATGGGTGGGCTCTGCAAGTGGTGGAATCTGCTTCTGGGCTGTGATCAGGATTCTGACTGGGGATGGCCTTTGTGCAGCTGGGCTTCCTGCTGCCTCTCTTCTGCCCCCTTCACACACCTCTGCCCTCACCCTGCAGCGTCCTGACAGTCCTGTCTCCACGTGGGCCCGCTGCCTTGCCCTGCTGAGAGAGGATGGAGGATGGGCCATGCGGCACCATGCTATGGCCTTGACCACCCCCTCCCCCCAGGACTGGGCAGCCAGGCCCAGGAGGTGCAGCTGAAAGGCAGGCCTATGGGCACAGCTCCTGGAGGGGCCGTGGAAGGTGCTGTCTGGGCAGAGGCCAGGGGCTTGGGTTGGCTCAGGTGGGCCGGGCAGGCTATGAGCCCTGTCGCGCGGCCCAGGCCCATGGAGCTGGGTGGGCAGTGATGCGGGGAGCCCGAGTGGAGGGTTCAGGCTGTCAGGAGCTGACCCAGCTTGGTTCAGGTGGCCCACTCCGCACCGTGGGGATGCTCCTCTGCTCTCTGGTCAGCACCTAGGCAGTCCTAACCGACCATCACAGGTCACACTCTGCGTAGTTGGAAGTTCTACAGAATGTTGACGGCGGCTGAACAAGGGTTTCGTGGTCAAGCAAATTTGGGACCGGCTGGGTTAAGTGGCACGGACAGATCTCCTTTACCGCAGGGTGTCTCAGGGCCTCGGGTTTGCAAACAGATTGGGTAGGGCCCCTGAAGGACACCCCTATGCAACGCGCTTTGGGAACTGGTGTGCCCAGAAGCTGTTTTGGGTAACAGTGGCTGTGATTGCTCAGAGGGCCTGGGAGGGAGACCTTCGGGCCTCCAGGAAGGGCTCCACGGATGGGCGGGCCATCCTACACAAACCCTGCAGCCACAGCACCTGGTGGGTGGAGGGACCACACTTCTCCTGGCGGTGTGAGGCAATGTGCAAATTTAACCTTTGGGTTTATGACTCTATTTCTTTGCAGCAAATGTCACAGGAAATGTCAGGCTGAGGCTGAAGCTGGTAAAGGGCCCATCGAGGAAGGGGGTGGAGTGCCGAGGGGCTCAGGCCAAGGCAGGGTTCTGGGCCCCTCACCTCCTCCAGGGAGCCTTCTCAGATTGTCCCTCGCTTGCCTGGGCCCAGTGCGGTGTCCTCCATCTGTCCCAGCTATTGTGACCTTGTTGAGATGTTGCCTTTATTCACCTCCTGCCAGGGCCCAGATGGGGCGGGCTCAGAGACCTGCCAGAAGTCTCCCCATCCCGAAGTCTGGGCAGGCATTGCATTAGTCCGTGCAGCGCTGGCTCGCTGTGTGACCTTGGGCAGCACCCGCCGTTTCCTGGTCGCCAGAGGCTTCATCCGTAATCCACGGCTGTTGACCAGAGGTGGTGCTTCCGGCTCAGCATCTTTGTGGGTGGGAAAACGCTTGAGTCTGAGGTGTGTAGGGTGCTGGGCTCTGGGGTGAGAGCTGGGGCCCAGGTGGCTGGCTGCCGGTTTTGTGTCGCAGCCCCAAGCACGCAGTAGGTGCTCTATAAAGAGCAAGGGACAGCGAGTCAACATGGAAGACGAGGAGGTGGGCAGCACAAGACCTGCCCCCAGGCTTCTTTGCCTCCCCACCCATCTGAGCAAGACCAGTTCTGAGGCCCCACTTGGCCTGTCACTGAGTTCTGCTGTGGCCCTTGGGTCCCAGTGATTGCTTAGCAAGTGTATTGCCTCCCTGCTGTATGCCAGGCCCCTGCAGTTGAGCAGGGGTCTCAGGCCCCTAGACTGCCCCCACCCAGCTGTTCGATTTCTCCTGCATGGGTAATTCTGCTCCACTGGAGTCTCAGGTCCCCCAGATCCAGCCTGTCTGGTCCTGATCACCCCAGTACCCTATGCCCGCCACCCCCAACATCTACCCCCCTCCCCCGAGGCCCAGGGTCCCAGCTGCCTCCCATCCCCAAAGGCCCGTCCAGCGTCAAGTTGGGCTCCCGGCAAATCCATCCCCTCTTATCCCTCACGGAGAGATACGGGCTCCTTGCTACCGGCCGGTCCCCTTCCAGGTCCATGGCCACAGACGCCCACCCATGGCTGTCTGCCTGCCGTCTCGTCCTCCCTCCAGGCTCTGAGATGCTTCCCTAAAACCTGTTGCCTGCCAGCCAGGCCCATCCTGCTTAAACTCTCCCATGTCTTCCCCTGGAGGAGCCCCCATCGTTTTCAGGGCCCGGGCCAGGGAGTCTCCTTTGGGAACCTCCTCTTCCACCCCTACTAGGGGAGGCCTCCTGCTGCCTGGGCTCAGCACCTGACGCCCACCTGTGCCTGCCTCCCCACCTCCACAGCCCGGAGTCCAGCGCAGGCCTGGCACTGAGACCCAGGGAGCGAGCTCCCAGGAGACACAGGAGCTGGCAATCCAGGCCCCTGGGGGTGGCTGCTGGTTGTCAGGGGCAGGCCAGTTGCCCAAGGTGGCTACAAGAAGGCTGCCCTTCTCCGGGACTCAGATGAGCAAAGGCACGGGTCTAGAGAGAGACAGAGATGCCATCCTACAGGGGAGGCCCTCCAGGCAGGCAGTGTCTGGCCTTGGGACCCTCTTGGCTTTAGCCCAGAGCCAGCTGAGCACCTGGGTGTGTCACTCACCTTCTGAGTCTTTCTGTCACGCCCAAGACTCTGAAGGGGGAGTCAGTGTTGAATGCTGCCCACAAGGCCCAGCCCCTTAGGAGAGCTTGATTGTCCCATTGAAGTGGGACCCCCTGTCCCCAGCTGGAATTTCCTATGGAGACAGAGGTTGGTGATGGGGCATCCAGGGCCCTCCGTGAGTCATGGGGCCCCCACCTTCCAGGGTGGAAGTCCTTCCACTTCCCAAGTCCTTCGCAGCTGCCCTGCCCTGGGTGGGGTTGCGGTCTATGGCGGACTCGGGCAGCAGGGTAGAGAAGCATGTGTGGGCCACTGTGTTCCCTGGAGCAAAGACTCCGTTGAGCCATGGGAGCACAGAGGAGGAGCCCCTGTCTGGGCCTGCCCCTCCCCCATCAGTCCTCCTGCCATCGGGGTCTTTGCCATCAGTCCCAAGGTAGCACTGTGACATATCCGTTCACAGTGAGGAGTGGGGCTGGGAGGCCACGTGGGCTGGGGATGGGACATGCAAAAGTCCAGGCAGGGCTAGTGGCTGGGGAGTCTGGAGGGGTGTCCGGGACCCCCTGTAAGGTGAGGAGTCTCCAAGTCCCACCCTGGGACAGATGGTACTGGTCCCGGTCACCCCATACTGACTCAGAAGGAAATTCAAGGTTCCTCTGCCTTCACAATGTGGAGACTTTTGCCCCCACAGTTCACCTCGCAGCAGCTTCGTATTATGATAGAAGGGGCGCCCCGTGGTCTTTGGGCAGGGTGGGGTGCAGGCAGCCGGAGGTTGGGCCATCTGCCCCCCGGGTGTGGCTTCCAGCCCAAAAGCACCCCCCATCCCCAACGCTGTGGCTGGAAGCAGGATTACAGAGAAAGGCTAGTCCTGGCCGGCCACCAGGATGGGCTGGGCACCACATCATCGCAGTCTTGGGAGGGCCGTGGGCCCCAAGGTCACACAGGATGCTCACACCCTGCTCTCCCACCTGCCTCCACAGCACACCCCAGCCAGGAACGGGGAGTGGGCCCTGGTGCCGCGCCCTGCGCCCACCCTTCCCAGAGCCCTGCCACGTGCCTCCCACAGCTCTCTGCTGCCCGCTCCCCTCGGCCGCCCTGCTCGAGGCTTCCCTGCTCTCCCAGGACACATTCAGCCCCCTCGTTGTCCTTAGAGAGCACAAAGCTGGCTAGTCACACCCCTGCCCCCACCCCCAGGCTCCCTGGGGCCTCCCCAGGGATGAAGCTGTGGGAGGTAGTGGCCTGTGAGCCTGGCGGGAACTGGGCTCCTAGGTTGCCTTGGGGGATGAGGCCAAGACCCCCAGGGCCATCTGAGGAAGATGTGGGACCGTTACTCTCTCCCTGGCAGTGAGCACTCCTTGTGACAGGGACTGATGGAGGACCTGGGGGGGAGGGGTGCCCTAGGGCGTGGTTCCGGAGAGTGGCCTGGCAGCTGGCCCCCCAGCATCCCCTGGGCAGGACCCTCCCCACCCTTGAGGGGATTAGCCAGGCACCAAGATGTACCCTGGGGGTGGGGGCTGGAACGGGGACCTGGGCAGGTCCCTGAGGGTCACTTGTCTCTCTCTCCATTCTCGTGGTGAAGTGTTTTCTAGCCTTTAGTTTCAGGCCAGCCCTGTGTTAGACAGCAGGAACCCCTAGATTCTTGTGATGCATTCTGCACCCCCAAGGCCCCCCAGGTCCCAGGGAGATACCCCAAAGCCCATGAGGATCCCAGGAGAAAGAAGTGCTAGTAGGGTACGGCGAGGACTCTGAAGGTAGAGCCCCAGCCCTGAGGTCACACTGGCCCTAGGTCTTAGAGAGGCGCTGGAGCTGTTGGTCTAGATGGGGGCTCCTGGGGGGTGCAGAGGCCGGAAAACTCTGGGGCAGTGGACTCCGGGCCGGGTGGCTGGAGCTGCTGAGCCGGGCCTAGGCTATTTGACAGGGGGAGGGGGAGATGGGAGCTAGGTGAGGAGCTTGTGGGGGCCAAGAGAGGAGCCAAGGAGGGGTGTTGGGGGATCTCGGGCTGGAAGGACAGGATGGAGTGGGCAGTGGCCTGCCCCCCGCCCAGCCCAGCCCCAGCGGGAGGCCAGCCCCCCCGCTCTGTGTGCTCCGGGCCGTGGGACGCGTGGCCCTGCATACCGGTCGTGTCCGGGCTGTCTTTCATCTCCCTGCCTCAGCCCCAATTTATGTCAGGCAGAGGCTGACACGGGGACAGGTGTGACAAGTGTCTAGCTTCCTGTTCGAAAATTGGCAAAAGAAAAACTCTCCCCATAAAGATATTCCATCTACATACCTCCTGGATGTCACCGAGAGGACCCGTCACAGCTGAGACAGATGGTGGCCCTAATGGACTGCATTCTTTACCTGCTGCCGGAGCCACGGCCCAGCCCCCAGGGTGGCCCAAGGCGGGTGGTGGCAGTGTGTGTGTGTACACATGGGGAACACACGCCAGGGCCCCCATGGAGCCCTCCCCAGCGCCGTGGCTGACTCTCTCCCCACTCCAGATCGCGGAAAGCCTGATAGAGACAAGGGGACCCGGGGCGGGGGTGGTGGGGGTGCGGCATGCTCCTAGAGCAGGTGGTGGCAGTTAGGGAGTGAGGAGCTGTGGCCCTTCCCCTCAGGCCCTGCCAGGTGGCCCGCACCAGCACTGCTAGGTTCACTACCCCCACATTGCCCCGAGGCTCAGTGGGGTCAAGACCCGCTTGGCATATCACTCACGAGAGAACCCTCAGGCCTAGCTGATGCTTTTCCACCGCCAAGTACCCCTTGGTGAGAGCCCACGAGCTGTGACCCCGGCCAGGCTCCAGGGCTCTGCTTGTTCACCTGCTCCCTTCAGTGGCCCCATTGGAGCGGAGTCCAGCAAGATCGTGGTGCAGGAGGAGAACAGGTCAGGAACGGTCTGGCCTCCGAGGGCTTGCACGGTGGGACTCTGAGAAGAGCCCTTCCAGGGGGATGTGTTGAGAATAGGGCAGGCCTTCTGGAAAGGGGAACCGCGTGAGCGAAGGCACAAGCATGCCCTCTCTAGCTGTGACTTGACCTCCCTTCTGTCAGGTGGGGATGGTGGGTCCCTGCCGGGGGTGACGTGAGGCACTCCTGCGATGACCCCACGGGTGAGCCAGGCATTTCCAGTGTACCCACCACGCACCAGCCCTCCATGGGCTGTGTGGTCTCTCCATACAGGTGGGCTTGGTTATCCCCATTTTCCGGGTGATGGAACAGAGCCCAAAAGGTTGGGAAACCTGCCTGAGTCCCCAGGGGGGCAGAGCAGGCACCAAAGCCCTGGCCTTCTCCAGCCATCCTGCAAGGCCAGCTGTGGTCTGCAGGGTCCCCATGGCACGGGGAGGTCTTAGAAAGGGGGCGGGGGTCCCTCTGCCAGAAGACTGCCTCACCTTTATCAGGGCAGGGCCGCCCTGTCCAGTGTTGGCACAGGAGATCAAACAAACCAAACTGAAAATGTTTCTGATTTTACCGGTTCGTGTGTGTGTGTGTGTTGGAAAAAACCTGGGAAGACATATCAGAGATGTAAGAAAGAAGTTGTATTAGTCAGCTCAGGCTGTCATAACAAAATACCGCAGACTGGGTGGCTTAAAAAACAGAAATGTATTTGCTCGCAGCTCTGGAGGCGGGCAGTCTGAGATCAGGGAGCCAGCACGGTCCGGTTCTGGTGAGAGCTTTCTTCCTGGCTTGCAGATGGCTGCCTTCTCGCCATGTCCCCACGCGGAGACCGCGAAAACAAGCCCTCCAGCATCTCTTCTTATAGGGGCCCTAATTCCATCATGGGGACCCCACCCGCACGAACTCCTCGGGGTTCCCATCTCTCAAGGCCCCTCTTCCAAATACCATCATACTGGGGTTGGGGCTTCAACACAGGAGTCTAGGGGAGACAAAAACCCTTCAGTAGCACAGGTGAAATCGCCCCCATGGGGATGTGGGTACCCCATGGACTCTCCTGGGGACCTTGAGAGCACGTCCTCGGGGGACGCTGTACCCACAGCCACGCAGAATCTGCGACTTGCCTGTCTGTAGGAGTGGACGTTTCTTACACTCCTGTGTGACAAACATTTCTGGTGTGTGCTGGTCACCAGGTGTGGCACCTGTCCCCGGGGAGCCCACAGCCCAGGGGGGGCAACCGAAGGAAGCAAGCACCTGCCAAGTTAACCAGCGAGGTGCATGGTGAGGTGGGTGCACCTTGGCAGTGGGCAGAGGCTGGGAGGCAGTGCCAGGGACCCTGGGTCCACCATAGTGGGTGCAGTGGGTCCACCAAATTCCCCTAGCTCTGGGAATTTGTCAGGTTCTCAGACCCAAGCTCTCCATTTCAGAGCTGACCAAGCGAGACCTGAGAGGTGAGGTCACTGGCGGTGCCTGGGCTGAGCTGGGCAACGTGGTGGAGCTAGGAGGTGCCCCAGCCTCTCAGGCCTGCAACTGCCGCACAGGGGGGCAGGGAAGCAGCTGGGGAGGAACAGGAGCGGGGAGAGGTGGGCACAGCCTGGTTTCCTGCAGCCTGGCCTGGGAGGGAGCTTTGAGCTGGGGGAGGAGGGAGTGAGGATGGGGGCAGGGCTTGGGCTTTCAAGGGCTCCTCCCCCGGCCTGACCCTTCTTTGGCTCCAGGTAGGGTAGGCTGGGCCTCTTGGGAACCTCCAGCAGGGGTTGGAGGTGGGGAGAAGCCATGCTGGAGCACCTGCCCCACCCCAGGTGCAGAGGAATAAGGCCGCCCGCCCTAGCCCCCGCCCCCAAGGCAGCCAACCCCCTTCCACACGCCAGGAGCTGGCGCATCAGCCTCAGGAAGTAGCCGAAATACACTGACCTGCTTTTCCAGGAGGCGGCGGCGCCTGGTCCTCCCACCCTCACTGGTGAGAAGCCGCCAACAATTTCCATCCCAAATTGATTTCAAATAAGGAAGAGTTATCACACACAATCATATAGGAATAATTTATCACTCGTTAATAAAAGAGCAATTACTTATTCACGTCGCCCCTGCCGGTGTGCCGCGGGTTCGGTGGCAGAAACGCCACCAGGGCTCTTGAAACCAAGGAAAGCCTGTTTGTGCTCAGCCAAGGTCAAGGCAAGCCCTCCCCAGGGGCCACAGACCCCCCACTCCTGAGGCCCCATCGGCACACAGCCCCCTGCCAGGTTTACCTGCTGGGCCCCCTGCAGCTTAATGTGGTGGGGTGGTCCTCAGGTCTGTGAACTGAGCAGAGATGAGAAGGAGCTAGAGTGGGGCTTTGTCCAGATGTGGAAGGCCTGAGCACACAGCTGAATTTTCAGGCCAGAAATTGTCCCGTCCAGTGTCTGAACCGTAGAGACCTCTGGGGCCAAGAGCCCAGAGTGTACTTAGAGATGAGGAACCACCTCAGTGACCCTTGGCTGAGCATGGTGCCAAAGAGCTTTGTTCAGGGCCACGGAGATGCTGCTCAGGCAATCACAGGCCCACTTTCTCCTCCTGTACCTCTGAGATGCCTGCTTCTAAACCACATTCACCTCCACCTTCAGGTAGATACACTTTAGATTCTCTTTTTTATTTCTCTCTGTTTCTGAGATTTCGGCACCAAATACGCAGTCATTTTGAAACGATGAAATGGTCAACCATGTCTTGCTCAAAGTTAAAACCTGCACCCAGTCCTTTAGGGCTCGTCTGAGAATTGGCTTGCTCTGCCCCAGTCCCCATTCCTCCTTGAAGGCAGCCAATGTTGCTCTGTTCCCTGTTTTTCCAAGTGGTTGCCTTCATAGTCCCATGGCTCCTATCTCAGCCTCCTCTTCTCTAGCATACTTCCCAGTGTGGTTGTATCACTACCATCAGTTACAATGTTTCCCAACCCAGGTCACATAAATGCCCTTCACCACCCCACCACAGGCTGAAGGAGCAGGGGGTACTTTGGTGACCTATCTGCTCTCGTATGGCCTTTGGTTTCCCTGGAGTTTACAGTTGACTTTGTCTTTTCTCCCTTGTCCCATCTACTACGCTCATGTGCTTTCTCTCTCCACCTCAGATGTTCTACTGGGTATCTCATTTAACTCCAGGGAGGTCTGACCCCAAGCCTTTGTCTTGCTGTCCCCACATGGACCGGGCATGCTGTGGTCCCCTCATAACTGCCCAGGACTTCCGTCATCACCCAATGTTTCCTGGGCACATTTTCCTCTTTCTGGGTTTATATCCTAGTTCTAGCTGAGACACATCCCAACTAACTTTCTAAGGAATTCGCAGTGAAGAATCATTCTGTGTGAGCCCTCATATGTTAGCAAACCTATTCGGGCTGGATTGGCCTGATCCAGAATTCCATGTTGAAAATAATGTCCCTCAGAATTTTGAAACCATTGCCATTTTGTTTTCTTCTTGGCATCCAGTGCTCTGTAGAGAGGTCTGATACCACATTGCTTTTCCCTTGGGAGCTTCTTTGACCCCCAGGGGACTGAAATCACATTGTGAACGTCATCTATTATACTAGACCCTTGCCCAGTGGAGGGCTGGGTCTTCAGCTCTGGGAGATTTTCTGGTATTATTTCTTTTATAACTTTTTTCTCCTCTATTTTCTCTGTTTTCTCAGATATTTGACCTATATTTGTCTTCTGAATCTCCTCAACTTTCTTTCTTTCTCCTTCTGTTTTTCTTTCTGTAAGACTTCCTTGACCTTGTTTTCCAACCCTTCTATTGATTTTTTTTTTTTTTTTGGTAATTTTAGTAATTCTATTTTTAACTTCCAGTTACTCTTCTTGTTTTCTGATGGCTCCTTGTTCATAGCACCCCGTTCTTGTTTTAAATCTCCTTCTATCCCTGAGAGGACATTGATTAGATTTTTTTCCTGATTTTTATCTATTCCCTGCACTGTCTCTGCTTCCTCTAGAGTTGTTTTCCCTCCTATCTGCCTTAGAGTCTTTTCCAGATGCCTGCTTTTCTGGTCTTGTGTTCTAGGGAAGCACCGGTAAGAGTGGGGCTTATCAACTGGCAGGTTTGGGGTGTTCAGGCAGGAACCACTCTGAACACCCCCAGAAGCCCACGGTGGAGACCCTTTCTCTGGGTGTTTCTCCAGGGGAGCAGCCCCGTCTCCCTGGTCCTTGCCCTTCTTCATACATACTTCATCATCATCATCTTGGCTCTTGAGGAGGGGGGACGACCACTTGTCTGTAACACAGGTGGTGGGTGGGCAGGGAGGAAAACCACCAAGGGTGCCAGTGTTCCTTGAGAAGCAGCAGCAACTTGAGGCCATGCTGAGCAAGGCAGGGATCTCTCATGACTCAAGTTGGGCTGCACAGGCCCGTCTGGGAGACTCCTCACTCCGCCGAGGCTGAGCCTGATGCTAGAGATGGGGGGAGGTGGCTCCGGGCTGGCTTTCCGTGTGCAACCTGGCTGCTGGGCCCTCTTCCTGGACAAAGCAGGGCCATCAGGCCAGGCTGCCAATCAGGATGGTTCGAGGATGCCACTTCTGAGCTGTAGGCCTCAACTCTCTGGGTTCCTCACCTGAGATGGGACTTGACCACAGGTCTTCCGAGGAAGCAGGACACCAGCCACAGAGCTGGAGGCATCCCCGGAAAGGCTAGCACTAGCCTGTTGTCATCCTCAGATCACGGGTGTTGAGACAGACCCAGAGCTGGCCAGCAGCTTCCCCAGCCACTGCACTAAGGGGCACAGAGCCCTCATTCTGAGCCTGGGACTCCCAGACCCCAGAGCCCAGCAGCCCAGGGAACAACAGGCTTGAGGCTGGGGATGAGGTGCGCAGGGGTCAAGGGGCCCAGAGTATGGGGGTGTGCTCAACAGCTGGTCCGCCGTGAGGGGAAGAATTGCCCCTCTGCTGTATGGGTCTCTAGGGCTCAGGGCCTGCTCTGGTCACCTGGGGCAGTGGCAGGGGTTCTTAGATCCTGTCCCCTGGCCTCAGCTGGTATGCAGGGTCACCTCACCTCACTAAGCTTCAGTGCCCTTGTCTGGGAGTGGGTTTCATGGCCATCCCCTTGCTGAGCTGTGGGATGTCATGAGACTTCAGGGAGTCCGTGCCTTGAGCAGTCCCAGGGAGGCCTAGGACCCTATCTCTGCCCTCTCCCTCCCTGTCCCCTGGTACAGGTCCTATGTGGACTGACTGGGTCTTCTTGGCCAAGGCACAGATGCCAGAATGGGCATCTTTGGGTCACAACCCTGCTCAGGGGTGTCTGGTGTCCACCCCACGCTGGCCCGCTGCTCACCCATTCCTGGGGCTCCCCACCCTTGTCATCCTGGGAAGTGCCTCAAACCTGACCTGCCATGTCCCCTCCTTGCAGTCCAAGTGGACAGGCTGATGGTAGTGGGCCAGTGGGCTGCCCTCGGTGTGACCTGGCCATAGAGCCCCTAGAAGGGGGCACAAGGATTGGCATGGAAGGGGTTGTGGCCCAGAGATCCCCAAGACCACCCCCCCAGATGGTCTTTCTGCAGCACAAGCAGGTGCCACGTGGGTCAGTGCCTCCCCCCACCACCCTGGAGCGTGAGGACACCCTCCTTAAAGCCGGCTTTGTCTGGTAGTGTTGTAAGCATCCTCTTTAATGTGTGTTTGATCACCAGCCCCTCAAAGGCCTGTTTAGCAAAATCATTGTGTTTCTTTTGACCTACAAACCATTTGGGGGTCACCTTCCCTCCAGCCTCGTGAGAAGCCACCAGGCTCTGTCCATCCTAGCAGTGTGGTCTCAGCAGGACAGTGGCCTTCTCTGACCCTTGGTTTCCTTTCCATTAGGTGGGCGGGAGGGCGGGGTTTCAAGTGACCTCTGCAGGGGCACCGTGAGGGTGAGTGGCAATACCCACAGGTGCTCTGTGTGCCCCAATCACAAGCCAGGTCAGCAGACTGTCTCTCTAAAGGGCCAGATCCCGAACAATGTCAGCTCTGTGGGCCACACCATGTGTGGGGACTCCTGCACTCCGCCGTGGTGACACGAAACCAGCACAGTAAGCACCCAGGTGTGGCCATATGCTGATAACCTGTTATTTACAAAGACAGGTGGAGGCTGGTGGGCGGGTTTGCCAGATGCCAATGGAGGAGGAGGCATGAGGACCCAGTGGCCCAGACAAGGGCTTCACTCTGGTCACCTGGACATGGTACCCTGGCCGGTGGTGACCCAAATGGGAGCATCTCGTCTCTGCCTCTGGAAACCCTCGTCTCCTGGAAAGGGCCAGACCCCATGGCCCTTCCCACCTTGTCTCTGTCCAGGGGTTCACACCAGCCCCCACTGGGCCTCTCCATGGTCTCAGCAGGTGCTGCCCCCCACCTCACCACCCCAGCTTAGTTACAGAGCCCCCTGAGCACCTTTGATTCTTTACACCCCTTCCCAAAGCCCGACTGCCCTGGTCGGGGGTGTTTGCAAGAGCTCAGCTGTCCCGGGACAGTTCAGGTAGGCTACGATCCAGCTGCCCCCCCAGGACTAGGGCTGATGTGAGGCAGACGGCCGAGGGGCGGGACTGGCAGATCCCAGAGGGCAAGGGGATGCACGCCTCCGGAGACCTGCACTTGTCATTTCGTAGAAAAACAAGCCCCTCTGGTACAGAGGTCACTGGCCTGCCTTGCCGGTGAAGTGTGACAAGTGCCGAGGGCTCCAGAGCCGGTGGGGACACACCCTCCCATCTTGTCCCACTCTGGCTTCATCACAGCAGCCCCCTGCTATGTGGCCGGCTCACCACTGTGCCCTGACCCACCCAGACCCTGGCAGCCGAAGGCCCCAAAGCGTACGCCTGTTGTGTGTTCCCACAGCGTGCACCCCGAGTTCCTCTAGTACGCACCCCAGGTGTGCATTCTGACAAGTGCACCCAAGAGCACACTCCCGCCCTGTGTCTGCCTGCTGGAGGCTGATGCCCTGGGCTCACGGGGACAGGCAGCTTCGGGCAGGTATCAGATAGGTGCAGGGTCCTGGGAGGAGGTGGTGTGTATTGGGGTGGAGGCTAGGTGCCCAGTCCTGGGTAAGAGCTGGCAGGGGGAAGGGGCCAGAAGGGCAGATGGTCATGGTTGCAGGTGTGTGGCAGGGCGGTCCCAGGCCCCGATACTGGGAGCACCCCATTCCTGAGCTGCCCCCCACCCGGAGGCGGGCCCGGGCTATATGGGCCCCAGGCTAAGTCCTCATTCACATCCTCCGGGAACCTGAGCCCACGCTGGCCACCAGATTGAATGAGTTGTGGGGCCAACTGGTTGAGAGATTGTAGAGACAGATTCTCCAGGTAAATCAGGCAGTGAGTGTTCATTGGTGGTCTTGATGGAGGCGGGTAGGGGATGCCACCTCCCGTGAGGGAGGGGATGCTGGCTGAATCCCTGCAGTGGGGGGACATGTCCTGGACCCTGGGTGGATTTTCAGGTGAACAGAGCCTTCAGAGCCCGACATCATCAGCCCCCAGTGTGGGACTCTCTGGGGCGGAGGTCAAGGGAGGTGGGCATCAGGTAGAAACACGGGCTGGACAGGGTGAGGTTCCAGAGCCCTCTGGTCCAGCAGCCCAGCGTTGACCCAGGATGGATTCCCAAGGCGTGATTACAGGGCCCGGGATCCCACCCATCGGAGGGTCCGCCTGGACACTCACCCCGGCGGTGGCCTCCAGTGCCCCTCCCTGATGTCCCCCTGATGTCTGGGGCCAGGGCGGGATTCCTAGGTCCCTTAAATCCCCCGTGTGGCACATGCCATGCAGCAGGGTGACCCACAATGGTCAGCCTGCTGCTTGACCAGAAATGTTATAAGCCGGGGACTGGTCTCATGCTGACAGCATCCAGCGCGGCCCCTATCATGGAGGATCCCCTCAGGAACGCACCCTTAGTGCAAGCTATGCACTCTGGACCTCCAGCTCTCAGGTGGACCAGGCCCCTCTCCCGGTAGCCTTGGTTTCTTGGCTTTGAAAGGGACCCAGGGCCCTCCCAGGTGCTATGTTAGCTGGAAATTTTAAGGGGGAACGTAGCTTGGGATCGGGGGTGGGGGTGATGGGAAGGTGGAGACGGGGGGAGCTTTAACCCTACTGCCAAGCCAGGCCTTTAGTGATTAGACACTAGGGGGTTGAGAATCCCACTAGTCCTGGTACTTCGAGCAAGTGGCTTCCCCTACCAAAGCTCGTTTTCGCCCCCCTGTAAAACAGGAAAATAAAATAGGCCCCAGGAAGATTCAGTAGACTGGTGTTGGCCCTCCGTCCACCTGGGCACTGAGTGCATTCAGGAGGCTGCTCCTGCTCGATGGGCCTCAGTTTCTCCCCCTGCAGGCAGCTTGGCCTGCCAGAACTGCTCAACCCTGGGTCCAGTGCCCTCCTTCCCTGGCAGGCGACCTTGCCTGTTATCGAGCTGGCCTGCCCCTGCAGTGATGCCCCGAGCAGATCAATAAGGAGTGGGGCCTCGAGGGGCACGACCGGCAGCGGGGGCTGGCAGCCACAGCCCCGGGAGAGGCGGTCCCTCTCAGGGATGGGCTGCCCCCCACTCCCCCCCAGAGCTGAGGAAGGGGCCTAGGAAATGCCAAGGGCATGCACACGGCCTCCTGTGCGTGTCTATGGGGTGGAGGACAGACAGAAGGTGGGAGGTGAATGTGAGCGAGGAGCAAAGGCTGAGGAGGGGACCGATGGGCGGTGGGGGGTGAGCCCATCACTGCTGGAGGGCTGGCAGGGATGGGGAGCAGGCACGGGACAGGAAAGGGGGTACAGCGCTGCTGGGGTGTCCTGACACTCTGTGGTGTGTGGATGCCACCAGCCCCCCACCCCCGGCCAGAGCTATTTCTGGCCTTGGTGTGCTGAGCTGTGGCCTCTCATTCTGCCGTGTAACTGTGGTCTGTGATGTGACCCTTCTGGGGACGTTCTCTGTGATCACGAGGGTCCTGGGCTGACCAGTGTCCTGGTTGTGCCCCAGCTGCCCAGCCCTCCTCCCCCAGCCTACTCACCCCATTCTCCTGGGGGTGAGGGGGCGGCAAGCAGCCACTCAGAGCCTCCCTGGAGATGTCCCCTCCCAGTCACAGATGGCCCAGGACGGAGCTATGTACCCCTGCTGCCTGCTTACACCCTCATGGCCTGGGCTCCGTTCCTGGCTCGGCTGGACATGGCCCCTTCTGGCCCCTTCTGGGTGGCCCTGTGGCCCCTTCTCTTTCCCACCCTTCCTCCTGGGCCATCTCCAGGTGGGAGCAGTCCAAGGCTTAACTGCTCTCTACCTCAGTCTCCTAATCTGTAAAATGGGCTTGTGATATTATAAAGAAAATGGACCCTTAGGCAGCTCTGACTCACGCCTTCTATGTCAACCGGTAGAATCCCATAGTGGCCCCTGGAATAGGGTGTTTCTGCCACCCCATTGCAGCGGGGAGGCCCAAGGACACTGAGCAAACAAGGCGGCCAGCCCTGCGCTGTATCTATGACCCCATGGGTGGGGGTGGCGGGCGGTGGCAGAAGTGTCCCCTAGGACCTCGAGGGAGCCGCACACCCAGCCCAGGCTAGGGGACCCCCAAGAGAAGTAGAGGCCAGGAAGCAGAGACCTCCCCTGCGCCTACAGCCTCTGGCAGTCCCTGCTCCTGAACTGCTAACCTCAGCAGCTGCCTGCCCGCTCGCCCGCCAACCCGCCCACTGGCTCCTGCGGCTGCGGGTGAGTGAGTCCCTAGAAGCCTCCCGCCCCTCCTGGCTCCCCTCCCTACTCCTCCCCGTTCCTCCCCCCACACCCTGCAGTGACCATGAAGGAGAACCTGGGCCCTTTGCTTCCCTGGAGCAGGGTAAGCAGTGCAGGTGCTCTTTGGGACCATACCCAGGCCTGATGGGACTTGGGCCCCAGGGCCTCGTTAGCGGTCATTCCTGCTTCATCGGCTGCCCTAGTGGGAGAGGCTCTGAGCAGGAGCCGGTCACGGCCTCCCCCCACAGCCTCCTAGGCAGGAGTGGCCAGTCCTTCCCCAGTGGTGGCCTTCATGCCGTTACCAGTGCTCCTGAGGCTGACCTGAACTAAGGGGGGGAGCCCCTCCCGTGACCCCACGGGCCTCCCCATGGGTAGGGCACTGGAGAAGCCCCCTAACCTGACAGGGCCATTCTGAGCTGAGGCCTAAGGAAAAGACGAGGTCCGGATCAGCCCCAGGGATGGCAGGAGAGGGCCCGGCTCGGGTCTGTGTGAGGCTCGGGGGGCCAGGCGGCCTGGTGCGGGAGTGTGCCTTGCTCTGGTTTCCGCGAGTGAACCGGGGCTGGGGCAGGGCTGTTTTCTTGCCCTGTGCTTGGAGGCGAGCTGGTACTGAATGCTCGCTGAGAGCAGGAACCCAGTGAGACTGGGCACAGGTGAGAGGTGGGGCTGAGGGGATGGGCTAGGAGGACGGGTGAGGGGACAGGATGTGGGGACCAGATGGTGGGGGCACTTTTTAGGGTTCAGAGGGGGTCAGATGAGTGCCTGGGTCCAGCCCCTGGGGTGGGGTCAGGGATCTCCATGCCGCAACCTGGCAGGGCCTCCTGTGTCCCCAGGGGCCCTGCCGTGAGTAAGAACACAGGCCGCAAAGTTGGGTTTGATTATCTCATAAAGAGATGCCCCCTCTGCTTGCTCAGTGGAGGGGTTGCCATGGAGACCAGCAGGCAGGCCCCAAGGGGGGCCAGGCTGGAGCCAATTACCGTAGCTGCAGGGAGGAGAGAGCCCACCACTGGCCGCTGCGCTGACAGCAGGCCCGTGCAGAGGGACCGACCCTCAGAAGTTAGCTTCCGAAAAGCGGTCGGCTCAGCAGGAAGGGAGCCGTGTCGGCGCCTGACGCCCGATTCCCAGCAGGGCCGAGCCACACGGCTGCTCTGCCACTTACCCCCCTGGCGTAGCTCAGCCCCGGAGCCTCGCTTGGGCCATTGCCAGAGTGGGTGTACCCCAAGCACGTGGCTTACAGCCTCCTGGGGGCCCCGGGGGCGGTGGGGGGGCTGGAGGCTGGAGGCTGGAGGCGTGAAGTCAGCTGAATCTGACATCGACTGAGCTCCCAGACCACGGCTTCGGGCCTGCCTGGCAGCCACCGGACAGCTAGGACGGCGGCAGGCGTGGTCACGACGGGCGGCTGCTAACACAGCCTGCCGGGTGGTGTGGCCCAGTTCATGGCCGGGCGTGGCTGATGACATTGGCACAGCTGTGACGTAGCCTGGTTGGTGACGAGGCCCATCCGTGGCAGTGAGGTCCAGAGCCCGGCCCGGTGAGTACCCGGAGGCCCCCATCCCGCTCTGTCCCACGTCTTCCTCCTCCGTGAGTCCTCGGGGACAGGAAGTGCTGTTTTCAGAGCATAGTGACAGGTGAGACGCTGGTGAGAGCTGGCATAATCAGGCCCGACTTCCCCAAGAAGCCCCATCAGGAGAGAGCCTGCAGAGGACGTCAGTGGTTTAAATAGCACAGCAGGCTGAGGGGGCCCCCTCACAGCCTCCTGGGCATGGCCAGCCTGGGGAGGGGTGCCCTGGATGTAGGGAGTTCTGCAGCAGGCCTGCCTCTCTGGACCCCCTGGTCCTGGGGCTGCGGGTACCCAGCAGCTAACAAACGGCCCCGCCCTGGAGGCTGATGGAACACAAGGGACAGATGAGCCCCCAGGATGTGGATGTCTATCCCAGGGACCAGAGTCCAGGAGGGCACCATCCTTACGACTGGGGAACATGCTGGCTTTGCTAGGGCTCTGGGCTAGGGGCGTGCACCTGCACCGGCCCAGACAGACAGGATCCAGTGTGAGGAGGGCCCCAGCGTGAGTGGGAGGGCCCCCTGAGGTCACAGATCTGGGTGGGGGAAGCTGGCCCAGGGTCCTGTCCTTCCTCCCGCCTGGCTCCAGCCCCAACACCGGGCCAGCCTCCTGTCTGCGGAATCCTGCTCTTAGCTAACTGCCAAGAAAGGGGTTAGCTGTCAACACAGGTGTTAGCTGTCAACGGAGGTGTTAGCTGATAACTCAAGTGTTAGCTGATAAGCCATAACCCTCCCAGGGGGATTCACATTTTAATAGACTCGCTCCTGAAGGAGGAAAGAACATTTGGCATTGGAAGAGGGGGGCTCTAATGGTGGGATGAGAGGCAGTGAGCTTCATATTGGGGTGTACGGCCCCGATGGGGAGACCAGGGTGGATACAGTGCCCCAGGAATGTAGGTCTTTGGTGAGGCCCTGTGTGGGTCTGGCCTCGAGATGCTGGTGGGGCAGGGAGGGGTGGGGAGGGAGGGTGGCTAGGAGGAATTGTGCAGGCATCTATTGGCTTGGCTGGGAAGGAGTGAGCTCCTCACCGGGAGAGGAGATCAAGCAGAGAATGAGGCCGAAGGGAGGAGGCTGCAGGAGGAGTTCCATGCCAAGTCAGGATGTGTGGAGGAGGGAGCAGCCTGCCTGGAGGGGGCTCTCGGGGCGGGCAGGGCTGCACCTGCCCGCCCCCCTCGCCCCTGCCCTCGGGCGTCCAGGCTCCTGATCCTGTAAGAGCAGAGTCGCTCTGGAGCCCGCGGTGCCTGTAAGTTTCGTGCGCTGTGTTGGTGGGACCCAGCCCCTACAGGAGGACTGCTGGGGGTTGTGGCTCGTGGTTCTGAGGCCCTTGAGGTTTCCTCATTAAAGCCAGCTTTCTGCCGTGGTGAGGCCTGCTCAGAATCCGGGCAGCCCTGGGGCCTCAGGGGCTCCAGGAGCTTGGGCAGGGGGCTTGCACAGGGCACAGGGTCTGAGCCATAGCCCACCACCCCCACACCTTCCTGCACGCGGCCCCCGCTGGTGTCCTGGGAAGGTGTCTGCCGGCGTGAGAGTCCGTCTCGGGAGGGCTTCAGATGGGCCTTGGCAGTGACCCAGCCAACCTCTAGCGGGTGGTGCGGGCACATCAACTTGTATGTCTGGGCGCCGGGCAGGGCGGCGTGGGGCATCTGCAGGTGAGGTTGCCCAGTGCGGAGCGTGGAACCCCCCCCACCCCCCCGGCAGGTTTCAGCGAGGTCATTTCCATGTGGCAGGTGGAGCAGGGATCCCAGCCCCTGAGCCTCCAGGGGACGACAGCATGTCCTGGGCCCAGCTCAAGGCCTTCCCAACGACCGATCCCAAGATCCAGCCTGGCTCCAGCACGCCCGCCAGCCTCACAGGGCCCTCGGCCGGTTAACCACCATCTCCTCTGCCCACAGGGAGCCAGCTGCTGGCCTGGGTGCTGTGGCTGCAGGCGTGGCGGGTGGCAGCCCCGTGCCCAGGGGCCTGTGTGTGCTACAACGAGCCCAAGGTGACGACGAGCTGTCCGCAGCAGGGCCTCCAGGCCGTGCCCACCGACATCCCGGCCGCCAGCCAGCGCGTCTTCCTGCACGGCAACCGCATTGCGTACGTGCCCGCCGGCAGCTTCCGCGCCTGCCGCAACCTCACCATCCTGTGGCTGCATTCGAACGCGCTGGCCCGCATCGACGCGGCTGCCTTCAGCGGCCTGGCCCTCCTCGAGCAGCTGGACCTCAGCGACAATGCGCAGCTGCGTGCCGTGGACCCCGCCACGTTCCACGGCCTGAGCCGCCTGCACACCCTGCACCTGGACCGCTGCGGCCTGCAGGAGCTGGGCCCCGGGCTGTTCCGTGGCCTGGCCGCCCTGCAGTACCTCTACCTGCAGGACAACGGGCTGCAGGCGCTGCCGGACGACGCCTTCCGCGACCTGGGCAACCTCACGCACCTCTTCCTGCACGGCAACCGCATCCCCAGCGTGCCCGAGCGCGCCTTCCGTGGCCTGCACAGCCTCGACCGCCTCCTTCTGCATCAGAACCGCGTGGCCCGCGTGCACCCGCATGCCTTCCGTGACCTCGGCCGCCTCATGACGCTCTACCTGTTCGCCAACAACCTCTCGTCGCTGCCCGCCGAGGCCCTGGCGCCTCTGCGCGGCCTGCAGTACCTGCGGCTCAATGACAACCCCTGGGTGTGTGACTGCCGTGCGCGCCCACTCTGGGCCTGGCTGCAGCAGTTCCGCGGCTCCTCGTCCGAGCTGCCCTGCAGCCTGCCCCCGCGCCTGGCCGGCCGTGACCTCAAGCGCCTGGCCGCCGCCGACTTGGAGGGCTGCGCCGTGGCGGCCCGGCCCTCGCGTCCCGTCCGGACCGGCAGGCCTACGGACGACGAGCCTCTGGGGCTGCCCAAGTGCTGCCAGCCCAATGCCGCGGACAAGGCCTTGGTGTTCGAGGCTGGGAGCCCGGCCTCCGCCGGCAACGCGCTCAAGGGACGGGTGCCATCCGGTGACAGCCCGCCGGGTAACGGCTCCGGCCCGCGGCACATCAACGACTCCCCCTTCGGGACCCTGCCTGGCTCGGCCGAGCCCCCGCTGACCGGGATGCGGCCGGAAGGTCCCGAGCCCCCGGGGCCCCCCACCACGGGCCCTCGCCGGAAGCCAGGCTGTTCCCGCAAGAACCGCACCCGCAGCCAGTGCCGCCTGGGCCAGGCGGGCAGTGGGAGCGGCGGGGCTGGGGATGCAGAGGGCTCGGGCGCCCTGCCCGGCCTCGCCCGCAGCCTGGCCCCGCTGGGCCTCGCGCTGGTGCTGTGGACGGTGCTCGGGCCCTGCTGACCAGCCACCGAGCGGGAAGCCTTTCTCAGCAGTCAGGTGTGTGTACATACGGGGTCCCCTCCGCGCCGCCAGCCAGCACCGGGCGGCAGGCCCTCCCTGATGGACGCGTCCCGCCCGCCCACCCCACCTCCACCCCATCATGTTTACAGGGTAGGGCGGCAGCGTTTGTTCCAGAACGCCACCTCCCACCCGGATCGCGGTATATAGAGATATGCATTTTATTTTACTTGTGTAAAAATATCGGACGACGTGGAATAAAGAGATCTTTTCTTAAGCCATGGCCTCTCAGGCTGGGGTGCTGTGGGCAAGGAGAGGCAGGTGGGCCCTAGAGGGGCAGCCCCGCCCCAGTCACGGGCATGTGGAAGCCCCGAAAGGGAAGGGAGCTGCCTGCTGCTGCAGCCTGCCATTTCAGCCCAAGAGAACCCGTGATGGTCACCAGGGATGCGTCACGCCCCTACCCACCTCTCCCCCGCACCCCAGCCCTGAAGACTAACGTCCCTTAGTCCATCAGGCACCTCAGCCACCTTCCCTTCGAGCTGGGTTGATAGCGGCATCTGTCCAGGGAGAGGTGTGTGGCCAGCCGGACCACACACCAGGTCCCCCGGCAGCAGGCTGAGGCTGCTTGTGCGGGAATATCTACGCCAGGGCCACGCAAAGTCCCCAGAGCTCCCAGCCTCTTCCACCGTAACCAGTGCCCTCCGGCTCCCCGCCGCCCCGCTACAGCTCCGTGTGGGTTGTGTGGGGTGGGGGTCCCAGCGGGACCCTGCGTGGGCAGACAGGGTGGCCCTGAAGGAGAGCTGAGTGGGTGAGGCCAGGCCCCTCCCGTCCGAGACCTGGCAGGGGTCGTGTGTACCCTCACACCATGGCTCACGGTCTCGTGCCAGACCCGCGGCCAGGCCTGCAGATGCACATGCCCAGGCACGTGTGCACTCACACCATGCCACACCCGGGACACGGGCCTGCATGGGTCTGCGTGACCCCGCACACCCATGCGCACCCACGGCACACACACAGGCAGGGCAAGGACCGCGTGCGTGCACACACGCACTCCCACATGTGTGCTTGCCGACACAGCACACGCAGCACAGGGCAAAAATATGCACATGCACGTTTTCTCAAGGCCTGGGCCCGTGAGGACGCAGACACAAAAGGGAAAGAGGCCACGTGGCCCGTGGCTGAAGCTCCTCCATCCCCCCTGGGGCAGGGGCCTCGGGGAGCAGGGTGAGGGAGGAAGCGCAGTGAGTTGGGGGAGGGAGTAGGGGGAGCGTTGCTGGTGGAACCAGATGGCGGTGGGGGCGGCCAGGGCTCCAGAAGCCCAAGGGAGGGAGGAGGAGGGGGACTCGCTCAGCAACCAGGCTCCCGGCTCCCCTACCCAGCTCCTCAGTGCCCACGGTGTGGGCTCAGACCCTCCCCACCCTGGGGATGAGGGCAGAGCCAAGGACCTCTTCTTGATACTGGGCGCACTGGCGCTGCCTACACTCCCCCATCACCACCCCACCCGCCCGTATGGGCCCTTGCTGTTTGTCCTTCTGCACAAAGGATGTCAGCACATCTAAGCTCAAAGCCCTGACTGCTTTGAGACTCTCCAGGCTCAGAGGGAGCAGCTCAGGCAGGCCCACATGGGGGGTAGTGATGCTGCTTGTGCAAAGCTCCTGTCCCAGCCCTTCTGGACCTAGGAGACCCTATTACCTCCCCTCGAACGCCTTTGCAGAGGCAGCTCCGTGGAGTCTGGTGTGGAGGTATTGGACAGCCTCGGCCCCCTGCCTGAAGGCCCACTGTCATTGCTCCCCGGCTCCTGGTCCCTGGGCGTTGGTGGGCAGAGCAAGCCTAGGACGAGAGAGTTTTTTAAATCCAGTTTTCCCCAGAGCAGACCCTGCCACGCCCAAGCAGATGCAGCCGAACTGCTCCGTCTGGGGAAGGGCTCCAAGCGGAGGCTGAGGGCTTTTGCACAGCATGGTGGTCGCTGGGCTCCCACCACCTTCCCAGCAGCCAGAAAATGGCACATGCCCCTTTGCAAAGAGCTTTGCAAAGAGCAGTCGCCCACCTGAGCTTGCATGCCTCGTAGGACAGGGCACTCACTCACTAGCTTGAGCCTGCCCCTCACTGAAAGACATCTCAAGGCGCTTTGAAGGCTGACTGTCTATCATCACCAACTGTCCCTCGTGGGGGCCGGAAGCCCGCTGGCAGCTTGGGGGACCCCAGGCCTCATGCTGAGCCATGCCTTGCCTGACTTCCCCCCCACAAGGGCCCTGCTTCCACAGCACATGTTCCTCGGGACGCTGCTAGAGTCCACAGCCCCGCCCTTGGGACTCCTTTCCTCCAGGAGGGAGAAACCTAAGCCATGGCAAGAAGCGAAGACAAGGGGCCAACCAGGTTTTCAGAGGGTGAAGCAGGTAGATGTGGGAGCCCAGGTGAAACTGGAGGGTCTGTGGGATCTGCATCCCACAGATCTTGGAGGCTTTGTCCTGAGACAGGCAAAGGCAGGGTCTGATTTTCCGGAGAAGGTCCCTTTGGATGCTTCGTGCCCAGCAGAGTCTTGTGCAGTGGGGAGGGGGGTCGGGCCCAAGCAGAGTGGGGAGGGGGAATCAGGAAGGACATGGCTGCATTTCGATTTGGATCTGGCAGAAGGCAGAGATGGTGGGCAGGGCTCCCGGCGTCTGCCCCGAGCAGCCGGCATGGGGCGCCCCTCCCTGAGATGGGGGTGCCGGAGGAGCGGCCACCGTCGTCGAGGCCCAGGAGACATCTGGGCGGGGGTGTCGCGTGGGCTGTGCGGGCTGAGCTCAGGAGAGGGGCCTGGGCTGGAGGACAATTTGGGAGTCGTGAGCGTTTGGGTGATATTTACAGCCCAGGAAGTGATGAGATCACCGGCCGGTGCTGGCGAGGGGCAGGGAGGGGTGGGGGTGCTGAGCCTGGGGCTGCGGCTCAGCTCCCGCCAGCCCCCACCCGATCCCCAACCCCCAAGTGGCCCCCTGCAGATTCCCTGAGGTGGGATTTCTGGCCCCCTGGTTGGGGGGCAGGTGGCTGAGGTCCCGCCTCGGTCTCTCAAACCCTGAGATCTGCACAGGAAGCTAATTAAAACCATGAGAAGGTGGTGTCGAGTGTCAGCAACCCCCTACCCCCCAAAAGCAGCTGCCGGTTTACAGCGAGGGCTCCTGGCCTCCATCCAAAGATGCCAGGCCAGCCACGGGCAACCTGTGGACAGAGCACCCTTCACAGCTCACAGGTCAGCACTGTCAAGAGCAAGCGGGGGAGGGTGACCCCGGGGCTCGCTGGGGGCCAATGGGGCGGGAGAGCAGCCCTCTCGGGGTGCCCCCAAGGGTCACTGCTCTGCCAGCCCCAACTCCAGAGCCCTAGGAGGGTGCTGAGGCACGACCACAGGCCCTGTGGGAGCCAAGAGGTCCCTGGGGCAGCCCTGTGTTCCCATCCACCGAGGGCCTGCGTCAGGTCCTGGGATAGAACCCTCTGCCCCCACTTACCTGGCTGCCAGGGCTTTGCCCAGTAATCGAAAGAATTACTTCTTAATGCTTAAATTAGTTCTGAAAGAACAGAAGCTGCAGAATGGCCGCTGATGGTCGACTGTTGTCCAGCGAGACCGAGAACATGCCGGAAACACGCTTTCGTGTTTATTCGTTGGCTGAGCTGGGGCCAGGGGCGGCAGGCAGGGGGGAGACCCCTCCTCCCGGCCGGGGCGCTCGCTCTGCTCACGGCCCTGCCCGGGTGGGGGCACCTCACACTCATCGCCTCTTTCGGGGCCTCACAGGAAGAGGCTGCTGACGCCCCCAGTGTGCCGACGAGGACACCGAGGGCCCGGGGCGTGCAGGGACGTGCCTGGGCAGTACTGGGCCCACCCGAGGCCAGCACGCTTGTTCGGATGCACCCACTGCCCACGCAGCTCGGCCCGAGCCCCGTGGTCAGCCCGTGGCTTCCTCGCCCCCCCAAGCTGCCTCGCCCCGGCACCAGGGCAGCTCACGACCCGAGCGGAAGTCTCTCTGCCTTGTGCCAGTCAGCCCAGGGGTCTCCCTCGGCCTGAGAACAGCCCTCAGCCCCGTAGGCAGATGCACTCCGAGCTGTGGGGGACATGGGGCCACAGTGACGCAACTCATCCCCACCCACCCACCCCAGCCTCTCCAGCAGCCTTGTTCTTGGTCCGCCTTGCTCCACATCCCCGTCTCTCTTCTCCCACCCAGCGCCGGAGCCCTGGACGACAGGCCCGGTCACCTTGTGCAGCACAGTCCGGGAACTTGGCAAGCATTCTGGTTGCAGCTGCCCCACCCGCCCCATGTGGCCAAGCTGGAACCCCTGATGGGACCCAGGAGTCCGGCCTCATCTACTACTTAACGGCCACCCCAGCTCCAGTGCCGGAATGCCTCAGAATCCTTTTCCCAATACCCTCCCCTTTGCTTCAACTCTTCGCTCCGATTCAACCTCCTCCTCCAGGAAGTCCTCCATGATCCTCCCAGGCTGATCCTCACCCAGCCAGGTGGCCATGGAATAGATCCGTATCACCCAGACCTTGCACAGCCAGGGCTCAGGGAGGTCCAGAATCGGGTTCTGGCCCGGGCCAGGTCACCACAACTCACGGGCTCTCAGTTTTCCTGCCTGTCTTGAGGAATGAGTAAATCCTCACGGCAGGGGTCCCCGAGGCCCACAAAGCTGCTGTGAGAGGGGCCCAGGGTTCAGACGGAGCACCACCGGAGCACCAGAGAGGCTGGAAGACTGACAATAAGGCTGAGGTGCCTAGCAGGGGGGCTGGTCGAGATGTTCGGGCTACACCATCCCGAGGCCGTCCCACCATCCAGCCGACCATGCACAGCAGGCTTGTCTTCTTGTCCCTCGGACCTCGGTGCAGAACACACCCTTGGACTCTCAGGCCCAGGCAAGCCACGGGAGTCCCTTGAGGCCATGCAGCCGGGGGCAGGGCCAGGCCGGGCCACCTGAGGACACCTCACCCCAATGGGACTGCTGGAGCTGGCCTCGGGGACCCCTCACCCTGACGTCATCCGAGTGCCCAGTCTGCCGCTATCCTGAGCATTGCACATGCAGCACTTCCTTCCTCCTTGCAGCCGACAGGGGGGCGGGGAGGCCGGGCAAGGACCTGCCAACCGCGGGAGGGCAGCAGGACTCAGAGCCAGCTGTCGAGGGGACCTGGCCTCCTTGCTGGGGTGAGCTCTCCTCCAGCACGTGGCTGGGTTGGGCTCAGTACAGCGGATTTTTACGCTCTGGCCCAGGTTGGGGAAGGGTTGAGCCCGTTCGTCCAGAAACCTCCCAGATCACCATGCATTTATTAGGTACCTACTGTGTGTCGGGTGCAACTAACGGGACTCCTTCCCGGAGACCGAGACCCAGAGACGGGTCCTGCCGGAGCCGGAGTCAGCCTGGGACCCAGGGGTGGGGGGTGGGGGGAGCCAGTTACATAGGTCTGGCGTGTTGAGTCCACACAGATGGAGGCATGAGGGAGGAGCCTTCAGTTGTCCTGCTCGCGCCCCAGCCTCGGTCCCCCTAGACAAAACACAGGGACAGTGAAAGGCTCCTTCCCTGGCCCAAGCCCAGCCCGCTCCTCTGCGGGGAGGGCTAATTAAATCCGCCGCCGACAAACACCAGGGAACTAGAGGCCTCCGATCTGTCTTCACAAAGGGCTGTGCAGAG
>CM053616.1:72613018-72684412 GCA_028646535.1 Procyon lotor
GGGGGGCTGCTGCGGCCTCCAGGGTTTCAGGGGCCTTTGGGATGGAGTCGCTCTGTCGAGTAGTGGGGGGCTCAGGACCACCAGGGCCCCTGAGAACAGCACAGGGTCCCTTGGCCACCAGGAGCAGCCGCAGCCACACCCGCGCACCTCGAGGCTCGCTCACCAGCACTCCCTGGCTCTCTGGCCACCCGCGCCCCCACCCAGTCACACTGGACTCTCCCTGGGTGCCAATCACCCTGTCCGTGCGTCCCATCCTCCTGTCTTTCCACCTACCACTTAGCCCATCGCAATAACACCATCCCTGCTCTTCTCAATAGGTCCCGCTCTGTACGTCATGTGCTGTTTGGGAGACTGGTTTTCCCTTCCCCAAGGTCAATATCATCCAGGACATGCTCTCCTGCTCCAACCACAGACCCCCCCCCACAGAAGTGCAGAGGGAAAAACTGGTCACAAGGGGCCACCCCCCAGGCCAAACGGACCAGAGTGACCACCCACGCCAGCCCAGGGGGGCTATTGTCCCCATTCCTGCCTTGCCCAGGGATGGCTGTTGGCCATCTACCCCCCCCACCACCACCACCAGCTGCTGAGTCTGGTCCATTCAAGGGCCTGGGCCTGGAGGATGCAGATGACTTCAGCCCCAGCATGGCCAAGGGGCAAAACACCCCCAAACCCGCAGGTTAACTGGAACACAAAGACTTGCAGGTTTTCCCACCCCTTTAGGCTCATTCTGTAAAAACCAACCCCAATTAACACACCAAATAGAAGCACCCGGCGCCAGCGCCGCATTCTAGAAATAGGACATGTGCTGGGGTGAGAACGGCGGTGGGGGCGAAGTGAGGGGGCGCCCGGCATCCACCGTCTCCACGGTAGCATCTCGGAAGAGCCTCAATGTCCTCACTGGCTGACGTGAGTATTCCAGACAGCAAGCTCAGTGTCTGGCACCCAGTATTCTCCACCCAGTGAGTCCTACAGAGGCCCTAAGACCAGGCTCTGAGGCCACCTCCTCCTGGAAGCCAGCCCTGACTGCACTCACTCAGCCCTGGAGTCTGAGCCCTCACCCAGCGCTCCACCCACTGCTGACAAAGCCCCAGGTGTGTTAGGTATTGACTCAAACCCTCCAAATGTATCCCAGGGTGACCCTGTCTGCTCCCCGGGATGGGCAAGTGTCGGGCATACCCTGGATGCTTCTGGAAAGGCTTCTATGGTCTGGAGAAGGGATGAGAGCAAGGGGGACACCGAGAACAGCATCTACCTTCCAGGGACCGCAAGACAGCTTTGAGCCAGAGGCAGGCATTGAGGGCACTTGGGGGGGACCTCGGCACCCACCAGCCTTGATTCTGTTCTTCCTCCTGCTGGCTGAGACCCGGCCACCTACCGTGCAATCAGTTGTCTGTCTCAGTCAGGGTCTCCCCTTGGGGCCCAAGACCCACCGTCACCAGTAGGAGGAGGGGACTGGGAAGGACAGAGGAGGAAAAGTTGGAGAGGGCAGTGGGGGCCGATGCAGCTTGGGTGGGAGACAGCTCTGGTCCCGGGACCCTGCAGCAGCAGCCCCTCATCTCCCACCCGAAGAGCTGAAAACCAGTGGGGAACCAAGGAGCAGCTGACCCTCCAGACGAGAGGAGTCCCAGCCCTGCTGGAGAAACTAAAAACCATTTTTCTTGGCCCTGTGGAGAGCCAGCCTGTGGTCACTGGCACCCTCCCCTATGTGTGTCACAGCTGCTCAGTCCCCAAGGGCCCTGTGGAAAGAGGGACTCACTCCTCCCCACCCCCACCTGGCCAAGCAGGCACCAGGAAGGCCATCCTGGCAGAAGAAACAGCCTGTGCAAGAGGCCGATGTCTGACCCTGACCTTGGGGAGCCTCCGTGGGGGGTGGGACAGGGCAGGGACCTGAGCCAAGTGTGCACGGGCTTACCTGGCTCCCTTACCAGCAGTCTATGAGGGGTGGAGGCAGGGTGTCCCCAGGAAATCCAGGGAAGGGTGCTGAGCAGGGCCAGGGTGAGGCTGAGAATGGAGGGAGGTGACCCTGGACTCCGGTAGAAGGATGAAGCAGTAGGATTTCCCTCACCTGCCCCTGGGGTCCCCAGACCCCTTTGATGGGTGACTGCTGAAGCCTGACACAAAGCCTTCCTTGCTCCCAGCCGGCTGTTTGGCTGGCTGCCTATCAAGCTGGGACCCGAGCAGGCGCTCAATAAAGCAGGATTTGACTTGCAAAATTGGCAAAGCAGCGCTAATGAGAGGACACGCTCATATGGGAGTGGGGGTAGGGACCTGAAATCCAGGCTTAGAGGGCAGACCACCCCGGGCCTCAGGGACCCTGGTCCCACCACCCTGGCCCCTGCCTGCTCCGGTCCTGAGGCCATAGGGTGTTGTGAGCAGGCAGGCAGCCCAAACTCGGGGAACAGTGTACCCCACCTGCCCACCCCACAGGGCCAGGGTGGGGGGCCTGCAGGCCACAGTGTGTGACAACTTTCCTTCCTTATGCCCTCGTGGGGAAGGGGCTGGGGGCGGGGGGATCTAGCCTGCCCTCTCCCTCACACCATCTCCATTCTGGGGGCCTCACAATCCCTCCTGCCCCAGCCAGGACCTCCACTGCTGTGGTTCTGAGTGTGGGTCGCCCTCAGTCCTTACAACAGCAACTCTGCCTGGTCCCCCATGGGGACTCAGGGGCTGGCAGGGCGGGCTGGGCAAAGCCAGGGACCTGAGTACCCTCAGCACGTGGATGGGGTGGCCTACAGGTGACATGTGGGGAAATGGGCTGCATCCAGGCAGGTGTCCCCGCAGGACAGGCCATAGGCACATGGCTGGGGTCAAGGGTTGAGGACCCCTCCCCGGGCCGTGTGCAGGCTGAGACAGGCCTGGTTTGAGTTGGGGGGCCACAGACCACACGGAGATCCTTCATGAAGCCCCTCCAGCATGTGGGGCCTGTGGGAGGGGGACGGAAGGAGGGGGTGAGGGGCTGGCCAGGGACCCCACTGAGCCCCAGGGTCTCAGCAACACATTCTTCTTCCCCTTCCCGGCGTGTCCCCATCACAGCACCGGCCACACTGAGTTGTGAGCCAGCCCTTGATGCCGAGGAGGGCACAGTCCAGGCTGCCCATTTAGCCAGGAAATTCCCCAATTACGGCTCTCTCACTGAGGCCTGCTGGTGTGCTGGCTGCGTGTGGCCACGGCCCAGAAGCAGAGCTGACCTGGAACATCAGAGAGCGCAAGCAGGAGGCACAGGGCACCCGACAAAGCTTTGCCACCACGTGGCGTTTTCCCAGCAACGGCTGAGTGGATGCAAGGGATGACTGGCCCCCAGCTCCTGCTGCCCCCAGCAGGTCCTTGTCCTGTGTCCTGCCCAAGGACTCCGTGCCTGCCCTCCACCTCCCCTCTGCACCGGGCTGGAGTCTGTGTACCCAGGTCCCATGCCCAGAGGACTCCCATCGCACCAGCTGAGGGGGCCGGCAGGTGTGGCAGCCAGTGGGCACCCGGGAAGAAAGACCCCCTCCCTGGCACCTGGCATCGTCACCACTGTGCTGTTCAGTCTGCCTGCTGCCATCAGTGCCCAGAGGCTGTGTATGGCCGCCCCGGGGCAGGCTGGGCCCAAGAGCACCCCTGCACTCGGCCTGGCCTGCAGCACGCCCCCACATTTCCCCTTTTAATTGGGCCTTCTCCCTGACAGAGAGCCATGCCGGCCTGTTATGTCAACGTCGGCACAATCTTTGCTCACTGAAGCCTGGCGAAGTGGAGAGGCCAGGGCAGCAGAAATAGCTCCAGGCCCCTGGGAGACGTGCAGCAGAAGCAGGGACGGGCGTAGACCCAAGATATGTCAGCAATAGCCTGGGTCCGTGGAGGCTGCCCGGAACTCCCCTCCCCAGGCCATGGCTTGGTCCAGGCCCCAGACGCCTCCAAGGGACTTGGTGGGGGGGGGCGGGTTCCCACACCCAGCTCAGGCCACGTGGGCACTGGGCCAAGACAATGTGCACGGGCAGCATTGGGTGGGGCACCCAGCCTGGACAGCGGGATGCAAGAAGACCCAGGATAAACTGCCATCCCTCCTGCTCCTCGAGGGTGGGTGTGGGGCCCACGTGGGACTTAAGTCTTCTGCCTCCACCAACCACCTTCTCCCTACCTGCCTGACACGGAATCCCTTGGTCGTTCTTACAGACGCAGGTCCAGTCCGCTCACGGGAGGATGGGTGGCAGGTCTGGGGAGCTGACACAGAGCAAGTACCCTGGGTGACTCCTGTGACCAGGCACATCTGGGACATGGACCCCAAAATGCTGCCCTCCAAATGGAGACATTGAAGTAGGAAGAACCAAGAATAAACATTGTGATTTTGTAATCAGGGAAACGACAGATGAAGACACCAAGAGGAGCATGGAGGGGGCCTGGAAGGAGACAAAGCAGGGCCATCGGGCTGGCCTCCTACTGCTGGGAGGCGGTCCCTTCTCCTCCTCAGGCCTCAGTTTCCTGATGTGTGAAATGGAGTAACGAGACTTGCAGCGATGCCTTTAGAGAATCGTCCAAAGGCCCTGGGCTAGCCTGTCTCCACTGCCCAGCCGTGCACCCTCACTGAGAAAACTGGACACTGTGGGCTGCACCCAGGGAAGGCCCATCACAGGTGCACAAACCACACACACACGCAGACCCGCATGCACATATGTGCACAGTGCACACAGGGAGACCCCAGCACCACACTAACCCATCCCCTTGCGCAGCAGCGCTCAGGCTGGGATTTCAGCGGATTTGTTCTCTTCTGGGATTCTGTGTCTGTGGCTCCCCTCCTCCAGCCTGTGTCCTGTTCATCTAAGGCCTCCACCTGTCACCACACAGCCCACAGCAGCAGTCAGCAGCAGACACTTTGTCAGCCCAGGAACCTTGCCAGGATTCCAGGGGTCTCTTCACAGGTCCCCTTGGGGAGACTCCAGCTCCTAGGACTTGAGCTTCTGCCACAGGCTGCTCCAGGGTGGATTTCTCTTGACCAGCCAGCCCTGGGAAGCACTATTCGTGTACACCCACACTGGGTGTACTGTCACCTCCAGACATTCACTAGTGTTCAGTGCTGGGACACAAAGGTGGGCAGGAGGACCCCACCATTTTTTTTTTTTTTTAAGATTCTATTTATTTATTTGATAGAGAGAGAGAGCACAAGCAGGACAGCAGCAGGCAGAGGGCAAAGCAGGTTCCCCAATGAGCAGGGAGCCTGACATGGGACTCAATCCCAGGACCCTGGAATCATGACCCAAGCCAAAGGCAGATGCTCCACCAACCGTAGGAGGGCCCCACCTTTTAGCCCTCCCATCTGTGGGCTGATCCCAAACAGGAAACTGTGCTCAACCTACAGTGTTGACCTCCTCCCCAGGGCATTGCCCACCTTGACTGTGGGGTCCCTGGGTCCAGTTCAGGCAAGGAAGGTGGGCTGGAAGGACCTGTTCCCAGAAGGTTCCAGAAGCAAGGCCCCCGAAGTCCCAGCCCTGTTCTATGTGTTCACACACTCTTCGTTGCGTGGTGTGTTGTTCACAACTCTCTCAACATTAAAATCAGAATCTACCGGGGCACCTGGGTGGCTCAGTGGGTTAAAGCTTCTGCCTTCGGCTCAGGTCATGACCTCAGGGTCCTGGGATTGAGCCCTGCATCAGACTTTCTGCTCAGCAGGGAGCCTGCTTCCCCCTCTCTCTCTGCCTGCCTCTCTGCCTACTTGTGATCTCTCTCTGTGTCAAATAAATAAATAAAATCTTTAAAAATAAAATAAAATCAGAAGCTACTGCTGAAACTCCAGCAAATTCTCGCCCCAAGGGCAGTTGCTTCAGTGAGCAGTGGAAGGAGTAGCTGGCTTGACCCGAAGTAGGTCCCTAGCCACGAGTGTTCACACCAGGGCAAGTGCTAGCCAGGAGCCTCATGAGAGCTCAAGGGCTTCTCCAAAGCTGGGCATGGAGGGTAGCTGCAGGGGCCACTCTGGCCCCCTGCTAAATAAAGGAGAGGCTGTGAGACTGTGGCACCCAGACACCGCCAGGTCCTGCCTGGGTCCGGGGGGGCCATCCAGCGATGTGGTCATGTGTCCAAGGCCCAGCTTCAGTCACTGGGGATGCTCCCCAGGTGCCTGGCAGGGACCCTCACAGAGGACACTGCTGTGCCCCTTCTGGCCCTTTGCGGAGTAGCGCACTCATGTGCCATCACACAGGGAAGACACAGGTCAGGCTGAGTTGCCAAGAGCTGACCCCAGAGCTGTAGCTGTCCCACCCAGACTCTCTTCCACATCTTCCCCTCAGGCAACTCCCTGCCCACACCTCTGGTTTCTTTCTGGCTGAAAGCTGGGCCACAAGGAACACCCAAAAACCTTGGTCCACTTGTCCCAGAGTCCACACTCAGCTACCCTTCTAGAACCTTTCTTTCCAAGACCCCAGGGTCAGGCCTGGACTTTGAGGGGCCTTAGTGACCTGGAGGGAGCAGCTGGCTTCTCAGCCACTGTGGATATGGGCCTGGGGTTCCCCATGGTGAGCCTCAGACTGGAGTCCCCACCTCTCCCAGACCTTCTGGCCATGCAATGCTGGGGTCCCTGACTTCCACTGGGGTCCACCGTCCCTCCAGAAGCCTTATGGGCTCCTCAGTCCCTGCCAGAATCACCCTGTGTGTCTCCTGTGTGCTCAGGAGCCGCCTCCCCAGCCTCAGTATTCCCACAGGGTGGGAGAAGGGCAGAGATAGGAGTCACAGGCAAGTGGAGGGGACTTGGAACCGCAGAGGCATCCCCAGGCAGTAGGCCACTGCTTTTTGCCCTTGTGGCGTGAGTGTGGCCTCTGGGCCATTGCATACTGGGCTCACCCAGAGAGCAGCCCTGGGCTCCAAGCAGGCATCTTGTGCACAGTCCTATACCTCAGACGGCTCTGTTCCAGGCTGTTGTTTTTAAAATTCAGCAAGTGGGGCGCCTGGGGGGCCCAGTCATTAAACATCTCTTTGGCTCAGGTCATGATCCTGGGGTCCTGGGATCGAGTCCTGCATCGGGCTTCCTGCTTGGCAGGAAGTCTGCTTCTTCCTCTCCCTCTGCTTCTTCCCCTGCTTATGTTCCCTCTCTCACTGTCAAATAAATAAAATCTTTTTTAAAAATGAGTTAATTAATTAATAAAATAAAATAAAATCCAGCAAGTATTTGTGAGCACCTACTGCCCTTGCACACAATTAAGGGAGACACTATGTGACCTTCATGACAGGCACAGGGCTGCAGAGTGAGAGGAGCTTATCGGTCCTGGAGCCTGCCCCTGGGCCTTTGCACCTGCCAGTTCACCAGGACCACTCCCTCTCTGTGCACTCTCTCCAGAAACACCTCTACTTCTGCTCTGGGCCTGTGCTTCCTGCCCACCTTCTCAGCAGGGCCTCCTGGACCGCCCAACTGCACCCCATGCCCGTCCCCTCCGTGGTCCTCCCTGACCCCCTCGAGCTCTCTGTGTGCACCCAGGATCAGCCCTGTAGAGTGCTACCCTAGCTGCGTGATCACTGCACTCCCCCAGGCCAGTGTCCAGAGGCCTCAATGACTACCCATGATAGCTGCCAAGGGGATGTGGACCTGGGGGTCAGAAACATCTCAGGGTCATGGAAGTGGCCAGGAAGACCATGGCCCAGCCCTCGATGGCATCATCTGCCCATTCTGACCCTCCGCCTGGCGTGGCCATCCCCTGTACAGGAAGCCAATGAGACGCTGGAGCCCAGTAGACTCAGCACCCCAGGGAGGGGCTCAGACACACTGACTATAAACAGCTGTTAGTTTCTTGGAGAGCAAAATAAATTGTTTTAATGGCGCAGCAGTTATTCTCCACCGTGCAGCTTGGGGCTGACAGCCTCGGAAGCTTGGCTAAGCCTGCCCAGCGAGTGCGGGACCCTGCCCAGAAGCGGACCAGGCCCCTGAGACCCTCGAGGGACCCCAAGCCAGGTCTGAAGTCTTATTTCTTATCATCCACCCAGAACCTGGCTCTTGGCTTACAGCTCTCATTCCCTCCTTCTCATCCTCACCCCACCCCACTTTGGCTCTACCAGGGTATCTGGGAACCTGGGAGGCTTGCAGGGACCTGGGGATGCCCAGCCTCAAGGACCACACTACAGAGTCCCATGTCCCACAGCTCCTACCAAGGGGAGCTTCTAGCAGCTCCCAAAACACTGTGGGGTGAGGGCGGGGGGTGAGGGCCTCAGAGCCCGCTCCCGAAGATGGGCTGCAGCTGCCCCTGGGCTTTGGGGAGGGGGAGCCAGGCACAGCCACCGGGGACCAGTTATCACCACAGCAGCTGGCCCTGCCTGCCTGGGGCCCCTGCTTCCCTCACCGCAGGCCCAATGGCGAGTTCTGAGGGAGCGTCTATGCGCATGCTGGCTGGGGGAGGCAGGGCGGGGGCACGTGTGCTTGTGGGTACAGGCGTCTGTGTGTGTGCCTACAGGAGCGGGCATGTGCATGTGCCAGCGTGCCGCGGAGAGGTCCGAGCATCTGCCCTCCTGTGCTTGTACCCCTACCTCTGTCTCTACCTGGCATCTTCCTCTTCCCCATCCCGGGGGTCCCCCAGCCAGCCCCCTGGCCCTCAGCTCCCCACCCAGCGCAATGCGGGGAGGGGATCAAGGACCAGTGCCAGCACTTCTCCCAGGGCCTGGCTGTGTGATGCTGAGGGACCGATGGCCCCTCTCTGGACCCATTGCCATCATACTGTCTCCCACACGAGGTCAAATGTTTGCAGGGCTCGGAGATTTTCTCCCAGTCACTCCAGCTCTAGAAAGGGTCTTAGGGTGGCACCCTGGGGAATGGGCAGAGGGTCCTAGCTGGGGAGGGGTCAGGCTGGACAGCTGCCCCCACCACAGGGCATGGTCCAGTGCCCATGCCGGGCGAGGAGCCCTCAAGCCACAGGCAGGAGGAGAAGCCAGAGTCCTGGGCAGCTCAAGCCCACTTGGCCCTCCCCGACCACAACAGAAAAACATCCTCAGGCCGGTGTTCGCTCGGCAACAGCACCGGCCGCGCGGCAACCTCGGTGAAGACAGGAAATCCATACTGAGCTGAGCAATATTTCCAGCGAGGTCAGACCTGTTGGCGAGGCGGAGGCTGATCGCAGGGGGCTTGAGCCAGCCTGCCTACCCTCACCCGCTCACAGGCTGAAAGCCAGCCAAGGTGTCCCGGCCAGCTCTCCGCATGCCTCTGTGAGCCCAGCCAGGCCAATCGGGGGCCAGGTCCCGCCCAGGGCCATCTTCCCTTGGGAGGCATCCAGCATGAGAACCCTGGGGCCCCATCCTCTCTTACACGCAACAGGGTCACGGGCACCGAGCCACTGCCCGCCCTAGCATGGGGAGGCAGCCAGAACAGGGGTAGCCTTCCGACCCAGATGGAACACGTGCAGTCTTCTCCCAGCAGCCCCTTTCTCCCTGCCCTGCCGGCTCCAGGGCCTGTCAGAGCCTCAGAGGCCCCTGCTGGGGCCCCCTCCACCGCTGCCTGAGCACACAGCTAATTTCCACAAGGAGTTGTAGTCTTGGGTACCACCTGTGCTGCACGCACTGCTGGCAGTGCCGCTCTGAGATGCTCCTCTGGCCCCCCCAAGCCCCTTGACAAGACGGGGTGACTGACGGGGATCAGGGTCCTCTGAGCACCGGGGAGATCTACCTGCCAAGTGTGAGCCCAAGCTGCCTGGCCCCTGGGGGTGGAGGGATGCCTCTGGGGTGTTTGTGAATGAACAATGAATGAATAAGTGAATGAATGAATTGAAAAAAAGAATGAAAGCCTCAGGACTCCCTGGGGATGGCCCCAGGTGATGACAGGAGCCAAAAGCTCCAGGATCCCATGGGTCAGGGGACTCCACTTAGGGCCCTGGGCCCAGCTTAGTTTGTGGTCCCTGTCAGGGCTTGTTGGCCACTGCAGGACGGCCAGGGCCCCTGACACCGATCCCCGCTGCACACGGTGGGCAGGGTACGCTGTGCGGCCCGTGGGGAAGTAGAGGCTGGGGTGGAGGCTCCTGTCACTGCTCCCCACGTGTTTTCCATCGTGGCCTTCGGGCTGCAGGAGCCCCCCTCTTTGCACCTGGGGGCGTGGCTGGTTCTGGCCGACACTGTGGGCAAGGGCGGACTAGGGCACTTCAAGATTCTCCCTCCCTCTGCCCCGAAGCTTAGTCGGTGACATCCCCATTTGGTAGCTGCCCGTCAGCTTGGGTCAGTAAGTGACTGAGAACTGGGTCCCTCCGCCAAGTGCTAGGGCACTGAGTATAAATCCTCCCCTGTTGTTTTAAGATTTGGGACTATTTGTTTCTCCGGCATAACTTGCCCAGCCTGACTGATAGAAGGGACAGCCGCTGGGTGGGATCCTCACCAGACACAGAAACAGGACGAGGTGCCCCCAAGGATCAAAGGCAGAACCCTCCCTCCCAGGCGGATGTCGGAGACTGTGAGCCAGCCAATCTCTGCAGACTTGAGGCCCATGAAAGTGAGCCCAAGAGAGGGGACTTGACTGGGGCAGGCCCAAAGGACAGGTAAGCAGCCACTGTCCCCTGGGCCTTGCCAGGCTGGGTGGTGAACACTCTGTAAGACAGGGAAGAGCCTTGAGCTTCGTCCCTGGTGTGGTTGGTCTCCTGTTCAAGACCTGTGGTCTTGTTGGCCCAGGCGGGCTGACTCGTGGGCGTGTGTCCACCCAACCTTCCCTTGGCCTGAATCATCTCATCAGGATGACCCTAACTGCCTTCATCCCTGTTTCCCTCCTCCAGGAGGGGCCTCTGCCACCCAGCCAACCCCGCTCCCTGCTCACTCCTCCTTCCCCCATATCAGACCCTACCTTGCTCCCCAGACCTGACCGCAGAAGCCAGGGATGCGTGTGGACTGGCCTCCAGTAGCGACCAGCCCCCACCGATCACTCCTCCAGGCCAGTCTGTGTCCTCTGCCCCCGTTGGGTCCCACGTCCTAGTGCAGCCTTTGCCTGACACACCCTGAACAGCCTCGAGGGGGTGCTACGTTCACCCCATTTCTCATAAGGGGACAACGAAGCTCAGAGCCGCAGAGGCCCATCGCCTGAGGCACCCTACTACCTACCCTCAGGCCAGGCTTATCAGGGAGCCCTGAGACCCGCAGGGGCGGGGGGGGGGGGCTGCTGTGCACCTACAAAGGCATGTTTTCATTAGCAAGAGATGAATAATTAATGCTGCGGCGCCTTTAAAACTGTTTTGGTTTTATTTTAAACCTTTTTTTCTATGTATAGAAACAGCACTTCCGTTAGGCACCAAATTTATATTTTAATAAACAGGGCTTTATTTATTCAATCCCTAGTGCTCCCAGGGGCCCAGGGGCGTCAAGGACCTACCCGGCGCCACCGCCGGCTCCCGCCTCACACCCGCCTCGCACCAGCGCAGCCCCCAAAGCTCAAAGTGAGGACAGAGGGGAGAGGACAGAGGTCATGGGCAAGGGCACAGATCCCGAATGCCCCATCTGGTTCTTCTCATCTCCTCCATCGCAGGCCTGGGAGGGGGTGATGGGTGACGGGGCACGGCAGGGGGGCAGTGTGCCAGCTCTGAGATGAGGTGCATTGGGGCCCAGGGTAAGATGGGCCCCAGGCGGAGTTGAGGTGGAGGCTGGGAGCTCCCCTGGCAAGGAGAGCATGTGTTGGGGGGCAGGTCACCTGTCCTAGGTGAGGCCACTGGCCCCAGGCAAGCACCCGCTTCCCACCATCCACGAGGCCTTCCTTCGTTCCGGGACAGAGCCTGTGAACCAAGTTGGAGGTCTGGATAATTCAACTCTGTGAATCGCCGGGCCGCGGGCAAAGCTTGATTCCTTGGCTCTTCAAATGGTGCTTTCTCCGGGAGTAAGTCAGAAACACTTATTTTTAAATTACGAGCCCAGGAGACTGTGGATAGCAGCAGAAAAACAATATGCTAATACTCTCCAAATGCACCTTCCCAGGCTCGAGGCTCTGAGTGCAGGATGCCAGAGATTCTCCCACCCATCCATGGTCAAGGTCATGGATGGGCGGCCTGACCCCGCTCTTGTCCTGCTGCCCAGCCTCGTTTCCTTGGCAAAAGCATGATGCTAAACAAAAGAATTAGGATGTAGACATTTTCTTTCCTTGCAAGAAGTCGTCATTAATTTTTTAAAGTGTGCAATATTGTCTTCAACGAAACATGTGAAAAATGAGTTGTCTGTTCCTAATAAATATTTTCTAGATTAAGTATTTGTAATGCTATCAATTATTTATCTCCATATATGGAGAATGCATAATTTGTAACAAAACGCAGAAAGGGTTTTAATTTTTCTGCACAATATATGAAATTGAGTTTTTGACTAATACACAAATAAATTGAATCTAATCCCATCCTGTCATGGTGTATGGTATTGTTTTAGGTATAAATCTCTTATTTTATAGATGTTTTCAAAAAATTAATCTCCAATATTTAAGGATCGGAGTAAATCTCCCTAACGGGGTGTTCAGTGGGTTCCCATTTATAAGACTTGTCATTTCCATGTGCCCCCCCATCCCCAAATCGTTGACTTGCACTTGCGAAAATCTCACCAGGCCTCCATAAACACTTACAAATGTTCATAATTTACAAAACAGAGGATGCATCTCCCCTAATGAGGAGACTCTGGGCCCCTTAACAACAGGACGTTTGGACCCTGCAGGCAAGGTCCGTGCGGCTCAGGGTGCCAGGCCTGGTCGCTGATGGCAAAGTTGAGGCCAGACCCATCCCACACATAGGCAGGTCCCAGAGGAAAAATCATGTCTGGGCCCTGCTTGTGTGGCCTGGACTGTAGGGGAGGGAGGCAGAAAGGGATCCATGTGCCAGGAAATCAGCAGGGACCCGGGAAAGCTGGCATGTGTCTGTGCGAAAGGCAAAGATCAGCAGGGGAGAGAGCCCAGCTATAGCTCTTAAGCCGTAATCATGAACTCCACAGACATCCTGGCCATGAGGGTAGCCCAACTGAACCCAGGAACTGTGCAGCAAGCACTTGTCTTATTCTGGATACTGGAGGCAGCTGCAGAGTTGACATCTGGTGTGACCACCCCGGGCCCAGCCAGGTCAAGCCAGGAAGGCTTCCTGGAGGAGATGGTGAAGTATAGCAGAGGGGCACCCAGTCACACTGTGACTTGACACGGCTTTCTGTGTGACCCCGGTGAGTCTACTCCCGACCTAGAGCTTGGTTTCTCCACCTGGAATCAGAGAACCCGGGTTCGAGTCCCCACAAGGCTGCAGGTTCAGGCTGTTCCCTCCAAGTGAAGCCAACAGCTCAGCAGGATACATTGCTGTTGGGAAAGCTGATACCCTGGGCATCAGGGTGGGCCCACGGCCCAGGCAGGGACAATCGTAGGACCTCCTCCTCCTACCACACGACAGTGATTGTATGGAGGGGAGTTACATGACTCGAGATGCCTCCTTTTTCAAACGGAAGCAGAAGAGGGATCCCCTTTCTCCCTGCGAGGAAGTCAGGAGGTGCAAATCTGGCACTATGAGGGCCACATGTCCAGCTTGGGGATCAGCCGGCCGGGAAGGCTGATCACAGAGGAAAGGGCCAACGGGGGCCGGGAGGGGCCCCCCAGGCGCTCTGCGTCCTGAGCTCCTGTGTCTCAGAACCAGCTCATCCCTGTGGTCCTGAGGCCATCGTGGGAGCCACTGCCCTGAACCATGTCCCTGGGCCATGGCGGGGCAGGGGGGGGCGGGTAGTTCCATCAGAGCCCCGGTGCTGTTGGGCCCACAAGAGCACTGACTCGGGGAGCCAGTGCTGATGTCCTCCTAACTCAGGGGACGGGCTGGAGGCGCACAGAGCTCAGGGGTCCGCATGTTAGGAAGTGACAGGTATTGTTCCAACACGAGCCCCTGATCATTGCAGAGCCAGAGGGTCAAGTGTATTTTTGAAAACCGGGACTCGAGCCCGGAAAATCAAGAACAGGACGTCTATCCAGCTTACCACCCATCGCGGCAGAACACAGAAAGCCAAAATGCCAGGCAGCAAAAGGGTATAAAGCAGAGGGGTGAAACAGGCCAGTCACAAAAGGACACCTACCGCAGGACTCCACTTCCGGGAGGTCCCTGAAGCCATCAGATTCATAGAGACAGAAAGCCACGGGGGTTGCCAGGGGCTGGGGGCGGGGACTGGGGAGCTGGGTTTAACGGGGACAGAGCTTCCCTTTAGGAAGATGAAGAGTTCCGGAGGTGGGTGGTGGGGATGGCCGCCCAACCACATGAATGTGCTTAACGCCGTGGAACTGGACACTTAAAAATGATTAAAATGGTAAATTTTATGCTACCTCTATTTTACCACATTAAAGGGAAAAAAAAAAAGAGTATTTCCCCTCCAAACCTTCCCTCCCCAACATGGGAAGTCTCTATGCCATTGAATTTTTTTTTTTTTTAATATATAAAAATAGGCCTCTGGTTCATTCTAGATTTACTATGCAGTATCACCTACCGAGGGAATGTCCTGAATATGCAATCTTTAACTCAATAAATGGATCATTTTAGTTAAAAAAAAAAAGGGGGGGAAGGAGAAGAAAAGAGCATAAAATGGGGCCCATAAAACTGGACAACTGAGGCAAGCCCCGGCACCAGCCATGAAAGATGTCGGCGTTTCCCGTCATCCAGGGATGAAGCGATAGAAAGCTGCCTGCGCAGCCAGAGCAAAATTGGCGAAGGAGCGCCAGGCAGGTAGTGTCGAGAGGGAGGAAGCAGCAGGACAAGCCAGGACCTAGCTCCTGAGGGGCTGGGCTCGAGGCCACCGTGGCTAACGGGGTAGAAGGAGCATTCTCAGGGGACACAGAGAACAGGAAACAGAAAATGCCCGTATCTGAACGGTCCCCTGCAAAACGGATGGAGGGGACCACTTCCTTCCTTCTCGTGCTCTTAAATTTTCCCCAAACGACAATTGTAATGAAAGGCCACAAGAACCATGTAAAGATGGGCTCCTTGGAGGGACCCAGCCTGGGACAAAGGGCCAGTCCTCTTGGGGCTCTGCCCACCCCCGCCCAGGCATGTGTCTGTGTCCCCTAATCAGGGACAGGCCTAGATGGCTCAGTGGGGCAGGCAGGGATGGCGGGCCCTGGCGTTCCTCTGCAGACAAGGGGGCTTGCTAGGCCCCATCCCCCTTGCCCTGGGCCTTCCTGGCTCGCACCCTGCTAACCACGCCCTTTATGTTCTGTATTCGGGAGCTTCGATGGCTCGGGAGCTTCGATGGCTCAGGTCCCGGCTGCCCCTGGAGAGACTGCCCCTGCCGGGACAAGAAACAGCTCATCCACGAGCACAACGTTAGAAAAACCATTCGAACTAGCCAGTCTTGAGGCTGCTTCCCCTGCAGGCTTCCCTCAGAAACCACAACAGAGGCTCCCGGCCACAGTTTCCTTCTCCCAATCCAGCTGCTGACCCACCTTCCCCAGAGGGGGCTCCCTGGAGCAGGGCAGGCCCTCTCTTCTTAGGTTCTGTGAGTAGAACCATTATCCTTTCAATGACAATCGTCTCCTGGTCTGTTGGCTTTGCCAGAGCTGAATAAACATAAAACCTAGATTTAAACAGGCAGGTCGGGGTGCCTGGGTGGCTCAGTGGGTTAAAGCCTCTGCCTTTGGCTCAGGTCATGATCTCAGGGGCCTGGGATCAAGCCCTGCATCGGGCTCTCTGCTCAGTGGGGAGCCTGCTTCCCCCCTCTCTCTGCCTGCCTCTCTGCCTACTTGTGATCTCTGTGTCAGATAAATAAATAAAATCTTTTTAAAAAAATTTTTAAAAAAACCAGGCAGATCATGTCAAGAGGGACAGTGGAAGGGGGTGTCACGCGCTACAAGTGGCCAGCAGGGAGGTGCACAGGGGCACAGTGGGCCCCATCACCCAGGGGGCCTCTCGGGGACCACCAGCTCCCCAGAATGGCAGATGGCTGTGGGCATGCAGGGGTGCCGGGAGGGGGTTGAGAGCTCGGCCAGGCAGAGGCGTCTCCACGACGGGCACGAGCGGCCCAGGCAGAGCTCGGAGGCACCAACAGGGAAATCACGTCATCAGAGGAGCAGGGGGTCTGGGATGCCTAGCCCCAAGGAGCTCAGGGGCTCCAGGGCCAGGAGGGGCCAAGGGTGGGGGTTCGGAGTGGGTGCAGAGCAGTGCAGGGCAGGGGGGGAGGGTAGTGAAGGCCTCACGGGTCTTAACGCAGAGAGGGCCGGAGCGGATATGGGCGTGTGCCGCCCGCCCCCGCCCACCTCTGCCCTCACACCAGGCTGCTGGATGGGAGCTCGAGTCTGCCAGCAAAGGATCCTGCCCCAGACGGGGGGGTGCCCAAAGCCCCAGTGGGCCAAGACCGAGGATGTGGGGGACTCTTGGGACCCAGGCTCGGGGACAGGGCATCCTATGGGCCCGAGCTGGGTGTGAGCCACGGGTCTGGGGTGTGAGGGGGCCGCTCAGGCCAGGGGACGGCGAGGACCAAGCTGCTATTCCCGGCGTGTGGCTCCCCTGCTGCCCCCCGGGAGCCTCTCAGGGGTGTGGTCAGTCTCTATAAGGGGTCTCGGGGGCCGTGGAAGGGCCTCCTAAACCACGGTTCGCAGGTGCAAGGAGGCCAGCCAGGAGAGCAGGCGCAGGCTCCTCTGGCTGTCGGGGAGCCCTTTGGGGGAAGGGGCGTGTCTGCACTCTGTGCACACAGCTAAGGCCCCCACTGACAAGCCTCCTTACCCACAGGTAGACAAGAGGAGCCCGAAATCATGCTGCAGCGTCTAAAGGCCTTTGGGGACTGACTCGGTGCAGCCCTTGAGTCTGCAGCCCGGGGCTCGGCTCGCTGGGGTAAGCAGCACTGAGGAGCTTCGGCCCCTCGGCACTGCTGGGCATGGGTGCGCCCCCTCCCCCAGGCACGGGCAGGACTCATCCACAGACCCTGCTGCTCCTGGGCCCGTGGGTGCTCGGCCAGGCCGTGACCGTGGTGTAAGGCTGTGGCCCACAGCATCAGCCTCAGCATCTCACAGGCCTGAGGCCCCCTCCCAGTATCTCCTGCACCCCGGGTCGAGGGACCCCCCATGTGCCAGGTGAAAGGACTTATCTGACAGCCCTGGCCCTGAGCTGGGATGCGAATCCCCAACTCAGATCCAAATCCTGGCCCCGTTGGCTCCCTGCTTCCAAAAAGAGCCCCCCTTCTCTGGTACCCAGAAGGGCCAAGGCTCAGTTCCAGCCTGCCGGCAGGCCTGACTTCCCTAAGTCCTCACTGGCCAATGTTTCTCATCTGGCGTGTGTGTGTGTGCATGCGTGTGCATGCAAACTCGTGCACTAGTGTGTGCTGGTACATGTGTGGACATGTCTGTGTATACGTGTGCTCATGTGTGTTCATGCAAGTAAACATCCAAACTGTGACATCCGCCCCAGGGACTGGTCTCTGCAGGAGCTCTGCCCCCATGTCTTCGTGTCATTAGATACATGGGACATCACAGGAACAGATGCCCAAAGGGGCTGAGGCCAAAGCAGCCCCCACACTAGCAGGGCACCCATGCCCAGTGCCAGGCTGCAGGGACATGAAGATCGGGCGGGCTCTCCTCAACCAACACCCAAGTCCAAGCTCAGGCTGACAAGGTCAGGCAGAGGTAGGCGGGCCCCAGGAAGCCCTCGAGTGATGGAGTCTATTACTTAGGAAAGGACAGGCACCTCCTGTGTCTGAAGGAGGGCACTCCCAAGACAAGGCACCCAGCTTGGAGGACAGCAGCCCTGCCTACCCGTGAAGCAGGTCCCAGATCCCGCACTCGCCTGCTCGGGACAGAGACACAGGACAGGCAAACTCTAAGAAGCCTGGAGAGGGTGGAGGAACCCAGTCTTCTCCCCCACAGGGAGATTAGGTGCCATTTTATTAGTGGAAATTGAGGCTTAGGGGTTGCAGGCCTTGACCAAGGAGCCAGAAATTTCTTTGGGGCCTCAGAGGGACCCCTAACTCGCAAAACCCCCAACAAAGTTCAGAAACCATGGTGAGGTTCATGATCCAGGGCAAGATCCCTTCCGTGGGAAGACAAGGGTGGATGTAGGTGGGCTTGATGATGGGAAGCCCAGAAATTGCAAACACACGACCCCAGTGGGGTATCAGAGCTGGGCCCTGGGAAGAGCAGGTATCAGGAGGAAACCAAGACTGGGAGGGCAGCGTGGCCACAGAGAGCAGGGTTGCTCTGTGCAGGACATGGGATTTACACCCAGCTACCCCTAGGCTCCATTCCACAGCCCCTGTGGAACTGCACTGGGGCCAGCACCATTCCCTCGGGCCCCAGTCCCATGCATGTGACCCCTTGCCATGCATAAGAACTCCCAGGTGCTGCTGTGAACATGGAGACGTTCCTCCCACCTTACAAATCAACAGCACGGCTAACGCCCCATCAGGCCCTCCAGCCACATACCTAGGATCTGGCCCCCTGGAACCAGCTGAAGTGGGGGCAGTCCTGCTCTCCATCGTGCCCTGCAGATAGAGGGTGTAGGACCCAGCTGGACACTCCTCTTCAGGCCAGCCCACAGCCTGTGCCCACCCTGGGCCCTCTACATCTCAGTTTACCCTCTCCTCCTTGCCTGGGACCTGTGGAGGCCTTCCCATGGTCCGGCATGGGGCAGGGGGAGGCCAAGCCCAGCAATCCATCCAGGCTCCCCCTGGGCCGGGACCCACTGCCGGCCTTGCCCTTGCCTCCTGCCCCGTTCCCTGCAGGACTGCAGTGCTGAGGATGCCCCCCAGAGCCTCAGGGTCAGCGGTGCTCCTCTAGGACTGCTATGTCCCTGTGCCCCAGCCCCGTGTGATAGGCCAAACAGCACCCTATTCTTTTAAGGTGCACAGCTTTGATGATGTAATGCCAAATCCTCCTTCTGTTCCCTAAGAACGCTTATCATTTTGTTTGTAAATCACAGAGCATGCAGTTTGCCCCCTTCCTGTCCTTGTACCTTCTAAGCCTCAGGGGCAGAGCGGAGTTCACGCCGGCTCATGAGACCTTTGGACTTCAAGTTCACGGACCTGCTGTGCCCTGGGCAGCAAAGATTTCTGCGAAAGCCTTCCGAACAGTCCTCGTTGGGCTCCAACGGTTCCTGGGGGACCAGCCCCAAGCAAGGGCGGGAGGTAACGGAGGACAGTGTGTCTCTCCCCGCCCCAACCCCCAGGAAGGCTTTCCAGAGTGGGCGGGTAACATATAGCAACAAAACAGAGTCAAGTAACGGCAACGACTGCAGAGCCACGGCGAGCCACAGCCAGCCACCTTGGTCCCTCTTCCCAGCAGTCCCGGGACCCGCTACGAGGGTCAGGATAGGAGCCCGGGCCACAAGGCTGGTGGGAGCAATGCCAGGATTCCAACCCACCCAGGCTGACGCCTGCTCCACCTGAGGCTGTCGCCCACCCCATAGGACCAGTGTCCCGCAGGCAAAGCTCCTGCCCCAGAACCACTGCTGGGTCTCTAAGTGTGGGGCTGCCGACAGGCGTGGACGCAGGGCCTGAGGCCCCCAGCAGCTGTGCCTACCCCGGAGACCCTTGCTCTGGCTCCCGCCCACCAGTGTGGTCCCCATCACTCTGGGCCGCCCCAGGCTAGAGCCGGTTCCCTGAGTGACAGCAATTAGGGCCGCGGCTGGCAGAGCGGCCCGCTCCCCCCGAAGCACCTGACGCGGCAGCAGCTCCCCGGGGGCCGCCGCACTCCGGCTGCGGCTGAGGCGCTTGGAATTGCTGCTTTCTGCTGTAAAAATGGAAACATCCCCTACGTGAGACACAAGCTGGCAAGGAGGACGCCACTGCGAAATCTCGCACCCCGAGGCGGGCGGCGGCGGCGGTGGCCAGGGGCCCACCAGGCAAGAAAGGCTGTGCGGTGGGAGTGGGGGGGAGCCAAGAACTGGGGGGCGCAGGGGCGAGGTGCAGACCCCCCAGTCAGACAACCCTGCTGGGAACACGGGCTGGGCCCTCCCTGCCTGGAGCGGCCGTTTTCCAAAAACGCCAACGGAGCCAGCCAGCCGCACCCGGCTTCCAGCCCCCGCCCGGAGCCGGAAGAGCCGTGAGCGAGGTGGGCGAGTGGGCACGGGCAGGGGGGACATCCGAATGAGAGCTGGAGTGGCTTCCCTGGGGCCCAGAGAGGCAGGGCTGGCCCAGACTCCACAGCTCTGCTGCCAGGAAGGGCATGGGGTCAGTGATGGGGGGTCTGGGCCACAAGGAGGGTCCCCGAGCCACGCCCAACCGTCCTAGCCCAGGCTTCGGAATGAAACACGCGAGCAGAGCACACCCAGGACCTTGGCCCGCGTCTCCTGGACACAGTCAGGCCGGCAGGGGGCACCCCGATGACCCCATCTGACAGCATTTTCCTGGCCGGGACCCTTCTTCCCAGCACCCCTGGGCACTGCTCAGCCGCAGGCTTGGCAGCTCAGGTCTAAAATGTTCTTCGTGCTAACTAAACTAGCGCCTGCAAACACCCACTAGTGCCAAGAGCCTGCGTGTGCATGTGAGCCCCCTCCCCCCCACCTGGCAGGGCTGTTCTCACCCCCAGATTCTCAGAGAACACTGCACGATGCCCATTTGTTCTACTGACGGTGGCCACTGGCCAGCACAGGCCCTGGGCTGTGAATCCCAGGTGGCCCGGTGGGGATCAGAGACTCCCTTTGCCCTCTGGGGACCAGGGAATAAAGCGGCCCCGCTGCAGGGTGTGGTCGGGTGTCCCCTGGCAGGTCGGCGCTGGGAGCACTTTCCTTGGGAGCTGCTGGCTGTCCCGAGGGAAAGAGGAGGGCCAGGGCTGGTCCTCTAGCTGGTCACGACCTCCCCCTGCCACACCCTCTGGCCAAGGGCTACACGCTGAGCACCCTGGTCTCCTGGGCACGGCACCAGGCCCTCCCACCTTAGGACTGACCCAGAGCATGGCCACCGTTCTGGGCCCCCCCAGCTGTCAAAATTATTTCCCTGGAAGCCAAAGCCAGCCTAAATCCTGGACCGCCCGCGTACTCACACCCGTGCGCACCCTCACCAACCTTGGTTACTAGGTACTGACTCACGCATGTGCACTCACACGCTCATCAGAAATGCGTGCGTTCACACCTGTGCACAGTTGCTATGCATTTGCCCAGACAGGCGTGCACACTCGTCACACACGTGCACACGCCCACACACACATGCATACACCACACAGGCACGCGTGCGTGCTCACTCACATCCTCATATCCCCGAACGTGCACGCCCACACAGGTGGGTGCCGGCCTGCTCGTGCACATGCAGCCTTGCACGCGCCCGTGCTCGTGCCCACAATTCACATGCACAGGCACGAGCAGGTCCTGGCTTTTCGTTCTCACTCAGGCCCTTTGTGCAGGCCCCTCACTGACTTTGAAGGGCAGCTGCTGCCAAGCGCCCTCTCCCATGTGTCAGGAGGGCGGCCAGGGGCCTGCCAGCTATGCCAGACCTTCCTCGGCACCCCAGCGACCCCGGGCATGCCCTCGTCACCCAGGCAGGGCCCGGGCTGAGGGGTGAGCATGTGAGCGGGGAGTGACTTGAGACGCCTGGCGGCTGGCCAGCCTGTCTGCTCAGCTGCCCACCTGCTCAGTGGCTGTGGAGACCGGACACACCGGGGCTGGGCGCTCTGGAGCCCGCCCTGGAACGGGCCCCCAGGAGGGCAGGAGGGCGAGCAGTGGGGTGTGGGGCAGGCAAGGACCTAAGGACAGATATAAGGTAGCAAAGATGAGAGCAAGGCCCCTTCCCACATAAAACTCTTCCCTGACCTTACTAAAGGCCGGGAAGTCATGTGATCTGGAGGGGAACTCCCAGTGAAGGGCTTTGCTGACCTGTGGCAGCACAGGCCAAGAGGTCCCTGGGTCAGGGTCCTGTGCCAAGACAGGGCAAGGGTCCTGGTGGATCCCTGGGGCCCAGGTGCTAAGAGCCAGACCAGGGCATAGGCAGGTGTCAAAGTTGCATGCAAAAACCACTGCCTGGGGGTACCTGGGTGGCTCAGTCGTTAGGCGGCTGCCTTCGGCTCGGGTCGTGGTCCCGGAGTCCTGGGATCGAGCCCCGCATCGGGCTCCCTGCTCTGTGGGAAGCCTGCTTCTCCCACTACCATTCCCTTTGGTTGTGTTCCCTCTCTCGCTGTGTTTCTCTCTGTCAAATAAATAAAATCTTTAAAAAAAAAAAAAAAAAAACCACTGCCTGGGGCGGGACCGCAGGGGGGAGAGGCGACACCCACCCTCCCACAAGGCCCAGCCAGGAAGGTGTCCTCAGCCAGGGGGAGCTCTGCCCCTCCAAGCACTGAGCAGGAGTGCTGGGCAGCCGAGCAAATAGGCTTGGTAAGGTGGGGCAGGACCAAGATGGGAAGGGAGGCTGGGGGACTTAGCAGGGCTTATCTGTCTTAGCGCAGTGGTGCACGGAGGTTCTGTGGGGAGAACGAGGGAAGCTATGCAGGGGGAGAGAAGCCGAGCCGAGGTGAGTACTCAGGGAGGCCGAGGCCAGCCTGATCTCACGGGAGCACTGAGCACGAGGGCCACCCAGCATATTCTGGCCGGGGGGCAAAGGTCAGCTCTTGTACCCCCACATCAGTCAGATGGTCCCTGAGGGCACCCCACGCCCAGGCCTGAGCCCCCAGACCATGCTCCTGTCCGCCCAGCCCCTGTCCATACCTCAGCAGCCCCTGGGCACTTGGTGCTGAGCAAAAAGGCTTGTTAACCAACTTTGCACTAGTGTTCCGGGCCTCCCACCAAAGATTAGCTACCGCTTCAGGCCCTTCCCTGCCCCCCGGGCCCCACCCGGCATGGCCCAGATTCCATACTCCTGGCTGCGGGGCCCGGTTCCAAAGTGAGTATCCGTGGGGGCTGCCCCCACCCCCAGGCAGAAGCCCAGGATCCTTCACACAGTGGGCTCCGGGCAGGACCATCCACCACCAAGAAGTTCCAGCTTTCAAGAAAGAGGAGTCGGAAAAAAAAAAAGAAAAGAAAGAAAGAGGAGTCGGGGTCCTAGGAGAGCACCCTGGAGTCACCCACGCCTATACTCACAGAGCAGCGAGTGAGGAGAGGCCCACCCAGCTCCTGAGGGCTGGCTCGGGCAGGTGGAGTCACCAGCTGGCATGGCAAGCTGTCTTCATTACCTGGGGGAGCCCGGACCCCCCCCCAACAAGAGTAGACCGAGGGAGCGAGTTGGGGGACGCAGTGCTCGGTGCTTCGAGAACAGAAGGAAGCCAAGACTGACGGTGTGACTCAGCCAGCGGTCACCCCCACAGCCTGGGGGTCTCTGCTTGCTTTCACTTTCTGATGTCACGTGACTCCCAGGCCTATCTGGCTTTAAGGAGGGATTGGCCTGGGGACAGGGTCTGGGCAGAGGCGGTCAGGGTTGGGGCTCCATCTACCCTCTTCTCTCCCCATTGCTTGGCCCTGGGTCAAGGTCCGCAGCCCAGATGTTTAATCAGGGGCTAGGGGGTGCTGTTTTGAGGCCTCATCACACCCATACACCAACCCTGCTGGGCAGGTCACCAAATGCAGGGGGAAACTGAGGCTTAGACACACATTTTGACAAGTGCGAGGATCCCCAGCTGGATCCTTAAAGAGGGAAGGGGCACACAGAACTTCCTGGGCAGGGGGTGGGGACCAGTCTAGGCCTGGAAGCCCCAGCCGTTACCCAGCCTGGCTTAGTCACTACTACCATGGTTTTACCTGTGCCCCTTTTTAGGGAGGGGCGCAGTGTGCTGGGAGATGTCCCGTGAGGAATTTAACAAGGCCGATCATGCTGATATTATCCCCCAGCCCCCAGATCACAGGGACTGGAGTGTCTCTGTCCCAGGATCCAAGAGACGCGGCCCCTGCTAGGCCCCCCTGGAAAAGGCTGAGCCACTGCCTTGGGCCTCCTGGGCTCCTCACGGTCTCCCAGGGTCAGGCTTGGGCGGGCCTGGGGTGCCGGGACCAGGCTGGTTACTGGCTTACCTGCCCATCACCGGCCACAGCGGCCAGGCCCAAGGTAGGGCACAGCAGAGACCACACTGCAGCCACTCAGGAGCCCGTCCACGGCCCAGGGCCACCTGAGGTGCCCGCAGGGTCCCTGGCCATATTCTTGGGCTCCTATGGCCGAAACAAGAGGATGCCCATCTTTCTTCTCCTAACTCAGCCCACGCCTGGTTCTGCAATGGAAGGCGGTTGGGAGGCCACGGCGGGGACCACAGAGCAGGGGCCCCCGGTGAGCGACAGCAGGCAGATAGGAGTGCGCGGTGGGGAGGCTCCGCACACCGGTCGGGCCTGTCTCTGTTGCCACCGTGAGTCCTGCCAAGGCTTACCACGATCTCTTCACCACAGAGCTTGTCAAATGCATGAATGGTCGAGCAAGAGATGAGTCACGGGTTCCCCTGGGCTCTCACTAAGGCCACCGAGACGCAGAAGGGACAGGACGGGCCCCCTTCACACAGCCGGTGGGGGAGGGAGTCAGCCTCTGGTCCCTTGCCCAGTCAGAGAAGGGACTTGACACAAGATTCCCCCCCCAGACACTGGACTGGAGCATGACCCCACTGCTATCCCCAGGGCCACCCCCTCACTCTCACCTCTGTCCCAAGGGCCGCCCCTGCCCTGGAGTTGATCACCTGGTGGAGAGCGGCATTTAAGGGCCCGGGGAGGAAAATCAATACTCCTGATTCTACTTTAATCCCTCAGATCCATTTCTGTTCAATTTCCCGGTGCCCAGGGCCAGCACGGGGCTGTAGTGCCCGGCACGGATTACCTGCCGGGTCAGGACGGCTGGGGTCGCAGGGGCTGTCCCGGAGCCTCGGCTCCTCCCCGCAGCAAGACCACCCCAGAGCCGAGGCCCTGCCCGTCAGGGGTGTAAGTGACTGCCTCGCCCTCCACTGGGAGGGTGGGAGGCACCGCACAGATGGGCCTAGAAAACCAGAGCCTGAGCAATGAGTAGATGTGCTTTCCTCTGCTTGGGGGTTTCAGGCTGCCACTCAGGGAGGCGAGCAGAGCGCTGAGCCAGAGGGCCCTTGGGCCGCCACGTTCCTGGCTAACCAGGAACCAGATGCCAGGCCCTCTGTGGGCACCACCATGGAGTGGCCCACAGGCACAAAGCATGACAGGGGCACAGTGCCCCTGAACCCTCCCCTTCTTGGCCCCTCCTTGACCTCCTCCCAGCCTCCCCAGGCCTTGAAACCACACGGAAGGTGCAGGGGTCTCGGGCAAAGCATGTGAGGGGGCCGAGTCAAGGTCCCAGATAAAGTAAAGGGAAGCCCCAGGTCAGACAGGGGCTGGGCCAACGCGGGGCAGGAAGAGGTTGGAGGACACACTGTGTGCCCAGGGCATCCAAGCCTGTCATGCTGCTGGGGAAAGGGCCTTCACAAGGAGAGGCTTTGTCCCCCCGTCTAGCCATCAGGCCCTGCTAAGATGCCCCACACAAGCTCAGACTCAGGGCAGACTTGGGCTCACCCAGCTCTCCAACCTGGGGGGCTAGGCTGAGTCTCTAACCCCTCCCCAGAACGACTCCTAGCCCACCAGTCATGGCAGATCCTCAGCTGGCCCAAGCCCCCACTTTACCGTGGCCATCAGTGGCCTTCCTGGGGGCAGAGGTCAGACCCCAGCCCTTGCCCCACCTGCTGGGGGCCTGGCGGAGCCTCGGCTCCCTCGCTGCGACCCAGTGACATTGTTGGGGCTCAGATTAAAGGCGTTGCTGCAGCTGCCGCGCTGGGAACCTCAGAGGAACAAGCCAGCGCTGGAGGACGAGTGGATTAGATGGTGGTCAATATTTGTGGAATTGAATTGAATCCGTCATCTGGGAGCCGTGCGTGTTCTGGTTAGTTTTGCGGTTTCTGCCACAGGCAAGCAAAACCCAGGGCAGGGGCCCCTCAAAGGCCCCAATCGAGTGCAGTCCAGGAGCAAGAGGACCATGGGGGCCCTGTGTCCTCTGGGTGCGGCAGGCTGGGCTGGGTGGGCAGGGGGCTGAGCTAGGGACGGGAAGATCCTGGGAGCGCCAGCACGGTGGCGGGTGGGGGGGGCGGGGTTCAGCTGGGGTCTCAGGTTTGAGGGGAATCTGCCCTGGCCCCCCAGTGGGGCCGAGATCCCACAGCACAGGCCCCAACCCTCTCCTGCCTCTCACCGGCCCTTCAGGAAACGGGGTGCATTGGGTCTGGTGTCCCGGTGGCCAGACCGCAGGGTTGCCCCACGTACAGTGCTGGTTGTCATCCAGGGTGGACAGACAGATGGACAGTGGGGACAAGGTGGGGGCGGAGACACAGAGTGCCCTCAGCTCAGGCCAGGCCCACGGCAACCCGGGGAGGGGACCCAAGGCCCTCGCCCAGAGCCCACCCTCGCAGCCCCAGCCACGGACCATCCTCCGGCTGGCGCTGCCCACCTCCAAACCCCAAAACCCAAATTGGATTAGTTGTGTTTAGAGAGAGGCAAAGCTGCTTGTATTTGAGCAAAGGCTCAGCAGATTACGCTGGGCCCAGAGGGGGCCTGGCTGCGGGAAGGGGGTTCGACGCAGCAAAAGCTGCACCAGCAAGGGTTCATTGAAAACAAACTCAAGGGGATGACCTACTTCAGCTCAGCCTTCCGCCCACCCGGCAAACACCTCCTCGACTGCACGCTCCAGGCTCCACGAGGACCAGACATAGCCAGGTCTCTGCCACCGGGCCCCAAGGCTGCCCGCAGGAGAAGAGTGTGATGGCTGATGTGGCGACAGTCACTTCAGGTGCCTGTGACCCAGATGCCCGCCCGCCACACCCACACCAGCAACTGGGAGAGCCTTAGACGACGGGCAGTGTCCCGGAGGCCAGACCTGGTCCAAGGGCCCTGAGCACAGGCCTTAGCCTGCAGGGGACACTGAGGCAGGGACTGTTGGGTGGGCCATGGAGCCATATGGCTATTCCTGGCAGTAGGTCTGGGGCCAGGGTGGGGGGGGAAGGCCTCTCTACCTCACCCTCCCAAGGACCCTGCCCCTGGTGCCACAGGAGATAACCCACTTGTGAACCCCCCAACCCTGGGCCAGCCACAAGGCAGGATAGCAAACATTTATTTGAAAAAAAATGCAAATAAAATCCCTCCAGTGTAAAGATCCTGGCTGGTTTGGGGCGAGTAAAGTGAGCAGGAGACGGGGAGGGTTAGGGGAGTTTGTGAGCACCTCCCTTCCTGGAAGAATGCCCCCCCCCGGGTGGCCAAACATGTGGTCACGGATACCCCGTTACCAATAAAATGCTCAGGAAGGGGGAGTGTCCAGGCCTCACGGGTGTCTAGGATCTACCCTGGCGGCCCGCTTGGCCTGGCAGGTGTCTCTCCTGCCCCTAGATCCAAGCCCAGTGCCCCATTCCCACCTGATGGCTCTTGGGGGCGCTCCACCCTGGCCCTGGCCCCCCTGTGTCCTTGAGCTAGGGAGTGGTCCCCGGGCTGCTGGAGATGGGATAAGGGGCAAGGAGAAACAGAAAAGAGAGAGCATATAGGGGATGAGGACAGATGCGTCTGGCAGACGAGGGGGCCCTCCTCAGAGGGAAGCTGAGGCTGCCAGGGATAGGGGTGCTCAGAGTGCCACAGCCCACCCCCAAACCCCCTCCCTCTGCTCATCTCCCAGGGCTCATTGGCTGAGAGCCGAGCCCAGAGGCCCAGTGGGGACCACACCCAGCCCAAAGTGGCGGGGTTCGGGAGGGGCAGCAGATAGAACAGACACAGCTGTGAGGTTGCCGGGTGGGTGGAGAGGGCATCAATCAGGGAGCTAGAGGTCAGCTGGCCCTGGGATCCCCAAGCTCTGCTCCTGGGAACACTTGCCAGAGGTGTCCGTGACCTCTAGGGCCCCAAGCTGGGGTCCCCCAGTGCCCCCGGCTGGTTTCCCAGCTCTCTGCGGCCAGCACCCGGCCACCCCCGCCCTCATACCCTAGCCCTGGCTGTTCCTGGAGTGAGCGATGGCCATCAATTATTCAGCTGCTGCCTCTCAGTCCTCTCTCCGTTAGTACCTCGTAAAGTCGGCAGAGATAAATCTCCTCCCAGCTTGCTTCCGCCGGCTGACAGGGAGCAGGCAGGCGCCTGGGCGATGAGGGCCCGGCCCCGGCCCCCGGGCTCCTGAGCCAGCGAGGAGCATCCCCGGTGGCCTGCTCGGCTCCTCCGCTATTAAACCCATAACTCAGCGGAAGCCAAGCCGGGCGCGCTGAGTCTCGGTTCCTGTGATGAGGCAAGGTCTGCCCACTAGTCACGACTGCACCAGGCCACGGGCAGAGGGACACTCCAGCCGAGAACGGGGCCACTTAGGAGGGACCCGTCGGGTCTCAAGAGCTGTGTTTAAATCTGCCAGTGGAAGGTTCCTGGGCTCTGGCCGCCCCCGACTGCTCCCAGGGGAAGCCGGGCAGCCAAGGAGCACGGGCACAGGACCTGCCGAGGCCAGCAAGGGCTGAGGACACCTGGGGCACACAGAGGGCCCTGTCTGCACGCCCCCGCCATACCCAGGATGAGCATGGAGACGACCCTGGTGACCACTGGGGGAAGAGGCAGTCCCAGAAAACAGTTTTCAAGAGGAGAGCCAGCCGCCACCATGGTGAGCCCTGGAGCCCGGGGGCAGGAGGCACCCAGAGAGGACCAACGCCTGCCCGGGCCACCCCAGAGGAACCCTCGCAGCCCTGCGCCTCTAGCAAGGCACTTGTCCCAGGGAGGACAGACGGACGCCGACGTCATGGAAGGTCCAGGTCAGGCCCGGGCCCCTCTGCATAGCTAGGAGAGAGTTCGTTGACTGAGTCCATGACCCCCTTTTCCGCAGGACTCGGGGTGGCCCCTGCAGGACGTGGAGTGTGAGCAAAGGGGAGGAGTCACAAGGCAGCAAATCTAGGTGGGCCAGGGAGGTGTGGCATGGGGGGGCGAGGGCAGGGTTTGGGGAGTAGATCCGACTGTGGGCAGAGTCATGCCCACCCCGTGGACCCTATCCCATGGTAGACCCAGACCCCGTGGCCGCATGGTGAGCCAGAGCTCCAAGGACCCCCGTGATTCCAGGCCAGGGGACTCCAGCTGTGGGGACTCGGGCAGCTGGAGGGCCCGCCCAGAGGCATAGGCCAACTGGTCCTCCAGCTCCTGGTGGGCACTCCCCTCCCCACTCCCACCGGCCCCCACGGAGCAGGGGCCAAGACCCAGGTAATGAGGCCGGAGGTGCCACCAGTCCCCACAATTAGCAGTAACGAGTTGACAGGCGCCCGGCACAGGCCACAGGTCAAGTGCTAATCGAGACTGCTAATTACCTCGCAATGGCTGGGAAGTGGAGCAGTCCCTCCCCTCTGACCATTCACCCTCTGGATGCGGCTCCTGCACCCCCACCCCCCCTCCCAGAGCTAATGGGGTGGCGTTTCAGCTGTAACCACAAGGCTGCTGCACAGAGAGAGGCTGGGCGGGTGAGGGACACCCAGAGCCAGGCTGGGGCCTCAGTGGGTCTGTCCCCACCAGCCCCCAGCCCAGTGGCCTTGCTGGCCCTCTCACTGGGTCCCTCTCAAGGCCCTGGTTCTGGCACCCCATCTCACAGTCCTGCAGGCTGTCCCAGGCCTGTGTCACAGCCAATCCAACTCTGCAAACTACCTTGAGCTCCTAACACCGCCTGCTAGACACCAGAAATCCAGCCTTCCTCACCCGCTGTCCGGCAGCCCAGGCAGCCATCGGGCCCACGTCCAGCTTTGGTACCGACCACGTGGTACCTGTGTCGGCCACGGCTTCAGGCTCCTCCCCACCCCACAGACCTGTCCCCTCCCTCCCTCCAGGCCCCAACCTCTGTTAATGCGGCCAGGGTGGGTATCTGAACAGTGTCCGGCCACATCAGGGACTCATGGGGCTTTGGAGCCTGATTCCAAGTCCCTTTCTTTTCTGTGACCAGCCACACGGACCCTCCAGCTGACCCTGAATCGTCAGGTTTTGTGGCCAAGGACCAGGCCCGTCCATCACAGTCAGGGCCCATCTTGTCCCATCTGTGCTCAGGCCTGGTCTCGTCCCCACCGGTGCCCCTTGGGCCATGCCCGGCTTGGTAATGCCTCCACAGTGGCCCCTGGAAGTCTACCCGGAGGGACTGCAGGGCAGGAGCTCACTCCTGGGGGCCTGTCGCCCATCCCATCAGCTCACTGTTTGGGAATCTCTCCCTCGGCATGCCTCCCCCGCCTGTCTGGCAGAGGCTGAATGCACTGGCTCCAGGCTTCCTCTTGCCTGCCCTCATCGCCAAAGGGGCAGGAAGGGGGCCTCCCTCCGGCTCTGTTTGCATGCTTGCCCCCACCTCCCCCGAGCCCCTACGGCCTGCCAAGGTCAGGGCGGCAGCCGGAAACGCCGCCAATGGGACCCTGAGCAGCTACAGAGATGAATTACGTTGGAGGAAGACGGCCCGCATCTAGTGCTCATAAAGCCTTTGGTGCCTCCGCGTGGAGGGAACCGCCATCAGGAAGAGCTCATATCCAGAGAATATCCTCTGTCCTCAGGAGAGAGTGACCCAACCGCCTGGCTTCCCAGACTTCCCAGTCAGTGCATGTGGGGGGCATTAAAGCAGCAAGATCTACACAGACCTGAGCAAGCCACTCTGGGCCAGACCTTCGTGGCCCAGAACAGACCGCTGGAACCCTGGTGTCCCCTGCCCCGGGCGCTGCTGCCCATCCTGCACAGGGGTCACCTCGTAGCTTTCTAAGTCAGACACACTCCGGGGCTGCGAAGGTTCTATCTCACGTTCCCATGCTGGCCAACGAGCAGAGCCAGTGGCCTCTCTGGGCACAGGACAGAGATCTGCCTTCAGGGGCTTCTTGTCAAGCCCCCGCCCATCTCTGCCTCCTCCCCCCTTCCCACTCTTGTCCTACTCCCTGCTCCCAGTGTTCTGAATGCCTGACATGGGGACAAAAATGGGTGTCCTCAGAGGACCGTCCACTTCTCCCCTCCCTGGCCAAGTCCCGCACCACTACCACCCGCCCGTCATCACTCCACCAAGAGTTTTCTTGCATCCCCTGCTCACTCGGCCACCCTCTTCTTCCACCCCCAGTTCCGACCTCCCCGTCCTCAGCCCTGACTCCACACCTGCTTTCCTTGCTTTGCACGGACATCTGCGCTGATGTCCCTGCCCTTCTGGAGGCCGGGGTCAGGTCTGTCCCCTCGGTGGCTGCAGCGCCAAGGCTATCAAGAACAATTTATGCAGGAAGGTGGGGAGGGAGGGCGTGCAGGGCCCGCAGATGGGTTCAGAAGGGTAAGGTGCTACAAACAAAAAAGAGCTGAAACTGTGGCAAGGAACCGGACGTAAGCAGGCAAATATTGACCGAACCCCCCGTGGGAAAGAACTTTCTAAGAACAAAGGCGAAGATAAGTACACTTTGTGTGAAAGCTAAATTCTCAGGTGGCTCAGAAGAAACCGTGTAGTTCAAAGAAAAGCAATGAATCGGGCAAATTTTTGACGCTAACGTGACAAAAAAATTAATACCATTAACATAACACCAGCTTATCCAGAGCCAAAACACCAAGGATTTGAGAAAACTACAGATGAGGCAGCACTCTGAAGACGAGCTCCGTCCAGTGCCCTCGCCCCTCTGGCCAGATTCCCCGGGAGCCCCTTGTCCAGCGAAGGCAGCTTCAGCGGGCCAGCTGTTTGGGGCCCTGAGTCGTGAGGACTCCCAGCCCCTTCCTGGAATCTGTGCTCATGGTTGGACTGTGTGGACTCAGTGTGGCCATAGCATTTACTTGTCTCTGCAGAAAAGGTGGAAACAGCTAGAATACCCAACAATACAGAGTGAAAACGAAGACAAGACAAGCACAGAGTCACATACAAACTGAGGGTAAAGAGTATGTGTGCACACCAAAATCAGGAGGAAATAAATAAACCAATGTTAACCCATGGGGGTCTCCATTGTTTAGATGAGCTACATAAAGCATAGAGACATGAGGAGGAGGCTCCTGGGGGTGTGAAGCTCAAGGCAAGAGAGAATCGTTGCTCTGACTGAGGCCAAAGCAAAATGTCAGCATTTCTGCATGGTGGTGTAGGTCCCTAGGCTTTCCCAGGCTTGGGGCATCTCTGGGAGCACAGCACAATCCCTGGGTGAGGGGCAGTTGTATGGGGGAAGGACAAATGGACAGGTGGGCAAGTGGGTAGAGGATGAGTGAACAGGTGGACAGACAGACAAGTAGATGAATATACAGTTGGGTGGATGATGGGTAAGTGGACAGGCAGATGAATGGAAGGATGGACAGAGCAATGAATGCATGGATGGATGGATGGATGGATGGATGGATGGATGGAAGGATGGATGGACAGGTAGATAAAAGGAGGGATACAGGAAGGGATGAACGAATGAATTGATGGATGGACAGATGGGTGTGTGGAGGGATGGTTGGGTGGGTGGACAAGTAGATGAATAGAAGGATGGATGGAGGGATGGAGGAAGGGATGGATGGATAGACACATGCATGGATAGATGGATGGATGGATAGATGGATGGATGGATGCAAGGAAGGATAAAGGAAAGGATGAATGGATAAACTGATGAATGGACAGATAGATGTGTGGAGAAATTGTTGAGTAGGTGGACAAGTAGATGAATAGAAGGATAGAGGAGGGATGGAGGAAGGGATGGATGGGTAGACACATGGATGGATGGGTGGGCAGGTGGATGATTAGGCAATAGATAGATGGACAGACAGATGTTTAGAGGGATGGTTGGGTGGGTGACTGGGGGGGTTGGATGAGTGGATGAATGAAGGGATGGGTGGATGGGCCTCTGGTATGCGAGGCATAGCCAATGGCCCCTCTCCATCCTGTTCCTTTGCCCCTCCCTGCCAGGAGCTCTACTGGAATCACCACTTTTCAGGAGTGAAACATTCCCTTTGTTGTGGCCTCTGCCTCAGCATCTCCCCAAACCAGCCCCTTGCCCAGGGGCTGTGGCCCAACCTTCTGCCATGAGCCTTAGATCCCTGTTGGCTAACTCTCCCTTCTGCCTGCCCTCTGGGCTATTCAGTATGTAGGAGGACAGGCCCCGGCATGGCCACAATAAATCTTGCCCCCCATCCTGCAGCCAATAAATCACCGATCGGCTCCAAAGCCCCTAGATGTCTCAGTGGCTCAGCCCGGGCGGGCGGCCGGCCCATCCATGAGAGCCACAGCCGCAGCCAGCCCTGGATGCCGTTGGCTACATATATTGAACTTGAAGCATCGGATTACATGTTTGTTCAATAGCAATAAACTCCCAAAGTTTTATGGGGTCATAAAACCGCTGCCTCGGCTCCCACTTAGGCAGTGCGTAATGTCCACAGGCCGATTTCCCCGCTAATGGGGCGGCACGAGTGATTTGGGGCTATTAGCTGGAAACATCACATCTGCATTTCCCAAAATCTCATAAATAAAGCCGCCCACCCGAGCACACTAGATCTAGCCTTGAAGTTCTAGAAGAAGGGAGAGAGGCTGAGTGGACCGGAGACACGGGATATGATGGGGGAGTGGGGCACGAGATCAGGGGGAGTGGAGGGGGGAAGGAAGAAATGTCCGTGAAACTGAGGGGGATGGGCAGGTGCCCACCCACCCAAACACTGTCCCTGGAGCTATCCTGCTCAGCCCCTCCCTCAAGAGGGACTCAGAAGGTGTCCTCTGAGGGTTCTGGACCCCCAGGGAAGACAGTTCCAGGCAGGTGGGAGCTTGGAGGAAAGACGGGGGGGAGGGGGGGGAAGGAGGTAGTTGTTGAATGGTGCATCAGAGAAGGGAAGACTAGAGCTCCAGGCAGAGGGAGACCATGTGCCCATGTGCAAAAAAAGTGGGCAGGGACCCCATGGGGCCTCAGGCATCCAGACTGATTGAGAGTAGAAGTGATCAGAGGGCTAGAGGGGCTAGACAAGGTGGTGGCAGCAGAGCTGGGGGAAATGGCCTGAGTGACCTTGAGCAGTTGGAGGCTACCTCCTGGAGTGTGCATTGGAGGGTGAGGGGGCGGTGCCACCTCTGTGGGCCTGGGGCCAGGGCGAGGTGCTGCTAGGGGCGGAGATGGAAGAGACAGCTTAGGAGGGGGTGAGTTCCCCATCCCAGGGGGTGCCGCAAGGGGAAAGAGAGCAAGGGCTGCAGAGAGCCCTGAGGAAGGGTCTCTGCTCCGGCCCGGACCCGGGGCCACCAGGCGCACAAGTACTCACGGGGGACACTCAGACGGCTTGGCATGAGGAAGGCCCTGGCGAGCACAGGGATGCCCCCTCTGCCCCGGCCAGGTGAGGACGAGGAGCTGGTGTAGGCAAAGCCCCTCAGGTGGCCCCAGCCGTTGGCTCCGGCCCCCTAGAAATGTGGCCAGGCTCTTAGCGATGCCGGAGTTGGGGGCGTGGATGACTTTGCCCTGATCCTGTAACTTTGCTATCGAGCTAGGTCCTCAGAAATGCATCGATTTGCCAGAATCAATATTTATTGCAGCTTCAAAGTCTGGGGAGCGGAGAGCTTCGAGCTGATGAATGGAGGCCAAGCAGCCGGGGAGTAGCCACTCCGCCCCCACAGGCCTTGCCAACCTCAGCGCCTGCCCAGCCCCCACCCAACAGCCCGACCCGGGCTGGGGCACAGGACCAGGGGGCACACCCTGCGTCTTGGACATCCCAATGTCTTATTCCCTGAAGGTTGTATGATGGTTTGGGTTTGAGCTTCCAAGGAACCAGGGCAATCCAGGGTTACGCCTCCCCAGCAGAAGCCCCTCCCTCCAAGAATACTTTCTGCAAAAGCCCCACCAGTGTTGGGAGGTGCGCGATGGCTGGGTGGTACGGGGGGGGGGGGCACCTTCCCATTCACACAGAGCACTTGTCTTGGCTCTGGGCCTGGGCCGGCAGCAGTGATGCTCACTGGGCAAGGAAGCAAAGTGTCCATCTCGAGAAGACCCCCTTACCCTGGTAGAGGGCTGCACTTGACCCATGAGGCTTCTTCATGGATGACCGTGGTCCGTGGCAAGCCCCATGCTTGGCCAGTGTGAGGTTCTAGTCAATGCCTCCCGACCCGCAGGAGCCGGGCTCTGATTTGGAGCATCTGCGGATCTCTGGGGTATCAGCATTCCCCCCAGGGCAGATTCCAGAGCAACCAGTGGGCTGTCACGGCCATCAGAGTTGGGGAGAGCCTGGTCTGGCACACCACTGCCTCGAGGGAATCCGCTCCAGAGCTGCTGGCCACCCCACCCAGGAATGCCCCAGCCCCGAGTTTAGGCGAAGACCAGAAAGAGACCCCCCAATGGATCCAGAGGCTGGGCCAGTGGGACAGGAAGCTAGGGGGCCCTGGGACCATCAGAGTGCCAGAGGGGCAGAGAGTCCTTGGCCTGCATGGCATCAGGAAACTCATTTCAGGAGCCATCCAGGCCCCCGTCCCACGGACAGCATGGAATCAAACAGTGAGATCTGCCCACTGAGAAGTGCAAGGGAGGAAGCCAGGAGACCAGGACGGGGAGGAGTCCGAGAGGCCCGGGCGGTGGGGGTCCGCTGGCTCCCGATGAGAGAGATCCCTCTGAGGGAGCACGTCGGGGAGGGAGGGAGGGAGCAAACAGAACTGGAGCAGTGGGTGCTCCCAGTCCACCCAGCACTGGCAGTAAAAGGCCGCCACCCAGACCAGTCAGGGAGGCCACTGGGCACCGCGGCCATGGATTAGGACAGATGGGTCTGTTCCCTCTGAAGGTGACTTCTCGGCAGTGCGGTGGCCACAGGCCGCTCTGGCCGAGTCCTCCCCCAGAGAGGGTTTTCGTTCACATCCATCCCTGCCCCATGGCTTCCCTGCTCTCCCCCCCGGGGCCCGGGAAGGGCCCGAAGCTCCATCACCTGGACGTACCATCCCTGGAAAAGCCGGTGTGCCGGGGTGACCTGGAAGGCGGCCCAGGGTGGCTGTGTGGCCTGTCAGTGCCTCAGGGTCCCCGTCTGCGAGACGCCGAGAGAGGCTGCAAGAGGTGGGGTGCACCTGGTAGGCAGTGGGCTTGTACAGACTTGTACCTTTCCCACCTCCCAAAGATGGTGGTCCTGCCAGGCTGGCCCACAGCCCCTGGGCAAGGAAGCCTGGTTGGGGGGGGGGGGGCGGCGGAAAGGACTCGAAAGATAGCCCTGGACACAGAGGGAGCCCCCAAGGAGCAGGGGCAGAGAGGTACAAACACAAACCCATCCAAGGCCTGACTGGGGCTCAGAGGGGTTCCTCACCAACCCAGGGTCCATGGTGAGCGAGAGGTGCAGCAGCATGGGAGGCCCCTGTCTGGAGATGTCTCCAGAAGGCTTCTTGGAGGAGACAGCCCTGTCCCTCTGAGAACCAGTGCTTGCACGCCCTGATCCCCACTGATGGAGAATGGAAACTAGGAGGCCAGAGGCCGGCAGATGGCGGCCCTGAGGCTAGCTTCAATCTCAACCAAGGCGTGAGGCATTTCCCTCCCTTCTCTTCCAGATCTGGGCCAAATGCCTTCTCCTGTCCTGTCCTTCAAGGCAGACCGCTGGCCCCCTGGACTGCTGGCCTACCATTATTAACACACTTTGCTCGTGCCCAGAGCATCTCAGCCTTCCAGATGCAATACAACCGTTTAGGAAATCCTTCCAAGAAGCTGCGGACTCTGATACCTCTTTGGTGGGGGTTGATGGCCCCAAAGGTGGGATTCCTCCCCAACTCCCGGGGCACGCTGGGAGGCCCTGGGACCCAAGGGGCCACGGTGGGCAGAGGAGAGGTGCAGGAATGGCTAGCCTAACAAAGTACAAGACCAGGCAGCTGAGAAACCACCGAGCAGTATTTCTCACAGTTCTGGGGTCTGAGATCAAGGTCCAGGGAGGCTGTTGGGTGAGGCCCACCTCCCAGCCCATGGTTGCCATTTTCTCACTGCGTCCCTGGCAGAAGGAGCGACACAGCTATCTGCAGTCTCTTTCAGGAAGACTCTTGTCCCCTTCGTAAGGGTTTTATGACCTTTATGACCTAATCACTCTCCAAAAGCCCCACTGCCAAATACCATCGCCCGGGGGTTAGGATTTCAACACGGATGTGGGGAGGAACCCAAATATTCAGTCTCTAGCCCCTGGCTTGTTTCCAGCTCACGGGCTGACGTGCTAGGGGGCTCCAACCGGGCCACAGCCCCTCAGAAACCAGTTTCCCCACTCCCCAAGATATTCACTCATCCGGAGGCCTTGGCCCCGGCCGGGGAAGGCTGCCCCTGTCTCCGCCTTCTCCAGGAAGCTGACCGCCATAGGACAGACTAAGCCCGTCAGAGTCTATCCCACACCTGTCACCCTTCCTCCCTGAGATGCCTGATCCCCGAGCAGAGGGAGGGGTTGAGGGCTGCTGAGGTGGGGCCCTGGATGGAGAGTACGGCCTGCAGAGGCCCAGGGAGGCCGCGAGCAGGACAAAGGCCCAGGACACCAGCCAGAGGCCCTCAGCAGCTGCCCAAGCAACTATTAGGCACCTCCCATGTCCAATTTTCAGCAGGGAGGGGCATTGCCTCGTAGGCCCTGAGTTGGGGTGTCAGAAGGTCCTGGGGTCAGTACGTGGAAGAAGCTGGGAGCCGATAGTCACTGAGCACCTTGGGAGCCCAGGCCACAACCGAATGGCCAGCCCCTCCTCCCAACCCAGGAGCCTGAGATCAGGAAGGTCTGCGCCCCTGGGGGGAAGGGCCGCCACAGGACACATCCACCTGTCAAGAGTTTTGTCTGCGTGTCAGCCTCTCCTTCGGGCAGTCACCTCCTGCAGAGAGGCCACCGTGCTGGGCCCAGCTCTGGTCTGTCCTCCCTGTTCCTCTGGCATCGATTTCCGTGTTTCCAACTGAGTCTGGAATTAATATCTGGCATTTGGTTGTTTGGGTAGAAACAGCATCAATATTGTCTGCGGGGCGTCCCGGGCCCCTCTGAGAGGCCTATTCCCGCTCGTGAGCCTGGACAACAGTCCCTGGGCCTGACCATAAGGCTGCTGAACGTGAAGATACGGAGAGGCCACATAAGCTGCCCTGGGCCGCCCCAAAAAGCCGGGCACCTGGGGGTTCTGCCCTGCTGGAGATTGCCGCCCCAATCTTTCTACTGGCACCTTATTCTCATGTCAGGATAGCAGCATCCCGCCGCCCCCAAAACGGACCCTCACTCCAGTCCCCTTGCCCCACGCCTGGAGCCGCTGCTGCACTGTGCGCTAAGTAGAGATCACCCAAGGGCGTGGGTTCAAATCCATCTGCAGGGTTCGCCAGAGCTGTGGGGTGGGTACGTGACCAGGCGGGATGGGGGTGGGGAGGACACCAGGAGGCGCTAATGGGCAGGGGCAGAGTTGGATGTGGCCCACAGCTCACGCCCCAGGGGCACCACACAGTGTCCGGGACTACGTCCTCACAACCCCACTTATACACGGAGACGGGCTGACCGGCCCGAGGCCACCGGCCACAAGCAGGCCCCAGGACTAGTCTTCTGACCCCTCATCCACACAGAGATCTATTTTTGATGTTCCTTATTCCTGACTCGAATCCTCAACTGATCAGCCTGGAGGCCAGCGTAGAGGAGGTGATAAGGATCCAGGAGAGGCTGATGGGACACAGTCAGGGCCTATGGAGGAGGGCGACCTAGCCACATTCAGGAGGCAGTGTGGCGCTGACCGAGACCCTTGGACAGCAGGCCTTCTGTTTGCTGGGATGTGACGCCCCAGCAGGGATTGGCCCACGCATTCTGCTGCCTGCTGCCCACTGGATTTGTACGAGGTAGATAAGCAGCTGGTCTGGGGCTCAGCCTCACTGGGCTGGCCCAGACTTAGGGAGGCATGAGGGTGACAGCAAGCACCATCAGGCAACCCCACATGCCCAGGATGGGGTACTGGATGCAGAGCCTAACGGGGCAGCTAGAGGTAGGGTCAGAGCGGCAGACAGAGGAGGGGGAGACCAGCAAGGGGCGTAGGTCCCCTGGGTGTGCAGCCCAGAGCTGACACCAGGCTCCTCCCCCTGCTCCTCCATCAGGCTCTGTCTCAGGTTTAAGTGAAAGACGGACACACAGTAGGTATTTGCAGGCCTTGGGAAGGAGAAGGCTGCTCTGGAAGTGGGCTAGGGAGGCAGGCGGTCTGCAGCGCTGGAAGTCAGCCCCGATCTATATCCGTCACCTCTGAGATTTCTTTGGGGCGTGAAATGGGGCTGGGATATATTTACCTGAGGTCCAGTCACAAGCTGGTGTGGGGCCCCGTCCTCCCGAAAACCACCCGTGGTTGGAACCAGTATGCCAGGACCCACAGTCAGGCCCAGGGGCCACCACCGCCCCAGGGGCCACATAGGCACCCGCTACCCCCACCCAGGATGACCAAACCTGCTTCACAGGGAAGCAATGGCTTGCAAGGGTTTGGCATACAGTGGGTGCTCATGCATTGCATGGCCTCACCCACCCCTGAGCCTCCCTTCCAGGCCCCAGGATGGGAGGGCTTGTCCTAGGATACAGGGCCAGGTCTCCAGGAGCTCAGGGCAGTGAGACCCCCAGAGTCCATCCAGCACAGCCTCGGTAGAGCCCTGGTGGGGTGTCCAAGGAGGCACGAGTCTCAGAGGCCATGTGCAGTGTCTGACCCAGGGGAAAGGAATCAGGTCAGCCTGACTTGCCCCCCGCCCCCCACCAGGGGCCCCATGCTGGCCTCCGGGCTCATCACGTGAGGGTTAGAGCTAGGAATGCAGGCGGCTTCTTGTTCTTCATTTCAGTTCTCCTCCTCTGTTAAGCCTCACAGCAGCCCATTTCCTAAGCTGGCTGTCAGAAGCCTCTGGGCGCCCCCAGTGGTGGCCCCCTTGTCCCCTGACCCCCCCATGTCCCCACACCCAGCACCTGCCCACAGCCTCTCCAAGGCCTCCCAAGCAGGTGCAGGAGGATACCTTCTTGTCAAGCAGCGCTCCTAGCCCCAGGGAGGGAGTCTCCCAGCTTCTGGAAAGTTCCTTGCCTGCAGGGAGGTAGGGAGGCAGATGGGGGTCCAAGGGCCATGCCCCCCCATGAGTCTGCTGCCAGGGATTGACCTAAATCAGTCAGCAACATATGCTCAAGCTCCGTGTTTAAGGACCTGCGCCGGGAGTCATTTTTATCCATGAAATCCCAGAAATGACGTGCACAGCCCATGCCCTGTATTTGTCCGGGCAGCACGGAGCTGTCTCAGATCCAGAGGAGGTGGCCAGGGGCTGTCCGTACGTGGGAGGCCTCCGGGCTCAGTGCCACCCTCCTATGGGCTCAGGGCCCCCCAGCCTACTTCCTCCAAGCATGACCTGGGCTCCCACAGTCCTTGCTCACTACCCTGCACCAGAGCCAAGAGCCCCATCTTCCCTGTGGGGCCACCGCATCGGGACTCGAACTCAGGTCTGCAGCCTCCAGGGCCCCGGAGTCCTGAGCTGCCCCCATGCCGAGGTCTGTGCTCCTCTTTGCCACCCACTTTGAGGGACCCAGCCCCCCGCAAGTGTTCATTCTGGACCTGGCCCACGTGGGTTCATTATCTAGATGGTATGAGCTCAGGTCACACAGGTCGAGTCCCTGCTGGGGCCCCAGGCATCCTCCCCCCACACCCCCGCTCTCCTCTACGGAGTCAGGAAGGGCGCTGGGAGAATAGGCCTCAGATAACGGGCCATCGGGCTGTCTGCCAGCTGGACCCCCGCATACCTACTCTGTGCTCAGCCATGCCAACCCTTGCTGGGGGGCCGAAAGGTCAGGGCCCCTCCCCCATGCCTGTCCCCTATGCCATGCGGTCCTGGGCAAGGAGCCACAGCCTGGGCCTCCGATCACCCTCTGTGTCGAGGGGTGCTGGGGAGGCAGCCCGAGACAGGAGGCCTTTGCCATTGGCCGTGTAAGTCTGAGGACAGACGACCCCCGACTGAGGAGGGTCAGGGAACAGCCCCCTGCCGACTCATGGCACCCAAGCTTCCCCCCAAAAGACCCCATTCCTGCCACCTTGCCAATGAATAAACACGCTGGCAGATTAACAGGCAAAGGAAAGGCCTGGACACAGGTTCAAGGGCACAAGTGGGCATGAGATAAGGCAGTGGGTTGGGGGGTGGGCAGGGGCATCGAACGTGGGAGCCTAGGGATAGACAAGAATGACTGCAGCCACTTCGGCCCGCGGGCTGCCAAGTGCAGCCTCAGTCACAGGACAGCAGCCGCGGGGGCCCAGCCGGGCCACGCAGCAACAGTCCCTCACCCTCTCCCTACCCCATCCCCTGCCTGCTCACCCCTAGCCCGCGCACCCACCCAAACGAGCCCCATACTCTACTCAGTCCTCTGTCCGTCCGCCTACCAGCTTCACTATTGTTTACCGGAAGATTTTCTTCCAAAGGTTTTTTTGGGTTTTTTTTCCCCCACTTAAATGATTATATTTTGAAAGGAAATCTTACAGCAGCACTAGAAATGGAAAACAAGCATCACGGGCGGCACATAGAAGGTATCTATACAAACAGAATGGCGACAAAACAGGTTATGAAGTCCCGTGAGGCCTGGGACCTGCAGAAGGCTGGGCCCTCGCAGCGCAGCTCCAGCTCCACGGCGAGCTGGGAGGGACACGGTTCCCCGGTCACTGCTCGACGATGTCCCCATCATGGGCTCTTCCACTTACAGGCAGAGCCCTCCCAACCAGAGTCAGAAAGTTCTTCCTTTCTTCCCTGCATTAATTAGGTACCACCTGTGAGTGCTATCTAGTTGGAACATGACATAACTGAATCTTGGCCCCTGTCCAGGATAGGGACTCCCACTTCCTATTGTTTGCCTTGGGCCTCGGGGTCCTGGGAATCCCCAGGCTCCCCACCAAGCCTCTGTACAAGGCCCTGGACAGAGTGACAAGATAGCAGTCCCAGCCTGGAGGGGCAGATTCCCTGCCCATCTCTTAGAATTCCTACACCTGAGTTGTTCAAGGCCCTGAGAAGTCCTGCAGGAGACCCCTTAACCTTGTTTGACCCAGGGTTTCCCGGGGGACTCTTTCTCCCCCAGCTCTGCCCTGCATCTAGAGGGTCTCCTAGGAGGACAGACAGTGGGCATCCCTCCTGGACAGACACAGCCTTTCTCACTGATAAGAACACTTACGGATCCAACAGTGGATGTTGGATCAGATTCACTCTGCTCCAACAGTGAAATGATTCCCACCCAGATGGCATGCGGCCATCTGGAGGCTGGAGATGCTGGAGGCGTTGCATCCAGCAAAGCCATAGGGTGCATAAGGCTGCCCTAAGGTCCTGGGGATGCCAGGAGGGGACGAGTGTTGGGGGGAAAGTGGGAGCTGCCCTGGGACCCCCCAAGCCCAGGAGACCAAAGTCGGTGGCACCAAGGGTCAGGCAGGGGTGGTCACTCTAACCACCATGGCACGGGCTGGTACACCCCTGTCCCCATGCTCTGGTCCTCCAAGGCAGCATCCTACCGTGTGGGGCAGGGAGCAAGCCAGGCCAGAGGGAGCCACTTCTTGGTCCCCTGGGCTGGAGACGGCTAGGGAGAAGGCTGCAAAGAGCCACTTCCTGGGTGGCAGGCTTCACCCTTGGGAGGGTCTGAGCTGACAACCAGGAGCATGGTGGGTAGAAAGCATTGAGGCCAACCCTCCCCACCCCAGCTTTGAGCCCGTGGGCACCCCGTCCTGAGCCCCAGCTACCGTGTGCTGCTCAAACACATCGACATCACGGCCCGAATGGCAAACTGTCACTGTTTTCTGTGAATTCGGAGGTGTTCCCAGGACTTGGTGATGTTGCAAGTTGGACCCAGGGTCCAACAGAGCTGTCAGGCTGGGCCTCCAGGGTGTCCCCAAGCACCCCCATAGGGACCCACACCCCCTTGGGTCTAGCCCCAGGCCTCAGCAGCCCCGGTAGGCCCTTTCAGCCTGTTAGGCCCCTGGGACTCTCCCCCAGCCTGGCCTTGGGATGCCAGGGGGCATGAAATCGGATAGTCGGTGAGTCCCAAGGGCCACTCTAGTGAACCACGGACAGGCCCACAGCAGAGGGAGGAGGCTCACCGCCAGCACCTCCTTCCCAAGGCCTCACCCACCACAAAAGCTTCCTGAAGCCACAGCATCGGCTCCATCCCATGATGCACTGGACAGAAGCCTGCATCCATGTTGGGGGTGACTATGGTGGCCGTGGGGGACCCATGGAGTTGTGGGGCCATGGAGGGTTCTAGGGAGCTGTGGGGTCCATGGAGGGGGCTGTCATAGAGAGAAGGACACGATTTAGACCAACAGAGCTGAGTCACCAGCTTGGAGACTCAATCTCCCCTGACAGTCCCTGGGGTGCAAGGAGCCAGGACTGGGGCTAGCATGTTCCAGCAGGCAGCTAACTCGCCCCTCCAAGTGGCCCCAGTGAGCCCCATGACAAGGGCCTGTGGAAAGGTACCTGGAACAGGACAAGAGGGCCAAATTCAAGGGTCCTCACACGTGTCAGAGACCCTCGACCCCTTTTACCCAGCCACACTGACCGGCCAGGCCCTGGGGGCTGTCCTCAGACACTCACTCAGGGAATGTTTACAGACCCTTGACAAGGCTGGGAGGCCCAGCAAGTGGCAGAACCAGGACTTAGGCCTCAGGCCTGTGAGGGCATCTGCCACAGGGCCTTTGCTCTTCTGTGCCACCCAATGAGGCTGCCCAATGGGTCCCACAGGAGATGCTCAAGGTGAGGGTCCTGAAGGCTCAGGCCAGGCTGTCAAGGGCACTGTTGGGGGCCCGGTCTGCGGTGGGCCCAAGGTGTTGGCAGACGGCCTGGAAGACAGTGAAGTTTGACAAGGCTGTGGGGGACAGCCAGGTCCACTGCGGGCCCCCTGAGCCACTGCTAGGAATCGACCCTAAAGACAAAACAGAGAGGCACATGTGTTCTGGGACTGTTTTCTGAGCCCCGTTTTCTAATGCAGAGAAGTTGTAAACAGCCCAAATGTCCAACCGGAGGAGGACAGCCCCATGGATGATGGGTCCTCACTCTGAGACCACAGGCGGCCCTCAAAACTGTATTTCTGGACAATCTCTAAATGCAGGGCGGGTGAGGTTGTGTTCATGGAAAGCAAGGCCCAGGCTCGAGGAACTTGTGGAACCAGGCTGACAGAGATGCCCAGGAAATCCCTGAGAGGGCACACCGGTGGGACCTGGCATCTAGCTTCTCTCCAACATTTTCACATTTATTGTGCTCCAATTGCCACAGAAATGTGCTTCCTTTCATAACAACAAACACACACACACACACACACACACACACACACACACACACACAAAAACAATAAAACAACGTAAAGTTAAGGCTGGATGGGACAGTAGTCACTCGCACTCCTGGGACCCCACCTCATCATGCATCTCGAGCCCCGACGGTAGGCCCCAAATGGTCCCTGATGGCCTGGCTGCCACCAGACCTGGCCCTTCAGTGTTTGTCAGAAGGTTTGCTCCATGCCAGCTTGGGGCAGCTGGCCCCACAGGGTGGGGGCACGTGTCCCGCCGGGGACCATCTGTTCCCGCTGCGTGTCAGGCACCCCAGGCAGGCTCCCCCGCCAGGGACTTCAAAACAGCCACCTGTCTCTGCCTCGCCAACCCTGAGCCCTCCTGGGGCCAGGGACCTCCCAGAGGCCCTCCACAGAGGGGTCAGGCCTCAGCTCAGCTCTGAGCCAGTCCCTGCCCTAGGAGACCCTCAGGACTGACTTCGGGCAGAGTGTGGAGCAGCTTAGGATGTGGTTGAGACAAAGGGTGTTGCCTAAAACTCTGTGGCCTGTGGGTCTTCAGGGCATGCCGGAGCCCCATAGGGAGAGGTACCTGCCGGTGCCCCCTTTGCACACTGGGTTAGTCTGTGCCCAGGGTTGCATGGGACAGACGTGGGACATCAATGAGCTCATCTTGGAAGGATCTGGTCCGAGGAAGCAGAGAAAACACTCCTGTGGGATACCAGTGGGCTGACGGCCACCCCCACCCAAGGCAGGTACCCTTGGCCTGTGAGGTGGGGGGTGGGGGGTAGACGGAGGTAGGTCAGAGTCAGGGTGCACGGGAATCACCCTGAGCCAGGACTGGGCCCAGATCGGCATGACTGCGGTGTCCATAACCCCACTTGGCCAGAGGGCGGGGAAGAGGCCACTCTAGCTCCAGGGTGGAGACGTGAGTCCAGGGAAGAGGGGATATTGTCACCTGGGCTGGTAATAACATGAAGCGATGAGAAACGGAAACAAAGAGCAGAGAAGAGTGAGGACGAGATGGCGAAGAAGCCAACGGGAGAAGTGTGGGAGCCAGTGAAGCCCAGAGGAGGCACTCACAGCCTCATCACACGAGGGAGGAGCCTAGTCACAAGCTGGGGGTCACTCTCCGCGTGCCGCCTAGCACTCACATTTGTCTGTCGCAGACAGACTCGAGAGGTCCCATTGTCTGCATGATGATGTCCCTTGGAGGAAGCTCCCTGTCATTAATCTGGCCACACGGGGAGACCTATTTCAGAGTCACCAGCCAGCAAAGGGTCTCTCCGCGATTAGGGCCAAAGCCTGGGATAGGCATTTCGGTAGCCCTCCCCAGTGTTAGGACCAGGGGAGTCACCAGGAGGAACTTGGATGTGGGTGGCCGGGATACGGGACAGTGTGGCCACCAAAGAGACTACGGGGGCCCAAGCCAGGCAGCGAGCAGGAAGGGATGGCCAGGCTGGGCTGTAAAGGACAAAGAGAGGGGACCAAGGCTCAAGCTGGAGGCCTCTCTGGGTGTCCCAGGCCCATGTCCCTTCCTATCCCACCTGGATCCCTCCCCCGGGTCTCTCCATTGTCCTGCTCTGTCATCTGGCACCATCCATCCCATAGCCCCTCACCCTGGGAGTTTGTCTTCCTTCACTCTGCCTCCTCTCCCTGCAGGGACCCTCCACCAGCCTCCTGGCCTCTGCCCCGCCCATGACCTCACGGTGCCCATGACCCCCTCATCACAGCCCATTGTGGACCCATCAGCTGAGAGTCAGAGTCCCTCCATCAGACCTGCCAGGCCTCCCCCCACCCTTCCAACCTGCAGCACTTAGTTCTTGGGGAGCGTGGTGGCCACTGCCAGCAAGGGGCCCCCGGGGAAATCAGCCAATGCCAATAAACTTTCTTCAGACACCCCACTGTCCCAAGTGAGCCATCATTCTTCCGCATCGACCGGCCCACCAGGGCCGCAAAGCTGGCCGGGACAGGCCCTTGGCCATCAGCCTCCCCCGACCCGGAGGCTGGCCCCCACTGCCCCGCCCCCAGCAGCGCAAGAGCCCCCCCAGTGAGCCCTCCCACACTCGGCAGCAGGGCCTGGCTCCATCACTGGGGCCGCAGCCTGGGGTCCTGCATCACCTAGCGGGAGCAGGGGGTTGGCGGGCGGGGGCCGTGACCACAGCCCCACCAGCCTGACATTTCCAAACAGGCCGCCAGCGCTTCCTCGGCGAGCAGAACAAGCACTGTCAGCCCTCCCCAGGCTCCAAATGCCAGCGTATCCGCCCAAGCGTGGCAGGGAGAGGCCCGGCAGCCCCGCTGGGGTCAGGCAGCCCAGCAAAAGCCTGGCAGCACGGGGTGCTGGGAGGGGTCCTAGAGCTGGTCTCCTTGATACACCGCCCTGGGGGCGGGGGCCAGCTCCAGGCTCTGCCAAGTGCAAGGGTATAGGCTTGCCTGCTGGCCAAGAGCCGGAAGGGGTCCCCAAAGCCACCTCCACCTTCCCCCATGGCAGACATCTGGCTGAAGCTGGGAATAGGGGTTCTGGTTCTGCCCCCCCACCCCTGCACATGGAGCCAAGACCAGCCCCTCCAGGGACCTACACGGTCTGAGAATCAAAGCCCCTCCCACCCCCAGAAGGCTCCAGCAGCTGGTTTGGGAGAGGTTTTCCCATTGAGACAGGAGGGGACACGGGCCTGGGGCACCTGGGACGGCCCCAGCTTGGGACCTGGTCCACTCTCCTTGTCCAGGGACAGGTGACCAAGGGTCTCTCTATGGCAGGGTCTCAAAACTTTAACAGGCCAAGAGCCTGGGGATGGCACCTGGTCCATGGGGGAGGCACAGGCCCGGCAGGCCCCAGTGGGGAGACCCAGGTAAAAGGTACCAGGAAAGCCAAGGGCAGGAAGCTGCCCGCTGGCTGCACAGCGTGGGGGGGATGGGAGCCAGGGCTTGAAGGAACCAAGTTTGGGCCTACGGGGTGGGCACCAGCCAAGGCTGTCTCCAGCCTTTCTGCTGCCGGCTGGAAGAGGCAGGGGCTGGGGCAGGGAGAGAACATCAGCGGGGGTGGCAAACAGTGCTGGGTGAAGAGGGAGAGCCCTTGACATAATCCGGGAGAGCCCGGCCTGATCCTCAGCCAAGGAGCCCGGGGGGCCAGCAGGCAGGCCTGGGACGGGCGCCACAGGCGGGCCAAGGGAAGAAGCTGCTTCGGGGAGGGGCTGGCTCATCCAGGGGAGAAGGTGGAGGCCGGAGGGCTCAGGACCAAGAGGGGCTTGCTCTCCGTGGAGCCAGCTCCCCCTGCCATTCCCCCCAACCCCCGCAAGACGCCTGAGAGAAGGGAGCATGGTCATCTGTCACAGAGGAGGGACCGCGATCCTTGAGCCCCTCCTCGGACTCCAAACTCCTCCCCACGGGAGCACCGCGGTCTTCCTCCTCAATACTCCAGAGTCAGGACTCACAGGTCACCGGGGAGGGAAACCGAGGCACTGGAGCTCTGCCCAAGGTCATGGCTGCTCAGTAGGTGAGCTCACCGCACGTAGCTGTATTTGTAGATCCGGGCTGGCTGTCCCTTGGCCCGGAGCCCTGGCCATGCCCACAGAGGGCCAAGCTTCCCTCTTTGTAGTGTGGGACAAAGTCGCCCTTCGTCTCCGGGGTGGGGTGCCTAAGCCAGGAGGCCTTGACCAGGATCGCCATGCCCTGCAGCACTCAGGACGCGTGGGCCTGTGCTCTCCCCGAGTCTGCAGCCTCTCACCGCACGGAGCACAGCCCACGGGGTCTCAGCCTCCCAGGGTCACAGCCTACACGCGGGAGCACTCTAAGCACAGGCCCTGGGCTCCCCCCTTCCTGGGGCTGCCTTCCCAAAAAGCTGGGCCCTGACACAGGTCCAGGGCCAAATGAGCCGGGACCCCTGCTCGGCCTGCCCCCACCCCGGAGGGAAGCCCTGCCCCCCACAAGGGATCCCGTCGAGGCCAAGGCCCCCTGCCCTCTCCTACCCCATTCACAGGGCTGCCAGCCCCGAGCGTGAGCCAGTTGGTCGCTGATTGATGGGTAATTGTTTTACCTCTGAACAGCCCGAGCCCCATAATTTGGAGGCATAAATCCCAGCCTGTCGGGCTTGGCTGACATCGAATGACACCCAGAATTAAATGGAAACATAACAATTAACAACCCATAAAAAGGTTCTGAGCAGAGACCCGCCAACTGGGGAAATGCAACTCCTTATTCTCTGGGTGGGATTCCACGGGCTCACTGGGCATCCAGAGGTGGGGGAAGTGGGGAGAGGGAGTGGAGGTGGGGAGGCGGCATGATCCCAAGTCCCTGAGCCCCAGGGGCTCTGCTCTCCTCCTGGAAGGCCTAGAATTCCTCTCCACTCGCTGCATCCCCGTACAGGTCCGAGGACCTGCCTGCCTCCGCTCTATTCCTGGGGGTGACAGGCGCTGCCAGAGCTCCCCTCTTCCACCCCGTGTCCCTCAGGAAGGCGTGTGCTCCACAGGGCTCCCTGAGACACCCCAGGGGACCCGACCCCAGCAGTTGGCAGCAACGCACCTCCTGCTGCAGCTAAGTGGCCTCCCCCCCCCGCCCCCCGCCCCCAGCCCCTGCCTCTCTGCCCCTGGCTTCCCTTCCCAAACAAGCCCCCAGTCCCAGCCAGGGGACGGGTCCGCTTGGAGGGCCCATGCCAACCCGGCTCTCAGTGTGCCCTCCACGTGTCTGAGGCTCTCTTGTCCGGGCGCCACCCTGTGGTCCCACTGCCCCTGCCTCTCAGACTGAGGACTCTCACCTTGTGCCCTCGGCCTAAGGAGGCCAAGGCTCGCCACGAGGCCGGGGGCCCCGACAGCGAGCTAGTCCTCGGGCTTGGGTATCCCGTATGCCCTCGTGCACAAGGATGGGGGCTGCGGTCTCAGCGGGGGGACCCTCTCCCAGCATACCACGGGGGAGAGCCGGCGCCGAGGCGCCAGACGGAGCAGGAGGCTCTGTTGGGAGACCGGCCAAGGCTCCACCCTGCCTGGCGCTGAGAGGCCAGAAAGAACTGGAGAGACCCAGCCGGGCCAGCTCCGATGGCGTGATCGTGGCCCCGAGGAGCGGCACTGGCCTCAGGGACCGAGGACCGAGGGCCTCACAGGGACGGGGGGTGGGCGGTGATCCCCAAGGCCTGGCCAGAGGTTTACCACCAAAAACTCTTACTGACTGTTTGCAGAGCCCACTTTAAAAATCAACTTAATAAAAAGCCGCTTGCCTAGCATTGGGAATAGTCAAACGGTTGCTGTAACTTCGTTGTCTCCGAGCTCTCTGTTTTGTAACTCGATAATTGTGATTTTGTTTTCTTATTAATGTCATTGTTTTAAACCTCCTCCACCACTTTCTCTGCTGGGCCTCGGGGTTCAGAGCGGAGGCGGGGCTCCCAGAGGCTTCCTCCAAAGAGGCCGGTAGTTCCAAAGAGACCGCTCTGTTGAAAATGCCCATCCCGCCGGGCACTCGCCATGGGGTTACGTGGGAGCGGGATTTCAGAGACAGAAGAAGCTCAGCAGCAGGCGGAGGAGGGCCGAGGGTATCCGGGCAGCGGGAAGAGCCTGGGCAAAGGCGGGGAGGCATATGGGCGGGTGCAGAGGGAGGTTTGGTGAAGGTTGGATGCTGGGGAAGCCAGTGGGGAGACAGAGGAGAATTATGAACTTGACCTGGGATGTGTCACTGAGTTCAAAGGAGTACAGTGGCCCTGGCCTTGCAACCAGAGGGGGCCCAGGGGGCACATCTGGAGGAGAACCGCACCCCCTTGGCTCATTCCCGCACCCGCCAAGTCTGCCAGAACAGGGGCCGGGGAGCCGCCCTGGAGGACAAGCACTTGGGGAGGCCACACGCGTCCCCAGGCTCTGCGACCTGCAGACACCCCAGCCCTCTCCCCGGGCCCTCGGGCGGGAGCCACGCCCGCATTGGGAATTCCGGGCAGGTCCAGCCTGTACACCGTGTCGGAGAAATGCAACACAATTAATTAGCCCCTAAAAAAAGCGTTTGAAGTGTTTATTGCAGGATGGCGCTCCTGGTTTTATAAGCAGATGGGGAAATAAAGTGGTGGGGATGACAAGCCGGGAACAGCTGCACGGGGACCCGGAACCTAATTCATAATTCAGCAGACTAATCAGAGAACATCTTCTGCAGGCGCCGTAATGAAGGGACGTGAGGCCGCAACTGATGAGCCGCTCCCCGCTGCGCCCCACGATGCCGGCCATGGCGGCTGCTCCCCTGCGCAGCCAGACCCTCAGCAGCCCTGCCGCCCACCCCAGGGCCCCAGGGCAGCGGGCCCGAGTGCCAAGCTCTTGACATGAATTTTCTCAGCAGCGGCGTTGGTCAGAAACCCATTTTCCAGGAGGGGAAGCTGAGGCACGGGGCGGCTGAGTCTGAGTGACAGGTGCTGGCAGGCACACAGACCCCCCACCCCTCCAGGCACCCCAAGAATCTGAGCCCCCCACCCAGAGATAGTAGCAGAGGTCCCTCCAGCTTCATGGGATGTCTTGGGAGAAAGCTTCACCCACGCAGGGAGCATCCGGCAGGGCCTCCGGTAGACTGAGGAGTCCTCAACTCCCTTGCAGGTCGGGGGGCAGGGTTCGAGACAGGGGCACAGCCTTTAGAGCTGAGCCAGAGCAGCTGGGTCCCCAGGATGAAGCTGGTGGCTGTATGGAAGGGGGGCAGAGGGGGGAGCCCCTCCCCCAGCTGGGCGAAATTGGGACCAAGACAGGGCGGGGTCTGGGGGGCGGGGACCTGAGATAATGGAACATAAAAATTCACATGCATTTGATGAGTCTCCCGCCCCGACAGGAGTCCGCGTTCACAGCAGTCACAGACTGTAAAATATGCAGGATGAAACGTCTGTGACAGGCGTAAAGTCCTGGTTTTCTCCTGGGCTGCTGTGGAAACAACGGAGGCGGAGGGCCGCCCTCCCCCACTCCGCGCCCCTCCTGGAGCTCCTCCTCACCCCCAGCTGGGCCCTTCCCCTACAGGCTCTGCGTTCTTGGTTCTTGTCTGTGGGTCTGGCAAGACTCACAGACCCAGAGAAGAGCACAACCCACCCTGTCCTGAGCAGCTCGCTCCTCCCAGGGCACACAGAAGTGGTCAGCTAAATCCGGCACAGATCTTCTCTAAAACACACATACAAGCATAAATAATTTCAAAGTCGTTGATGGTGTAACAGAGGAAGGCACAGGCGCCGTGTTGCCCCAATGAGAAGGCAGGGGCCTTGCAGAGCTGGGCTTTGAGGCGTAGGTAGGAACTCACCAATGCTGAGAATGGCCATCACCGTTCCCACTGATGGGTTCCAGACTCGGGTTAGAATGGGAACCTGGAGTCAGACTATGACCCCAATCCCATTGGACACCTCCTGGCTGGGGTCCTTTTCAGGGATCCAGGCCCCAGGGCTGTAAGCCGGGGGTGGGGTAATGGGGAAGCGAGCTCCCAGTTCCCTGCCACAGGTGACAAAGCAGCCCAGTCGCTTTTATGAGCAGTCCGTGGGTCAGAATGTGGGCAAGGCTATGGGGGACGGGGTCCCTCAGTGGTACTCAGTTCATGCCTGACCTGGGCTGACTGGGTCCAGGGTCAGGCTCAGCAGAGTTGCCCTCCTCCACGGCCTCTCCAGGGCTCGGAGGAATTCTGTGCCAAGAGCTGAGAGCAGGAGGTGGCCTCTCCAGGCTCAGGGGGCCCGGGCCGTGGCACGGCGTTGAGCCCACCTGATACGAAGTCTCAAAACTGTATTCAAAGCTGATTTCAGCCGGAGCCTACCCTATCCAAATACTGATGGCAGATGAAACACACGCCAGGGTCCCCTCCCGTCCTAAGTAGATAAGATGTGTGCTAAACCCAGGGCAGGGCCTCAGGCTGTGGAGCCGGGCTCCGGGACCCTCGCCAAGGCTGGTCTCTGTGCTGAAGTCAGATTGGGGTTCTGCAGGCAGGGCTGGCTGCCTTCCACGGCCCCCATATGCCCCACCACCAAAGTGACTCCCCCCACTGGATCCCCGGCAGCCGTTTGCCAAGGACACTCTGGGGTTCGGCCTGGGCGTAGCCAGCACATTGTTCTTCTTTCCCTTTGGGGGGGGGGCAGCTTCCTCCTTGTCCCCAGCCCACCCGCTTGAAAAGGGAGACCCCACCTGCTCAGTGTCACCCAGCTTCCAAGTGGGTGCAAGGACACAAAGCCTGGTGTCCCTGGCCCTGGGGCCAAGCTGCGGCCACAGGCTGGCCCCACCGCTTCCCCCCTAGCGAGATGTCTACACCCACTGTCAACTCCCGCCACCTGTCACTCTTCCTGCAAGCCGCCACCCCAGGCGGACTCACTGCCCTGGTCTCCCTCCCCCAGGCTGCTCCTCCTGACCTCGGGCATGGGATGGGGCCCCTCCATGCACAGCCCAGAGCCCCAGGAGGTTAGCCAAAGGGTAGGGTAGCACCTGAGTGTGACGGGGCCACTGTGCAAGAACCCAGTTTCTGCGGGTCCAGCACCGCACTGTGGGTGGCCGTCTCACGACTGCGCCGTATGGCCCTACAGACTGGCTGCAGCAATGCCGCCTCCGGAGTGCCCAGCAGCGCACGGAGCCACTCCTGGGCCACGCTCAGTGTGCACACATTCCCCCCACCGCCCTGCGCCTGTCCCGTGGGGCGGCTCCGGCAGAGGCAATCTCGCTGAGCAAACACGCCCCGGATTTGCTCTGTGCAAACAGCAGAAACTGCCGCACCACAAATGAGGGGCTCAGAGAATAACTGAATGCACAATGGGCCATGGATAGCTGTGTCCTCTGGGGCAGGAATATGGGAGGTGACCCCTTGCTCCCCACAGTGCGGGGCATTCTAAGAGGAAGGCACGGGACCCCAGGCCATCTCCTAAGACATACACTTGCCCAGCCGCTCAGGGGCACTGAGCTGGTCATCGGGGCCCCATGGGGGGCAGAGCGGACATAGTCCCACCTTCCAGTGGGGACTGAACAGCATGGTATAGAGAGTGGGCTGGGCCAAGCAGCTTCCGTAGCCAGAAACCTGCCCTGGGCCCACAGCCAGCACCCCCAGCCCTGCCCTGACCCCCAACCCTGGCGCCAGGGCCGGTTTTGCCTCGAGGGATGTCCTCCGGGCTCCCAGAGGGCAGTCAGCACCCGTGTGGCGACCCCCACGGAGCTCCCCAGAGAGGCCTTCTTCCTGTCTATCTTGCCCGGGTCCTCCAGGAATGCAACCAAGATGCCGAACTGATGGGCCAGCCAGGCCGGACCCCCTCGGCCACCGGAAGAGCCTGTCCCCGAGGACTGCCCTGGACAGTGGGCCCATCAGGGTCAGAGCCCACTGCCACCCCCAGCAGGGTCCCCGCTCGGCTGCCCCCTGTGCCCCAGGGACCCTCCTGGAACTTCTAGATCCTCAGGGGTCAGAGGGCTCCTCACTGTTGGCCTCTGTGCCCACCACCCACCCCAGGGAATGCCCACCCGCACCCCCACCACAGGCCTTTGGTGCCCCCACCACCGAACCCAAGGCAGACCCACAGGAGGACAATGCATTTCGGGGCTGGGGGCTCCTCACGGTCCTTTCTCTAATTTTTCTGCATTTTCCCATCTCGACACAGGCGCACCTTTGCCACGGAACCAGAACAGAGCTTCAGCAGGGAAAAACCGGGCTCCCCTCAGGCATGTGGGGGAGTTGGAGGCCCAGGGCTCAGAGGAGGGTCAGGCCCCCTCCAGGCTGGACCCCAAGCAAGTGGCCCAGTGAAGAGCCCCCTCCAGGGTGCAGCCAGGGTACCCTCCCTGTGCACAGCCGTCTGTCCCCGCGGAGGGAGCTCAGCGCCCCTCCCCAGGGACATGCCAGCCTCATTTCATCGTCACCGAGACAGTTACATTAACTTGTATCTAATGGGACGCTCGGCTATTGGACATGGAGCAATTCCAGTTTAATTAGGCATCAGGAAGCTGGGCATTAATTAAAGCAACAAAAGACTCAGCACAAAGTGGGCCAGACCTTTTTGGAAAGGCAGCAGCCCAGATCCGCAGGAAAGGCCAGGAGCACGGCCAGCACCCCCGCACCAGGACTCCCCTACTTGTCCCAAAGGCTCTCAAAGCCCATCAGCCTGGCTTCGAATCTTCTGTCGCCACCCACTCCTCAGGCCCAAGCACCGAAGGCCGCTTGGGACCTTGCACCTTGACCTCCTGGCCACGCGCGGCCAAGTCTATGCCCCTTTGGGCTTCACGTACTGCCCTCCCAGGAAGAGAGGGAAACGAGGGCCACCTTGGAATTCAGGCAGAGCCCCTACCTGTGCTCTCCAGGCCCTGCAGCCCCGTGCCCCCCTCCAGGAGAAGCCTGACCCCCCACTGTGCACAGAGACCACCCTCATCACCCCCTTCTCCCCAGCCAGACAAGCAAAGGGCCTCAGACCCAGGGGCAGCTGGGACAATGGCCAAGGGCAGCGGACACAGGAGACGTTGCAGCCCTCTGCCCGAGCCTCCCTCCTCTCCTGGCCTTCTCCTAGCCCTCCTGGGCCTTGGTCCCTCCACAGTCAGCATCAAGAAACACACAAGGGTTTCCAATCACATGAAATTCGCCACATTTATGGGAGGCACTTTGTGCAACTTTTTAAGGCAGGAGAGTTGATGGTTTTATATTTCTTTCTCCAGGAAAAAACAAATACCAGATTAGGTGGCTTACAATATGACCCTAGTTACTCCTCTCCCGCCTTAACTACAGCCTCATAGGTGTGGTTGCCACCGGCCCCCGCCATTGGCCCCACCAGGCTCCAGGCTCCAAGGCCAGACCAGAGCCCAAGGTTCTCTAATTTAAGCCTCTTCTCCCAGCCCTGGCTTGGCATCACCTCCTTCTTTCCAGATGTTCTACCTCTGTTGATGTGTCCTGCTCTCCATCTTCACTCTCCTGTGGAAGCTCAACTGATTTACGTCCAGGCCACAGGGCCCTTCCTTCCCGAACTGGATCATCGGGTGGCCGACTGGGCAGGAGCCGTGGATCTTAGTGAGACTCGGCCCGGGGTCCCCACTGCAATAGCAGGAGGATCCCAGCCTCGAGATGTTATCGAGCCACCTCCAATGGGGTATTTGCTTCAAACACCCTGAGACACACACTTTTTGGAAACCTCTGAGGCTCCTGACAGCCCCTATTTCTGTGAGCACCTGGGGCTCGGCCAGGAGGTGACAATTCAGGGACACCTGGCCAGGAAGTGGCAGAGTCATCCCTCCCAGAGGCTCTAGAAGTCAGTTCTGAGCAAGGGCTAAGGGGCCCTGGCCCAGAGCACGGGCTTCTCACCCCAGTAGGGTCCGGGCCTGTTCTACACTGAGACAAATGCTCCACGCTCTCATATTGACATTTCCCATAATGATGATCATATTTTCCCCATCGGTCGAGATCTGGATCAATAGCATTTGAGTAATTGGAGATTGATTTTAATTAAGTCTCAGAAGTTTTGTGACCGCGCCTTAAAGGACTCCTCTTTATCAGCTGCGGAGGGAGTCATGGGAACGGGGTCCTGGTCGTGCCTGACCCTAACGGGAGAGTAGGGCTGCCTCCAGGGGTGTCCTTGGGCCCTGGCCTGAGACCCCCCCCACCGGCCCCACCCAAGAGCAGCCCCATCTTTTGTCTGAGCCAGGTCTGACTCTCAGCCCACGGCACAGGGCTGGCTGGGGTGGGGCCCCACTGGGACTGGGAGGGAGATTCTGGGGAAAGAGCCTAGTGGGTGGGGGCAGACCCCTCATCCCGGCCCTGGTCCACTGATGGATCTTGGACAGTGCCCCCTGCTGGGTGCCGGAGCCCTCCCCTCCCTGATCCCAGTTTCCTCAAATGTAAAGCAGGTTCATACTGCGCCCCGCCCACTACCCCCCCAGTGACCCAGGCCCCACCCCCAGGGAGCGTTACCACCTTGTTTCTCTTCTGTCTTCTGATGGGATTGTCCAAGCAGAACGTGCAGTCCAACCTCATCTTCTAGCATTTCCACCATCCCCAGGCCTCTGTCCCCAGGCTACCCCAGCCCGGCCCTGGTCACACACACTGACCACAGGACACAGAGGGCTCACCTGGGTTCCCTGCCTGGCAACGCCCCCACCAGCTGTCTTCTGGGCCAGGCCACTGCCCTTGCCGACCCTCCAGACCCTGCCCAGGGCTCCCCACCCAGCCTCCCACAGCCCACTCACTCCTGGGGGGCCCACACCGCCCCAGCTGCCCCAGCAATCTCCCACCACCCGCCAGCCCCACCGGCAGGTTCAATGCCACAGAGGAGAGGAGGTCATTAGCAGGAATGTATTATTAATGAAGAGGCCTAGTTAAGCAGACCGCTAAATCACTTGGTCTCACCCTGAATCCCCGAGGACTAGTAGGGAGCCGTCAAGCCCTCGGGAGCAGCTGCTGACTTCAGGTGGGTGGGCCCCGGGTGCCGAAGACAAGAGGGGTGCCCAGGCCCCAGGCAGGAGCTCAAGGATTGTCAATCCCACGGCCCTGGGGACACTCAGCTCTGACCCCAGCCTCTGGCTGAGCCTGAGGGCCCCCCGAGAGCCTGACCACCTGGTTTAGGTGACAGTCACGGGCAGCACCTTCCCAGGCCTTGACCCCTCTGGGGGAGCTGTGTCAGGGTCCATGGGACAGTCACTGCCCATGCCAAGACCCTCAGGCATCTGCCCCATCTCCCTCTGTCCAACAGCCCACTTCTGAGAAGGGAGAGGCAGCCCCCAGGAATAAGGCCGGCTTAGCACCCCTCGGCTCCGACCACGGGCCGCCCAGTAAGACTCTGCTTCCTCACTATAAGATGCACCCCTCCAGCACCCCCACTGTCAGACCACGTGGAGCCTGCCACCGGGACCGGCTTGGGAATCTCAGCCCTGAATGACAGCGCCTCATCCTGTCATCCAAACCCACTTTACAGATGAGGAAATCGAGGCCCACTTATAGAGCAGAAACGGGGGCCAAGTCCCCCCACCAGGTACCCAGAAAGCCTGCATTTCCATACACCTCCCGACTCCTGTGGTTAGGGTGCCTCCTGGAAGCAGTCCCCAAGACCACCAGCCCCTCCCAGGCCATCGTAAGGATGAGGAGCTGTGGGCAGAGCAGCCCGGCCTGCTGCATCACCCATGGGGTCAGGGCCAAAGCCACTGGGTCCTCACACGGGTGGGCAGCCAATTCCTGAGCCAGGAAGGACATTCACCGGGCCTGGGAGGAAAGCGGGCAGGCCCACGGAGGAGCCTTAATGAGCAATCAGGCTCAGAGGAGCCTCAATCCTGCTAATGGTCTCAGAGCCTCTGGCCTCGGAAAAAGAAGTATGACAAGCTAATGAGGGAGCGATGGCCAAGGGCACTCCCAGAGCAATGACCCCAGACCAGAGATCGAAAGGGGCTGGGCCTAAGAGCCTGAGCTAGGGGAAGGGCCTGGGGGAGCCGCAGCCAAGCCTCTGCTTTCAGGACCTTGGGCCTCAGTTTACCCATCCAGGTGTGTCCTTGGAATAGGGGTGATGAGGGAGATGGCACTTTCCTGCTTTCCAAAGTGAGAAATGGGGAAACCAAGGCCAGGACCATGCCTGCCTAACCCCCTAACCGTGGTGGCCATCTGTGCCAAGCCACAGAATGTCCGCCGCTCAGCCCTGCAGGTGAGACTGCCACTGTCACCCCTTTATTTCTCCAGCTGCTACCTCCTCTTAATGTTGTGCTCTGGAAAACTTTAAACTACCCAGAAAGGGGGCAACCTGGTGGCTCAGTGGGTTAAGGCCTCTGCCTTCAGTTCATGATCTCAGGGGCCTGGGATCGAGCCCCGCATAGGGCTCTCTGCTCAGCAGGGAGCCTGCTTCCCCCTCTCTCTCTGCCTCCCTCTCAGCCTACCTGTGATCTCTCTCCTGCCAAATAAATAAATAAATAAAATCTTTAAAAATATATAAATAAATAAATAAACTACCAAGAAAAGCTACAAGGAGAGTTCAAGCGGCCACCTGACTGCCCCAGGCCCACCATCAGACACCAGGTGCCACTCTGTCCCATCATCTTGTGGCAGGCCGTGCAGAGACAGCACTGGCCCCAGTAGGGCTCTGGAAGCTGGAATGACTGGGGAAGGAGACCTCGTGCAAGGTCCTTCTCGGAGGCCCAGGTGAAGGGACCACACAGCAATGTCAGCTAGGACTCTGGCCAGGTGGGGCCTGGAAACAGGATCAGAAAAAATGATTCATGTAAAGGGAAGCCAGTCTCCAAGTCCTACCCCAAGCAGAGCTCCCGGTAGCCTCCAAGCCGCTGTCCAGGGGGTGGCAGAGACCAGAGTCTGAAGGCACCCAGCGCCAGGCCTCCGTTGCCTGTAATTGCCCTCTTCCTCTTCCTGCAGTTGAAGGCTTCACATTGTTAAATGCACAAAACCATAGACCTAGAGAATTAGGGCAGCACGGAGCAACCACTCACACTTTAGTGAGAATTGATGGAGGGAGCATCCCGGTCCGGATCCCAGGAGCATGACAGGCTAAGTCTGATGGTGGAGGTGTATCCATGGCCCAAAGGAGCTGTGGGCAATGAGAGACCCAAGGACTAGCCCGGGGGGGCAAGGGGGTGTCTCTGCCTACCAGCCCTGAGACCCACAATACTTGCAGGTATGGGGCAGGGACTTCTGCGCCCAATGAGAGAATCTCGTGGCCACTCCATGAATCTCCCAGGGACAGTGACAGAATCCACCCACTGGCCCAGTGATTGACCCTACCTCTGCGAGTAGGTGTGGCCATCCTCACCTTCTGTGTATGGATAACACCCACCCCGGTATGCAGGCCCCAGGAAGGCAGGGGGTGTGGGGGACACAAGAGTCCAGCGGAGCCACGTCCTGGCCCACGTGACTTGGCCACCCCAGCCCCAAAGTGTCTGCACCGTGCAGGACATCAGCCATTTAACTTTATCACATTCCTTTGAAAACTATTAAGTCTAGTTATTAATCATTAAGTAATTATATCTGCTCTTGTATTAATTGTCTGGCCATTGGGAATGTCATCAAGATTTCAGATTTTTAATTGTTAATACGCTTTCCCAAATACAAGGGAGGCTTAATGCAGCTCTATATATTCTCTTTGCCCGAGGTGACGTGGTGGGGGTGTCCCCTTGGGCCCCAGAGGGCACCTTCCCTGGTGGAGGGACAGGCTCTGCCCTCACCGGCACTGCCCAGCAGGGCTGCTCTCTGAGGAGGGCATCCTGGGCCCTGGGTGTGACCCAACCTTCCCTCTAGAGATCTGTGGGGTCCCCCCACTCCAGCCGAGGAGCGTGGCCCTCTCCCCAACATCCACCCCCAGCCCCACAACCACCAACCTTCATGAGGCCCGCAAGCTGGGACCCAGCCTGGCACCAAGACCGACGGGGAAGATTGCATCAGGGATATCGCAAGTGCCCCTCACGTGGCAGATGCCCACCAAGGACCCCAAGGTCGCCCCCCAGCTGCCCATTCCAGGCCTGTGTGCCCCCAACAGGCCTCACTGACCCCTCAGCCCCACTGCCGTCTCCAGTATCCCCGAAGCTCTGGCTTTGGCCCCGTGGCCCACGGCCCCCATCTTATCCGGCAGTGCTCTATGGTCCTTCGGGGGCTTCGCCTCACTGTGCCCTCGTGGCCCACTTCTCAGAGTGTGTTGCAGCATCTGCATCAGAGGGACAAGCCGAAGTTCAGAGCCAGGAGACTAGCACAGCCAGGCCCTGCACAGATGACACGCTCCGGGCCACTTCCGCGGAGTGCCTGGTGCCGCCCCAAGCCACCTCCTCGGTTGCTCAACCCTGGCTGGGGGGCTGGGGGAGTCTGTGGAGGACAGGATGGCTGGGCATCTCATCCAGGCACTCCCCAGCTCTGGGAAAGCCACAGAGGCTACGTGTTGGCCTGGGTGACGCAGGTATGGATGAACAGAAGGACTAGAGGTTCCTCTGCCCATCTTCCCAGGCTTCACAGCTCTCTCTGCCCCAGCACGGTCCACAGCAGAACTCTGCTCGGTGCGGAGACAAGACGGGGCACTGGCAGTGTCCTCGAACTGGGGACTCTCGAGGGCCTACGTCCTTCAAGACCTTCCTGAGCCTGCCCCTCTTCCCTTTCCGCAGTGTTCCCCCTCAAATAACCCATGTCTAACAGCCCTTCAATGGCAATCAGAACAGCATAGAGGTTCCTATGTGGAAGCAAGTGATCAGGCCGAGTGATGGTGGCCTTGAACCTGTGTGAGTTTGTCAACAAGGTGTTGCAGCTGTGGTGGTGACGGCATAGTTATCACAGTGATGGTGGTGGTGGTGGTGGTGAGGGTGCTGATGGTGACGGTGGAGATGGTGAGGATGACGGCAGTGATGGAGGGTGGTGATGATGATGGTGGTGGTGAGGGCAATGGAGATGGTGACGGTAGTGAATATGGTGGTGATAGGGGTGAAATGGGTGGTGACGGTGGGTATGGTGTGATGGGGTAGAGGTTGAGGTAGTGATGTGATGGTGGTGAAGGTAGAGGTGGGGTGGTGGTAGTGATTTGGCAGTGATGGTGGTGGTGGTGGAGGTGATGATGTCGGTGATGGTAATAGTGATGGAGATGGTGTTGTTGGTGGTGGTGGTGGAGGTGATGATGTCAGTGATGGTAATAGTAATGGAGATGGTGATGGTAGTGGTGGAGGTAATGATGTCAGTGATGGTAATAGTAATGGAGATGGTGATGGTAGTGGTGGAGGTAATGATGTCAGTGATGGTAATAGTAATGGAGGTGGTTGGTGGTGGTGGTGGTGGAGGAGATGATGTAGGTGATGGTAATGGTAATGGAGATGGTGATGGTAGTGGTGGAGGTAATGATGTCAGTGATGGTAATAGTAATGGAGATGGTGATGGTAGTGGTGGAGGTAATGATGTCAGTGATGGTAATAGTAATGGAGATGGTTATTGGTGGTGGTGTTGGAGGTGATGATGTCAGTTATGATAATAGTAATGGAGATGGCTGTTGGTGGTGGTGGTGGTTGAGGTGATCATGTAGGTGACGGTAATGGTAATGGAGATGGTGATGATGGTGGTGGTGGTGGAGATGATGATGGTGGTGACAATAATAGTAATGGAGATGGTTGTTGTTGTTGGTGGTGGTGGTGGTGGAGGTGATGATGTCAGTGATGGTAATGGTAATGGAGATAATGATGGTGGTGGTGGTGGTGGTGGTGGAGGTGATGATGTCAGTGATGGTAATGGTAATGGAGATGATGATGGTGGTGGTGGTGGTGGAGGTGATGATGTCAGTGATGGTAATGGTAATGGAGATGATGGTGGTGGTGGTGGTGGTGGTGGAGGTGATGATGTAGGCGAAGGCAATGACAGTCATGTTCCTGGTGACAGCGGTCGCTGATGAAAACCGATTCTCCACAGTCCAGAGTTTTTCCAACGAGCCTCATCCTTGCCCCCATCCCAGCTGCTGGCCCCTTTCCTTCCTCGTGGGCTGTCCCCAGGAGGCAGGAAGAGGGAGCGCTTTGACCAGACCTGACAAGAGAGTGGTATATCTTGAGCTCACAGAGAACATTTAATCTTAGTTAAAAATAAATAAGTTCAATTATTGGAAAGGGAAAAAATAGCCTAGTATTTACTGCAAGTGAATCAAAGGTAATTACTCTGGGAAAAGTCCCCTTTAAGGATTCTGGGCGCCATCTCCCTCCTGTCAGGGTCCCAAGTAGCAGGTGGGGTCAGTACATGGGCCCGAGAGGAAGGAGCAGGGAAGGATGACCCGACCTCTCCCCAGGGGCGCATCCCTGCCCCTTCTTCCTTGGCCCAGAACCTTGACTGTCAGCCGGATCCTGACACATGGGTACGGTCACACCCCAGCCCCCGGCAGAAGCAAAAGGCTCCAGCCATCCCCAGACCTTTGACTCACCCACTCATCGCTCCCAGGCTGTGCAACCACAGACAAGCCTTTCACCTCTCTGAGCCCGTGTCCTCACCTCAAAACTGGGTGATAAGGCAGCTTCCCCCATCAGGGGCTGGTCCATGATCACGATCAGTGTCCCTATGGCCCTGGTCTGTGACAATGACCATCTGCTGTGTAGACAGGGAAGCCTTGCTTTCCCTCCCCAAGCCCCAATCCAGCCCAAGAGGTTCACCCTGAGCACCTCCCTTTGGGGTCCCCAATGTCATTCTAGGACAGAACCCTGAGCCTTGGAGCCCTCCCCCCAACCCCAAGCAGGATAGTACTTACCCACGCTTGCTGTGCACTGGGCAGCCTGGAGTTGGGAAGAAAAGGGGCTTTCAGGGGGTAGATCTGGTTTTCAGAACCAGATACAAGGCCAACCATTCCAGGACAGGCTAGCCCCTGCCCCAAGTCTGCTTACCGGAGGCCTGTGAATGCTGGCTCCAGGCAGACCTCCCACCCCGCCCCCCAACCTGGGGGCTTCCTTCCAGGCCCCTCCCTGCTGTGACCGGGCCGCCGCACCTTCCCGCGTGGCCCCCTCTCCCCTCCATGGCTCCTGGGCTGGAGGAGGTCGCCACCCCCAGAACCCACCCTGGGGGCTTCTGAGGTGACCCCAGGCCGTGAGAGCCAGCTCCCTGCCCCAGCACGCATGCACAGCCACCGGTGACGGGCTGCAAGGAGCTGCCGCTGTAATTAGTGGGAAACGTGCTGCCTTTGCCGGAGAGGAAAATCCCATCTCAGAAATACACATCCAATGCAAGTTCAATTTCACCCGCGGGGCCATAAAACCCTCTTCCAATCACCTGGTGCTGTTGGTTGCCAGCGCCGTTAATCCTGGAAATGTTATTTAGAGCCAAGACATTGCTCGGGGAAAAATCAGGTCCGAACCCCACCAGGAGCCCCACTCAGGAGATGAGCGATACCCGGTTGGGGTGCTGGGCAGGGAACTGGGTGTCCATGGAAGCCACCGGATAGCGACATCGTCTCCCCGCTGCACCAGCCAGCAGAGTCCCAGATGGGCCCATCCTGGGTGGGAAGACTGAGGCCAGGCGGCTCAGCCCCCCTGCACTCTGCCTGCCCCCACCCGACCCCGTCCTTCTCCTGGTCCCAAACCACTGCTGGCCCCAATCGTCCTCCAGAGATTCATCCCGCAACCCTGTCTTTAAAATCGTTTCCTTGATTACCGAGGGTAACAATGAAAACACGTAACTGAATCTCCAAGAAATTACCATTTTTATAACTTGCTCCCAGTTCCTGAGATAAATTAAACATCTCCCTTGTATGGTGAGCCCCCTCACGGCCCATCATCGGGGGATGATACTGCCCTTTATCATCGATGTGGGGCCTTATTAAGAAGAATGTCTCATGCCGCCTACAGGAGGTGCCTGCCCGCTCCACGGCACGGCCCCAAGCGGGCAGCCCCGAGAGGCACTCGGCCAGCGTGGAGCTGGGCAGGTAGGTGGGCGGCTGGCCCCTTTGCCGCATATCCGGCTCGATGGTGTGGGTGGTCGGTGTGCGGGGCACAGGGGTGGGGAGGATCACCAGTGTCTCAGCCCGGGCTCCCCAGAAAGCCAGGCTGGAGGGAGGGAGAGGGGAGAGAGTGGCAGCGGTGAGCAAGGCGGCCCCTTCCTGTTGACCCGAGCTCACCCCAGGGAGCCAACTGCCCACTGGGCTGGGCCCCCAGGGGTCCCGTGGCACCTCAAGGTCAGGCACCGGAGGGGCATGGGGCAGGGAGGGCGGGTCTGCGCCCACGGGGAACAGGCGACCAGTTGTCCGAATGCTCTGTAAGTTTGTAAGCTAGTTCTTCGGTGCATTTGGTGGTCACAGCCAGCTAGTGGGTGAGTTAAGCCCTTGCTGCCCAGGTGGGTGGGTGGCCTTTTGGGTGGTGGGAAAGTGGAAGCCCCCAGACCGTGGACGGCATTTGCAGCAAGTGTTTGTGGGCTGCGCTCAGCAATCTCACCTTCCAACAAAGGACCCACCAGCCTGAGAAAGCCGAGTTGGGGGTGGGGGTTATTCTCTCTCTTAAGGCTTTCCGCTGAGGACATCTGGGTGTATTTGGGCCAAAGGCAACAACAACCAGGGGACTGGGATATGCTAACCCTGAAGGTCAGGTGGCCTTGGGGCCAAGCCCTTTGGCAGAGCAGCCAAGGGGACTGGAATGGAACAGGCTGGGGAGGATGATGGACAGCCCCAGGAAAGGACTAGATGTCCTATACCCTACCCACCTATACCCTACCCACCACCTCTCTATCCTCCACACGGCCCCACAGGCAGCCCTGCAGCCTGGAGCTCATCTGGAGGCTCTGGCGACGTGTTGGTCTTGAAACCCCATGGTCGCGTGGCAGAGTGTGACCTCAGTCCACTTTCCAGCCATGCGTCCTGGGCCTGAGTGAGGGCAGTCCCAACGCCCCCCTGAGACACCCTCCCAGCAAGTGGGAATTGCAGCTCAAGGGAGAGTCTGCCTGGGGCTGTAAGGGACAGCGAGGCTGGCTCAGGCTCCAAAAGCCCAAGGTTGAGAGAGCCCGTGTCCCCCACCTTCTCCTGCCTGCCGCCCCATTGCCCCAACCCAGGAGCCCCTAGCCCATCCCCCAGGCCATGCCCACTTCCCTCCAACGTCACAGGCCCCGCCTCATCTTGACCAGGCTCAGGCAAGAGCCCCCAGGGCCAAACACAACCCCTCGGCTCTCAGCCCCACGCCCCCGAGCCCCATCTCACCATGCCAAAGCCCAGATCCCTAGCCTGGCCCTAAAGAACGGGGTTCATGGGGCCATGGGGTTCCTGTGGGGCTGGAAAGCCTTGGTAAGGGCTGGATTACCTGGGAGGTGAGGCCTTGGGGGTCCCGACCCAGGGCTGGGGAGCCTGCACTGACAATTCCCCCCAAAACCCTGTCCCCAGCACACGAGTAAACAGCTGGTGTGTCTCCCTTGAGAAAACGAGGGGAAGCAGAGGGTTTCAGGGGATGCCCTCTGAGCCAGGTACCCTGCCAAAGCAGTGGCAGTGCCCAGCCACCTGGCCAGCCCTCCACGCACACCAAGGCCCACAGTGGCATCTCTGGGCACAGAGTGTCAGCATCCTACCCACCCGCACACCACCACTCTGCTCTCCTGTCCTATAGGTGACTCCCGTCCTGATGCTCTCCCTGGCTCCGCTGTCCTTCTCCCTCCAGAAGGGCTGTCCCCTGTGCCACTTTCTAGCCAAGCCCCAAGCCCCGGTAGTTCCCAAGCTCGGGCCAGACACAACTGCAGACCCGGGCCCTCCTCACACCAGCCGAGGCTGCCCGCTAACAAAGGGGGCAACAGGGCCCGCCCGGGGCTGTCAGGAGGGCTCCACCTGGGGAAGGCCCACAGACTGGAGTCCCAGGCCCTTGGGAGGAAGCAGGTGAGGGACCCCTGAGCAGAGGTCTATATATGCGGTGAGATCCCCAGGGCAATTAGGGTGTGAACGGTGGTAACTAGCAAAGGACATTCTGATCCAAATGGCCAGCCAGCCACTTCCCTAGGTCAAGACAGAACCACAGATGCAAGTAGGGACGAGGTTTCGGCCCCAGCACTGTCCCTCTTCCCCAGGGGCAGCCACCTGCCCTGGGCCTGGGGAAGGGGGGGCGGTGGCCCCTGAAACCTTCAGCCAGTCTGCAGGGTTGTGGCGCCATCTGGTGGTCAGTTCTGGGCCCCACACTTTGGTCGGTTGGCAGAGGTTAAGGGCATCCTTCAAAAGAGAGGGCCCCCCAGGGATACTAGCCAGGCCTGTGACCACTCCAGGTCTCCCCACTTCACCAGGCCCCCAGTTTCTCACTCAAATCCTTTAGGCACATTACCTGGGTGCAGTGATGGGCCCCAGGAGCTCATGGCCCGGGCCTGTCTACTCCCAGCAAGAGCCAGGCAGAGGCAGGGTGGGCAAGCACCCCGGATCCCGGCTCTGGTGAGGACCTGGCAAGATGACCCTGGCCCTGGCCATTAGGCTCTCAGGTCATGCTGACTTCCTGGGCACCACTGTCCCACTAGCAGGGCAGACGGTCACGGAAGTATGAAGAACGGGGTGAGCCCGACCTGGACGGTATCTTCTGCGGGGGTTGTCTCCCGGCCCAGGCAGGGGTAGGCACCACCAATTCACCCACCCAGGAGTGCAGGGGCCCAGCAGCCCCCAGAATGACCATCTCCCCAGTCTGGAGCTTTCAATGTCTTGGCCGATAATTTATTGGAGCTGTGCACCCCTGAGAGGATTTTCTTTGACATTCTTATTATCCCTCCAATTCTTAAATAAAAAATGTGAGCAATGGGTGTCGAGAGTCACCCTGGAAGGGAAGACGAATGGCCTGCCACTGCCCAGGGACAGGACAGACAGAAGAGCAGCTTCTTCAACCGCTAAGCCACAGCTTTTGAAACGGGACCACCCCAGAAGGGCTTCATAGGCCCAGGCTACCCACCTCCGCCCAGGGCCCTCCCTGCCCTTTACCTGCACCCCATCCTAGGGCCCCCCAAGTTCATTCTCTGCCTAACAAGGTTGCCCCCACAGGCTGGAGAAGGAAGGGGAAGCGCCTATCTCAACAGCTTTTGTGCGCTTGCCTGGAGTGTGCCTGCTGGCCCCAGGATGGGGGGGTCATGCCCCAGGGCGCCCCACCCCTCACACGGCCACACCCTTTGATAGGAATGTGGGGCATCAAAGTTTGAAATCTCAGGCCAGGCAGGAGCACCCCGGCCTGGCTCAGGGCAGGTAGGGCACGGTCCCCCACACCTCCTCTTCCTCCCTAGCCAACCCCTGCTCACAGGCTCCAGGGTCCCTGAGGCCACTGGGCATCATGGCAATTTGGGCAGGAAGCGGCTGCCATGGCAACTGGCGTCCAAGGAGGTGCGCTGCCTGGCAACAGGGGCCACAGCCCGGTGCTCCCTCCAATGCTCCACTTCCAGCCCGTGGACAGGAACTCTGGCCAGGGTTGGGAGCCAATAAGGATTCACACCCACCCTCCCGTGGGCATCCTGACGCCCAGACTCGCTGCAGAACCCCCAGGCACCCAAATCCGGGATGCTGGTTTGCAGGGTTCTTTAAAGGCATTAGCATATCTGTCCCCATTCATGGGAATGCCATCCCAACTGTGGATCCTAAGCTCTAGCTCTCCCTCTGAGAGCACCCCCACCCCTTAGGGTGTTCTCTGGCTCCGGGCCACGTGGCCAGGACCAGAGGGAAGGGGTGAAGGAGGCTTCAGGGAATTGGGGTCTGTGGGGCCAGGCTCTGAGCCTCCAGTGAGGGGGCGCACAGCGTTGAGTGAAGGCGTGGGTGCATCAGGGAACGTGGGGTTCCCAGGCTGGGAAGGGAGGTGCCTCAAGGTCACAGGCAGGGGAGCCAGAGCTCTTGTGTCATCAGGGGATGGTCTGAGACCTCCTCCGACCCACTCAGGGATTGCCACTGCCCTTGGAGCTGACGGCCCAGCCAGGGTGCCCACGGTGAGACATGAGGACCCCATCTGGCATTTCTGTACGTGACAGCCCCTGGAACTACCAGTCTCCATGAGGACCTCTTCTCGCTCCCCCATTGAACATTCCTGAGCACCTGCTGGCACCCGGCAGGCTAAGGGACCCTGAGGCAGGATGCCGCGCCCCCCTGCCCACCCCATGCCCTGCCCCTCCCTCACAGCGGCCATCAAGAAGACTTCCTGGGCCCTCCACTTGAGTTGCCGCCTGCAGGGTACTCTGAGCTGAGCACGTCCTCACACCCATGAGATTCCAGAGAGGAATAATAGGACGGAGGTTCCTTCCTCCCTCTGCTGGCTGAGCAGCCCCCCACCCCGCACCACTTGCCTGGTAGTTTGGGGGACCAGCTCGGTGCGGGGGGTGGGGGGTAGCTCCAGGAACATCCTTCCCAGCTCATCCCCAGGCAGCACCTGTTACAGGCTGCACAGACGCCCCCATACACCCTAGAATCACAGAGGGGCCTCCTGGGGCCGGGGCCACACGTGTCCAGCCTGCTCCAGCCTGCGAATGACGCCCACCGGCTCCTCTGTCGGTGGCCCCCACACCAGGGGCTCCTGCCATATATCCACCCTGCAGGACAAAGAGGACAGGAGGAAGACATCTATACACAAGGGATCTTGACTAACTTCTTCAGACAGGAAGTGGGGACCAGCTAGAGGCACCGCCTGGGTGGAAACAAGCAGAAAAACGGGGCTTACTAGGGGACAGCTCGGGGTGACCATCCAACACGAAGGCAAGGCAAACGGTGCCCTACTGATCTCGATGGCAGGACAGCAGGTAACCTGGGGACTCCCCACGCCGTCCCCTATTCCAGACCACAAAAATGCGGTGGGTAGATGTTCGCTCAGAGACACGAGGTCTTCCTTCCCAGGGCCTGACATTAAGATGCTCCAGCAGCTCTTAAAGTTAATGGGGAGAGAAACATGCCCGTCAGCAATTCCCTGCCTCCTTTATACACAGGAGTAGAATAAAAAGAAAACCAATGTCTAATAGGAGGTCCCAAGACCAAAAAGAAAAAAAAAAAGCCACAAAGAGAATAAGAAAAATACAGGAAGCAAAAAGTTTCCCTCCCTTCCAAACCCACTGCATCCCTAAAGCGGAGCAGGATGTCCTGGAAAAAGAATAGGGGGCATTCAAAGAACAATAACGATGTCTTGGCAATTTAAAACATGATTTTTGACATTCAAAAGACCGGCAGCCGTGCCTGGCCTGCTCCTTTGAGGGCCTCCTCAAATTCCCACGGGAAACAGCCTCTCAGCTAATGCTTTGCCCAGCCCCACACCCGAAAAGCATGAGGTCAGAGTAAGGTGCTTTCTGGGGACCCGTGAGGTGTCTCATTATTCCCACTTGATAGGCCCCTACAAAACTTAGTGGCTAAAACGATCGTGACGTAGCCTGCAGCTTCGGGACTTTGCTCGTCCCTCGGAACCGTCCTCTGAGGGGTGCACGAGACTTGTCCGGCCCTGTGGGCCTCTGAGGACAGGCTGGAACCACAGAAACTTCTTTCTCCCCGTGACCTCTCATCTGAGAGCAAGGCCATGCCTCCCTAATGGCAGAGGGTCCACAGGGCAGCAAGAGAGAGAGGTCAAGACGCAGCACACACACCCAAGTGATGCTCAAGGTTAGTCTGAAGTCCAGGATGAAGTGAGGAACCCTGTCACTTGGTGCGAAGGGGACAAAGTCATCTTGCAGAGGGGCAAGGGCAACTTCGGATCTGTGCTCGTCTCTACCATGCAAGGACTTGAATCCACCTTTCTGAGAGTGTTACTTGAGGATGGGCTTCCACAGAACAAGGGAGGGCACTGAAGAAGAGGAAGACGTGGACCTAGGACATCCAGGGGCACCAGGGGAGGAGGGACCACTATAGCAGCACAGGCCACATCATGGGCTGTTGGAAAGAAGGGAGGAGAAACAGGCCAGGGGCCTGAATCTGGCTCCAGCCGTGGGCGTGTGCTCAGACCTGTCTTTTTAATGAACTAGAACAAATAATCCTAAATTTGCATGGACCCACCAAAGACCCCGAATAGCCAAAGCCATCTTGAAAAAGAAGAATACAACAGGAGGTACCACAATCTCAGATTTCAAGATTTATTACAAACCTATAGTAATGGAAACAGTGTGGTACTGGGACAAAAATAGACACAGATCAATGGAACAGAATAGAAAACCCAGAAATAAACCCATGGTGATATGGCCAATTGATCTCGGACAAAGCAGGCAAGAATATTCAATGGGGAAAAGGCGGTCTCTTCCACAAACGGTGTTGGGAAAACTGGACAGCCACAGGCAAAAGAATGAAACTGGACCACTATCTTACTCAGATTCAACACACTCAAAAAACAAAATGGATTAAGGATTTAAATGTGAGACCTGAAACCATAAAAATCCTAGAAAAGAGCACAGATAGTAATTTCTCTGACACTGGCCACAGCCACATTTTTCTAGATAGGTCTCCTGAGGCAAGGGAAACAAAAGCAAAAATAAACCATGGGGACTACTTCAAAGTACAAAGTCTCTGCACAGTGAAGGATACAGCCAACAAAACTAAAAGATGGAATGGGAGAAAATATTTGCAAATGACATCTCTGATGAAAGGCTAGCATCCAAAATCTATAAAGAACTTCTAAATCTCAAAACCTCAAAATCAAATAATCCAATTTAAAAATGGGCAGAAGACATGAGCAGACATTTCTCCGAAGAAGACGAGCAGACGGCCGACACATGAAAAGATGCTGAACATTCCTCATCCGGGAAATGCAAATAAAAACTACAAGATACCACCTCACACCTGTCGGAATGGCTAACCAACAACACAAGGAACAAGGGGTGTTGGCAAGGTGTGGAGAAAAAGGAACCCTTGGGGGTAGGGATGGGGTGGCTGGGGTGTGGACATTGGGGAGGGTATGTGCTGTTAAGTGCTGTGAAATGTGTAAGCCTGATGATTCACAGACATGTACCCTGGGGCAAATAATACATTATATGTTAATAAAAATTTAAAAAATTAAAAAAAAAAAAAGAAAAGAAAAGAAAAAGGAACCCTTGTGGGACGCCTGGGTGGCTTGGTTGGTTGATGAAGGGTCTGTCTTCAGCTCAGGGTCGCAATCCTGGGGTCCTAGGATCGAGTCCCGCATTGGGCTTCCTGCTCAGTGGGGAGTCTGCTTCTCCCTCTTCCTCTGCCCTTGCTCCTTCTCTCTCTCTCTCTCTAATAAATAAATAAAATCCTTACAGAAGGAGGAAAGGAAGGAAGAGAGGGAGGGAAAGAAAGAGGGGGGGAAGGAGGGGAACCCTCGTGCACCGTTGGTGGGAATGCAAACTGGTGCAGCCACTGTGGAAAGCAGTATGGAGTTTCCTCAAAAACCTAAAAATAGATGTACTTTATGATCCAGTAATTCCACTCCTGTGTATTTACCCAAAGAATACAAAGATACATGCCCCCTATGTTAATCTCAGCATTATGTACAATAGCCAACATAGGGAAGCAGTCCAGCCGTCATTGACAGATGAATGGATAAAGAAGGCGTGGCACGTATATATCCCAGAATATTGCCTCAGCCATAAAAAAGAGTGAAATCTTGCCATTTGCAACGACACGAATGGAGCTAAAGGCTATAATGCGAAGCGAAATAAGCCAGCCGGAGAAAGGCAAATGCCATTGGATTTCAGCCATACATGGAATTTAAGAAACAAAACAAATGAACAAAGAAAACAAGAGAGAAACCAAAAAAACACTCTGAACTACAGAACAAAGGGCTGGTCAGCAGAGGGGAGGTGGAGGGGTGGGGGAACTAGGTGAAGGGGATTAAGAATACACTTGTCATGATGAGCACAGAGTAACGGGTAGAATTGTTGAATCACCATATTGTACAGCCGAAACTACTAGAACACTGTACGTCACGACACTGGAATTAAAAATAGAAAAAAAAAAAAAAAAACCCTCTGAAACACTGAAGACACTGTTGCATCTGGTTCCATCACTTAACAGTGGTGTGACCTTGGGCAAGTGACCCCGTGTCTTCGTGCCTCAGTATCCCCACCCGTAAAGAGGATGAGTATCGTCCTTACAGAACCATTAAAGTAAATGTTCAAGCAGTGATTTAAAAAAAAAAAAAAAAATGAAATCCCAAAGATCGGTTGGTTAGGTACAAAGGCCAGGCTGTGGGATAAGGTCTTCTGCGTGAAGGTGGGGGGGGGGGGGGGGGGGGGGGGGGGGGGGGGGGGGGGGGGGGGGGGGGGGGGGGGAAGCAGA
>CM053616.1:72684512-72732284 GCA_028646535.1 Procyon lotor
GAGCCTGGACCTGGGCTAAGGAAGGGGTTACAGGGAGGTATGGAGGGGCCCAAAACCCTGGGCCCCTGTGGCCACTCCCACCCCCAGTGCCCCCAGCCTTCAGCTTCCAGCAGCCACGGAGGATGCCTGGATCCCCCCTGCCAGGGCTTTGTAAGGTGGCCCTGCCTGGTGCCTCTCAGCTCCACTCACTCCGTAGAGTCTGCCAGGCCTTTCCCGCCTCCGGGGGCAGGGGGCGGGGGGCCCAGGGTCGGGGGTGAGGTGCCCGGGAACTTTATGGCAAGCGAAGAGGGTGAGGTGCAGCGACAGAGACCGAGAGACCCAGCAGGGGCGAGACAAGCACAAGTGGAGGCCAGGCTGGGGTGGGGCTGGCCCCTGCACTCCGGACGAGAGCAAGGGGCACCCAGGCAGGGGGCGTCCCCCAGCTCAGGGCCCAGACCCTGCCCGTGCCCACCCCTGCCGACGGGGTCAGGAACCCCGGCCTCGCCCAGGGCAGCCCCCTCCCCGCTCCAGAGCATGCCCCTGGATCCTGCAGAGCAGTCCTTCCTCCAGCTGGAGCAGGAAAACCAGACTCTGGTGAGTGAGGAGCCCCCCGAGGCTGTGGGGCCAGCCCAGTCTCAGAGCCCATCTGTGCAATGGGTGCACAGCTGTCGGCAACTTTGTGACAAGCAGGCAGTTCTCTCCACGCCCCCTCCAACCCCGCAGAAAAGACAGAACCAGGACCTGCGGGAGCAGCTGGGGGCCCTCCTGGGGCCAGGGCAGCAGTTCCTGCCCCTGTGCACGGAGCACACGAGCTGCACGGCCCTGGCCTGGGTAAGTGCACGGCCTGCGCTGCAGGACGGAGGGTGGCTGTCAGGACTGACCCTGCGACTCTGTGCGCCACAGCCCCACCCCCGCTGTCAAGCAGTCCGTGACCACAGGTGCTGCCCACGACTTCGGGGCTGACCCCAGGGCTCTTCCACAGTCCCCCGAGCAGGCCGGTACCCGGCCCCTGGAGGACAGGGCACCCTTGCAGCTGCTGCGGCGGGAGCTGTGCCGGGGGGAGGAGTCCTTCGTGCAGCAGTCGCAGGTGGGTCCTCGGGGAGCCGGGCCAGGGAAGGGGGCTCTTTGTGCAGCAGTCCTCGGTGGCCAGAGGAGGAAGGAGCTGACACCGTTGGCCCTGGCTGTGCCCACACTCTGCCCCTCCCCAGAATGAGCTGCAGCAGATCCGACTGTCCTTCGAGAGGAAGAAGATGGCCATTACTGAGGTGCCCGCCCGGCTGGGGTGGGCGGGCTGCTGGGGGACCCACCTGGTGGGACACATCTTGGAGCGTGACCCACGCCCCCTCCCTCCAGGTATGGGACGGCGTGGCCGAGGTGCACATGGCTTTGAACAACCAGGCTACGGGGCTCCTGGTAGGTCCCCAGCAGGTGACCCCTGAGGCTGAGGGGAACAGGGAGTCGGCAGAGGGTGCTGGGGGGCGGGGGAGCATTGAGAAGCAGGGGAATATGGCAGAGGAGTCAGGGCGAGAGGACCTGTCCTACCCCCTCTGCCCCCCAGAACCTCAAGAAAGACATCCGGGGAGTACTGGACCAGATGGAGGACATTCAGCTGGAGATTCTGGGGTGATGTGCAGGGTCAGGGGCCTGGGGGGCCCAGCTGAACCGGGAAAGGGGCAGCAGGTGTCCTGGTCGGGATGCGGTGGCTCAACCCCTGACCCATCCCCCAGTTCCATTGCATCACACCCAGGGGGCGGTGCAGGCTGGGGTGCGGGGGACACATGACCCTGACTGTGCACCTCTCCCTCATCCAGGGAGCGGGCCCAGTGCCGCACCCAGGCCAGGAAGGACCAGCAGATGGCGTGCATAGCGGTGAGCCCCCCTGCCCACACCCAGCCTCTCCCCGGAGGCCCTCTAGGGGAGGGGATGTGGGCTTCAGTGGGAGCCCCAGCAGGAGCCAGGTGACCAGTTATCCCTGAGACGTGGCTGCAGGTGCCCGTCCTGGGTAAGAACTCGCAGCACAGGGACGCCCCCCCGCCTCCCCGCCCCTGGTCCCCGCCATGGGGGCAGGCTCTGACCCAGCCCCTCCCCTGCAGAAGGCAAGGCCACAGCAGCTGGGATGTTCCGAGGGCCTCAAAAGCCAGCTCTGGTAGGTGGCTGCGTGAGTGCACGGGCCGAGCCCAGTCCCCGGGGACCATCCCCGAGGGCACCCCCCGCCCCCTGACCGCCGCCGCCCGCAGGCTGCTGGCCCTGAGGCTGCTGCTGGGCGCCCTGCTGGCCTGCACCGCCGCCTACGTGTACGTGGTGGACCCCGCGCCCTTCGAGGGGCTGGTGCCTCCCCTGCTGAGCCGCGCCGCTGTCTGGAAGCTCCGGGCCCTGCTGGGCCCATTCCTGCGCCTGGAGGTGGACGACTTCCTGCCCTTCTAGGCCGGAGGCCCAGCGGCCCCAGCGAGGAGGAGGCCAGGCGGCCGGCGCTGCCCCAGGTGCCCAGCGGCTGCGCCGGCCCCTGCCCACGGCACTGCCGCGCACCGTCCCCGCCAGGAGCTGCGGAGAAGGGTGGAGGCGGGGTCTGTCCTGAGGGCTGGGCCTGCTGCTGGACATATAGTCGTGACACACACGGAGTGTGAGCTTGTTTCCATGGAAATGGGGGGGGGCGGGCAGGAGGTTTTGCCGCCTTCTGAGGCCAATCTCACACCGAGGGTTCCTTGGGGTGGGGGGGCTGCCTAGGACCCATCTGCCTACTGGGCTGGCGGCCCCTCCGCGGGAAGCCCCCAGCCCACCCCGGGCCACCAGGGAGGGCTCTGAGCAGAGGGTGTCACAGGACACTCTTTGCTGAAAGTGAGGACTGGGGCTCCTCCCTGAGGCTGGGCCCGAGCAGCGGACCTCGGGGATCAGCCCTGAATCTGCTGACCCGCCCCTCGGGTGGGTGACTTCGCACCCCTCGGGTAACCCTCCGTCCCTATCTAGCCGACCACCCCACCCTCCCCCCACACTCCACCGGCCGCCATCCCCCCACCTCCCACTCCTGTCCCCTCCCCAACCTAGGATCCCTGTCCAGTCCAGCCTCCTGGCACTGCCCCAAGGCTCGGAGGACAGGGGGACCACGTTGGTGGACAGAGCTGTGGAGGTAAACACCAAAAATTTTATTTAGGGCATTAAATTGGGGCGGGGGAAATACCTTTGAGAACAATAGAGAATCTCTCTGTGGCTCGCTCATCCCCGAGTGGGAGAATTAGAGGCACCGCCCAGGCAGGAAAAGGGCCGGCCCAGAGCCCCGCCCTGCCCCTGGGGGCGTCCAGGCCCCGGCTGGCTGGCTGGCTGGCTGGCTGGCTGGCTGGCTGGCTGGCTGGCAGGGACTGCAGGGCGAGGGGCAGCGGGGCCCTCTGAGCTCCCCCGGGTGCCACATCTCCGAGTGAAAGAGCGAAGACTGTCGGGCAGGGCTGGGCGGAGCGGTCACCAGGAACACACCGGACTGGCAGGGCCCGATGGCTCACCGGCCGGCGGCTCCAAGAGGTTAAGGCATCTCTTCAGGTGCTGGGTGTGGGGAGGAGGGAGTGCAGCGACCTGCAGGGGCAACCTGAGACCCCCACCCCAGCCCAACCCGCAGAGGCCTGGGCTCCCTGGGGAGGAAGTGGCGTCTAAAGTGCTCGGTCAGGCGGGGGAGGGCGGGGTGCTGGTCCCAGCAGCTCCGGGGCCCCTGCCTGGGGAGTGGGGACCCCCTGTAGCAGGTGGGGACTTCCTGAGGTGGGTGGGCCCAGGGTCACAAGCCCCAGCGGGCTGGGAGTCAGTCGAGGTGCGGCTGGTGGAAAGTGGACCCCCAGCCCCCGGCCCAGGGTCTGTGGCTGCCTGGCTTCCTGGGCGGTCCTCTCGGGCCCCCGGGAGCTGCCTACTTGGTGTCCCGCTCAGGCCCCGAGAGACTGGGGAAAAGGCTGGAGGCGGCTGAGTGCAGGCGGCACATAGCCCCTCGGGGGGGCACCCCAGCGGCCGGGCTCCAGGGGGCCCGCAGCGGTGGGCGGTCCTCGGGGAGGCCAAGGTGGCATAGGTGCAGGCCGGGGGGCACCCTGGGCTGGCCACGCCGGCCCCATCCACGGCTGCAGGTGCCGATCCGCCCCCTGGGGGCCGCAGCGTCCCGTGAGAGAGAAGCAGAAAGGTGGAGGTCAGCATGAGGCAGAGCTGCCCAGGGCAGGGTCCATGGCCCAGCTAGCCTCCCGAGTCGGGCCAGCCCCCACCCCAGACCCCCGGTCTTTGCCCTGGCCGTCTCAGCCCTAAAGAGCCATGGATTCCCAGTGCCCCCACCCCCAACATCTGGCAGCAGGGGTGGGGGCTAGGGGAGGCTCAGGTGGCCAAGAGGGGCAGCTGCAGGAGGCAGCAACGGCCCCCACGGGGCCCTCAGCCAATAGGTGGCCCCCTAGGCACCCCCTACCCCATCTCCCCCAAAAGCTCTTGGGTTCCCATGGGGTCCTGGGGCGGCTGCAACCCCAACCTTTCTCCAAATGCCCTGTTAACCAGCAGGGATGCCGCAGAGCCGCGGGAGCCTCATGCTTGTCAGCCAAAGACCCATCGGCCAGCCCCCACCTCCCAAGCTTTCAACTCCGCTTAAGTCAGTGAAAAAAACCCACGAAGAACACCCATATCTCTGGCCAACGCCTCTCCCAGAGCCTGACCCACTCTGCTCCCCGCCCCCGGGAGCCCCCGCAGTGCAACAGCCCTAGCCTTGCTCAAGGAAAGGATCGAAATGACTCTTTTTCTTTTTTTAATAAAATTATAGATATATAGATGTAGATATAAAAACATAAAACAGACACAACGCAAGCGGACGCTGCCGTGTGCTTACTCTCGGGTCCCTGGCGCCAGGCGGAACTCTGACCCCCGCCCCCGAGGGCTTCCCACGAGGGCGCCGAGGCTCCTGCGGGGCCTGGACTGAGCATGCCTTGGGGTAGGGAATCTCCAGTTTGGCAGGGGAGAGGACTCCTGGTCTCATGGGCCCCCTGTGGCAGCGTCCGGCCCGTGCCTGCTCCCACCTGCCCCCCGGTCGCCTCCCACAAGAGCATAAAGCAGAGGTTAAGGCTTCAATGAAAGCGAGTTTCCCGGCAGTGGGGGCGGCGGGGGCCCGAGCGTTAACACGTGGGACGTGGCATGGCAGCTCAGCGCACAGACAACGGGGACGCACCCACCAGCTGGGTGACACAGGACACACGGAGCCGGGACCCCACCCACAGCTGGCTGGCTGGCTGTGCCTCGTCCACCTGTCTGTCAGAACCCAGACCAGTCCCCGAGCAGGGTGCCTGTAGGCTGGGGCTGGACTCCCCGAAGAGGAGTGGGCCTGGCCAAGCTACAAGGTTCCAGCGGGTCCCTGAAAGGCAACGAGTTAGGAGCAGCCAGGGGGGTGGGGCCTAGGTCCAGTGCGGCCAGGGACCCAGGCCTCTCTGTCCATCTCTGGGCCACGGCGACCCGTCTGTGAAGGGAGTAGGTGGGGACCGGCTTGGGGACAGCCTCGGGGGCAGCGAGGGCAGACATGGCCCATGCCCCCTGGCAGCCCCCCGCTGTGGGAGCCGGGGGGGGCACCGACACACAGATCCCGCGGCCCAGCGGCCCCAGGCCCGGCTGCGCCCGGCCGAGCAGATGGGTGGATGGACGGGCGGAGGAAGAGGGACAGGCTTGTGGAGGCGTGGTCTCTTCCGCTGACGTGTCCACACCAGGCCTGGGCCTCCTGGTCTCCCGGGGCAGAGCAGTCGGGAGGGGAGGGCAGCCGCTGGGGGTCCTGTTCCCCGGGGCTCCACGGCGGATGGATGGCAGTCAGTCCTCACACTGAGATCTCGTACGTGGTCCCACCCACGCCGGACACCTTCTTAACGAGCGTGTGCCGGGCAGGGCTGGCGGAGGGCCCCGGGGGGCCAGCAGCAGGCCCCAGGCGGGCCAGGCCCGGGGACTGCCCGTTAAGCTTACTTGGGGGGGTCTTCAGCTGAGGGTGGTCCCTGCATCAAAACAAGCACACACACGCACACGCACACAGTGAACGCGGGACCATGGCATGACAGAGGCCAGCGGAGGCAACGGCACAGATGACGCAGACGCAGACAAAGCCCGGGGCGGCCTCTGCCTCTGAGCTCAGAAGGGCCCACCTGGACGATGGGTGGGGGTGCACAGGCTGCAGAGGGGGTGCTATGTTGCCACAGGACAGACAGATGTCAGAACGGCCGTCAGCCCCCTCCCGGGTCCCTCGGTCCCTCCCAGACACTGACCCCAGAGCACAGGAAGGCCCGATGGGACACTGGCCTTCCAGGCCCTGCACTGTCCAGGCCCGATGGGACACAAGCCCCCAGGCCCTGCACTGTCCCTGCACTGCCCCCAAGCTGGGGAGCCCAGGGGCGACTCTGTGGCTCCTTCCCTGCCCCCTCCTAGGAAAACGAGAGGTCGTCTTCCTGTCCTCCAGCCTGCCCAGTACTGACCAACAGTGTTTCTGACACCCATTGCTGCCCAAACACTCGCAAGGGTGGGCACCCCTCCCTCCTGCGGCTGCCACCCACTGGGCCGGTTCCAGCCTCAACAGGGTCCTCCTCGCTGAGTCTGTGATCAAGGCGGCAGAGGGGATGCCCTGACGACAGCCACGCACCCCAGGCGCTCAGCTTATGTACTTGGACCTGACCCTGTGAGGCAGCAAGCCCAGCTTCCTATTACCCACCGGCTGGGGGCCTGGAACCAACCTGCCCCTCTGGGCCTCAGTTTCCCCATCTCTGAGCAAGGAAGCCCTTACTTCCTGGGGCCATGAGCTCCCAGGCCTGCATGTCCTGCTGCGGGATGATGTCCCCCAGACTCAGCCCCCTGGACTGACACCATCTCCAGGAAAAGAAGCCCCGGGGTCCCCCCTCCACTCCGTTGCACCAGCTACAGGAGAATGTGCAGCCCTGGGCTCACGGTGCAAATCCTCCAGGCCCGCCATCCTCGGACGCGTCAGGGTGTCCTTGGTGCTGGGCAACCCTCACACAGTCTGGCAGGGGGTCTCCAAAGAGGGTGAGCCCCCGCTCCGCCCCGAGGCAGCCTTTGGCTTCCCAAACAACCCCCGCATGCTCAGCCAAGAGGGCCCACAGGCGGCCAGACACCGGACCTGTGCCGGGAAGCCCCCGGCCCCCAGCACCCACCTCTGCACGGCCAGCGAGGGTGGCGACTCCGGGAGGTCCGTGTGGATGAAGGCGACAGCTTTGGGGCCTGCATAGGAGGGTGAGCGGGGCGTGCTGGGTGGGGAAGGGGGGCCCTGGCGCACCGGGGACCTGTGCGAGCCGCTGCCGGGCCGAGGCCCGGGGGCGTTGTTGTTGGCCAGGTCGGCCTGCAGGGAGGAGGAGGAGGTCCGCGGGGCCCGGCTCACGGCACTGGACAGCGAGGACAGCGACGTCTGCAGCGCAGGGTTGCGGGCGCCGCCAAAGCCGGGCCCCGCCACTAGGTCGTCTCTGGAGCCGTAGCGCAGGCCGGGGCCGCGGGGGCCCTCGGAGAGCACGCTGGCCTGCTGCAGGCTGTAGGAGCTGGGCGCGTCGTAGACGCCCGAGTCGCCAAAGAGCGAGTCGGCCTGGGAGCGCAGCAGCCGTTCCCGCTCCTCCCTGTCCTTGCGCTCCTGGATGGAGGCCATGATGGTCCTGGACAGGTTGTCGTAGCGCACGGGTGAGGGCTCCCGCGGCCGGGGGCCCAGCACCGGGCTGAAGCTACGGGGCGGGGGCCGCGGCGGCTCACCCACTGGGCCCGGGTGCAGGTAGGGCGAGCGGTAGCTGGCCACGCCGGCCGAGGGGTGGGCTGGGCACGTGTGGCTGCTGGGCGAGCCAGGGTTGAGCAGACTGTCATAGGATAGGCTGCCGTTGCGGTTGGGCAGCGCGTGGGGGGCGAAGATGCTGCGGTGGGGCGTGGGGGGCCCACCCTCAGAGCGCAGAGGCTGCAGGGCCACATGGTCCCCAGCCCTCCGGCTTGCCGCCTTGAGGCTCAGGGAGCGCAGGGCACCAGAAAAGGTGTCGGCAGCGCTGAGTGGCGGGGACGGCGGGTAGGCAGCGTGCAAGCCTCCGGACGTGTAGTCAGGGAGGTCCAGGCTGGGCTCTGATGCGAAGTCCAGGCTGTGGATGCTGTCTTCTCCCAGCGTCAGGGAGTCAGGGCCGGGGACCTGTGGGGACAGAGGGCACACATCTACCACGGCCCGGCCAACTGGTGCTCTGTGACCCGCACAGTGCCCCCCCCCCAAGAGGCTACAATCTCGGTGACACATGTAACCCATAAGCGGTTCCTAGAAGGTCTCCATCCCCTAACCACCTCCTCCTTGCCCACCACAGAAGGAAGCGGGGCAGGGGAGAACAGCACTCAGACGTTGCCTCCCCAGAGAAGGCTGGGCACCCTTCTCCTGCTCTTCCTTCTCCACAGAAGAGGAGGGGGGCCGTGGGGACAGCCTTGGGAACTGAACCTTGAGGAGCTGTCTCCTGGGCACGTCAAGGCGGAGGACTACAGCCTCGGCCACATAAGAGCAGAGCTGGCTACCGTGCGTATCCAGGGCAGGCCCCTCAGTGCCCACACGGGGTAGGACCCCCAGGGAGGGGCTGGGGGACAACCACAGCAACAGGGACAAGGGGCCTCTATGAGCCTCCGTGAGCCGAGGCATGCGGGCACGGGCTTGGGCCAGGGATGAGAGCCTGCAGAACCTCAAAACCCAGAGGGGGCACTGGAAGGGACAAATGTGCCCTCTGGGTACTCGGGCCAGAATCCTTGTGGGACCCAAGACAATCCCAACAAAATGAGGCAGGCAAGGGCGCCTAAAGCCCCCCCTTCCCAAGAAGGGCTGATCGACACCCCTCCTGGGGCAGGACCGTCATGGCATGCTGGCCAAGGAGGCCCAGACTCCCTGCCCAGCCCAGAGGGCCCAGAGATGCCGGGTTGAGCAGGGCATCGGTCCTGGGGGGAGGCGACCAACCAGTCCAGGCATACTGGCCCAGTCACAGACTCGCCTCTCAGATAGCCATGAAAGAGGGTGGGCAGCCTGGGAATGCTCAGGGTTCTGGGTCATTCCTCAGGCTGTCCAGGGTCGCCAACTGCTCTGCAGCTATCCTACTTATACAACTCAGAAAAAATAAATGCGCTTTCTTAAACAATCTCAAATTCTTCTGAAGCCTTCCCGTGGGCCTTACAGAGTGACTAACAGTGGAATTCCAGGCATCCTGAAACACACTGTTCCTGGGGGCAGCCGCCTACTGGGCCAGCGGGCAATGCCCCCGGCCACGGAGAAGGGGCCAGGCGGGACGGCCCGTGCCAGCCCTTCCTTCGTGCCTAGCCGGGATTCCCACAGGGGGAGGTCCCGCTGGCGCCCGCGAGGCTCTCTCTGATCCTACGGCCCCAGGGGCAGGGCCTCCTGGGGCGAGTCCTCTAGGAGTGGGACCTCGGGGCTGAGGCCTCTGGGGACAGGTTCTCCAGGAGGGGGAGAGCAGGACTTCCTGGGGTGGGGCCAGGCCTCCTCACCTGCTCACCAGGCCCGCAGAAGGGCGCCTTGGGACCCGAGGGAAAGGCAGGCCGGAACTTGTACATGGCAGGTGTCGGGGGGCTGGTCCTCTGCGCCGACAGGGCGCTCTCTGGGGAGACGGGCCACGGTCAGACTGGGCTCAGTCCATGTCCCTCCCTCTGTCTGGCCACCCCCACCTCACCAGCACTGCTCGGGCGTGGGGTCTGCAGGTCACCTCCGAACGTGGCGGCCTCCGCCTTGGGGGGCAGTGGCGGCCCCAGGTCCAGCGGTTTCTCATCCAGCCGGTCCAGACTGCCCTTGGACTGGGAGGGGGCGTGGTCAGTGGTGGGTAGGGCGTGGGCCAGGGGTGGGGCATAACTGGGGACTCCTCCCTGGGCCCTGGGCCCTAGACCCTTCTGCAGAAACTACCCAATTCCTCCCTCTTCCACTTCTAGGCCCCTTCCAACAGAGCTGCTTCCTGCCTCCAAGGGTCTGCCCTCTACCCCATCCCCTACCTGACCCCAGGGCCCCCACCTTGCTGCGGCCCAGGCCAGCCTTCAGCCCGTTGTCACTAAGCTTGACCTTGAGCGGGGCAGCTCGCTCCAGGAGCTCGGGCCGAAGGAAGGGTGGCTTCAGGCGAGCAGCCAGAGGCAGCCGGGGGGGCTCCACCACGTACCTGCACCGGAGGGGGCGTGCAGAGGGGTCAATGGCCAGGGCGACCCGGCCCGAACGCTCACCAAAGGCAAGGCTGGTCGCACCTGCCAGAGGCAGAGGTCGACCTCGACCAGGCTGAGGGTCCACACCTGCCCACCCCAAACCCAGCAGAGGCCCCTTGACACCCCATCCAGGCCTCACCGGGGTGCCAGAGGGCTGCATAGCACGTGCTCCACATTCCCATAGCAGCCTCGGGTGAAGGGGTTCACGCCCCCACGGAACTTGCCCGTCACCTGTGGACATGGGACCCCCTCAGCCAGCCTGGCCACCCAAGGTCCAGGCCAAGGCGGACAGGGAGACAGGTAGGGACAGCTGGGGTTGCTCAAGGGGCAGGTTGGACGGAGCCGGCCCCAGGGGTGGCCCCCCAACCTCCCCGCAATGGTCCCTGCAGGAAGCTGCCAAATTTCTGGGCCCTGAGTGTCTGGGGGCTGCGGTATCCACAGGTGGGAGTGACCGGGGGAGGGGGGAGGGGGCGGCACAGGTGCAGCCCCACACTCCATGCCCCACCCACGGTCTCCCCCTCCTACGGAAGCAGAGAGCTCCGGCAGCCCTTCCCTGACACCACCCCACACGGTCCTGTGTAGCCCTGGCCCTCTTGGCCCGTAGGGGACCCCCCTGATCCCCATTGCTGCAGGGGCCCTCCTCGGGTCAGCACCTGCTCATTGGTGGTACGCCCCCGCGTGACCAGCACCACGTGGAAGCCAGTGAGGCCGATGACAGGGATGAAGAAGAGGCCAGCCACACACATGACAGCCATGCTGGCCTGTTAAGGCCAATGGCCATAGGCAGAAACAAGGAGCAGGCACCTGTGAACAGACCACTCCCACTGCCACCCAACCAGGGATGCCGACCCACACTCCGGGGATTCCCAGGCAGTCACCCCACCCCACCCCCAGCCTCAGTTTCCCCTGGGGAGTATGCCCCCCAGCCCACACCGCCTCTGTGGGCCAGCCAAGGATACGTGATGGTGGTGTGGGCGGCTCCCAGCCCCTCAGCGTGGTTCAGCACATAGACCAGGCCAAAGGCGACGACACCCACCATGTGTGCGCTGAGTGACAGCAGGAACAGGAAGAAGTATCGGTAATTGCGGCGCCCAATGCAGTTGTTGACCCAGGGGCAGTGGTGGTCAAAGTCCTGGGCGGGAGCAGTGAGTCAGGGCACAAGGTGGGTGGGAGGGGAGGGACGTGGGCAAGGGGGCAGACAGGGTGGCGGGACGGTCACCTCTACACAGTTGTCGCAGACGCTGCAGTGGGAGCAGCGAGGTGGGCGGTAGAAGTGGCAGGTCGCGCACCACTTCATACGGACCTGGATGCCCCGCACATCCACATTCTTGTATAGCGGGGCCCGGAAGTCGTCCTCCTTATCCTCGTCCTCATCCGCTGTGAGCCAGGGCCAGGGGAGGGTGGCAGGAAAGTGACTTCCCTGGCAGGAGAGTCCTTCCCGAATCTCCGCCAGCCCACCCACCGGGACCCACCCCCGAAAGGCTCTCGCATGTCAGCCACTCACACTCTAGTGAAAGTAAGCCGATCACGGGCCCTACCTCGGGGGAAGACGCCAGGGTCCATGAAGGTGGCCATGCTGAAGTTGGCCAGGACAAAGAGGAAGATGATGCCATTGTAGACAGGAACAGCTGGGGACACAGCTCGAGTCAACCATGGGCACCTGCGTTGGACAGCAGGGCAGAGCTGGGTCTGGGGGTGCAACGGATGGGCGGGGATGGGGCGTGGGGACAGATGAACTAGGCATGGCCACCTATAGGCAGGCTGGGCCATCGAAGGCCACCATCGATGCTCAGCGTGACAGTTGGGGAGGCCACTGCCGCCACATCCCCGCTGGGAGACCCCTACCCATCAGTCTGCTGCTTCTCTCCTCAGCGATCAGGGGTGGGCACCTCATGCCCGGTAGACAGGCTGCCCGCACGCCAACACTGACTCCAGCAACCGTCCGGGTGACTACCAGGAATTCAACTCACGGTTGAAGACACTGAGGCTCAGAGAGGCCTGTGGGCCCGGGCTCCCACGTTTAGGAGGGGTGGCAGACTGGAGGCAGGAGTCCAGGATGAGAAATGAGCCCACTCCGCCTGTGTGCTATGACAGAGGCAGCCCTGGTCCTCACGCGCACCTGTCCCCAGCCCAGCAGGGCCCGTTTGCCAGGGAAAATCTGGGACGTAGGGAGCTCCAATTCTCAGTCAGGAAATGCATGGTGGGTGGCACCCCTGTTTTTCCCCGAGGGGTGCAGTCTCGGGCTCTGGGCCACTGGGCACATCCACATCCAGGCAGCCCCCTCTTTCTAGGTTTGTCATCTTACTATCCATCTGACAATGGGGAACACCCAGAGACTCTAGAAGAGCATGATACCCCCTCACCACTCACCATCTCTTACTGCCCCCGCGCCTACGGCTCCAAGGCTGCACCTTCTTCCAGGAAGCCTTCCCAGATTCCTGGCACCCTACAAGGATCTCACACACCTCCCCGATGGGTGCTCTGCCACAGAGAGCATCCTCTTCAGCCCCTTAGGGACCAGACCAGAGCCCTCCCTGTGGAGATCCACCAGTCCTTGGGCACATAATCTGTGGCGCCCTGCCCCAACCCTGCAGCGGGTCCCTGAGTCCATTCACTTGGCTCCCACAAAGTTCCTCTGGCCTCAGGCTCCTGATCTCTCTCATGGCTCCTGGCTGCTTTGACAAGTGGGGGGACCCTGGGGGCTGTTCCCCTCCCCATACTTAGCCCCTCTGCACAAGTGGAGGGCCAGGGGGATCTCCCACAATACCCCTGACTGAGAGAACGGGGCGCTGTGGCCTCCAGCAGGGTGAGCAGAGCCGGTGGCCCTACCCACCGCCCCAGCGCACGGCTGGCCACGCTGGTGCGCCCACGCCTGTCTTGGCCAGGAGCCAGCCCCGCCACCCCAGCAACCACCTCCATGGCAGCAGAACTTCGCTATTTTTAGTGGAAAGCGAGAGGCTATTTAAAGATTCCACTTCCCACGGCAGCAGGCGCAGCGGGCCAGGAGCCGCAAGTTACCCCTTCCTCTTCTCCGGGACCTGCTGTGGAGGTTGACGCACTCCCTGAGGACACGGGTTCCCTCTGCAGGGAGGGCATTCCTCCACCACCCCCTGCCCGGGCAGCCCCGAGTGCCCACCAGCCGATGCCTTCCACATTCCCCAGCCCTGCGAGCTAAAGCGCGGCACACAGACGGCACTCGATGTATGCCACGGTCTCTGACCCAATCCCATTCAGCAAGGTGACAGCGGGCCCCCGAGGCCCGGCCTGCCTGGCAAGGGAGGGCGGCAAGGAAGCAGAAGCCAAAACGCTAGTGGGGATGGGCTCTCCAGACAAGTGGGAGCTATCAGCTCTGGAGAACCAGGAGCCCGGGAGAAGCGGGGGACCACGGGCCCCACTCAGGTGGTGAAAGCGAGCTCCCCATGGCGCCTTCTCGGAAGGGCTGGCTATGTGAGCTGCACAACATGAAAATGCAGGCCCGGGGATTAAAAAGTGTCCAGGATGCCAAGTCTGGGACAGCAGAGCATTAAAGGCAAGGGTGGGCTCTCGCGCACGTGTGCGGCCCGCCGGGGTGGAGGGAAGGTCCTGAGGTGCTCTGGGGCTGGGAGACGTGCGCACACGAGCTGCAGCAGGTGGGTGGGCACGACTGGCACGAGGACCCGGAGCGGGGCGGGGGGCGGGGGGGCCGTCAGAGGGTCCATCCCCTCCGTCCGGGTTTTGCCGGTGGATACTGAGAGTCCGCTGCCCAGCGGCCCGGTGCGGTGAACCGCAGAAGCCGCCCTTCCAGCTGCAGGGAGTGGGTGCTTCTGTTTCCCTATTTTACAGACAAGGAGTGGGTATGAGATGGCTTGTCACATGCCTAGACCTGGGGGTGAGTCTCCGTCTGGGCTGGGATTCAAACTCGCAGGCAGGCGGGCGGAGACTGAACCCCACGGGCGGCCCCCACACCCGCAGTGACCGGAGTCTGCCCCGGCCCGGGGGGCCTGCACTGCTTTGTCCTCCCTGAGCCTTGATGACCGCCACCCCCAGCCCCAGTCCCGGCTGTACGGGCTGGACAGCTGCCCTGAACGAGATGCCTAGGGCTAGAGGGGAGGGGGGTGACACCTGGAGAGCAATGGGGCCACGTTTGGGAATCTGTAATGTGACAAGGCAATGTCTGCACCGAGGAGGCAGAAGCATCTGTCCTCTATGAGTGCCAGCCCTCTGCGTGCCTGGGCCACACACAGTGGGGCGAGGGGCTGGGGCCTTCGCTACGGTGCTGGGCAGGCTTGCGGCTGGGGGTGTGGGCAGGGACCTGAGCCGCTGCCCTGTCCGCCCAACATCACCAGGCCCCTAGGCTCGACTCTGACCCAGGATCAGGCCGTCCGGGGCATTCTTGCCCCCCTCACCCGCCCTCAGGAGGCCTCTATGCCCAGGCCACGCCAGAAGGAGGGTCCAGGCCCGGGTCATGCCTGATGAGGACCCACTCCCTGGCCAGAGCCAACAGGCACACACACAGACACGTGTCCCCACAAGGAGGCAGGGACACACGCACGTGCACATGTCTGATGTGCACACACACACACACACACACACACACACACACTCCGGGACACACATGTGTGGATATGCGCGTATACAGACATACATGCACATGTGACCACATTCAAAAGGCACGTGGACATGAGCACACACCATGTGTTGATGAACAAGACACATGTGTACAAATGTTTGTGAGAACAGATGTGCCCCACACACAAACACGCACGCACAGGCACACCTGCACCCTCGTCCGTGCACACACACACTCATATGCACAAGCGAACACACACAGATGCAGACGTGTCATGCCCTTCCTCAAACCGACCCCCTGTCTATGTGCTCCGTCTCCCCAGGGACCAGGCAGGGGGGAGGACACGGGAAGACGTGCAAGCTCCGTGGGCAAGGCCTGGCGGGCAGAAGTGCTCGGGCCACTTTGAGTCTGTCCCAGCCTCCAAGAGGGGCCCCTCCACCCACAGGGACAACACTCCACTCCCACCCAGGGCCTGGTGTGCTCCAGGCCAGGGCTGGCCACCCTTGCTGGCTGCAGCCATGCTGTGGGGCCCGGGGCGGGCCTGGGTGGGGGGCCAGCCCAGCTCTGGGGCTGGAAGCCCTCCTCCCGATCCAGCCCCCACCTCCTGAGCATTAGGGCCACATGCCACTGCCATGGGCCCCACCCAGATTGAGGCCCCGAGTCCGCCTAGCCTGGCGGGGAGACACCACCCAGTGGGGGTGGGGGGGTTCCGCAGGGCCAGTATGCACGCCACAGCTAAATGTGGAATGGAAAATTTTAACTCAGACGTTTTCATTTAAATCGGGTTCTTCATTAATACCGTTTGCATTTAAGAGTGATGCTCACACACGGGGGCACCTGGGCCCGGAGGGTCTGTGGCCACTCTGCCCTGGCCAGGCTAGGCTGGGGCCTCTGTCCTCCTGGACCCGTCCGATCCCTGCAGACACCTGAGAGATGGGGAAACTGCGGCTCAGGCAGCCAAAGATACCATAGGCCACAGGCAGTGAGGCCTGGCAGGGGGCTCACCCCCAGTCTCCTTCCTTCTTGGGAGGCCCCTGCCAGGGGCTCTGTCCACCTGGGCCTCCCCTTCCACCATCCCATGCTGGGCGTTCCAGCCTGCCTGGGCCTCTGGGCATGGGGAGGGCTCAGGCCCATCCTGGGGACAGACTGTGACATCCCAGAAGTCAGCCCCCTGGTCCCAGACAGAGACAAGGTGGCCCAGTCTGGTCCCAGGTGTTGGTAACCCAAAAGCAGCCCTAGCTTTCTGATGTTTCCAGATTCCCTATCATTCTGCAAAGTGGCTCTGGGAGGAGGAAGGGGCTGAGGTGGAGACCTGGCCTGGGGGCTCTTGGAAGCCCACTCAGCACCTGACCCAGCCTGGCACTAAGCCACAGTGTGAAGGGCTTCTGGGGCCCAAAGGGACATGACTGTACCAAGAACCCAGGAAGGCTTCCTGGAGAAGAAGGGCTTCTGGGAAGCTGCCCTTCAGGGTGCTCCCCATCCTCTGAGGGAGATGCCCCAACCTCTGGTGATCCTACCCACAGCCCAGCCTCTCCTGGTAACATGTCTGAATATCCTGCTCATCCCAGGCCCCTCAGTGAGCTGGACTGAAGGAGGGTCCTTGGTCTTCCAGGCTCCTGGCTCCCCACTCTGCATGATGTCAGGGGCTGCTACCTGCACAGACCTGCCCCAAAAGGGGCAACCTGTGTTTACTGAGCAGAGAGGGGGCCTGGGGCCATGCAGCACCCAATCAAGTTCAAGGGGTAAAGGCAGAGAAGAGAAATCCCTGTGGGGCCCCCAAGGGCAAGGTGGAGAAAACACAGGCGTGGGCTGCTCCCTCCTCACCGCAGGTCTAAGTCTGCAGCAGGCCTGGACCCAGAAAAAGGGTAAAAGTGTGGGTGCCAGGGCGATCAGAGGCCTATCCCAAGGAGGGGACCACTGGGACCCCTGCCTGCCTGGAATTCGGCACGCTGTGAGTGGTGTCAGTAGGCCTGGTTCATCCCGCAGAACCCCTTTTTAGGAACCCAGTTGCTAAAAAAAAAAAAAAAAGGAACGCAGTTGCTTTGGGGGACCCTGGTGGAGCCACGGTCAGGGTAGGCCAGGGTCCCCACTGGCCTTCTGGCCCGGGGATTGAGGCCTCAGCAGCTCAAGGGAGCCCTGTCCTAAGGGTGATCAAGGCTCCGTTGGCCAGAGGGTGCCTGCGCCTGGCCCCCAGCCGGTGCCGGGGCACCCCCAGCTTGCTGCAGACATGCCACCGACTCTCAGGCAGAGCGGGTCACACACAAGGCAGGACGCAGGGAAAGGCCTGCAGCGCCCTGAGCGAACCCTGCCCCTCACTGGGCTGGTATCCCTGAACCCAGAATCCCAGCTCTGGGAACTGAGGAGGAACTTGGTAGGGTGCAAGAGCCTCAGTGCCCATATCTTGGGATGGTCAAGTTCATAGGACAGCCGTGTAAGGGCCCTCGGAAATCAGAGCCAAGGGTTTATGACAAGCACACCACAGAGGGGCTCAGGTGAGCCTGGGAGGAGAGGAGAGGAAACAGGCAGGCTCTCTGGAGCAGGGTTGGTTTCAATTTCTTGGAAGATTTATTTCCCTGCATTTCACAAGTTCTTGAAAGAGAACACACATATTACTTTTAATGTCAGGGAGGAAAAACACTGAATTGCACTTCGGGAGTGAGAAACCAGGACGAGCAAGTGGAGGCCAGGCTACCACGAAGCACACCTGAGGCCAGGTGGGGGGACCCCGGGCCCAGGGTTGGGCCAGGGCCCACCGCTCCAGAAGACCCTGCACTCGCTGCCCACCTGCCCCTCTCCTCTCTGCCCCACAGCCAGCAGCATCTGAGTAACAAGAACACGACTGCTTGCCAAAGCCAGAAATAAGCCCGTCCACACAGGCCTTTTTTAAACCCGCTCTTGGCAGCCTGTGGCGCCCACCCAGCCCCGGCCCCCAGGTAGGGAGCCTCTTGGGCTTCCACGGGCACCCGATGCAGGCTCGCCGTCCTCACTGCTGCTACCCTCGCTCTCGCTAACGCAGAGAAAGGGTGCCAAGCCAGCTCCTGCTGCCCCCAACCCCAGGCTCACTCACACTGGGGCTGACCTGCCTCGGAACAACAGAGGCCCCGGCAGGCTACAGCCAGTGGCGACCCTTCAGCTTCCCGGGAAGGCTTGAGCAGTCGTTGCTGTAGTCACCTGGGCTGTTTCTCAGCATGGGACTTGGGGAAGCGGGTGGTCCCAGATCTGCATGGCTGGAGCCTGGAACCCCCACCCCTCCCTATACCTGAGGAAGCCCTAAACCCAACCCCGGGGGGGTTGTCCTACAGCCACGGTGTTGTCAGCAGGCTAATGTTCGAGGCAGCCTGTCTCAGGTGAAGAAGTTCTGTCTGCGTGAGGCCTGCCCTCTGCCTCAAGGGTCCCAGTGCCCAACATGGCCGGTGTCCCTGGGTGTGGCCCGGCCTCAACCCTGCAGTTGCGACCCCGAGCCTTTCTGAGAAGGTCAAGGGAGGGTGGAGGGCACTGCCAGGCTAGCACCAAGGGTGGCTTTGGGGCAGGCACGTGGCAGCCTGGCCAGGCCACACCTACGCGGGAACAACTTGGCTCTGGCCCTAGGCTGGACAGAGCCACACAAGAGCCACCCACAGCTCCTTGCTGGAGGGGCTGGTGGCTCTCAGCAGCCCACGTCCCCACTCATGCAGCCTGTGCGGAGGAGAGGGCTGCAGCCACACCCTGGGCAGCCACTGCACACACTCCCGTTTGGGCCCAGCAACTGACACCCAGGGCCTGGCACAACCATGAGGTGCCCGCCAGGCACCAGTGTCCCCACACAGGGAATTCACCTGTCCCTGATGCCCCAATATAGGCACACTCACTGTTTCTGCCTCAGCCTAGGTGGGGGGCTCCCGTCACCCACAGCCCTGGTGCCAGCCCAGTCGTGCCCAGCCCTCCCTCCCGGCCCCTGCACCCCTGCCCTGCCCCGCCCGTGGGCCCTGTCCCCCCAGGCCTGCCAAGCTGCATCCCCCGCTGCACCGGCCCCTGCCCCTTCTGGCCCGGCTGTGGCCGCCTGTGGCACCCCCCCCCTCCGTGACGCGGGGGACTCACGTGAACACGAAGAACAGGGTGCTGGAGCCGACCAGCAGCGCGGCGGCCGTGGCCACCGGGATGTACTTGGCGGGTTTGAGGCGCGTCCCGGGGCTGCGGGGCATCCTGGGCGCCGCGCCGCCGCATCCCTCCCCGGGGCCGGGCGGGCGGGGCCGGCCGGGGTCGGGCCGGGGTCGGGCGGGGCGGGCTGGACGCGGCGCAGGACCCGCGGCGACGGCGGCGGCGGCGGCGGCGGCGGCGGCGGCGGCGGCGGAGGAAATCCCACCCCACGGGTAGCGGCGGCAGCGGCGCGCTGATGTCAGCGCGCCCCTTAAGGTGGACCGGGCGGAGAGACCGGGGTGGGGGCGGGGCCGGGGGCGGGGCCGGGGCGGGGCGGAGTTGGGACGCCTCGCGGACGCGCCCGGCCCCCGCCCCGCCCCACACCCTCCTCGGGGGGCGCTGGGTGCGGAGCCGCCCAGACTGAGGAGCCACGGAGCTCCCTGGGCCCCGCCGGCGCAGGCGTCTGGCACGGCCTTCAGGACCCTGGGCCGGGCGCGGCCGCTCCTCGCCTTGGTGCCCTGGCCAGGCGAGTGCCCGCGGCGCTCTTGAGGCCACGCAGCGGTCGTCGCACACCTGCGGTCCTGGCCCACCGGGTGGACACCGAGGAGAACGCCAGGCCCCTGTTCCCGGCCCGCAGGCCCTGGCGCTGGGGCATGTTGGTCCACTCCCGGACCTCTGTTTGCGCAGACCTTTCCCTTAACATCTCAGAGCCCGTCCCTGGGGTCAAAGTGATGTCCCTACTTCGTGCTATTCCCGAATAGGACCAAACCCCTGTCATCTGGAGAACCCCTGGCATTCATGGGGGGGGGGGTGTCGGGAATTTGTGACATGTTTATCTCTTGCCCATCTCACAGCGATCTGTGGTCAGGGTAAGGAGGGCAGGGGGTGCGGCATTCTCGGGCATCCTGGCCCAAACTGCAGGTTTGAGTGTGGGGGTGGGGTGAGAGAGCCTGGGTCGGGTGAGCCCCTCAGCCTCCCAGAGGCAGGGTGGAGCGCCCCTTGGGAAGCCCGGGAAGCACGGGGCATCCTGCCCCTGCCTGGGATAGGCCTGCGGGCGGCCCACCTCCTGCAGGAAATCCCACCCGCCAGCTCCGCTGCCGCTGCCCACTTAAGGTGGACCTGCGCCTTTGCAGTGCCTGGCTGCAGGGAGGACAGAACAGGCTGAGCAGCCAGGCAGAGCAGTGCAGAACCTCTGGGAGGTTGGGAGTGGGTCAAGCTCTGAAACCTCCACGGTGAGGACCAGCAAGTCTCTGTTCCCTCCAACACCACCCCAGGGCCCTCTGCTTGGAAACCAAGACCCATCAGTGCCCTCCCCAGGTGGGAATCCACTGGGGCTTCAAAGGGGAGTCCTCACCCTCCTTGGCCCTGGGTCCCTGCTCCTCTATGGCCAGAATCCCTTTGGTCCCCAGGGGCCACTTTCTCAGGCCACACTGCCACAGGCCCTAGGGCTCCTTGGCCTAGAAGCCCCTCCCTGCCTGTATATGGGCCTTGTGAAGGCCCCAGCCCCAGCTTGGCAGGCTGCTGTGACCCATTAAAAAGACCCTGGGCTGGGGGGTCGGAACCGGGACATTAGTACAGCTGCTTAATGATAGAAACGGTCATGGGCTTTTTCCCATAACACTCCAGTTGTAGCCTCTGCCCAGTGGGGAGCCCGCTCCAGGGGGCCCAGCATAGGGTTGGGAGGGCACCCTGGCATAAAAGGTGAGTGAAGAGCGGACAGACACTTCCTTACCTCTGCCCACGATGCCTCAGCACCTGGAGAAGCAAGGTCCAAGGTCCTCACAAAGACTGCAGCCAAAAGATGCCCCACCCACGGCTTTGACATTGCTCTCGCCCTTCTGCAACCCAGCACCGGGACCCCAGGCCCCCAGAAGCCCCTGGATGCAGGCCCACCCACGGAGAGCCTCCCCACAGGCTCCCAAGTGGTGACTCAGGCCCAGGTCTGATTCCGGGTCTGTGTCAGGGCACCAGGACAGCTGAGAGCTGTGGAGGGAGCACCAAGCCCTGGTCATGGGAAGAAGGGGTGCTTGGTGCCTCCTTGGTGAGGTCCCTGCAGACTTCCTTGGCAGAGGGTAGTCCTGGGTGGGGGCGGGGGAGAACAGGGGGAGACCCAGAGAGGCCTCCGGCCCAGGAGTTGTCCCGTGCTAAGGTGTTAAGATCCCTGGGAAAAGGAAGCAGAGCAGAAAGCTTGCCCGGTGGACTGACCTGGAACAGAAATGTGTATCAACTCACTTCTCACTCCATCCCATCAGCACCCTAATCATGGCCTACCATTGCCTCTGTGCCACAGGGAGGAACCCCCCTGAAAACACAGTAGCTGAGGGGCCTGGGAGAGGCCCCACTCGCATCCCTGCTCATCCCAGTGGGACTGGATGTCAGGACTGCAGTTCTCCCTTTCTGCAGCACTCTGCAGTGTCACCAAGCCACCTGTAAAGTAGCCTGGTCTTAGTGCAACTCTATTCCCCAGCCACCGTGAGGGGCCTACCCTGCCGCTGGGGTCCGTCCCTCCCCCCAACCCCCGCCACTTGGAAACACAACTCATCACCCAAGAGGAAAGAAGTCAGCCTGGGTTTCACATCAAGTAGGATTCATCTTGTATCAAAGCCCAAAGCAAAAACAATGTTCAACCACCATTCTGTACTAAGTGCAAGGGGTGTCTGACTGCCCTTCCCTGAAGGCTCGAGCCCAGACCAGCCTTTCATACACTAATGTCTCTTATGTCAAAACCTCAGTTCATCAAGACGGGCAAGGTGCACAAGCTTCAGGGTCCCTGCCTGGCGGGAAGGGCCTCTGTGCCAACACTGACTTCAAGAGCACCCAGACCTGTGCCTCTAGAGGCCTTAGGCTGCCAGGACACAACAGTCCTGGCCAGTGAAGTCTTTGGTTTGGCTTAAAAAAAGAAAAAGGAGCAGCATCCTTTGGAGGTGCTTCCCCCTGAGGTTTGGAACAAAACAAGTTACAGGACACACAGAGCACACGGAGAGGTCGGATGGAGCAGGGCTCAGCTGCTAGACTCTGGCCACTCGGTGAAGCACCTCCAGCAGGTGTTAATAGCCAACTGCTGAGTGACAGCAATCCGAGTGACAGCAATCCTCTCCAGGGCCAGGTCGGAACTTGCTCCGCGCCCCCCAGCCGCCCCCTGCACTGGAGGGCAGCATGGCTGCACTCCATAGCCCAACTGGCCTCCCAGGACACACATTCCCACGTGACCACGTGCTTTGAAAAGCCTGCCCGTGCACCAAAAACCCCTCTCCCCCCACCTAGGACACCGTTCAGACACCATTTGTTTTACAAGGCGAGCCCCCAAATGGCACCCATTTGCATTTTTGACAACGGCCTTTTATTTAAAGCTATTGCAGATGTCCACAATTCCACCCAGATGGAGACACCACGAGTGAGCGGGTAGGCCAGTTTTCTCTAAGGACAGCAGCGGGGTATCCAAAGAGGGCCATGGGGCCGAGCTCCCCCCTCACATGTTGCACCAGACGGGACAAGTGTGCTAGGGGACTGGCCTTTCCCTCCGCCAGGGCTAAGGGCCACCCAAATGCAGCCTTGGCCGAAGCCTGGAAACCTACCTGGCCTTCGGGTGTCAAAAGCCATGGTACTCCGGTGCTTTTCCTTTCCCTCCCCCAGAGGCAAAAAACAACAGCAAGACCCGGCAGAAGCCCACCTACTCCTTGCCACAAGGCAGAAGCCCACGCGGCAGCCAGCACCCCGCCCCACGGAGACAGCACGGCCTGAGGCCAGCAGCAGCCCCAAGCCCGAGGCGGAGCCGGGGGTGGTGAGCGGCCCCGCAGCACTGCCCCAGGACCCCGGAGCCAGCGGGTACCCACACTGCTCCCAGGACAGGGCCGGCGCACACACGGTCCTGCCCTCTGTGCAGGTTTCGAATGTGTTGTTTATTCACTATTTTTGATGACTATAAATAAGTGTTTCCACTATGGAAAAGAAAGTGAGCACAGTACATTTTCATGACTGGGGGAATGGATTTTCTGAAGTTTTCTTCAATAGGGCAGAAACTTAGAAAAAAACAACCTGAATGTTGGAATTCAGTTCTTTATATAAAGTCCCTTGTAAAAACAAAACAGAATAAAAACAAACTGAAAAGAAGGGGCAGGGCAAAATTTAAAAAAAAGAAAAAGGAGGAAAAGAACGGAAGGAAGAGAAAACAAGGGGCGGCGGCTTATTGCTCCTCCTCCGCTCCAGCCTTGTTCTCGGCATCTTCCGACTCCTTGCTCTCCTCCTTCACGGAGAGAGCTTCTAGCTTCTCAGTCACCTTCTCGGCATCGTCGTTTTTGCCCGGCCCTGCTAAGACACAGGGGGACGCAGTAAGGAAACCGAGAAGCACTGCTCTCTGCAGCCCACCCGCCTCCCACGGCCCTGGGCAAAGGCGCAAGGACAGGCCACTTCGCCACGTGCCGGCCAAGCCAGCCTCCAGGGGCACACAAACGAGCAGGAGCTCATGCCGGGGACGGGAGTCAGGGAGCTCGGTTAGGTCAGGTCACTTGCTATGGAGGCCAAAATCAGGCCCCAAGCCAGCAGGTGACTGCAATGACCTCCTGAGGCCCCCTCGGCCATGGGCTCTATCTAGCCAGACGTCACTGGACCCTCAGGCTGGGAGCTCTGAGGCCAGGCCAGGGAGCACGTGCATGGGGCTCATCGGGCCAGCTCACTCCCCAAGACACACTCCGTGTCCCCAGACGGCTGTATCGCCCTTGACAGGTCAAGGTGGTCACAGCCCCCCGGGATGTTTCTGTGGCAGACAGAAAAAGCACCCGCCTGGGGCTGCAGCCGGATGCAGAGTGAGTCTGCAAGGAAGTCCCCTACCCACAACACCACGTCACCTTTCTTTTCTCTCTCCTCGATCTCTTTCCTGCATTCTTCAAACTTTGTTTTGAATTTCTGTGCATCTGTGGAAAGAAGAGAAGAGCCGTCCTAAGACCCCTGAGCAGTGAAGGGGACACGTCCTAGAAGGTCTAAAGAGTCAAGATTTACCAACGGCTCATCCCATGGCCAATTTGGACTTAAGGACACAGCCCTGGGCCCACTCCGGCCCAGACCGAGCAGTAACTGTTCGAGTCCCTCCTGAGGCTGGTGGCCATGCTGGCCGTCTCCCTCCGCCCAACTGTGTGACAATCCAGGCACAGCAGTTCATGGCACTGGCGGCTTCGCACAAGCGAGGGCAGGAGCCTCTCTGCCCGGCACTCTGCTCTCCACTCACACCAGAGCAGTGGCTCGACGAGGCCCACTGGGCACTTCTGGCCGTCGGGGCTGGAAAGGGACATGCCTGCCCCGGGCAGACTGAGTGCACAGCCCCCTCTGAGACTTACCTCCCGCCCCCGAAGGAGCACGAGACAGCAGGGCGGGCCGGTCCCCACCACACTCCCCAGGCACTAGCAGTTCTCCCCGAAAAGCTACACTGTCAGGCAGTCCCCACGGCCCGGCACCCCACTGCTTACTTTCAGCATTTAGGAAGCGGATGGCCAGCAGCTCTGGCTTGGGGCACTCATCGGCGAAGTCAGCATGGGTGTTCCAGACCCAGGCACGGTCGCTGCCCGCATTCGGCTTCAGCTCCATCATCGGCGTGACTGGGGAAGAGGAGCCACGTGAGAGTCCCATCAACTGCAGTGAGGCCACTCTGCCACAAAAGGCCCTGCTTGCCAACACAAGGTCCTACTTTGGGGTCCACCAACCAGGCCTAAACGAAGCCCCGTGGGATACGGATCTTAAACACGTTTCTTTGCAAATGCCTCATGTTCACTTAAAACTAAGACTGTTCTAGGGCGCCTGGGTGGCTCAGTCGTTGAGCATCTGCCTTCGGCTCGGGTCATGATCCCAGGGTCCTGGGATCGAGCCCCACATTGGGCTCCCTGCTCGGCAGGGGAGCTACCATTCCCTCTACTTGTGTTCCCTCTCTCGCTGTGTTTCTCTATGTCAAATAAATAAAATCTTAAAAAAAAAAAAAAAAAAAACCCAAAAACCCAAGACTGTTCTAAACCTGGAAACAGGTGGCCTGCTCCCTGACCTGAGAACACCTCGGCAAGCATGTCCGGTTCCCCCGGAGCAAGGGCTCCAACACCAGCAGAGCCGCTCACACCTAGCCCTCCCTGTGGTGCACCCATCCCGTGGCCGTGTCCATGCTCAGTCACACCATCAGAGACCTGGCCCATTGGGAGGAGGGGGGCAGAAACTGTATGCGGGGTGACCACCTGGGAGGGCATGGGGTCGGACCAGGGCAAACACTGACACCATCCAGGGACTCGGGGAACGGGGCCACCAGAAACGGACACCGTGGGGCTTGTGACATATATCATGGGAGACGAAGCCACGATCTGGAATAAGCACAGCTACCCCGGTGTCGTCAGGCTCTGCACAGCCCCAATGCCGCCCCCACCAGTGTGCCCTTGCGCCTCTAGCAGAGGTCTCCAGGGATGTGGGCCGGCCCATGCCGGGCCCCAAACACACAGGACCATCTGAACCACAAATAATCACGTCATCTCGACCCCTGGCAAGCCCTCAAGCTGTAGAGAGCACAGAGGTACCACTGCCTCCTCTTGCCACCACCCCCTGGCACATCAAGGACATGTGCCAGGCCCAGAGCTCACCTACAACTTGGAAACAACCCAGTGACCTGACAAGGCTCTGGAAGAAGCACAGGCTGTCAGGAAGACCCCCAGGGAGCGATTCAAACTGAAGTGGAGGCCAAGGACCAGAGCAGATAGGTGGGAGTGGCGGGGTTCACAAGAGGATACCCAAGTGGCCCCTAAGGAAGGGCATGAAAGGGGCACTTGGGTGGCTCAGTCAGTTACGTGACTGCCTTCAGCTCAGGTAATGATCTCAAGGTCCTGGGATCGAGCCCCGCATTGGGCTCCCTGCTCAGTGGGGCATCTGCTTCTGCTTCTCCCTCTCCCTCTGCCCACTTGTGCTCACTCACTCACTCTCTTTCTCAAATAAGTAAATAAAATCTTCAGAAAAAAAAGGAAAGGCACCAAAGCCCCTCTGCATCACCCCTCAGGGCCTCTGCAAACCCGCCCACCCTTCCACACCATCCTCAAGGGTTGTTCTGCTCAGGTTCCTGCCAGTCACCCCGTGTGCCCCGATGAGGGGCCCCACCCTGCTAGACATGCATTCTACCCAGGACTGCAGACATGGCCCTGGATCCAGAATGCAGTCCCAAACATGCCTGGTTTCCAATACACACAGCACGGCAGGACAACCCAGAAGCCAAGAGACTGATGTGGTAGGGAACTTACTGTCGCCCCCGCTTCACAGACCAGGCTGAGATGGCTTTTCCCAGCCCCCAGCCCCACCCCCACCATGCTGGCCCAAGGATGGTGCATCATACTTGTCCAAAGGCTTCAGCCTGGCACCACCCATTACCTGTTTAGTCTCACAGGCATGAGGATAAGGTAGCCACCTTCTCCCCCTATCCTTTTTTCCTTGTGTCCTCCTTAGGGGACACCCTGCAGGGACAAAACACACTGAAGAGTGGGAAGGCTTCCTACTGGGCACAGCAAATACATATGGGAGCACATGTGCTCACAACACGCAACCTCATGGTCCCAAGCCCACACTGGGGCTCTCTGTCCATCCGTCATGTCCTGTCTGCCTAGACTCCATGCCCCACGTGCCGGAAACTTCTCTGAAAGTCTGCTCTGGGTTCAGAGCACGTAGGAACAACTAATTTCCTACTCTTAAGTTCAGAACACATCACAAATATGCGCCCCATGTCACAGTGCGCTCCCCGGCTCCCAGTGCAGCACTGAGGGCCACCTGCCCGAAGACCTGAAGAATCCATGCACACGAGTCCGCGTAAAAACACACCCCCACCCCAGAGGGCACCTACTATAGTGGTTGGCGCATATCTTCAAGGTCTTGTCCCTCCTCATGAGGAGGCGGATGGTCCCTTTTTCCTTATGCTTCAGAAGCTTGACGTCACCAGTGCCTCGTTCCTTCCACTCCGGGAGATCATTCTCTGAAGCAAATCGGAATAGCTTTGCCCGCCTTCAAGAAAAGCCATTAAGAGAAAGCTTAGATGGGACAGAGAGAAGAACAAGTAGTGAAACACCGACTTGGAAAGAACACTTGCTTTCTGTGCACTGAGCAAACACCTGTGTCTGGCGTCTCTGCAGACGCCCTTTCCTTTCTTTGCACATCTAAGACTATTGTCCAAAAATGACCAAAAGAACAAGACAACAACAAATTTCAAGTGTTTACTTAGAATAATGAAATGAGAAAAAAAGACGACTTCCAACATAAAGACCCAACTTCTCAGCAAAGATACCCCCGAGTACACCGAGCTTGCCCGTGATCAGAGTGCAGGGGAGCTCCTGGGGTCCCATCGGGCCACAGGGATAACATGGAAGCAGGTGCGATCAAGGACACCTTGCCCTCCTAAGGGCCAGCCCTTCCTTTTGCTGTGAGATGCCCCCTTTGCTTCCCTGGCCCCCCAACCCAGAGGGCTGCAGACCTCTGATCAGGCTGCGGGGCTCTGGCCAACACCCTGCCTTCCTGCCCAGAATGGCACTTTACACTGGGCCCAGCCAAGGCCCCCCACCCAGCCAGGCAATGGGTGAGCCCAGCAGTCCTGCCTTTAGGACTTTACACTGATGCCCTCCATTCTCTTCCCCACCCGACCCAAGTCCTGTTAGTCTACTTACTGCACAACACTCTGTTCTCTCTCCCAAGCTCAGTTCTATTAAGGGAGACCATGCCCTCACAAGGCTGCCATCAGAGCTTTCACTTGGAGCTCAAGGGCCCAAATGTAAAGGCCTGACCTGTTAGCCTCACTTCCCTCAGGAAGCGCCTGTGTCAGGACTGCCAGGAGCAATTCTGTGTGTGTGTGTGTGTGTGTGTGTGTGTGTGTGTCAGAACCAGCCTGTGTCAGGACTGCCAGGAGCAAGTGTGTGTGTGTGTCAGAACCAGCACCAGCAGCAGTCCCCAGTCAGGACTGCCAGGAGTGTGTGTGTGTGTGTGTGTGTGTGTGTGTGTGCAGGACTGCCAGGAGTGTGTGTGTGTGTGTGTGTGTGTGTCAGAACCAGCACCAGTCCCCAGTCCTGGAGCAAGTGTGTGGTGTGTGTGTGTGTCAGAACCAGCACCAGTCCCCAGTCCTGGAGCAAGTGTGTGGTGTGTGGTGTGTGTGTGTGGTGTGTGTGTGTGTGTGTGGTGGGTGTGTGTGTGTGTGTGTGTGTGTGTGTGTGTGTGTCAGAACCAGCACCAGCACCAGCAGCAGTCCCCAGTCCTGGGAGGAACCAGTCCCTGGCTATGGCACCATCTCTGGGCAAAGCAGAGATGTGAAGAACCAGTGTCTTCAGGGACACGCCCATCACTCTCTGAGACCAAAGGGATGTATGTGGCTCTCCCTCCCCAAATCTTTGGGAGTGGTGGGAAGAGGCTTGTCTCCCTAGTCGGCCTTCCTTGGAGGGATCATTAACCCCCTGCCCCACTCACCGGAAACCACTCACACCCTCATCGGACTTCTTCAATAGAATCTGAAGGGGGGGGCGGCGGTGAGGGAACGCCACAGCTTGGACAGGAAAAACACCCCAGCCTATTTCCATTAGCCTGTAACGGAGCCTAGCACTTCCTGTGATTCTAAGCCTCGGCAGTGCTGATTTTGTCGCAAACATCAACACATAGCTGGTGCCAGTGCTACTTAAAAATGTCCCTTGCCATTGGAGCTTCTTACTAGAGGTGCCAAAAACCACGTGTGGAATAATTTTTAGAAAGTAATCTCGGTAAGCGTAACACTATCCACTTTCACTTATAATTCCGGGTGTTATTTTGTGTTAAAAATGCTGAATTGGGAGTTCCCAAACTTCAAGATACCAGAATCTATAGTGCAAATAAATAAATAAATAATGGTAGATTCTTTGTTGAACCAGAGGAAGGGTGCCGTGGGGGTCTTAGAGATAACAAACATGTAAGTTGGCAAGGACAGGGTGGGGGGGTGGGGCCGCGCTGGGCAGATGCACATTTGTGGATAGAGCAGGAGGGACAGGACACCAGGGAGCACTTGTGCTCTCCAAAGAGAGCAGGGGCACACAGTAAAGAGCTACCCAAGATTCTAACAGCAGCCTTGATTTCCACTTAGGATTAGTCATCACACAATTCCAAGTCCTTTCTTTAAGCGTCAGTCCAATTAAGTCAGGCCAAGACCCTGACACCCATAAAAACCATAACTTCAATCTTACACTAAAGATTCCTATGTATAGAGCAACATAAGCTTACTTACATTTTAAAAAGCTCTTCTTCATCTTCTTCCAGCGTTTTAATTTCTTGCTCAGGAAGAGAAACTATAGGCTCAAACTGGGGGTCGTGGTTGGACTCGTCTGCGTTCTCAGTAGAGGTATCATGGTCCTCGTGGGTGTCCTGTGGATTGAGGTGCAGAGAGGTGACTCTGCCAGCCCTGGAGCCTGGCCCCCCACCCAGAGCTCAGCAGTGTCCACAGTGGGCAATCCCTCCTAGCAAAAAGTTTCATCTCAAAGCAAGAGATTAAGCCCACAGTCTTTCACACAAAGAGAGGTTTGCACTCACATTCAGAGTGCAGTTAAGATGCTGAACTTCAGCACCTTCCCCAGATGCATCAATCTCATGTGAGGACAGTCAGACCGGGCGCCTAAACTTGGGCCCCCTACTGGCCAAAGAGACACTGTCTCACCACTTTGCATCTCAGTTTCCTTACCTGTAAAATGTAAATAATGACAGCGCTAAGTGAAGATTAAAAGACACAATGACCAAAGAAGGCCTCAAGGACAGTGCCACCCTTTAAGCAAAAAGCAACCCTTTGAAATTTTACTAGTTGAAAAAAAAAAAAAAATCAGTACTCCTGTTACTGAACAGGGCAAAAAAGTTAATACCCTTTAGTATTTACATGTAATTCACAGTTCTGTCAGCAATTTTATCTTACATCAGAAAGTTGATGCGTCGACAAATGAAAGCGGTAAAATTCCGATCCAGTTTAGAAAACTACAGAGCACAAAGGATCATATCCTAGGTTCAAGTCTTACAAAACACATGGTTTGGTGATCTGTAGTCCATAAGCAGCTGGGAGACTTTACTACCAAACTCGAGCCAAAAAAGAACATATATAAGGCTTCGTTGCTTTCCTTGGTTGAACAGCAACTGCGTCTCCGCGGAGGCCAGCTCAACCCGAGTAGATGCCCGCAGTCAACAAAGTGCCCCCCCCACCCCCGGGTCGGTGCGGCTACGACTTGACCAACTGGCTGGAACCAGAGCTTCCGCGATAGAGGCCTGTGGCGGTTCAAGACGTGAGAACAGAATGAATGAAGTGCTGCGTAGGCGACGGCAGGAAGGGACGCACGGTTTTGGTGGGAAGGCTGCAAGTGGGCCGAGCCGGAGGAAACCGGCCACCCGCCCCTCGTCTTAGGCTAGCAGCAAAGTGAACTAGAGACTACGAAGCCGGGCGGCGGGCCGCCCCACGCCGCGATGGAGCTCCCGGCCCCACCTGGGACCGCCCCAAGGTCACGCGGGCGCCCCGCAGCCCCCGAGCCCGCGCGCCCCCAGGCATCGCGAGCCCTGGCCCCGAAGGCCCCAGGCCACGCTCCGCAAAGCTCCAACCACGCGCCACTGAGGTCCCGCAGGCACCGAGCCCGCCAGCCAGCGGGGGTTGGCGGCGGCGCGGGCCGCCCACGTGGCCGCCAATAGCGGCCTCGGCCTCCCGGCCCCCACCCAGTCCCCAACCGGGCCCGGCCGCACCTTGGCGGCCGCCATGGGGGCGCGGCGGCGGCGGCTCGGCTGGCTCGGTCGTCGCTGGCTCCGCGGCCTCTCGGCGGCTGGTCGTAGCTCCTTCCCTCCGCGTCTGGCGCCGGCGCCTCCCGCCCTCCCGCTCTTCCCTCCGCCCCGCGACCCGAACCCCGACCCCTGACCCCGGCGGCGGGAAACGCGACGCGATTCAAAACCAGTGCAGCTTTATTGGCTCACACTGTGGACACTCTCATTGTCCAGCCCGCCCCGCGCTTCCCGCCAAAACGCCCGCGGCGCATGCCCGACCCGCCCGGCAACCAGGGGAGCGTGCACTCCCGGCGGCCCTAGCGCGCACTTCCGCCCCGCGGCGGCGCGCACCCCTCGAACTCGCGAAAGGGGGGGGGGGAGCTGGCGCGTGGCGATGACGTCACCGGAAGCCAACATGATAGAGACGCGCGGCTCTGGCTGCACGCGCTGGCTGACGGGAGAGTGGCCTGCACGGCGAGCGCCCGGCGCGGGCCCCTGGCGGGCTGGCGGCGTAACCCATACCCGAGACCCGAACCTGAGCACTGAGTGTTCGAGTCCCGCCCCCGCCCGGGGCGGAGCCGGCGAGCGGCCTCGAGGCGTTGCAGCCGCCCTCTGAGCTCCCGCCTCCCTCGCCCGGCCCAGGACCGGGCGGCGGAGGCTGCCCTCGTGAGCGGCTTTGGTCCGGGCAGCGGGCCGACCGGACGATGAGTGACAAACTTGACAACGAAGTAAAGTGAAGGGAGATCCTGATGGGAGATGGAGGAGGAAGGGGTGGTCGGGGGGAGATGGAGATGGAGCGGGATAGGAAACGACTGGGAGAAAAACGGGACGGGGATAAGTTGGGAGAGGGGAAAAGGAAACGCGGGTGAGGCTGGGCGTAGGGTGCACTAATGGAGGTCGGGGTGTGGGGCAAGGGGCCCTGGGGCGTTCAGATTCTAGGGTCCAGCCCTCAGCCCAATCCTTTTGTGTCTCCACATAGGGCCCTGTGCCCATGGAGGGCTGCGGCCACGACAGCAGCAGTGCCCAGGGTAGCCCTGCAGCCCTAGACCCCCAGGAGGAAGGCAAGGAGGAGGAAGTGGGGGCTGGGACAGCTGCAGAGTCCGTGCCTCAGCCTGGGCTGTACAGCTACATCAGGGACGACCTGTTTACCTCCGAGATCTTCAAGTTGGAGCTGCAGAACGTGCCCCGCCACGCCAGCTTCAGTGATGTCCGACGCTTTCTGGGCCGCTTTGGCCTGCAGCCTCATAAGACCAAACTCTTTGGACAACCTCCCTGCGCCTTTGTGACATTCCGCAGTGCTGCTGAGCGGGACAAGGCCTTGCGTGTACTGCACGGTGCCCTCTGGAAGGGCCGCCCACTTAGCGTGCGCCTGGCCAGGCCCAAGGCTGATCCTATGGCCAGGAAGAGGCGGCGCGAGGATGAGGGTGAGCCCACAGCCGCCTGCATCGCAGATGTAGTGACACCTCTTTGGACCGTGCCCTATGCTGAGCAGCTGGAGCGGAAGCGGCTGGAGTGTGAGCAGGTGCTACAGAAGCTTGCCAAGTGAGTGTGGGTGCAGAGCACCCCCTTGGCCCCAGAGCTCAGCTCAGTTCTATCTGTACTTGTTCAGTCCATTCTGTGCCCTGTACAGACATCCTCAGGATCTGCACGGTTTCATGGGTAGTTAGCCAGTAAAACCCATGTATAATCAGTGTGGATAATGAGGTCCTAAGGGAGGGGCCCAGGCACCTGGGCATTTGGAGAATGGCTGGGGATGGTTGCAGGGGAAACAGACTGAGTCCAACCTTGGCCCCACCTCATCCTACAGGGAAATTGGGAGCACCAACCGCGCCCTGCTACCCTGGCTACTCTCACAGAGGCACAAGCACAACAAGGCCTGCTGCCCGCTGGAGGGGGTTAGGCCGTCACCCCAGCAGGTCAGGCCCGGCTGCTGTGGCCAGAAACTCATCTCCTGTTTTTAAAGGAGCTCGTCTCACTTATCTCTGCCATCTCTTTTCCTCCTTTGCGTTTGCTCTTGGTATTCATCATGTGACTGTTACTTGTCAGCCTCGTCCCCTGGATAGCCAGGGTAAGGTCAGGCATGTCTCTCTGCCTCCTGCAGACCGAGTATCGTAATAAGTGTGAGTTTCTGGTCGGCATCGGGGTGGACGGGGAAGACAACACAGTTGGCTGTCGGCTTGGCAAGTACAAGGGCGGGACGTGTGCTGTGGCTGCCCCCTTTGACACCGTGCACATCCCTGGGGCCACCAAGCAGGTGGTGAAGGCCTTCCAGGAGTTCATCCGGTGAGGGCGTATGGCTGGGCTGGGGGCTCCAAGAAGTTCTGGGGTGGTCTGGGAGCAGAGTGTCTGCCTGGGGGGATTTGGGGATTGTGATCTGGCAGGTGCGGCTGGAAGAGAGAGCAGGGATGCTGTTCACCCAGTCCTGGTTGGCAGATGTTGGGGGACTCAGGGCCATTCATGGCTCCCACAGGTCCACTCCATACTCAGCGTACAACCCAGAGACGTATTCAGGCCACTGGAAGCAGCTGACTGTGCGCACCAGCCGCCGTGGCCAAGCCATGGCCATTGTCTACTTCCACCCCCAGGTCTCAGGCGGGTGGCCCTCCTGGGGGAGGGTGTCTGGGTCACAGTGAGCTGTGACTCAGCCTTACAAGGCCTTTTCTGCTGCTTACCCAGAAACTGGGCCCTGAGGAACTGGCTGGGCTGAAGGCCTCCTTGGCACAGCACTTCATGGCGGGGCCAGGCAAGGCCACTGGGGTGACCTGCCTCTACTTTGTAGAGGAGGGACAGCGGTGAGGAGCCTGGGTAGGGGTGGGGCGGGTCCCTGCAAGGGCTGGCGACACTGACAGATGTAACCCTACCACCCACAGAAAGACTCCCAGCCAGGAGGGCCTGCCCCTGGAGCACGTGGCTGGAGACCGGTGCATCCACGAGGACCTGCTTGGGTTGACTTTCAGGATCTCTCCTCATGCCTTTTTCCAGGTAGCCTCAAGTTTCTAGGGATCACAAGGACACATGGAGGGGGGCCTGACATGATGTCAGGATGTGATGGGGACAGTGGGCTAGGGCAGTGATAAGGGATTAGCCTGGGGAGACCTAGGGAGAACGTCCAGGCAAGAGAGCCACAAGCATTGTAAGGTAGGAAAGAGATCATTATCATTTATAAGTCTCATTTATAGATTTTCAGATAACTTTTTGGGAGGGCCATATGTGAGGGTAGGAACAGGAGTTGGGGTGATGCCAGGACTCTGGTGTGAGCTCTGGCATTCAGAAAAGAGGTGAGGGGTGAGATATCAGCATCAAGTTATTTTTGAAAGCCAGGAGACGGGGCCAAGTTGCCAGGCATGATGGGATTGAGGGTCATTCCAAGGACTGGGCCTCTGGCACTCAGATGGTTAGATGGGGGGAGAGGTGGGATCTGGAGACCCACGAAGAGGGTGAGTGACCCAGGGATGGGGCCACAGAGGCCCTCAGGCAGGAAGACTGCCCAGGGAATGCAAGTGTTTGGGGGGAGTGGTGTGGGAGGGGAGGCCAGTGTGGGCAGCAAGGCTCTGCTGATGATCTGGGTGGTGCTGGCCCACTCTCTAGGTGAATACTCTGGCGGCCGAGGTGCTCTACACAGTCATCCAAGACTGGGCCCAGCTGGACACGGAGAGCACGGTGCTGGACGTGTGCTGCGGCACAGGCACCATCGGCCTGGCATTGGCCCCGGTGAGTCCTCCTTCCCAGCCGAGAATGCCTTCTCCCCATCCCACCTAACCCATGTCATCACCTGCCTCATGACCCCCAGTGACTGCCCCCAGCCTATTCCAGATCCTCTTTCACTCCTCAAATGCCTCTTCTCCCTAAGGGGCGGGGCGGGGGCGGGGGCGGAGTACCATGAGTTTGTCCTTTCCTGGCTTCAGAGGGTGAAGAGAGTCGTGGGGATTGAGCTGTGCCAGGAGGCCGTGGAAGATGCCCGGGTGAATGCCCGAGACAACGGTGAGAGCCAGCGCTCTGCATGGTGGGTGGGTGGCGGATGCTGCATACCTCAGCACAGGGCCTGGGACCCAGCCCGTGGTTCCCAGGGCCCGTGGTGGGGTGAGGGACAGAGCGCAGTAGGACTCCTACTGTGGGGACCGAACTGTGTGCCCAGGACGCCAGAGCTGCATAAGGGTGAGCAGGCTCCTTAGCCAGCAGGTCTTCTGAGACACCTCTGGCCAGGGACACCAGGCAGACTGTATGGGGAGAGGGTGTCCTGGGTCCCCTTTGACAGGGCTGTGGTTCCACGTCCAGAGTTGAGCAATGTGGAGTTCCACTGCGGGAGAGCCGAGGACCTGGTGCCTGCTTTGGTGAGCAGACTGGCCTCCCAGCAGCTCGTTGCCATCCTGGACCCGCCCCGTGCTGGCCTGCGTAAGTGGCATCCCTCTGGGAGGTGTCATGGGGAAGCGGGGGGGGCAGGGATGTCTGGGTGGCACACCAGGCTGTACAGCTTCAGGCCTGATGCTCATCCCTTGGGAACCTCCTCAGATTCCAAAGTGATCCTGGCTGTCCGAAGAGCTGAGAACCTCAAAAAGCTTCTCTACGTCTCTTGCAACCCCCGGGCGGCCATGGGCAATTTTGTGGAGTGAGTGTGAGGTGGGGGGCCTGGGGTGGCCCTGAGACAGGTGGACTGGGGACCCGGTGGACCCATGTGGCTGACCTTGACATTCCTTTCCCACCACAGCCTCTGCAGGGCTCCATCTAACCGGGTGAAGGGCACCCCCTTCCGGCCTGTTAGGGCCGTGGCTGTGGACCTGTTCCCGCAGACCCCACATTGTGAGATGCTGCTTCTCTTTGAGAGGGTGGAGCACCCCGACGGCACAGGGGCCCCGGCACCCCAGGACCCTCCAGCCCAGCCCCCGCCAGCACCCCCAGAGGACACTGTCTGAGAAACCGGGGCTGCTGCCTGTTGCTAGGTCCCTGGAGGACTAGAACCTTGCCCTTTCAGAACAGGACCGTCTTCATTACCAGGGCAGCAGCCAAGGGGTTCCCCAAGTCCTTGCCTCAGGACACTCAGGCAGCACTAGAAGGCACAAGAGTTGGCTGTCCATCTGTCCCTGTGGACCCTAGGCTCCTATAGCCTGTCCCCTACCACTCCCACCTCCACTTCTTTCCAGGTTAGCTGGGATAGAGAACTAGAATAAAGAGTTGCTCAACTATTGATGTTATTGTGATGAAAACTCATTAGCACATGGGGTTCCCTTCTGCCCCCCCCCCACTGTAGGTGCCAGGGGCAAGGTCATCAGGGCACCCTGAGCAGCCTACGTAAGTCTGAGCGTCCATTCCTGCTAGCACATTGCTGGCCCCCCTGCATGGCTGCAGGTCACGGCACGGGGTGCTGACAGCATCGGGTTTATGCTTAACCCTGGGGAAGCAGAGGTCTCAGGGCCCCGAGCCGGCTGTATAGGTAGGGTAGAGCACACAGCGGGGGGCAGCCTGGCTACTGCAGGTGGGCCCCGCGGTCTGCCTGTTTTCCCTGTGCCTTGTGAGGTGAGGTTCCATCCCCAGCCTAGCCCTGAAGGGAAGCCACTGCAGCTGGAGTCAGGACCGGGCACTGCCCAGCTGCCGTAGGAACAGTGTGACCAGGCACAGACTAAGGGGGGGTCTTTCTGGCAAGTTGAGGGTCCACAAGCCCCAGAGATTCACAAGCTTAGAACAAAGAAACACCAGTCATTCCCTTTTGGGACAGTTTTGCTTTATGCGTTCAGACAGTCAAGGCTCACCCTTACAGCCAGCCACAGTTTAGCCGCCACATGACGGCCAGTGGCCAAATGGAGATGGCATCAGCACAGGCTCCCCCTGCCCTCTGCCCCCACAGCACGGCTGTGTGCACACAACACTCACACCCACATGGGGAGGGGGGAATACACAGAAAGGACATGGGGAGGCTGCGGCAAGGCTCACTGCCTCTAACTAACACGTGTGCACAAAGCTTTGGTTCACAATGGCGCATCGGCTGTTCTGAGGGCAAACAGTCATAGATGATGATACACAGCTGCAGATGGGAGGCAAGACAGAAGCAAGTGTCTAATTACAGCAACTTGACTTGAAGGTTTTGTTTTATAAAGGTCAACAAAGAAGCCAACCTCAGTCACATAGGTGGTAAGGGAGGGATACACTGTGGGTGGCACGCAAGACGGACACTCTGTGTTCCTGAAAACAGATGCCATCAACACCAACCACGGGGACAGGATGGAGAAGAGGCATGCCTGTGCACAATGCAGCCCAGCAGTGTACCCCTGAACAGGCCTTAGGGACAGGGTGGACGGCCACCACTACCCTGCACATGGAGACAACCCAGGGCCCCACGCACACCCACATGCCCTGGTGCTCAGGGCAGGGACACACCTACCCTTGCACCTGTCCCCAGGAGCCACCTGGAGAGCAGTGACTGCTGGTCAAAGGAACAGGTGGCCGTGAGGCCCGGCTAAGCAGGGCAGGTGCCCTTGAAATCTAGTGCAGCCACTGTCACGTGCAAGACCACTGCCCTCCACGTGCTTGTGCCAGCTCCTGGCAGGAGCGCCGCTTTGTGAGCACGGATGGTCTACATAAACAGTCCTGGCCGCCTCGTCTAAAATCCTCGTGCTAAAATGCTGAATTTGTTTATATCTGCTACGTGATTCCAAATCTACCTTCTACTCTCACTGTAAAAGTTTCTTCCCAAATGCTAAAATATCATAAAAGCTTTAAAAACTGATGGGTGGACAGATGGACTTGACTGTGCAAAAATCTTTAGTAAAAAGATGCCAGAGGCCAATGAAGGGGGCCTCGGTGTCTAAGAAGGCGTGTTTTTAGGACATTAAGACTTACTCAGGAGAAATGGACCACACGCCAGCCTAGGGCCAGGGCAACGAGCCAGGCGGAGACTGGCAGATTTCATACTCACACTGGCAACAGGTTTCAGGGGTGGAAAAGAATCACCTTGAGGGCTTGCCTGCAATCTCTGAAAAATAGTTGATTCTAAAATTGTGTTTATTTTAAGCCAAAAAGGTCTGAAATACTCCTTCCTATTATAACCTTTTCAGACAAAAAGGGAAAACACAAAGGCAGAGAAGGGGTGGGGGTGCCAGCAAGCACCTTCTGACCAGACCCCTGCGGTGGCCTGCGGTGGCTGCGAGAGCCCCGGGCACAGGGCGCCACAGGATTCGGCCACCGCTTTCTCAGTCTGTCACTTCCTGTCCGTGCACGTACTGACACTCAGGAAAACCTTCATCAAACCAGTCTGCAGCAAGTCCCCAGAAGTCATTCACAGCTACCGCCAAGCTCCTGGCTCTCACCCGGGTGGGCAAGCCGAGTCCATCCTTGAACACGTCCCCTCAGACCTGCGGGCGGCCCCCCAGAAGAGCCGCGTGGCCCTACTGTCCCCATGCACCAGAGCCCCACCCCTCTGGCCTTGGCCTCAGATGGCTGGCCGCAGGGGAGGAACTCGAGAGCAGAGGCCCGAGGTTGCAGAGCGAGTGGCGCGCGGTCTCCCCGGCAGCAGAGCTGGCAGTCCCCGCGCCTGACCCTGCTGCCTCCCTCACACGTCCACAGTGCACAGGGGCTCACCGCCAGGCTGGGCAGACGCCACAATAGACATCTTGGGCTTCTTCCGAGTCTCCTCCTGGAAGAATACAAAGGTCAGGGACGCCAACAATGTGGGAACATGGGGCCCAGCCCAACCTCAGGCAAGAGGTAAGAGGTGCCCAAGGCAGGGGTGGGGGTATGTGTGTGGTGGGGGAGGGGGGATGGTGAGCTCAGCACACTAGTGCCAGGTAGCCTCCAGAGTAGGAGGGCACCACTGCTTGGCCACACCAGGTGGAGGGAGGGGAGGCTTGAGGAGTGGGCCAGATGGGAGGTGGCTGGGTCTCCCTGGATGCCACCATAGAGCACTACGTGCTGGTGCTTCCCTGGCAATCAGAATACACCCAGAAGTGAAGGGCCAAGGAAGTTGCAGCCAGTAGGGACAAGCCACATGGCTGGGTCTCTCTCCCAACTCCAACCTGAGGGCAGGGGCGATGCATGTCCTGCACCAGAAAGGCGAAACAGCAGCTACCCCCTTCCCAGGGCTTTATACAGGCCCGGGCAAATACCACGGCTAAAAAGGGTCCTAGCCTAGAAGCCCCTCAGGCGGGTGGCTTTAGGAAGCTTCACCAGCATGGAGCCTTACCCAGGTCCAATTGCTCTGTGAACCATGCTCCTCTCTCCCAGAAATGCCAAGGGCCTGAGAAGAGTCTGTGATGGCAGTCTGCCGCCCACAGGACCCTGAGTAAGGGATGCCTGGCAGGTGCCCTGTCCCTGCCTTCAAACACTTGGTACTGGAACTTCTGAGTGGAAACACCCAGAAGCTAGGCCCTTCAGAGCCACAGGCCAGAATGTAACTGCAAAATGAAGTGATTTGATGCAAGTGTCATGAATGCTGAAACACCAAGAAAAGGAAATCTACTCTGGAAGTGCTGAGGGCTCACTGGGAAGAGGGAGCACGACACAGGCATCAGGAGCCAGGGATGGGTTCCTGCAGGCTGACTTCACCCCCACAGCTGCCAGTCTGACCCTGACTCGACAGCCCTCCCCCACCCTGAGTGCAAAGGGATGAGGGAGTAGAGGGGCCGTGGCCCACCGTGCTAGCTGAGCCTGCATGCTTACCCTCTCCTCGGCCAGCCTCTTCATTTCCTCCTGTAGCTTGCTCAGAATGTGCAGGTTTGGCTTGTTCTTCTTGGCATACTGCTGCAGCTCAATCACACTCTTGTCCGAGGTCTCCTGGGGGAGCACAGCGCCTTGCTCTCAGGAGCGCCCACGGCAGGCCTCAGTGACACCCTGTGGCCAGCAGCCAGAGCTGCCTGACCCCACCCCGGCTGCCCCATTCTGAAACCCAGCCGACAGGCTGACAAAGCTGCAAAGAGCAGAGATGAGTCCATGGCTGCCCCGCTAACTTTCTGACCATGCCACCCCCACTTCCGCCTCACCCTCGGCAGGAAGAAGCTATGGCCTCTTCCCTTCTTAAGGCAAAAGCACCCCAGCACCCAGCTGCCTCCACTCCTGCCATCGGCGCGGAGCACTCGCAATGCCCAGACCCCCAGAACGGAGTGGCTAGAGCAGGGCCTCAGCCAGCAGCAACGGCACGCTGCTAGACGGGACACGCCCTGGCACTGGGAGCCCATCAGCCCTAGACACGGGGCTCTCTACACGTCTGCGTGCCTAGGACTTTCGGCACAGTACAGGACCAAGCTGTCCGGAGGCCCTTCCTGGGTGAAGGGGCCATCTCTGAGGACCCCTGCTGTGCCCTGGAGTGTCACACTCCACCTGTCCTCCAAAAGATGCAAGCTGGGGCTGTGCCCAGACCGGACCCTCACCCTCCCACCTTGGGAGGGTTTCCACTCATGGGCCAAAAGCAGGCTCTCTCTCAATCTTAGTCCAACCAAGATGCATGCGGCACAAAAGGAAGGCACGTAAAGGCAGAAGTCAGCCTCATCTGCACTGCATCTGAGTTTTCTCAGCAACTACTATCTTGAGGTTCCTCAAAGTACCCTAGGGGCCGAGTATCACCTCCTTTATCCCATCTTGTCAAGTCCAAAATGAGGGCCTCTTCAGGGATGCCACAATGACCACCCCTCTCCTTACTGAGGTGCTAATAACTCACACTATTTCTGGAAACATCAGGGGAAAACTTAAAAAACCACAAACACCTCCCAGTATTTCTTTCCACCTCACAAAGCACACAAACCTAAGGGTATTGATTTAAATCTCAACTCAGCAAAACAGCAGCAATTAACCAGATGACATACACAGGCTGTTGAATTAAAGATACACTGGTGTTTGTAGCCAGGAAAAGCAGCCCCGCATCTCTTACTCTCTCTCAAGCTCTTAGGGGTCCTCAAATTAACCCAAGGGCTTCCAGCCCTGTGCAAGGGAGCGGAGAGGACCATAGGGCTCAGCTGAGAAGCTTCCTCTCCACTTGGGCTGGCAGCACTCACCACCTGCACCTCCTGCTGGGTGGGCCCTTCCCACAGAGCCGGTGCCAGGTCCAGGCATCTCAGGGAGGGAGACACAGCAAGAAATGACCTCCCACCCCCCCCAAGGTCACGGACATGGCCAGCAGAGGACCCAAGAGGCAGTAATGAACAAGAGTAGAGCTGCCCAACTTCACCCCTGGGACAGTGGGACCCCAAACGGGTGCTCCATGGTGGGGGGCGGATGACAAGCATGGAGGCTGCCCTAGGCCCAGCGGAGCGGCCCAGTTACCTGTTTGACCATCTTGCTGCTTTCGCGGCCATACATGCGAAGTAAAGACCCCCAGTTCTTGACATGAGGGTGCAGCAGCTGAAGGATTTTCTGAGAGGCCAACTGTTTTCCAACTCTCTTATTCTTACCTGTGAGGAAGAAGAAACGTGGAGAGGGAGTCCCTGACATCTGTCCAGCTGTGCACACGGCCACCTCTCCTGAACAGGAGCGCACCTGCCGTGCCTCCGGCCCAGCTGAGGATATGTTCTACAAGACGGGGGAGAGGTGTGTTCTAGCCCTGCACTGGGCACCAGGTCTCACAAAGCTGAGCCAGGAGCCATCTCCCCCCACTTTGCAGAAGAGCCCCCTCAGAGGCTTCGGGAAATCAGCACAGGTCCAAGGGATAGCTGACGTGGCCTCCCTCCCACCACACCCCACACTTCCAGAGAAACAGACCAGCAACAGTGAGTGTTGGCAGGCACAGGGGAGGGGAGACTCCGCCAGAGAGCCCAGAGGAGTTTCCAGGGGGTATGTGCACTTTGTAGGGGTTTCTTTGCAGAGGGAAGACAGGGCCAAGGAGCAGACTGGGTCTGGAGAGCAGTGAGTGCCGGGAGCCACTGTGGCCAGGCAGAGCAAGGCTGGCTACGCTTCCCAAACAGGGGTGTCAATGGGGCCAGCACCCCTCCTCCGCCCAGCCTGCCTGCTCCAGAAGGTGGTTCCGCGAGGACTGGCATCTGCTGGATCACGGGGACACCTGGATCTGTAAGCGGTTCTGCAATTTTCCCAGGACAACTGATATGTTACCTACCAATCTACACAGCACTGGGTTTGTGTTCACGATAGTCATACAAGCTTTTTCTCTTAAATAAAATTAAGTTTTAAAAAGTGGTTACCCCCAAAACCAAACTCGGTAGAGTGCTGGCTGTGCGCACAGACACCGGAACCTGGGGACGCAGAGTATGGCAGGCCAGGGGCTCTGCTGCCATTCCAGGAAACCCTTCCCTCTGCCACCAGACCACAGGGTCCAACCCAAACGACTGGCCCAATCCCAGGAACTAGGAGGACAGGGATGGTGCGGGCAGGAATCCCACTGTCCTGCCTTCGGGTGGCTGGCTTTCAGAGGTCGAGAGGGGACACCAGTGGACACAGCGCAGGCAGTCAGCACCCAAAGCAGGAGCTCGGGAAAGACGCCAGAGAGGCCACACCACAGGGTGCCCCCTCCCCAGCAGTCACGGGAAACCGTGACAGGGCGGCGCAAAGCAGGGGGCAGCGCTTACACCAGCCGCGAACTGTGTGTTTGCCGCACGCCATGACATATTCACTCTTCTGGTTTTTACCAGGAACCACTTCAAACTTGATGGATGTGTCACCCATTCCATGGTTTCTTTAAGAAAAACAGAGACAACAGATGACATCGGCTGAAAAGGGAGGAAAGAACTTCAGGAAAGCCCTTGAAAGGCTCTCTGATGAAAACCATGCCAACCCTTTCCCAAACTGCCTCTCAGCTGAGGAGGGGAATCTTTGTGCACGCCTGATCTGATCTCACGGGCTCTGGCTGATCGCCAAGCAAGAGGGGCTTCTGGGCACACACTGAACACTCTCGACGGCCCGGCCTCTCACAGCACCTCTTAAGCCAGGATAAATGGCTAGTAAAAGCACTGGGCACCAAAAGCGAAGCCCCCAGGACCCCTCTCAGGAGGGGAAGCACCCGCCCTACCTTTTAAGGCACTCGTGGAGGATCTGATAGGGAGACAACAGTCCGGCCTTGCTGGTCAGCTCGTAGACCCGTGAGTCCTCGATACTGATGTGGTTAAAATACTACAAAACAAGGAAGCCACTCCTAAGTGCTGCGCCAAGCCTGCTGGACACCCAGAGCTGCTCCCCATGCTGTCGGCTTCCCCCAGAAGCCTCCTGTCCTCTTTACTGCCTCAAGGAGCACGTCACACCCCCACTTCACCGCCTAGCTGCCTCCAAGACGGGACGGGCAGCGTTGCACTAGCTTGAGGAGAACACGCTGTGACAGGGTGGCAGAGTCTGGTGCTGCCTGGGGGCCTTTTCTGAATCCAAGTGTGATCAGGCCATTAGTCAGAAATCTATAGACAGACAACCTCAGGAGAGAAACGTGAAGATCTTCGTGAGATTACAAAAGAGAGACGGTAAGTCAGACAAAAGCAGTGTATGCTAAAAAAGGGCAAGCCGCTTAAAAGCTACAAAAGGCCTGGCCTGGCTCCCGTTTCAAACACAAGGTCATCCATCCTGGCTCTGAAACCAATCACTATGAGCAGAGAACAGAACGACTAAGAAGGGATAACGAGATACCCCTTAACCCATTTTTTAGGGGGAAAAAAGAGACGTTCAGCACAACAGAGGCAGGCGGCAGCCAGGAAGTGGCTCTGACCTGTGAGGCTTGGGGCTCTGCTGAGCCACCCCCAGTGAAGGAAAGCCATGGCCTACGCACTCAGCACAGCTCACCTCCCTGGTGGGGACTGCTGGGCTTCAGGGCTGCCACAACGAGGTGCCACAAAGTGGGTGGCTTATTTTCTCACAATTCCGGAGGCCAGAAGTCCAAAAGCAAGGAGTCAGGAGGCCATGTTCCCTTTGAAACCTCTCAGGGAGATCCTTCCTTGGCTTTCCCAGGTTCTGACAGCCCCGACCTTTCCTTGGCTTGTGGCAGCACCACTCCGATCTCCACATGGCCCTCTCTCCATCCATCTCCCTCTCTTCTTATAAGAACATAACACTGCTGCTCTGGGCAGGGAGGTAGGAATTCTTCTTCCTCCACCAGCAGACTCATGGTGACTGAGTCGAAAAGCAAGGTTCTATTTCTGAAGAGGTTCCTGATTCTGGTGAGCTGAAAATGTCCCTGCTCTCACATGGCTATTGTTTTTCAACAGGTCCCCAAAGGACACCTCCACTTACAAGTGTCCGTATCAGCGTGGATCAGTTTCTGGGGAGTAATTCACTAAGATGGCAAGCCCTGGAGCCATGCTCAGTGGCTGGCCAGGGAGCTGGACCATCAGCAGTGGCTGGCTCTCTCACTGAGCCTATGAGGACCAGTCTCTAACCGGCAGCCAGCACCTGGGCTATGGACCAGGCTGAGCAGGTGGAAAACCAACTGTGTGCTTGGGATCCTCCCCGAAAGAGCCGAGGCACACACACATAGCTGGAGAACACACACCCAGAAGCCCAAAGACACCCAACAGCCACTGGCAAAGTCCCAGGCCACAATGACCTGTACCAGGTGCCACAGCCACATGTGGCTGATGGTTCACCTCCAAGGGGCATATAGAAACTGCAGCACAAGGGCAGAAGTGACCCACTGACAATGGGGTGGAAGAAGCCTGCTGGAGAATCAGTGCCCAAAAGATACTGAAGGACCATGAGGGAGCACCGTGGACAGCCCAGCACCCATAAATTCAACAATTTAGAGAAAATGGACCAATTCCTTGAAAAATGCAAACTGAATTCATAGTTACAACTTTCCTGCAGACAAAACTCAACTGCACACGCAGATGGCTTCATTGGTGACAACTGCCAAACACATGAAAGAAAAAAAAAAGACACCAATTCTAGAAGACCTTTCAAAAAACCTTAAGAGGAGGAACAACTGCCAATTCATTTTATGATGTTAATAGTACCATTACTGATACCTAACAAAGAGAACACTACGATCTGATACCCTCATGAACACAGGTGTAAAAATCCTAAACCGAGTATTAGCAATTCACAACCAATAACAGAAAAACAAACATATGCCGTGCCCAAGTAGGACTTATTGCAGGAATGCAATTTTTAAAAAATAAGTCAACCAAATTCACTCTATCAACAAATTAAAGAGGAAAAGGCCCATCATATCAATAGCTACAGAAAGGGGATTTGACAAACTGCCAAGACCCTTTCATGAGAAGAACACTCAACCAACTGAGAACAGAAGAACCCTTCCTCAACCTGACATAGGGCACCAACAAAAAACTGCCAGCTAACGCCACATTCTGTGGTCAGAGGTGGGACCATTCCCGCCTAAGATCTGGAATAAGACTAGGTAGGATGTCCACTCACCCCACTGCTACTCAACAAGTAATGGAGCTTCTAGCCAGAGCGGCAAGCTGAGAGAGAGAAATAAAAGGCACCTAGACCAGAAAGGAAGAAATCCAACCATCTTTAATCACAGTCAACCTAGTCTGTATACAGAATTCCAAAGAAATCTACAGAAAAACTATTAGAATAACACAGTTTGCAAAGCTGCAAGATACACAATCAAAATACAGACAGTAAATCCCACTTCTCTACACTAGCAATCCACAGTCAGGACAGCTCCAAAATACGTATGAAATCCTGCTGTCTAAATCTAAGAAAATGAGCGCAGGATCTGCACACTGGAGATGACCAAGCAACAATAAAAGAATTGAAAGAAAACCTCAATAAATGGGGAGACACACTGGGTTTGTGAGCCGAAAGACTCAATCCCGATAGGAAATACATTCTCCCCAATTTTTCTACAGATGTAACACAATTCCTATCAGAATCTCAATAGAACTTTCCATACTGACATACTGTTTCTACATTGAAGGGCAAAGGAGCATGCCATGGAAGTACTCTTGAAAAAGAACAAAGTTGGAGGGTTCACACTATCTGACTTCAAGAATTCATGTCATTGGGGCACCTGGATGGCGCAGTCAGTTAAGTATCTGACTCTTGGTCTCAGCTCAGGTTGGGATCTCAGGGTCGTGAGATTGAGCCCTGCATTGGGCTCAGCACCCAGTGAGGAATGTGCTTGGGATACTATGCCCTCTGCCCCACTGCACTTGCACTCTCTCTCTCTCAAATAAATAAATCTTAAAAAAAAATCACGTCCTCAAGAAGGTGTGGCATTGGTGAAGGGACAGACACACAGACCAAGAAGACAGAACCAAATGTACAGATAGACCCACACGTACATGCTGCTCCCCACAGATGTGCAAAGGCATCCAGTTGAAAACACATCTACCGTACTGCCCAGCAAGGCCATCTCAGGTGTTTGTTTATGCTCACATGGAAACCTGGGCAGCCTCAAAGCAACCAAGTGCTAATCACCCAAAACTGGAAATGTGCTCCACACCCCTCGATCAAGAAGGAAGGAAGAAGGCACCCAGCAGCACCCGGAAGTGGGCACAGTCAGCAGCAAAAATGACCCAACCATCGACACAGGCACCAACAGAGACAAATTCTACATGCATCACTGAGTTGGAGCCTGGTTCCCAGACCACCTACCCTGTGACTCCACTGATACAGACATAGGGAGACAGCTCAGTGCCAAGCAGGGTAAAGAGAGAATTCTGACTACAAAAGGACAGTTCAACAGAACTGGGAGGGGGAGAAGATTTGAACATGTTCTGTCTTGATTGTGCTGTAGGTTACATGACAAAACTATAGCCATGGTTCAAAACCCACAGAAATGTACCAAAAAGTGCATTTAACTCTCTATAAATTAAAAAGTAAACTGGGGAAAAAAACCGAAAAGGCAAGAACAACAGGTCACTAATACCTAAATCCTCGAACAGCCACGAACCAGCCAGAACGCACAGCTGTGACCCACAGCTACCTAAAGAGCAGTGATACACTGAGAACAGACTCACGCCAGGCCTTATGGGTGGGCACGGTGACAGTTCTGGTCCTGTGTCTTTGCTTTTTGTTTTAAAAGATTTTATTTATTTATTTGACTGAGAGATACAGCGAGAGAGGGAACAAGCAGGGGCAGAAGGAGAGGGGGAAGCAGGCTCCCCACCGAGCAGGGAGCCCGATGCAGGCCCGATCCCAGGACCTTGGGACCATGACCTGAGCCGAAGGCAGACGCTTAACGACTGAGCCCCCCCGGGCACCCCTATAAGGGAACCTTTATCTGGGATTTCCAAGCTGCCCACATGGCCTCCCCCACCTAGGGAAACCTCTTTCTCGGGCTATCTTCTGATGTCATTTCTGGAAAGATCCCGCACTTTCCAGAAGAGCCCCAGAGTACATGGCCAGAACCTGAATCTTACTCCTAATTCAGCACAGCCGGAGCACAAACTCCAGAGACCCACAGCAACCGTCCCAGCAGATGCTGCAGGCAAATGCAAATGCCTCACTGGAAGCACTGCTGGGATGCTTCCAAGGAAAGGCTGCAGCCACAGTGACTTTGCAGAGTGAGGGCAGGAGGAAAGGTGGAGGACGTAAAGAAAAAAGAACAAAGACTGCCGGGGGTCATCATCAAAACCCCACACCTCCAACAGAGAAGAGGTAAGTCACCACAGGCCTCTGATCACCAAGCATGAGGCAGGGACAGGGCTGACGGCACAGTCCAGGGAGAGCCCGCAGCCCTCCAGGTGCATGCCCACTGCACGGCCACGTATGAGGAGGCCACGATGCAGGTGCCGGGACTGCAAAAGGCAGCTGGGACAGAGCAGGGAACTGGACACTGTGCACCATACATGTCCTGCCAAGGCTTGGGGAGCCACGGAACACACCCTGGGTCCCTGTGCTGGCCAGAAGGAAACCGGGCAGTTCCTGCTTAGGGAGCTACAGTGGTGCCAAACATGAAAGTGCACCAAAGCCAGAGAAACCACAGACTCTCAGATTAAAAACTGGACTGAGCTGCTTACTCATTCGACCACCAACCAAGCAAGATGCTGGTATCTTAAAGGCCACAACACTAAAGACAGACTGTCTTGGATGTTATCTTGAAACGAGGCATTCCTACTACTGGGTATTTACCCTAAAGATACAAATGTCGTGATCCGAAGGGGCACGTGCACCTGAATGTTTATAGCAGCAATGTCCACAATAGCAAACTATGGAAAGAGCCTAGATGTCTATCAACAGATGAAAGGATAAAGAAGATGCGGTACATATATACAATGGAATACTATGCAGCGACCAAGAGAAACAAAATCTGGCCATTTGCAACGACGTGGATGGAACTGGAGGGTATTATGCTAAGCGAAATAAGTCAGTCAGAGAAAGACAATTATCACATGATCTCTCTG
>CM053616.1:72732784-72767738 GCA_028646535.1 Procyon lotor
GCGCCTGGGTGGCTCAGTCGTTAGGCGTCTGCCTTCGGCCCAGGTCAGATCCCAGAGTCCTGGGATCGAGCCCCGCATCGGGCTCTCTGCTCTGCAGGAAGTCTGCTTCTCCCGCTACCATTCCCTCTGCTTGTGTTCCCTCTCTCGCTGTGTTTCTCTCTGTCAAATAAATAAAATCTTTAAAAAAAAAAAAAAAAAAGAAGTGATTGCTAATGGGTATAGAGTTTCCTTTTAGAGAGATGAAAATATTCTAAGATTAGACCATTGTGATGATTGCACAACTCTGAATATACAAGATCCACTCAACAGTATAGTTTAAAAGAGCAAAATTTATGATACATATAGATCAATAAAGCCATTACAAAAAAGAATGACTTCTTCAGAGTTTGCAAAGCCCTCACTACAAATAACCACAGAATCGTATTCAACCAAAAAGGTTTACAAGTAGTTTTAAACAGCTCGTAATACAAAGAACAACATAACTTACTCTGTCTCAAAGCCAGATTCCCACCATGGATCTACACTCAGGGGAGAGCAGCCAGTGCACATTCTGGTAACCACCCATTGCAAGACACAGAGGACAAAAACCTCAGGAAAAAAATAACATTTGCCCCCCTTACTTGCACAAAAACAAACAAGTTTCCCCTTTTATAAAAGACGAACAAACAAAAATCACCTGGAGCTGCTGGGATGACCAAATCCACAGCCCGCCCTAGCCTGGGGGGTGGGGGCGGGGCGGTGGCCCAGACGCCGCATTGGAGCCACAGCTCTAGACTAGGACACTCACCTCAAGCTCTTCACTGTCTTTGGGCTTCTCCTCAGAGGTCTGTTTGACAAAGTCAGGGATAAGGATCTCCAGCGTAGCCCGGGCTATGAAAAGAAAAACCCCAAGGGTGAGGGCTTGGGCCCAGCTTCCGGACTCCAGAGCGAGCTGCACGCCGGCTTCTGTGCAGGGAGGGCTGAGGTTCCCAGGGCTCAGAGGGAAGCGAGGACCCTGGGCAAGAGCAGCGCTTCAGAGGCGAGCAGTGGAGAGGCTGGAGGAGCACATTCTGAGCAAAGGCCGCAGTGGGGCAAGTGTCAGACTGCGGGCAGCCTCAGAAGCCACAAAAGCTGTAGGTACTCTTGCCCTGAGGCGCTGGTAGCAGGCAAGGCAGGAGAGATGTCTCAGGGAAGACACGACAGTGGCGTGCAGGCAAATGGCACAGCAGGAGCCAGGCCAAGTAGCGAGGCCTGAGGACTGAGCAGGCTGCAGTGAGTGAGTGTGGGAGGGAAAAGCAGCGAGACTGGACGGATACTCTTGAGAAAGCAGCTGCAGGATGGAGCAGAGGGATGGCTCGGTGACGAGCAGATTTCTGAATGAGCGGGGCTGCCATTCACCACTGGGGTGGGGAAGTGGGGGGTGCTCGGGAATGGGGAAGGGTAACCTGACCCTAGAGAGTCGTAGGTGCTGGCAAGACACCCGAGGGAGCTGTCCAGACAACAACTGAGGTCTGAGCAGAGGAAGTGGATCCTCACACATGGGGAGAGCAGAGCCCTACTGCCAGGACGTCTCCACTCCCACAGGGGGTCCTACTCTGTAGGCTCTGCCTCATGACCTTGTTAGCACTAGTTCGTTGAGCTGAAAAAGCTTTTTGGCACAATCTCTAAAATGGACAGCAGGCCCTCCCGGAGAAGGGGTGGAATGCGTGAGCCCAGCACAGCCTCCCAGAAGGACAAAAAGTAACACAGCCTCCCAATCATCCTCAGCACACACCACAAAAGAAAGCAACTCCAAGGTAGACTCGGAGTCACATGAACGAAAGCACTTTCGCCACCAGAGACCCGGTAAGAACGTGATGAAACTGACCTACTTCCTGCGGACACAGGGCAGGGCTGCTTTGGAAGACACTACAGCAGAGGTACAAACCTTAAGAATCGAACTGTGGGCACCAGGCCTGAGGTGCACCCCCAACACCCACCCTAAAATGTGCTCCACTTCTAAGAAGAGGCCAAGTAACCCTGACAGTGAAGCAGAACGGCTTCCCTTTTCACTGGAAAACATAGGCCTTCCCAGGGATCTGACAGGCTATATTCAGTCCCAAATCTAGAGACCGGGGAAAGGACTCAGAAAATCATCCTCACATGCTCAAAACCACTCAGGAAGACCAACAGTGTGGAAATCCACCTCTCTGTCATCGAGCATGCCCACGTTTCGCTCGGTTTACATACAAACCTACAGAGTGTGTGCTCACTGCGGCCCAGTCAGCTCTGTGAAAGGTGGGGACAAGGGCGGGAGATTCTGGCCCAGCTACCATAGAGCAGAGAAAGTTTGAGTTCTCTAGTTTTATTTCTCACATCTTACTTCCTCTATTTGAGTCTTTTTGAGCACATACTTTTAAAAAAAAAACCAAGTTAGAGGATTACATAAGTCAAATGGCTTCGCCCCACCCCAGCCCTCCCTAGCCAGAGGATACGTGAACACTGTGGGCACCACGGGTCTCTGACACCCAAGCGGGCACATTACCAGCTTTATTCTTCGCAAGTTTTTTGCTGCTTGCAGTTCCAGATCCGTACGTCACACCATCAATGGTCACCGAGGCACCAAAAGGTTCACTTGGGTTCTCTTAAAATTAAAATTACTGTTTTAAAAATACTTGCCGAGACATTAATAAGCGCGCACACATGCACACATATAAACTGCTAGCACTAACAGACAAGGCAGGGTCGGGGCTACTGCTGGAGGGCAGAGGCGGGCGCTCCCTGAGGCACAGGGACAGGGCCAAGGACCGTTAGCAGGCAGAGAACATGCCAGGAAAGCTGAGAAATGGGGGACCAGTAAGCTGGAGGGGAAACAGGAGGTGAGAGGCCAAGCCACCAGGGACAGGGAACAATGTCTGTGAAAGATAGAAGGAGGACAATGAAGAGCAGAGACGTATAGAGGCAGGAAACGACAGAACGACATGAAAACAATGAGGGACTCCTGGGTTCGGGGTTCCACAGGGAAGACAAACCGGTTCTCACAAAGATGTGATGCGGATGGCGACAGGAGACAGCCGGTGGGCAGTGCAGGCCTGAGGCCCCTTCACGCACCCGGGGGCAAGTGGGGACACAGTGGGAGGGCCTTCCTCAGAGCAAGGGATGAGAGGAAGGCAGCAGTGGGGGAGTGTGGATGAAGAAAGGGGGCACCATCTGCCCTCAGAAGGGGCGCACTGCTGGGAAACTGCCCCGCCCCCCGCAGTGCCATTCCCCTTCTCTCCCAGCAGAGTGCGGTGAACGGTCAGCTCCCACCTCCCCAGCCATGACCCCGGCAAGGTGTTGGGACTCTTCAGGGCTGAGGGAGGAGAGGTCAAACTTACCACATTCAAAGAAATTATAAACGGGGCGGACCTTGAGGACGCGCTGCATGTACTCGTGCAGGATGCAGACCTCGGACTTCCCGTTGGGGTTAATGACAAACTCTGTGACAAGAAGGCCTATCTCAGCAACGGCATGAGGACCTGCGGCAAGCTAGCACTCGGGGCCTGGCACCATCCACGTTAGCACCTCAATGAATTAGGGGCTCACCACCGCGAACGTAGTGTACTTCTGCATCCGTACAGTAAACGTAAGCTTGGAAGTAAATGCAACTTGCACACAAAGTTTATGTTCTAAGACCATCAAGTGAAAAACAACAGGATAACCCATCCGCCAAAGAGGAAATTTACACACCCCCAACTCACCTTTCTTGGTGGGTGCATCCTGCACAGACAGGGTGATAAGCTTCTGATTGGCTGGCAGGATGGGCCTCTCGGACTCGGCCTGTTTCCGTTTCATTTCTCGGTTAAACTGCCGCCGCTCGGCCCAAGTCCTGAATTTCTTCACAGTGACTTGTTCAAAGTCAAAACGCTTTTCCAGGTAGTTCCGAAATTCCTCAAGATCTGTGTGGATTTACCACAGAACAAAACTGCTAACTTCCAACCTAAGAGTCACGTTTCCTCCGTCCAGTGAGTAGGATGGTGCTGGGCTGCCTGTCACACAGGTCCCGCCATGCCCTTCCCCGTTCCCCTTTCCCTTTGGAAGGGCAAGGAAAGCAAAGAATCGGGTCCTTCCTTTTATCTTTTTTTTTTTTTTTTTTTAAGATTGCATATATCTATTTGAGAGAGAGTGAGAGCACACAAGTAAGGGAGAGGGGCAGAAGGAGAGGGAGAAGCAGGCTCCCCACTGTCAGGGGGCTCCATCCCAGGACCCTGGGATCATGACCTGAGCCTAAGGCAGACGCTTAACCGACTGAGCCACCCAGGCACCCCTCAATCAGGTCCTGCCACTCAAATTACTCAGGAAAGTCCCATATAGACAAATTTCTGAGATGCTCTTTTAGTGTATTTGGAACAAGAACAAGAAGAAAAAGAAAACGCTTTAAAAAAAACAACAGGTGGCCTTCAAGGTTTTTCTCCCTATATCTAAACAAGTACCACAGAAGCCGACGCACTGTGCTTGTGCTCTCCCCTGCAGCCACCGTGGCTGCCTGCACACTCGGCAACACACCCAGGCAGCTGGGGCCTGGCACCTGTCACGCCTCTCCCCACACAGACACAGGCCCGGTCCCAATGCTCACCACCCACCCCCACTCAGTGACGTTCCCAGGGGCCTCCTGCTTTTACTGCTGCACCCACTACCCCTCTCTCTCCCAGGTTATCCCAGAGGCTCACGTCACCCTCACTGGTCTCTTACTCAAGTGTAAGCTCTGAGGCTGGGACTCCTGTGGCTCACACCCAGCCCTAAGAACAATACCCGCGGAAGCGGAGGGAGGAGTTTCATGTGCAAGACCAAGGAATACATGGTTAAAACACGAGGCCGTGAAACAATATACCTGCACCCACATAATTACACACCTAAACCACGTATTTTTTTAACGTGTGAATGCAGGGCAGGAAGTCTGTAAACAAGCACAAGTGGTCACCTCTCCCAAGGGACTAAAATCAGACGTGAAAGGCAGGTGTTTTCAAAAAAACAAGAACACATTCAGGTGTTATACGTGCATAAAAGATGGATTTGAAGAAACCATTATGTTGAGGTCTTAAAGTGAAAGCTCCTGTCCAGCCGGGTCCTGAGAAAAGCCCCGACACACTGACACAAGACAGGGGAAGCTGACAGGGACGGGGAGGGAAGCAACAGGCAGGCAGGTCGAGGGGTGAGGGAAGTCAGTGCATGGGGGAAGCTGGGGGCCAGTGACAAACCCTGTCTTTCTGCAGATGCCCAAGCCTCCAACTGGCCCTCTCCACCAAGGCCGCCCCTCCCTCAGCTGTGGTGCCTGCCCCCAGCCCCGACTCTGCCGCCCTAGCTTTTCGAGGCTCCTCACACATTAGAGTTACAAGAAAGGCTGGGCAGCGATATTCAGACAATATCTAAATAGCAATAACCAAAAATCCTAAAAACACCAAGTCCTCTTTGAAAGAGATTCAGCAGGTGGGCTGAGAGGTCTGCCACCACTGTAGAGCAGTTAAGACTCACATGGGTAGGCCTAAGCTAACAGACACGGAAGAGAGAAGAGAAACACCAACAAATAGCCAAAGGCAATCATGGGGTTGAAAAGGGAAACATCCACAGAATAGTGGCTGTCTCCCAGTACTGGGTCTGTGGATTGAAGAAGTTCACTGTGAGCGTATCAAGATAGATCAAAACAACACCACGTGAGCACACCCTACTGAAAAACCAAGATTTCAGGAAAGGTCACAAAAGTGACCAGAGAATAAGGCTAGTCTGCACTGACAGGAGCCATGTCCACAGCAGCACCGACCATGTGGGGCCCCCACAGACCCAGGCAGAGAGATCAGAGAGACAGGCATTTCCCACCACATAAAAGTGGAGAGAGGTACCCAGAAGTCCCATCCTCACAGACAAAAGCAGGAACAGGTGGCCTTCAGGAAGAGGAATGTGACCCTGGGGAAGGCTTGGAGTGCGGCCATATCCCTGCAGACGGATCCCGGCCAGCAAGGAAGGAAGAAAGTTCACCCCAGAAACTTACCAACTGATTCGTCTTTGCACACCTCAACCTTGGCCTTCACCTGCCCCAGGGCCCCGGGGGCAGCCTCAGCCCCCAGTGGGTCCTTCTCATCTAGGGCCCCCGAGTCAGCTGCCATGGAGTCGGGCTCTTCCAGAGGGAACTCCAACTCCGCAGATCGGCTCAGGGGCTTGACAGGGGACACTTCCCCACTGGGGGCGAGCTCACTGTTTTGCTCTCTTTCCTCATTGTCCTTCATTTTCTTGTAATGCAGACAGGGAATGCTGCTCAGAGGAGGATCATGTTTCTGTGGAGAGTGAAATGGAAACACAGATTACAAGGATGACCCCGAAGTTCTGAACACCTGAAGCCTTCCACTTGCCCCTGCCTGGCTACCATGCAAACACAGCATGGCACGTTCGGTCTGCAGACTTACGAGACTAAATTCACGACAGACGCATCCCCTACCCGTATGCTTCCTGTTCCCAGGAAGTACGGCCTGGACCAGGTGACCACCCGAGACTCTCTGTGCAGGTACACGGGGACTCCGGAGTTATGGAATGTCATGATCCACCCGTCCGGCAGCGGTTCTGTGGGAGGACGGCCACGACCTGCACAGAACACAAGAACGTCCCATAATCACTTCAAAAACACTTGGGGCTGTAGAGATGGCTTCAAAATTATGAAACACAGCAGATAAAAATAGGAGAGTCAACCGAGGATTGAGAAGAACTTCTAAGAATTAGGGGAGTAGGGGAGTACCCCACCCTCCACCAGACAGAGCCTACCCCAGCCCTGCCTGCCACTCAGCACCACCCCTGCATGAACTCTGCTCTCAACGCAGTGCTTGTTTATATGGCTCCAACCCAGGGAATCTAAGTCCCTCCTCAACAGCAGGAAGCTGTCCACCTTGTTCACTGCTGTACTCTTGGGCCTAGAACAGCACATGGTGCACGAAGGAGCCTGGGATGAGGTTCTGCAAGGCACGAGTCCGAGCCTCAGCTGCTGCCTGCAAGCTGTGGGCACCACGACCATCAATCCCTCATTGCCTGCCCAGGCTGTGGCCAGAGATGCCCCAGGGGCTGAGTAAGCTTTGCTAATAAATTGCATGTCTGCAGACCACAGCTCCCTGTGACTCGATAGCAAGTGTTCCTTGTACCTGAACTGCACACTCTCACCAGCATGTGAAACACTACTTCCAATTCATACGTTTCTTTCTTTTTTTTTTTTAAAGATTTTTTTAATTTATTTATTTGACAGAGAAGAGAGAGATCACAAGCAGGCAGAGAGGCAGGCAGAGGGAGAGAGGAAAGCAGGCTCCCTGCGAGCAGAGAGCCCAATGCAGGGCTCGATCCCAGGACCCTGAGATCATGACCTGAGCCGAAGGCAGAGGCTTCAACCCACTGAGCCACCCGGGTGCCCTAATTCATATGTTTCTAAATCAGTTTTAAAACACTACTCCCAATCCTTTCTTTACTTTACAGACAGTCATAGAAAAAAGCTCAAGACTTATTACACAGTTGATAACCTGCCACTGATGGGCCTGGTGACTAGGAAAAGTACAAAGATTTAACTGAAACTTAATTCTCTTATAGGAATTGGGAGCAAGTAATTTAGGGACAAAACAAAAAAAAAACAAACGAAAATTTAAAAACACAAACATAATGAAATGGCACGAAGGACTCCCACAGACAAGAGAGTGGCCATCCCAGCACTAGGTCCCCACCCGGCAGTGTTAAGCCCTGGCCTGACATCAGAACAGAGCAACACTGGCTGGATGGCTGACGCCAGGATGGCCCCCAGGAGAGAGGACTACAGTTCAGAGGTCCCAGGCACTGTCAGACACTCTCCCCTACCCAGGCTAGAGCCAAGGAGCTGCCTGACACCAGCTTTGGGCAGCGTCAGGACAAAGAGAGGCAAACAAAATGCCAACAAAGTACAGCATGGGACCCAAGTGCACCTGGGCCACTCATCTGTGACAAGTAGCAGTCATAAAGTTGGCCCAGCCATCTGAAGAGCTCACGTGCAGCTTACATGCAGCCTGTGAGCGTAAGGCCCATGCCATCAGCCTAAGGTCTCAACCGTGCGCCCAAGTCCCCATGCATCTGTTCAGTCTCTTCCCACTGACCAATGCCCAGCCCCACAGGCAACTCCAGGCTGACTGCTCTCCTCCACCCCCAAATCCAAGCGCAGCTTTGGAACGCCTTCACCCCTACCATAGGAGCGCCCACCCTGGCCACCTAAAGCACACGCACCATACTGTAGCCAAAGGAGCTATACTTTTAGACAAAAACTGTGTAACAATGCCTGCCTGCTTCTAGAGGCTTCCCCCGACACTCGGCAGAGAATAGAGAACCCAGACTGCAACCATCACCTGCCACAGCGCTGCACCCGCCTCCGGCCTCAGCCTCACATCCTCCAGTTGCCCGTCTTGTCGTCTCCCAGCAACACCACCAGCCCCCACTCCCCATCCCATCAGAAGCACCCCCCTGCACCCTGCACAACACCAGCCGCTCCGATGTGCAACCACAGCTGACATCCCGACCTGCATCCGGGTCATCGTGTATCTGCCGCACCCCTGTGTCTTGTCTGTTTCCCCTTCATCACACGTGACTGTCCTCCCTCAAACGTGTGCCCACTGCTCAGACCACTGCCTGGCACCCAAGGGCTCGCAATCAGCACTTCTGCCGCCCCATGAGCACACTACCTGCTGCCTGGCTGACTTACTTTTTAGCACAGTTTTAATCTTGGTCATCATTGGCTGCACGCTTGTCTCTCCATCAGACGGGTGGTCACTGTCTCCTCCGTACTTCTCCTCCATTCGTCTCTTTTTGGGAGCACAAAGGCCCTCTTCCAGCAGAGCATCAACATCGTTGTCAAAATCATCCTGCAAAACACGCTGTTCAGACACCAGGGCCCCCGGAGCCTGTGTTCCTGTACCGTAGGCAAGCTTAATAGCATTAGTGAGAACACACACAGAAATGAGGCACTCTCAAGTGGGGGCCTAGGTATGCCTTTATGTTGCGTGATCATCTGAAAAACAAACAGAAGAAACTGACAACTGCAACCAACACACTTGACGCTTGGCACAGGCGCACACGTCACCAGGAAGCGCTTCTCAGCAGCACCTTCCAGCTCAGGTTGCATAAAGGACACAAGGTCGACTGCTCAGCCAAACCTTTCCTTAGAAAATTTTAAAAACTTGGACTTCTTACAGCTTTTTCTTTTCCACATTAACATTATTCCACCTCATGTGGGTTTTTTTTTTTTTTTCTTTTTCCTCTGCAACATCAGCTTTCAACAGATGCTGCAGTTCCCAACACCTCTCTGGGTTTTGATAAGAGTGCTCCAAAGGAGGGGTCGCCGACATACCTCATAGGAGAAGTTCAAGGCCTCTTCATCCACTCTGTCTCTCTGCACGATTGCTTTAGCCGTGAACCCGCCTGCTCCTTCTTCATCTAGCTCCAAATTGTCAGTAAAATCTTCTAACTCATCGAGCACTGCGTACTCCACTCTCTTTTCCTGATCCAGCTCATTCTCCTCATCCTTCTTATCAGCACTCTCACCCCCTACACCTACCCCATTCCCAACACTCCCGCCAAAGGGACAAGCATGCACGTCTCCACTGACAGGGCTAAGGGCCAGACCGCACTCTGCGCGAGCGTCGCGCTCCACTCCTGTGTACAGCACCTTCCTGTCCTTACTCCTGCAGCTCTCGGTAAAGCTCACGCTAATCTTTACATCCTTAAGCAACTTAAGGTCAGGGGAGAACTTCCGGACCGCGGGTGCGTGCCGGGCGGTGCGCGGGCTGTGGCCACTACAGTTCGGGTCTATGAGGAGGCGGGCCTTAGAGAAGGATCCTTTGGAGAGAAGAGAAGCTCCGTAGAAGTTGAGCGGGTCCTCAGCAGGGGGTTCGGCCTGTCCATCACCACCAGAGCCAACGTCCATTACCTCTGCATCACTGGACGTTTGCAGGGGAGGTGGTGGAGACTGTTCACGGGGCAGCGCTTGGAGGGGGCAAGCTCGGTTCTCCATCACCGCTTCTCCTGCGGGCTCACGCGGGAGAGGAGAGGGACTCTCATATGTCTCCATAGTAAAAGTGGTTAAGACTATTTTAAAAGACCAGAGTTTTAAAAAACCTTACATAAATCTATACAGCTAACATGCACAAGTCCGTTGAGACCCGGGTGCCGTCCTGCCCGCGCTGCACACGCTGGCGGCTTAGTCAAGCTGGCCACATTGCTCTTTTCATTAATGTAGACAGCTTTTAGAACCACTGCCTCAATTATTGGAAATCACAATGCACTCAGCTTAAATGACTGACGACTAAGCGAGTCTGTCTTCATGCCAAAGTGGCACCTTTCTTCTTCCACCTGCAAAGAGATTTAAAAACATCATCACAAAATGACAGAAACCTGCTTCCCTGGTACTGAGATTCAAGTGCTATTAACAGTGTAGTAAAGAACTTGAAATATTATTGCCTTAGAGAACCTTCTAGGCTTCAAAACAAACTAGCTCTACTTCTTCCTTCAGAACCTAAATTATAATTTAAGTCCAAAACTGAAAATCTTATTAATTGTCCACTGTAATCCCTACTTCGGAAGCACAAAAACAGTATTAATCTTAAGGCTCAAAAAAAATTTTTTTTTAAAAACTAGGCTAAGCTTCACCGCAGCATTTCCCTAACTCAGTTTATTAGGTAAGCAAGCTCGCGGTGCAAAGCTGCCCTTTCCAGAACACACATAAGGTGTGTGGCCTCCCTCTGGCCATCAGAGCGACATGGATCCACTCACCTGCTAAGGCTGGGTCAGTCAGAGGGCGAGGGCGAGTGCGAGACCCTCAGCTCAACTCTGCGGCACTAGGGCCTCAGAGGTACGGCCAGGCGCTCTGCTACCCAGGGACCCCAGGGCTCTCCTGGGCCCACAAGGTGGCACGTGGACCGAGACAGTGATGCAGCGTGCTGAGGTCGCCAGAGGTGGCGTGGTTCTGTTCCCAGCAGAGGAGGGGGGTGGTGGCTGTGGGGAAGGGAACCTGGCCAGGGTTGGTTGGGGGAGCCTCAGGAGGCAGCTGGAGCCAAGGCACAGGAAGTCCTGGGTGCCATCTGGAACCTGGCTCCCTCCTGGGGGCAGTAAGGAGCCGCCAAGGGTGAAGGGATTCCCATGCCACAACTCAGCCCCTATTTGAAAAGGGAGACTGACAGCTGTGCCAGGCCCAGTGCCTATTCCCAAGGCATAAGGGCAATCAGTCCTCCAGACCAGAGCACAAAGGTGTAAAAGAGGCTCTGCTGACGGGGCTGGGCCCTCAAGAACAGTGAAGACACAGAACTGACCACACCGCTGACCGGGTAGAGGTGGAGAGCAGAGACAAGAGGGAACTGAAGGCGAATGAGGCTTCTCCCCTGGAGGGACACACGTGTTCCAGCACTCAGGCAGGAGCCTGCAGAGGAGAATGGATGGAGCCTCCAAGCAGACCTGTCCAACAGGTGCTGAGGCCACAGCTCTGGAGCTGTGACTGGCCCCGAAACAGAAGGCCAGAACACATCAGCGAGGTGACAGTTGCCAAAACCACAGGAGAGAGGCTGCCCAGAGAGGCAACACAGACCAAGAAGAGGATTGAGGATGCAACTCTGGGAAGCTTCCCTTCAGAGAAAGGACAACAAAAGGGATGACGTGAAAAGGCAGGTCAGAGGAACAATCCAAAACCCAGAGGTCTGCAGGGCGGCCGGGCATCAAAGCAGGAGAAGCACGTGCAGACGCAAATGTGTATGCGCACACACTCCCACACCATGCAGACACACACACGCATGAACATGCCATGCACACGGCTGCAGATAGGCACATGCATGCCCATGTAGGGCAGGCTTGACTGGCTGCATGGATAGAACAGAAGACAGCAGACATCACACATTTAAGAAATTTATAGTGAAGGAGTAGAGCGTGGTGGTTGTACTTTCAAGGAGACACAACATAAACACCAGAGACTTATTTAGATTTAATTAATTCATTCAACCAATATTCATTCACTGGCCTTCTACTCTAAGGGACGTACTACCATGAGCAAAAGACAAAGTCCCCACCACCTGGACACAGTTGGAAGGGCAATGACCACTGAGCTGTCACTCTATTTCCGAGATTCTAAAATGTCCTTACATTTCTGAATGCAGTGGGAATTTCACCACAATACTTCCCCCAAAAGTATATCTGTCAAAGGTGCTAAAGATCAAGGGAATACAGCATACAGATAACAAGACTCAGAACTGAGGTAAACGCTAAGGAGGCTGCAGCCGAACAGGCATGAGGAGAACCGAGGGAAATAAGGCCAGTCTCCTGGCAACCAACAAAGATCATTTCAGAGAAGGACAGACAGGTCAGCATGTCCAGTGCTACAGAACACAGAGAAAAATCAGGACCAAACCCCTCAGCTTCTGGTAGGTCTGTGGAGACACTACCGAGAGCCAATCCGTGATTCTGGGGGCTGAAAAGGAGGGGAGGACTGAAAACAAAGGGTGGTTCAGGATGGGGACACCTGCCACTGTGTTAAAAGACCAAGCAGCTGCCATCACCAAGCCACAAAGCAAAGATGATAATGACAACAATGCAGGGAGGCCTGGAAGAGACGCAGGGGGTGGGGTCAGGGAGCTGCAGAGGAAAAAAAAGAGTGTGCTTTCTCCCAGGGAGATCAGGAAAGGCTGCCCAGCCCCAGGGGGCAGCAGCTCAAAGGCAGTCCTGGGCAAGTTCCTTACTTTCCCCTGTAAGCCTGCTCTACTCATTCAACAAGTTGTTTGCTGAATGCTTCCCACATGGCCCACATGCCATTCTAGATGCTAAGGACACAAAATAGACAAACCCCTACCCCAGAGAGCTCACTTTTTAGCAGGAGAGATGGAGAAACAACTAAGAAAAGCTGAGGGGGCACAGCTTCAGGTAGGGCAGAGAGAAAAGACGACACAGTCAGAGTCCATCTGAAGGCAGAAGAGAGTGAGCTAGGTGGGTGAGAGGAGGGGACATTCCAGGTGACAGAAGAGGAAAGGCCCTGGGGTAGAAGTGCAGTGCAGCAGGTGAAGGCAGCACGCTAAAAGGGACTGAGACCAGGACCGTGGCTCTTATCTTAAGAGATGGGCCACTGGGCAGGAGAGTCTAAGCACTGAGGTTGCATGATCCAAGTACAACAGAGGCAACCAACCCTCGGCCAGGCCCTGCTCTGAGTGTTATGCATTTTCACTCACCAGTTCTCACACAGCACTAACAGAAAGGTTAAGGACAGAAAGGTTAAGCAACTTGCTCAAAGCCACACAGCTAGAAAGCAGTAACACTGCTTTACCAGCACGCGAGCTGGCTCCCCTCTTCGCTTTCTCAGTTTTACACTATCTTACGGTTTAAAAGAAATCAGTCGTGTCCAGAAAAACTATCATGGGTGAGTGGGGAGGACAGGGAAGGGTGAGAGCAAAGAGAAAAATTAAGAGGCTCACCAGGCAGTTCAGAATAGCACGTTAAGCCGGAGGTGGTAAGAAATGGTCCTGAATGTTGCATGGAGGCCTGAGAGGAATCCAGGTGACTCTATCCTCACGAACAGAGCTGTCACACACTGAGGTCGTGAAGGCAGCATAGGAAGTATTGTGGGGTGGGTGAAGATAAGGATTTAGGTTTGGCCACGGCTACTTGGCATCAAATGAACATGGAGATACAAGAGAAAGCAGCTCAGAAGGGAGGCCAGGGCTGGAGAAAGCGATGGGAGATGTCAAGGAGAGAGGGCATTAGAGCCGGGAAGCTGGATGAGACCACCAAAGGGGGAAAGGCAGCTACTAAGAGGGACCAAGACCAGGCAACCCAGTGAGATTCATGTTTTCTACTACCAAGGTCATGAGCAGATTATAAAACAACCCCCAGGAAGTGCCCCACAGAGTGCCTGGCCATAAAGGGCTCAAAGAATGACTCTCACTGCCGCAGCAGCTGAATGAACACGGATGCGAACCTTGCTTGCCAAGTGGACTGTAAGCCAGCAGCAGACTCGCAGCAGGCTCCCCTGGATCCCTGGCACATGGGGTAAAACCAACAGGCTTGGACAGCGCCCTTCACTGAAGTCCACTTGCTGAGCTGGCATCGAGGCGCTGGCTGTCATGTCCAGGGCTGGGGCTGGTGCCTTTCGGTCAAGCCTCTCACACTGCAGCCTCCCGCCCAACCCAGCAGCAGTATGACCTCATCCATTCCTTTTGTCATCCTCCAACGGGTCTCACATCCTGTACTCACAGGCGCACTCCTGACTGGCCATTCACTCCCTTTGGTGAGTGACAGCCTGCGGCAGGGTTTGAGCCACTGTGCGCGAGGCCCCTGACTGGGAGTCCACGCTTCGACCAGGCAACAGAGGGTCTCCGCCTGCTGGGTTGGCCTCACAGTCACCAGCCCTAGTCTGGACTGCCGTGCATCAGGTATCAAGGTACATGCAAGCATGCAGAACAGCAAGTCACATTCCTACCATGAGCAACCCAAGTCCATCGAATGATACTTGACAGGTATCACTATCAACAGGTTGCCACCTTCCATTTATTTCTACCACGACCATTGTTACAACAAAACCACATTCCACTTATGTAAGGGACACTCAATCCACGAGCATTTGGCGAAGAAAAAGACTTAGGCGACTTCTCAGATTTCCCAAACTGTTACACCCGCCAGGATCCTGGGCGAGCGGTACCCGGGTTCATACCTTTCCCGCCTGAAAGCGACGCTACGGCTCCGGGCCCCCAGAGCGAAAGGCCTCTTTACACTCGGGCTGTTTACCCGAGCGAGACCCGCGTCGGCGCCACCTGGGCCTGGGGCCCGCCCCCACCCCACTCCCACCCCCACGCCCCGCCACGGCGGGACCCCCGCCCCGCTTTCTCCGAGGCCCGCGGCCATGATGCTTCACAAAGGCAGGGACTCCGCGTGGCTGCTCCGCCTCGCGCCCTCCCGCCCCGCCCAACCCCGTCGCCCAGGCCCTCAGCCCTAGGCCCGGGAAGGAGGGAGGGGAAGGGCGCGCCCTCGCGCAGGCCGCAGCGCCCGCCCGCCCGCCCGGCCCGCGGGGCGCCCCTCGCGCCCCGCACCTACCTCCGGCGCCCGCGGCCTGCCCGAGCTGCCCGCAGCCCGACCAAGGCAGGGAGACCCTCACGGCCTGGCCGCCACGGCCGCCGCTGCCGCCATCTAGAAAGGCCTCCCAAGCTCTCTCCGGTCCCCGGACCCGCCTGCCGCGCGGGGCGAGCGGAGGGCGGGCCTTGGCGGCTCGCGGCCAATCCCTGCGCGCGGGCGCCCCGCATTGGGGGAACCGCGGAGCGGGCTGCGGAGGCCGCCAATTGGCAGCGCGTGGCGCTCGCGGCCGCGGTACGCGACCCAATAGTGCGACCGCGTGGGCGGGACCAGGTTCTCGGGCCGCGGCCGCGCTAACGGTCGCCGCCGGGGCGGGGCTCGCCGCGCGGAGGGCGGTGGCCGCGAGGAGCGCCGGGAACGGGGAGCGCAGGGGACGCCGGGAACAGGAGAGCGCGGGAAGCGCAGGGAATGTCGGGGAAGGGGGAGCGCAGGGGATGCCGGGAACGAGAGAACGCGGGACGCGCCGGGAACCGGGTGGCGCGGGGAACGCCGGGAGCAGAGGGCCCCTCCGCTGCGTACGCGGTGCGGGCGAGACCGTATACGTACCGTCCTTACGTTTCCACTTAAAAGCGTTAGCATAATCAGTAGGAAAAAAGGACAAATACGCTAAACTGTCTGGCATTTTTCCCCTTGCTAATGCCATGAACCTGAGAAAAGGGAGAGTATGAGTAAATGGAGAAAAGACAGCTCTTCCTTAGACCAGAATTCCAGTGAATAGATGTGGAAGAAATAATGGGAGTCAGAAACCTCCCTTTTGGGAGCCTGCACAAACCTGCTGCAGACAAAAATCACGGATGCTTAAAATAGCGGGCAAAAGTATGAGAACTGGCGGCGGGTTTTTTTGTTGTTGTTTTAGAGTTGCAATAATGGCAGACCTAAAATAGTAACTGCACTGGAGAAAAACCTGAGAGACAACCAGGTAGTCAAGTGATCGAGGTCACCACCGAATGTATACACATCCAAACTTATCAAATTTATACTCTGAAGATGTTCGTTGTATAGTATGTTAATGATACCTCAATAAAAATGAAGACAAAAGTCAGCACCAGTAAAGGGACATATTGTGGGTCTCCTGAGAAGGACATGCATCACTTGTTGGTATTTCTACCCAAAAGTCAAAACCTGAATGCAGAAAGACCAAACAAACCCAAATGAGGGACATTCTACCAAAAAAACTGGCAGGTGCTTTTCTTTTTTTTTTTTTCTTTTTTTTTTTTTTTTAAGATTTTATTTATTTGACAGAAACACAGTGAGAGAGGGAACACAAGCAGAGGGAATGGTAGCGGGAGAAGCAGGCCTCCTGCTGAGCAGAGAGCCAGATGCAGGGCTCCATGCAGGGCTCCATGCAGGGCTCCATGCAGGGCTCCATGCAGGGCTCCATGCAGGGCTTGATCCCAGGACCCTGGGATCTGACCTGGGCCGAAGGCAGACACTTAACGACTGAGCCACCCAGGCGCCCCTGGCAGGTGCTTTTCAAGTGTCAAGATTGTTCAAGTCAAAGATAAGCTGAGCTGGCTTCAATTACAGGGGACACAACCAAGTGTGATGTGGGGTCTGGACCCTGTCTTGGAACCTGGCTCAGGAAAGGGATAGAAGCGGGACAACTGGTAAAATTCAAGTCAGACTTGTAAATTAGCTGGTAGTGATGTATCAGTGCAAACTTCCTGGTTGTAATCATTTTACTGTATGGCTAGAGGTAGGGTGTTAACATTTGGGGGGACTGGGTGAAGGACACTGGAATGTTTTGTTCTAGTTTTTCAAGTTTTTAGTTAAGTGAAATCATTTCAAAATGAAAAGGTTAAAAAAGGTGGGGAGAGAGTGTAGCAGGTTGAGGAAGCTAGAGCCCTCTCCAGACCCTCCTTCCCTCCTTGCCCATTTCTGTTCAGCTGCCCCAGTGGTCAACACCAGGCACTTCACAATAAAAATGTGACCAAGCCCCATGAGGTTCTAGCTCCTGGATTTGGCCAGGGGAGGCCAGCCTCCCTGTGGCTGGACCCACTGCTCTCCTTGGCCCAGTGGTCAGAACTCATGGGAACCCTTGGCATGCCACCATCTAGCCTTAGCAAACTCTCCACTTTGTTGCTTGCTGAGTTGCCTCACACTTGAGACTTCAGACCAGCACATTACAGCTGGCTTCCCACATGGCCTTCCCGCATGATCTCCCCACAGTCCCCATCTGACTCCAGCCTCAGGTGGATGCCTTGAAGCTGGAGCTCTAGCCCAAACTGAGGGAGGAAACTTTTCCCTCTGCGCTCCTATGTTTCCACCTGAGCCCACCTCACCCATGAGCGAGGTCTCTGCTAAAGGACCTGGATGATCCTATCTGCTGGCAGATGAGAACAGAAAGATCAGGTGTTGGTTGGTGGTGGGGCTGGGAGGAGGTTCTGCAGGCGGAAGGCCAGGAGCTCAGGCCTGCCGTGACAAGCCTCAAGGCCGGGCTGCATTCCTGGGCTGGTCCTGTTTACTCAGACTTGGCTTCCATATAAGTCAGCTCCACACCTCCAGCTTCCATGCCAACATACTTCAACCGGCTGACTTAGAGCCAGAGAGCATAAGCAGCTCATCTCGGAAGGGGCGTCTGAAAAGGAGGTGAGGGGCGCCTGGGTGGCTCAGTGAATTAAAGCCTCTGCCTTCGGCTCAGGTCATGATCTCAGGGTCCTGAGATCGGGCCCCGTATCGGGTTCTCTGCTCAGCGGGGAGCCTGCTTCCCCTTCTCTCTCTGCCTGCCTCTCTGCCTACTTGTGATCTCCCTCTGTCAAATTAAAAAAAAATTTTTTTTTGAAGAGGAGGTCAATCCCCCCTCCATCTGGGAAAAGAGGGCCATGTTGGGGACTCAGAGATGCAACACATCTGAGGACTAGCTAAGCCATGCCAAGGTCAGGTCCAGGACTTCCTGTGTGGCATGTCAAAAGCACTTCTAGAAGGCACAGCTTCCCAGGGTTCCTTTATAACCACACCAGAGTCTCACTTCAAGGCCTAAATAAATGGGGGTCTGGGAAGTGCAAGCAATGTCATTTTTGGTTCAAATGTCTACCTGGCCTGGGCATCAGGATACAGTGATGGACAAGAGAAGAATGGCCTTGCCTTCCTGAAGCTCTTGTTCTGACAGGGAGACACACAAGAAACAATCAAGCAAAACACTCAGCATGTCACCATGTTAACTGCTACAGAAAACAGCGCAGGGACCAAGGCCGGGCAGACTGCAGCTTCAGATGGGATGCCTCCCCAAGACTTTACCAAATAGCTGCAGGATGTGAGGGAGAGTGTGGTTTAGCTATATTAGGGAAAGTGCTCTTCAACCAGAAGGGACAGCAAGTGCCAAGGCTCTGGGACAGATGCTGTGCAGGAAGCACGACCAAGGGTAGTAGCAGAGGCAAAATAAATGAGGTGATGGGTTGGGGGTGGTGCAGGGCAGCAGGTGAAATCAACATTGGAGAACCATGAGCCTAAAAGGGAAGACAACTCCAAGACACGCCTTGTCCTCATCCCGCTCCTTCCTGGCCTCATGGCTCTGCCTCCCTACGTCCCTGAGGACTGAGACATTGTTATGGTATCTCCCCCCACCCCAAGCCTCAATTTCCTCATCTGTAAAATGAAGGTCACAAATGCATTAGTTTGCTAGAGCTGCCATAACAAAGTACCACAAATGAGGGGCTTAAACCGCAGAAATTTATTGTCTCACAGTTCTAAAGGCCAAAAGTTTGAGATCAAAGTGTTGGCAGAGCCACACTCCCTGTAAAGGCACCAGGGAAGGACCTGTTCCAGGTCTCTCTCTCAGCTTCTGGTAGTTTCTTGGCACGGGAGAGCATAGCTCCAGTCTAGGCATTCTACCTGCATGCATGTCTGTCCCCATGTCCAAATTTTCCTTTTTTTTATAAGGACATCAGTCATACTTGATCAGGGCCCACCCTAATGACTTCATTTTATCTTGATTACCTCTGTAAAGACCCTAATAAGGTCACATTCTGAGATACAGGGGCTAGGATGCTGACAGATCTTTGGGGGGGGCGCAACTTAATGCATAACAATAGAATTACATCTTGGGCTGACACTTCTTCAGCGGGGGGGTTGGGGGGGCAAGGCTCCCCCTGAAGGGGGCAAGAGAGCTCAGGCACTCGGGGAGCCCAGGGCAGGTTGAGGGCTGGGGTATCCCTGTGCAGGCCCTGTCCCTGGAGTAGAGACAAACATCAGGGAAAGCTCTCCAGATGGCTTTGCACCAGCCCAGTGGTTCCCCCATGAGGGCAGACATGCCTGGCCAGGGTGAGTGCTAGTGGGGGGAACTGAGGCAGATTGAGGGCATCGGCAGCGCCTAGGCTGAGATCCTGGCTCGGTGTGGCTCAGCGAACAAGTGTTTTCCCCTGGGCCTGGGGGTGTGGGCTATGCCACCATGCGGGGCCCCACTCAAACCTGCCCACGCTCAAGCACTTTTCCTCTGAGTTCAAAGTGAGTCAAAAAGGGCATCAGGCCCCTGAGGGGTGCTCAGGGTGAGAAGAGGGAAGGGTTGAGAAGGCAAGTGGGACCGGGTACAGGTCCCCACCCCACCCCAAGCTCTCACTGGCTCTGAGAAGGCCAAGTTGGGGGGTCAGCTGCAAAGGCCAATGGAAGCCTGGGTCTCAGGACTCGGACACACACGGGGCCCCCTGATGCTCAGTCTGGACTGGGGACAGGAACTCCTGAGTGCTTGCCACAAACCAGGGTCCTGGGGTTGAGACAGACTCCACTTGTCCCCTTGCCCTGAAACCCATCCATTCCTACCAACCCCTGGCCTCCAGAGTCTACCCCAAGTGCAGGCCTGACCACATCACTCCCAGGGGAGGTCCCCAAGGGCTCCTCACGACACCCAGATGAGTCCCTGGCCCCTCGGCCCAGCTCATGAGGCCCTGTAACTGGCACCCACCATGTCCCATGCACACAGGCTCTCTCGAACCCCAGCCTCTGCCCGAGGACAGACGGATGGACAGTCCGATGGCCCCTCGGGTTTCCATCATGGTGCTCAGAGACCCTTGCGCAAAAGAAGAAAGTGGGAAGAGGCTTATTCTGGTGAGTGTGCCTTGGGAGTTCCTGCAGACCAGGAGAGCAGCCCTGCTGACCCCTTGCACAGTTGTCCCCCGTCACACAAGGACCTGAAATGCACTGACTCACCACAGCCTCAGGGTTTTATTATCAAGGTCTCACATTCAAGTACAGATTCCTATGAAGTCTGACTCCGCAAGGAGAAGGGAAACAGCAAAGGTTGGCTGTGTCCCCTCACTGAGAGGGCCCGCCCAAGACCCATGACCCCCAGTGGGCAGGTAGGTGCCTGAGAGCCTACCAAGGTGCCCCCGCATACACAGGACCCCTGGTGCTTGAGGCAGGACCACCCTCCTCCCCACACAGGGCCACCCCACGCAAACAGGAGACCCCCCCGTCCCAGGGCACAAAGGACCATCAACCAGCCTGTGCTTCTGTTGGGACAGTGGGTTTTCTGGGGTTCTTCTCATCCCTCAGCCCCCTCTCCAAGAGCAAGTCCAGCTGTCCGGAAGTGGACTAGGCCCAGGAGAGAGGGAGCCACTTTTAAACAAAAGTCTACACCCTGCTGTTTCGATCAAAGCAAAGACCCACTGGCCAGCAGCACCTGCAGGCGTGAGAGCCACATCTCTGCCTGCCTGGCATGCATATGCGTGTGCGCTAGGGACGCCGTATGCAACTGAGCGTGTGCGTGCCTGTCTATTACCCGTATATGTGCGCGCGTGTGCCCCTGCACCTGCAGGCGTTCGTGGAAGCACGTGCTTGAGTGTGCACCTCTGTGCCTGGACAGGGGGCAGGCCCAGGTGCCGTCACACACACACACAGCACACCCGGGCCTGTCCTAGGCCTGGCTGCGGGACTCTGTCGCTCCCACTGGCGTAAGGGCAAACCCTGCTGGACACTCGGACACGGAGAGGTCACAGAAACACCAGAAGGCCCTGGTCCTGCGGGATGCTGGCCAAGTCGCAGGCAGTGAGTGTGGCTACAGAAGGTTCCTATGCACACTGGTCCTCAGGGCAGGGCCTTCCAGGAGCCCAATGGCCACATCCACAGAGAGCAGTTAGCTCTGCAGATTGAACTCATGGGTGCTGGTCTCCCAACAGGAGGGGTCCTTGTCCAGCATGCTACGCTCTGTGAAGGTCACGTGCCCGTCCGCATCCACGAGGATGACCGTGTTGGTTCTGAAAGAGAGCAGGGGACCCACGTTCAGCCCTCCGCCCGCGGCCCCCTGCCTGACTGGCAGAGCCCCAAATGGGGCCTCGGTCACCAGGAGCTCTCTCCTGTCCTCCTCCCCCACTACCCATCCCAAATACTCAGCGCACCTGCTCTCTTCCTGCCGGCCATCCCCACGCAGCCCCGGTGCAGGCTGACACCCAGAGTGGGCACATGCACGCCGAAGACTGGGGGTGCCAGTCGGGGCTGGACCCAGCAGCCACACACCTGGCCAGGGAGCAGACCTGGCACTCTGCCTCATGCACGTGAGTGCGTGTGAGCATGTAATTTAGTCAAGAAAAGACGTCTGTGATGGAGAAGCCTGAGAGAATGGATGCCCCGCCACCGGGGTATGAGAATGGAAAGGCCACCATTCAGGCTTACAACCCTTGGGGCCTAGAGCTTCGGTGCTGGGCATTGACACCACCCTAGCCCTGCCTACCATCCCATCCCCCAGCTAGAGGGCTCTCCCACCCTGGAGGATGGAAGACTCGGGCCAACCTGAACTCGAAGACCAAGCATTACGTGTGACCTCACCATGTACCCAGAGTACATGTGCTATCATCGTGGCGTCTCTCAGCACTTGTCACCACCCAAGCACCCCATCCCTGAGTCCTTAGTGGCCACGGGCCCCTAAGAGCTTGGCCTATCCATCACAGTCCACACTGCAGGTCACCAGCCCAGCACAAGGCTGGTACCCGCGAGGCCCGGTGCAAGCCGAATCCAGGAAGATGTTGCTTTGCACAAGGCCACAATCTGCCTCCAGGCCAGGTGGGCCGGGTGCACAACAGCATTCTCAGGGCGTCCTGGCTGGTCCAGCTGCCCACCTATTTCCAAATACAGCGGGTGGGCTGCCCCAGACAGAATCACGGGGATGCACTGGGCTTCCCGGACACACAGAGCCAATCTTCCTCTGCCCCGGAGGGAGAGAGGCCAAGAAGGAACTTGCTGGGACAGCAGACACCGGTGCCAACAGCTTCTCCTTCCTGGCAATCTCCCCGACCCTGTGGCTGAGACCAGAAGTTGCCCTTTTCTTGGGTGATGTCCCCAGGCTGAGATGACCTAATTCCTGCCCTGGTCACACACAGAATGTAACAGACCCAAGGACACAGGGCGAAGTGAGGGGAAGAGCCAGGTGGTGGGACCTCTGGGCCCACAGGGATCTGGCAACCCGAGGTTTGCCCACTGCCATCCCAGTCCCTGCATGGCTGTGGAGGGAGCAGGAAGCAGCCCAGGAACCATTTCTGCGGTGCCCCTGAGAGCCGGCGAGCATTTCACGCATAGCCGTCAACTGTGGTTTCGCTGGTCCCATAGCCCCCCCAACCCCCCAAGCTGAAATGGCAGCTGCTTTTGGACAGGGCAGAGGCTCTGGGATCCACAGAGTTCAGGGAAGGCCAGTTCCTCATGGGACAGGGCTGAACGCACCCAGCAGCCCCTCGTACCTGGTGCCGTAGCCCGGGCAGCGCACACACACAGCCGCGTACTTGCTCAGAAAGGGCTGCACGTACTCCCTGCCCTGGTCCTCAATGGCCGGGTCTGGCAGCTGCCTGGAAGGACAGAGGAGGGGTAACTGCCAGCCCCTCCCACCCACCCACAGCCCCGCCTGCCACCCTCAAGGGCTGCAGTGCCCAAGGAGCCGACCGGCCTCACAAGGCGGTCTGGGGGAGCCACAAGGGCTGTTTTGGGCACTTTTCTGCTGAAGGCCTCAAATCTCAGTCCAGTCTCTTATTTAGGGCTCTGGCACTGGGCCCAGGCTGCCAGACAGGGACTGCCAGGCCAGCTCCCCCTGCCAGGAACCCCAGGAGCTTTCCCAGGACCCAGGGACAGGAGCACCTGTGAGCTCAGCACTGGGGAAGGCTCTGCTGAATCTGCAAATGCTAAGGGGGCTTGGCGGGGGGGAGGGGGGTCCATCTGGTCAGAGCTGTGCAGGGCTCCCACTCCGAGGAAGGACAGAAGCCATCTCTCACAGCAAACTCACCTTCCTGTCTTGGTGAGGTCTGAATGGTTTAGACGCTCCGGGGCAGGGGCCTGGCGGAGGGGTTCCTGGCCACACACATTCCCTGCCGACCCCAAGAGGTACCCTATGGGCATCTCTCCACGTGACAGGAGCCCACTTGAGCCCTGCAGCTTGCCAGCCACTGAAGCTGGCGCTGGGACCACAGCTGTCAAACGGCCAGGACCCCATTTCCGGCCAGCGGGGGTGACAGACAGGGACTGAGGGCCACATGACTTACAGCTGAGCATAGGATGCTGGGCCAGCCCAAGGAGGGCTTCCCCTAGGGGTGGCTATACTGAGGCTAAAGGTGCCTGGTTCGTGGTTCCAAGGGAGATGGAGAATAAGTAAGGGGCAGGGAGGGGTTCCAGTAGAGAGGAGCGGGAGGCAGCGTGGGGCTCTCTGAGGGGTTTCCTGGGCATCTAGGCAGGCTAGGGGCCTGGCCTGAGTATGGGCCACACTGCAGCAGGGGAGGAAGGTAGCTTGGCCAGCACCTCTGACCCCCAGGTGGGATGGCCAGGACACACCGGGGGTGGGGGGGTGGGGGCGGGGGACGGACATCTCTGAGGCAGGTACTGTGTCCAGAGACCATGGAGGTGCCTTAGGGAAGCTAGGTCAGGAGCTCCCAGGCTGGCTGCTTGCTTCTGTGGTTTGCTAAGCACCTGGAGCTTTCTAGAATCTCCCACCGGTTGGGTGCAGACATGAGGAATCTCCAGCTCCTCTCTGCCCCACACAGGCTCACATCAAGCCTCTGAGAGCACTTAGCTTCCAAGCGCACTGGCCCGGGAGGGGAGCAGTTAGGAGAGCAGCGAAAAACAGTATGCCTATCAGGCTCCCCCCACCCCAGCTGAGGAGCTGGCCCCAGTCACCTCCACAAGCCTTGCAGGGCAGCACAGCCTGCCTGCCTCTATGTCCCAGGGCTAGAGAAGGGGGACCCTCTGCTCGCCCCAGCAGGCTCCACCCACTCACGCCTCATCATTGTTGAGCACATGCAGGAGCTGGGCGATGAGGACGTCCTTGGGGAGCGCCTGGCTCCGCTCCACGGCCTCCAGGAAGAGCTGTTTCCCAAAGCACAGTTTCCTCCAAGGCGTCTCCAGCAGCGCGTTGCTTAGTCCGTAGGTCCCTGTGGGGGAGGGAACAGCCCAGCCAGGGCAGAAGCCCCATTGTGGGAATTCAGGGTAAAGGCCTGCCGGCCCCCCCCACCCACCCGGCACTGGGCAAGGGGCCAAGAGTATGGCCGGGGGCACGGAGCCCAGACCGCCCCACACTTCAGCATCTCCTCTATGCACATTCCTGTCCTGTCTGGGTGGTGAGGGGTGGAGAACTCAGCACGGCAGGGCACTCACCTGAGGCACAAGTGCCAAGCGCCAAGCACGCTTGATGGACAGAATGATAGGGAATCAATGATCTGAATTCCAACGAGGCAAAAGTAAGGGGAAGCTCAAGAAGGAACCACCTCCCCATCTCACTCCCAGTTCTAAGCTAGCAAAAAAGGTGTGGATCTGCCTGAGAAGGTCAAGGGTGGGAGAACAGCAACATGAGGGCAGAGGGGTACCTGCTGGATATCAGTCAGTGGTTAGCAAGTCTGCCAACATCAGAATGGCCTCAACTCAGTGGGAGGGGGCAGGGCCCAACTCTAGTCTAGACTGGCCAGGACCCTGACCTGGGAACCATAGGTCTCAGCACAACTTTCTCAGAACGTGTTCTCAGGGAGTTGAAAGAACGTGTGACCAAAAAAGAGAAGGGTTTCTCATGTCAAAAAAAGGAGAGGCACAGCCTTGAAGTGGAGAGACCCCTGGAGCCTCTGACAGCAGTGGCAAGTGAACTTGGAGTCAGGCACCTTGAAGGATGCACTGAAGACAGGAAGCCACCATCCTCAGCTGCTGCTCCTCACAGGGTGAGGATCTTGACTTTGTCTGAGGTGATGGCAGCCACTTCCAAGGAAGACAGCCTTGGCTCTGCTGGGCCACCAGGCTGGGTTTCACTGGGCTTCATCCATCAAGAGAAGAAGGAAAGACTACTCAATAGTGGTGCTGGGCACCTGGGTAGCCACATGCTGATAATGAAGTGGAATCCCTACCTCACGCCGTACATAAGAATCAATTCAAAATGTCCCATAGATCTAAACATAAAGGCTAAAACTACAAACATTTATAAGAACACATAGGAGAAAATCTACCAACCTTAGATTAGGCGATGATTTCTTAAACCTGTCACTAAAAGCATGAGCAACAGAAAAAAGAAATAAAGTGGACTTCATCAAAATTTTAAATGATGTGCCTCAAAAGGCATCAACAAGAAAGTGAAAGAAAACCCACAGAAGGGGAGATAATTTTTACAAATCATACATCTGATACAAGACTGGTACCTAGAATATTTAAAGAACTACAACTTGGGGCACCTAGCTGGCTCAGTTGGAAGAGCATGTGACTCTTGATCTTAGGGTTGTTAAGTTCCAGCCCCATGTTGGGCACAGAGATTACTTAAAAATAAAATCGTAGGAATGCTTGGGTATCTGCCTTCGGCTCAGGTCACAGTCCCAGGGTCCTGGGATCAAGTCCCACATCGGGCTTCCTGCTCAGAGGGGAGTCTGCTTCTCCCTCTGCCCCTTTCCCCCTGCTTATGCTCTCTCTCAAATAAATAAATTATATTTTTTTTAGATTTTATTTACTGATTTGACAGAGTGAGAAAGAGAGAGCATGAGCAGGGGAGCAGCAGAGGGAGAGGGAGAAGCAGCCACCTCCCCCCCGCCTCCCACTGAGAAGGGAGCCTGATGTAGGACTCGATCCCAGAACTCCGGGATCATGACCTGAGCTGAAGGCAAATGCTTAACCGACTGAGCCACCGGGCATCCCTAAATAAATAAAATCTTTAAAATAAATAAATAAATAAACAAACAAACAAATAAATAATTTAAAAAATGAAACCTCAAAAAAGAGAAAAAGAACCACAACTCAAAAATAAAAATACAAGCAACCCAATTTAAAAATGGGCAAAGGATCTAAAATAGACTTTTTTTCAAGAAGACATACAAATGACCCATAAGCACACGGAAAGATGCTCATATCATCTGCCATCAGAGAAACGCAAATCAAAATCACCAGGAGATACCACTTCTCCCCTGCTAGGATGGCTGTAATCAAAATGACAGGAATACCTGGCTGTCTCCATTGGGGGAGCATGAGATCCTCCTTGATCTCGGGGTTTTGAGTTTGAGCCCCACTTTGGGTATAAAGATTATTATTTTTTAAAATTTTAATAATCTTAAAAAAAAAAGACAATAATAACTGTTAGTGAAGATGTGGAAAATTGGAACCTCATATGCGCTGGTGGGGATGTAAATGGTATGGTCGGTTTGGAAAACAGTTTGGCAGTTCCCCAAGGGGGTTAAACAGTCACCTTACCATTCAGCATGGCCACTCCTAAGTATATGCATAAAAGAGAGGAAAACACAGGTCCCCCAAAAAACTTAGAACAAATGTTCACAGCAGCATGATCCACAATGGCCAAAAGCTGAAAACAACCCAAGGTTCTATCAACTAGTTGAATGGAAAAACAAAATGTAGACATCTGGACAATGGAGTATTATTCAGCCGTAAAAAAGGAATGAAGATCTAATTCGTGCTACAACACAGACGGACCTTGAAAACACGATGCTAAGAAAGAAGCTAGTCAAATACAAATCAAAACCACAGTGAGATACCTCCTCACACTAGTCAGAATGGCTAAAATTAACAAGTCAGGAAATGACAGATGTTGGCCAGGATGCAGAGAAAGGGGAACCCTCCTACACTATTGGTGGGAATGCAAGCTGGTACAGCCACTTTGGAAAACAGTATGGAGGTTCCTCAAAAAGTTAAAAATAGAGCTACCCTACAACCCAGCAATCGCACTACTGGGTAGTTGCCCAAAGATACAGATGTAGTGATCTGAAGGAGCACGTGCACCCCAAAGTTTACAGCAGCAATGTCCACAATAGCCAAACTGTGGAAAGAGCCTAGACATCCATCAACAGATGAATGGATAAAGAAGATGTGGTGTATACATACAATGGAATACTATGCAGCCATCAAAAAATGAAATCTTGCATTTGCAATGACGTGGATGGAACTAGAGGGTATTATGCTGAGCGAAAAAGTCAGTCAGAGAAAGACAATTATCCTATGATCTCACTGATATGGGGAATTTGAGAAACAAGACAGAGGATCATAGGGAAAGGGAGGGGAAAAATGAAACAAGACAAAACCAGAGAGGGAGACAAACCATAAGAGATTCTTAATCTCAGGAAACAAACTGAGGGTTGCTGGGGAGGAGGGGGGTAGGAAGGAGGAGGGACAGGGCGGCTGAGGGATGGACACTGGGGAGGGTACGTGCTATGGGGAGCGCTGTGAATTGTGTAAGGCTGATGAATCACAGACCTGTACCCCTCAAACAAATAATACATTATAGGAAGGAAGGAAGGAAGGAAGGAAGGAAGGAAGGAAGGAAGGAAGAAGGGTGGGAGGGAGGGAGGGAGGAAGGAAGGGGAGCCAGTCACAAAAGGCCACATATTGGATGATTACACTCATACGAAATGTCCAGAATAGGCAAATTCACAAAGACTGAAAGTGGGTTAGTGGTTGCCTGGGACTGAGAGGTAGAGGGGAGTGTATGTGTGGGGTGACTGCTAATGAGGACAGGGGCTTCTTTTTGGGGTGATGAGAATATCACAGGGTTCCATAGCAATGACAGATGCACACCTTTGTGGATAGTTTAAAACTAAGACCTACTGAACAGTACGGTGTAAGTGAGTACATTGCATGATATATGAATTACATCTTAATAAAGCTGTTGTTTTGTTTTTTTTTTTAGATTTTATTCATCCATTTGACAGAGAGAGATGACAAGTAGGCAGAGAGGCAGGCAGAAAGAGGGGGAAGCAGGCTCCCCGCTGAGCAGAGAGCCCGATGCGGGGCTCGATCCCAGGACCCTGAGATCATGACCTGAGCTAAAGCCAGAGGCTTTAACCCACTGAGCCACCCAGGCGCCCCAATAAAGCTGTTATTTTTAAAAAGTGACATGGTCAGGCTCAAGCTCAGGGAAACAACCTGACGTATTTGAAACGACCTCGTTCCCTCCCTTCCACTTTCCTTCTCTCCGTCCCTTCCTTCTACCTTTAGCAGAAAACAAGCACCTCCAGTCACAGGATCTCAAGTACTGAGAAGTGAGAGAGGGCATCACCAGGGTGGTTGCCAGATGCTTCCACAAAGGCCTCTGGGCCAACACACAGATCTGGGGATAGGAGGGACCTCTGTGTCATTTTGTGGACACAGTTTCGGTTTTCAATTCTCTCTGGGCAGTCATGGGCTCCGGGCTAGGGGAAGGTGGCCCTGGCTGTGGGTGCCCCGACGTGTGGACCAAGTGTAGGCCATGGGCCACTATGGGGGTATAAGGCACACCAATGGCCAAGGAGCATAAATCCCAGGAGAGAAATGTGACCGGGCCCCAGGCTCTGAAAAGTACATTAGTATCCCCACAGAAGCACCTCCACCTTGTCACTGCCCACCAGAGTAGGCTTACCTGGGGCCAGGACGACTGGCTCGGGCTCCCCTCGGTTTCCATAGTAACAAATGACATCTCCCTTCTCTGTGCTGTGGACAGGAGGAGAGAGGGGGCTCAGATGGGAGCCACTGGGTGATCTCCACGGTCCCATCCCCAACACAGGGCCCATGGCTCACTGCAACCAGGATGGGAGCTAGTCAGGGCCCCAGCCTCCCAGGGGCCTCACAGCTAGGATCTTCGAGACCCCTGGCTCACCACAGAGACCACCGGCCTGGGAGCAGCCTGGGAGGTGCAGCGTCTAGAAGACCCTCCTGCCTCAATGCATGCCCCCATGCAGGCCTCGTGCATTAATGACCTCACTGCGCCCACAGACACCAGTCCCAACCCCCACAGCCCATCTCCGGATACCTCTAGACACAGTGGGAACCCCCAGGGCAACAGAGGCTTCCAAACAAAGCACTGAAGATCCCATTTACCTACTTCTATGTGCTGAGTGTGCATTTAAAAATAGTTCAAACAGCTCGGAGCTGAAAACGTTCCCACTCATAAGTACCATAGTAAATCTTCCTTGAAACTGCCTTCTCTGCAAACTAGAGAAGGACTCTTCCTGGCCTGTGAGCCGCCTTCCCACCTGTAGGTGCAGAGAACGCCACACGGGGACCTGAGAGCCTCCAGGATGAACCGCTGCAAAGAAAGGGCCAGGTGGGGAGGCCAGGGAGTCCCTCCGGCTGGGCCCACGCTGGCCCCAGGTGGCTTCACATTCTGCTCCTGTTCGTCCTCCCCACAGCCCCTGGCTCATTTCTTAAGACATCTAGCTAATGACTTCAGAAATTTTGTTTGTAGGCAAAAAGCTAGAAAGCGTGAAGACCCGTGGATCAGACGCCCACTCTGGCCATGCTTGGTCAGGGACCGGCCATGATGGTAATGAGGTGAACTTCTTCTTCTTCTTCTTCTTTTTTTTTTTTTTTTTTTAAAGATTTTATTTATTTATTTGACAGAGAGAGAGACAACAAGTGGGGGAGAGGCAGGCAGAGAGAGGGGGAAGCAGGTTCCCTGCTGAGCAGAGAGCCCGATGCGGGCTCGATCTCAGGACCCCGGGATCATGACCTGAGCCGAAGGTAGAGGCTTTAACCCACTGAGCCACCCAGGCGCCCCTGGGGTGAACTTCTTCCTGACCCTGACCTCCTTCTGGCACCTACCACTAGGGTTGCTTGTGGACTGCCGAGTCTCTCGGTTGCCCCAGCCAACAGCTGTCCTTGAGGGCTGTGTTTAGGGAGGCAGGCTCCGACCCCGTGGCCCCAGGAGCCAGGAGAGCTGTTCAGGCACAGAGGGGCCCAAGCCCACCTGCGGGAGCCACATGCCCACGCAGGTGTCCACTCAGAGCACGGGCCCCTCGTCACCCAGCCACTTGACATGGTTGCTGAGTACTGAGTCCTGCTGGGCTACTGGTCTCCCAGACTGGGTCAGATGTACAGAGAATGACAAGCAAGGTGGTCCCTGCACAGGGGGAGTAAGGAGGGCACAGAAGTTTCCCTCCAGGGGCTGTTCATGGTGCGGAGGAGATGGCCCAGGGCAGCCAAGTGCCCATGCCAGCCCCCACCTCCTCCCATGGCCACTGCGGCCTCCACATCAATGTGTCGATCCATGCAGCAGGAGTGGGGCTGAGCGGGCCACATGCAGTGGAACACTCCAGGCACAGTGGGCCTGGGGCTCCCTGTGGAAGGAGGTGGGCTCAGGCCAGGTGTCTGGTCATGGGCCCACCGTGGGGTACCGACCACCTCCCGCAGTGGAAGCTCACCACTCCCACTGACCTCTGGGGCATCGGCAGCGGGGGTGCACAAGGGGAGGGCAGGAGGGCAGGACAGTGGATGCTCACTTCACTGAAGGACAAAGTCACAAAACCCCTGCAGTCCCCAGGCCACATCTGTAAAGTGTGGGAGGCAGGCACCTGGGTGGCTTAGCCGGTTAAGCCTCTGCCTTCCACTCAGGTCATGATCCCAGGGTCCTGGGATTGAGCCCAACATTAGGCTCCCTGCTCACAGGGAGGCTGCTTCTCTTCTCCCTCTGCCTCTCCCCCAGCTTGTTCTCTCTCTCTCTCAAATAAACAAATAAAACTCTAAAAAAAAAAAAAAAAAAAAAAAGGAAAGCGTGGGAGGGAGCACAGACCACCCCGGCTGCCCTGTCGGGCTATTCCCACTCAATGCCCAAATCCACCAGCCACTCTGTGTGGCCTCCTCTGGGAGATGCACATGGGCCCTGGGGGATCCGAGGTGAGGACACCCCGCCAGGGCCTCTCCACCCTGGCCACCCCTCGCGGCTGTGGCATTGCCACTCTCCCACCTGCCGTGACCTGCCTTAAGCACCAAGGCTGTCAGCGGTGCCCCCACCCTGGTGCCCACTTGGTGGGATGGGGCTACTGTCTCCAGGGGCAGCTGGACCCCAGCCAGTAGCCCAGAGCAGCACCAGGGGACCCCAGCCCCATCACACACTGGCAGGGTCTCAGCCACGTCAGCGGCTCTTCGGAGCTTGGCCGCATCGGGTGCACACGGGGCGGCTGCGACCACGTGCCGCACGGGAAGGGCCTGGCATGCAATCCCACGTGGCCGTGCAGGTAACTGCTGGCTACTGCTGCGCCCCTGTGCACCTCACGGGGCCTGGCAATGCCGCACCGGCCATGGGCCCCCTGCCAGGTTCCAGCCACCTGCCTCCTGACTCTTAGCCAGCGCCGGCACCCCCGAGGCTCCAGGCCTCTGCGGGCCCCTGCCTCCAGCCTCTGCTCCTTGCCTATCCGCCTGACTCCAGGGAGGGGAAGACTTCCCCCAAACAACTGTGCAGCACTGCCTCTGTGTCCTCTGGCGACGGGGCCCAAGGGCAGCTGGGACAGCTCTGTCGCCCCTTTTGACAACTTCAGGCAGGCCCTGGGTGCTGCCCACTGATCCCCTCGCAGAATGTGAGAAGAGCCATGCCACGTGCTCAGACACACCGCCCTGAGGAAGCCACTGGGAGGCCCCAGAGCTCAGCAGCACCCGACCGCCAGCGCTGCCGGGCGGCTGGGGACCTTCCTTCTCCAGCCTGAGGTACCTGTGCGCACCTAGAGAAAGGGCAAGCAAAGGGCCGCTCCTCAGCCACAGGCCTCTCCTGAGCCACAGGCCTGTGCAGGAGACCTCAGGGGCAAGGGGACAGCGTGGGCTAGGGGTGCCCCCCATGACTGGAGATGCCCGCTGTAGTCACGCCACCGGGATGGCATGAGGATGGCATGAGGGGGCCGGTGGGCTCCGTTCCCTGCGTCCCCACAGCAGTCGGTCGGCCCTGGGGACCCTTACCACGCCCAGCAGCCGCAATGTCCCTGGAGAGGCTGCCATGGTACCCCAAGCTGGGTGGCAGGGGAACCCCACTTCCCATCAAGCCCACAGCTCAGCCCCATGGCAGTGTCTGGTGGGCTGCCGTCTCCCTCCCAAGAGACCCACCTCAGGTCGGCGGCTATGAGGTTAAAGCCGTTGTACAGGTGGCCCTCCGCAGAGACCTTCTTCAAGTAGGACAAGCTGTCCATGTCTGTAGTCAGAAAGTGGGTCACAAGTTCACCTGTGGGTAGGGGACAGACACATGTGGCCGAGGTGGCAGGACGAAGTCCCTTGTCCTGGGGAGACTGATGTGGGGCTAGTGTGGGCTAAACTTAACCCCCCACAGCAGCCGTACCTCACTGACCTGGCAGCTAAGGAGATCTGCACCGAGAACTCTGTTTTTGTTGGGTTTTATTTATTTATTTTTTTTCTGCCATTACGCCTGAAATGGAAGTACAGGATGAGAGGAAAACATCTTCAGTGGGGACAAAGTGTGTCCACGGAGCTGTCTCCCCGGGGGATACTGCTCTGCAAACATCTGGGGGGGTAATGACAGCAGGGTAATGACAGCAGCCAGAAGTGACACTTTGACCTGGGGCACAAATGTGGAGAGTGTTTGTTCCCCGAGAGGGGCCAACCATGTCTGTGCGGGCAGGAGCTGCGTGGGCCAGGCAGAGCAGGGGTTCCCACAGTGATGCCAGCCAGTGGGCCTCAGGGCCGGAAACACCCCGCTTCCCCTTCCTCTTCCTCCAGGTCTGCATGTGCCGGAGGAAAGCCCGCCCCCCCCACTCCACTGGGCCCCGTGGTACCTCGGCCCCGGGCATCCGGGTCCTGCCGTGGCTGCAGGTAGTTGGTGAGTGCAGCCAGCTTCCCCCGTGTGCTGATGCCCAGCCAAGTGCCTCCTTCCTTGCCTTCCTCCATGTCAAGCCCTGCGACAGACGGTAGCGTCACCACCAGTAGCACCTAATGCCCTGTCCCTGTGTCCTGAGGAGACAGATGCTCAGCCCAGCAGCCCTGGCTAAGGAACAGGGCCTTGAATACTCAGAGCAAGGCAGCCCCAATGCCCACAGGGCATGTGAGAGAGAGACCCTGCCCCCAGGGTGACATCTGATGCCCATGGGAGTCCCTGAAAGCTTGCGGTGAGACCTGGCATGTGTGGAACGCATCTTGATGCTTGAATCAACACTGGGCTGGGAGCACAGTGCCAGCCACATCCTAGCAAAGGCACCAGGCTCCAAGCCCACATCCTGGATCAGGTGCTGGGCCGCTGGCTGTTCTCCCCCAGCAGCACACCGCTGGGCACATAGGCCCTCAGGATGGGTGCTTCACTAGGAGCCCGAGGCACATCCAGGCCCATTCCTTTGCCTCATTTCCACCCCATAGGCCTGGGCCACGGTTAGTCCTCCATGGGGCCTCACCACTGGGTGGGTGAGGCCCTTAAAGTTACAGGAAAGTGTCTTCCTAGATTAGAGGATCATTTCAGTTGAAGACTGGCGTAGAAGTAGCTAAATCACTTTTATAATAATAATAAATTGTAACAGTGAAAGAAATAAAAGATGGAAAGATCAGAAAGGAAGAAGTAAACTGTTTTTATCTGTAGACAACGGATTACAGGTGAAGAAAATCCAAAAGGACTCTACCCCTCAAAAAAAATTCTGCTACGGGGCCCTGCCTGGCTCAGCCAGAAGAGCATGGGACTCTTGATCTCAGGGTCCTATGTCTGAGCCCATATTGGATATAGAAATTACTAAAAAAGTGATAATAAATTGATTTTATTTTTATTTTTTAAAAAAGATTTTATTTATTTGACAGAGAGCACAAGTAGGCAGAGAAGCAGGCAGAGGAAGAGGGAGAAGCAGACTCCCCGCTGAGCAGGGAGCCCAATGCAGGGCTCGACCCCAGGACCCTGGGATCGTGACCTGAGCCGAAGGCAGCCGCTTAACTGACTGAGCCACTCAGGTGCCCCCAAGATAAATTAACTTTTTAAAAATCTACCAGAACTGGTAAGTAAATAGAGATAAAAATCAGAAAATGAAAATTTAAAAATACCATTTATGATAGTATTCGGCACAATAAAACATAGGAAAACATTTAAGGAAAAACGTGTAATGCCTGAAGACTGAAAACCACAGAGCAGCGCTGAGAGAAGTCAAGAAGCTGTAATTAAAAGGGAGACAGATATGCCCTGTTCCTCAACCAAAGAGTCAATACTGTTAAGATGACAGTCTTCTCCAAATGGCCAGAAGGGTCAACACAATCCAAATCGAAATCCCAGGAAGCTTTCCGTTTTATAGAAATTCACAAGCTGACTCTAAAATCTCTATGCACACACAAAAGAGCCAGGAGCCAAAGAACCCCTGAAATAGAACAAAGCTGGAGGACTTAACACCATCTGATTTCAAAACTTGCTGAAAAAGCTGCAGTAATCCAGACAGTGTGATGTTGGTATCAGGACAGACGAGCAGATAGGTGGGACACAAAGGAGTTCAAAATAGATCCACATACGTGGGTTCAACTGATTTTCAACCAAGTTGCCATAGGAATGCAATAGGCAAAAGAATATCTATTCAATAAATAAGGCTAGAAGAGCTGGGGAGATGTGGGGGGGTGAGATATGAAGCTCAACCCCTACCTCACACCAAGTACAAAAATGTAAGATAAATCATAGACCTAAACACAAAACCCCAAATCAAAAGGCTCCTAGAAGCAAAAAGTGGAAAACCTATATATTTTTTAAAGATTTTATTTATTTATTTGACAGAGGGAGAGAGATCACAAGTAG
>CM053616.1:72767838-72813913 GCA_028646535.1 Procyon lotor
AGACCTAAACACAAAACCCCAAATCAAAAGGCTCCTAGAAGCAAAAAGTGGAAAACCTATATATTTTTTAAAGATTTTATTTATTTATTTGACAGAGGGAGAGAGATCACAAGTAGGCAGAGAGGTAGGCAGAGAGAGAGGGGGAAGCAGGCGCCCCACTGAGCAGAGAGCCCGATGTGGGGCTCGATCTCAGGAGCCTGAGATCATGACCCGAGCCGAAGGCAGAGGCTTTAACCCACTGAGCCACTCAGGCGCCCCAAAAAGTGGAAAACATATTTATGGCCTTAGGGTAGGCAAAGACACACACAGAATAAACCATAAAAGAGTAAACCGCACTTGACTAAAAGAAAAGATTCTGCTCACCAGAAGATGTCATTAAGAAAACGAGTAGGCAATACATTTATCCAACAAGGGACACCAATCCAGAATGCATAAATAAACTCCTACAAATCAAACGTTGACAAGTAAACAAGAATTGCACATCTGGTCAATCAACAGGGACGAGATTTACTCTCCTACCTAAAACTACCAAAAAATAAAATACATGAAACAATGGGTTTCAAGACACTGGCCATCAAAAAACAAAGGACAGAGATCTGTGAGACAAGAAACAAACTAGGTGAACCCCAAGACTAGAGAGGGTCTCTGGGAAACTGTGTGGGGAGGAAGCCCAGGCAGAGTCCACTGGACCCCTTGGCTGAGGAGAAGGGCTGGGAGCCTGGGGAGAATGAGGAGACCAGAGTTCCTGGCACAGAGGATCAGAGACGAGAGAGCTGAACAGAACCCCAGACAGCTGATTGGTACATGTGTGTGAGGAAACTACCTGTGGCCAGGGAAAGAACCATCCAGAAAGATTAGAAGAGAAAGTGCTCACACAGGGCTGGGAAGAACGCCTGTTCCCAGAAGTCAGCCTGGAAAACCTTAAGATCCGGCAGGCACAGGCAAAGGAAGTCAGAAGGATCTGGCCTGAGGAGTAGGGAATCATTGGCCTTAGACTGGGCATAGCTTCAGAGCCGCTTAACCAATCCTAATAGCAAGACCTGAAAGGATCAAACTGCTTCTGAGCATCTTGGCTGTGTCCCAGAACAAAGCTCAGAAATATTTGTAGATACACAAAAATATTCAGCCCTCAACAAGATAAAAACCATAAACATTTGGCATCCAACCAAAAATTACCAAGCATGCAAAGAAGCAGAAAAACACAGCCCTGCTTACTAAAAATTCAATCAGTCTATTAAAATCAAACTGGAACTAACACAGACGTGAGATTTTGCAGACAAGGATACTCAGTTAATAAAACTATACTCTGTATGCTAAAACAGTTAAGATAGAAATGCATGTAAGATAGAAAAATTGAATTTCTAGAGATAAAAACTACAATGTGTGAGATAAAAAAAAAAAATACACGATGGGGTTAAAAGCAGATTAGATGCTGCAGAAAAAAAGATTAGTGAATGTGAAGATATGGCAATAGAAATGACCTAAAATGAAACAAAGAGAAAAGAGTATTTAAAAATGAATTGAGCATCATCAGGGGTGCCTGGGTGGTTCAGTCAGTTAAGTGTCTGACTCTTGATTTTGGCTCAGGACATGATCTCAGGGTTGTGAGTTTGATCCCTGCGTCAGGCTTTGTGCTCAGCAGTGTATCTGCTTGAGATTCTCTCTTCTTCTCTGCCCCTCCCCCCATTCATGCACACCCTCTCTAAGAAATTGGTAAAACAAATCTTTTTTTTAAAAAAAGAACTGAGCATCATCAAAGTGTGGGACAACCTCAGGAAAACTAATATATGTGTGAATAGGAAGACAGAGGGAAAGAGATTGAGAAGAGAGAGCAGGACACAGAAAAAAATCTTTTTAGAAATAACACTCCAATTTTTCCAAACTTCTAACAAGTTCCCAAGCCAATGCTGGGGCTACTAGCTCAGAGATCACGTCTGGAGAACCACTGGCTTACAGTTTGGTGATGCCAGCTGGTGGAAGCATGTGGATCTTAGTGTCTCCCAGCCCCAACTGGTGCAGTGACCACTGGGCCCACCCAGCACTGTCGTGAAGCCAGGCCACCCTCCCACTAGGCAGGAGCCCCATATCAGCATGCCAGGGATCAACTGCAAATCACTACAAATTGGCCCTGATTTAGGGGCAGGGTGCAGGCTTGAGTGCCTAAGCAGGTGGCCAGGATGGCTAAAGGAGCCCAAATAGGCTAACCCTTCATCTGTGCCCTCATCCACAAAAATACTCAAGAAGTGCCCTCAGGCCCTCACCCCTCACCCCGCCTACCCTGACTGTTCCCCCACCCCCATGCCACTTCAGCCTCCCATTAATGCCCTGCAGCAGTGACACACACAGCCTGCCCCTTCCCCACGACCCGCTTCCATTCTACTCTAGCTCAGAATGGTTGCCAAGGTACCGGCCAGTCCCACAGGCTCCCTTCAGCCCCCTCACATAGCCCTACAGGCCTGACCCTCGACCTCTGGGAGAGCCATGGCTGGCCCAGCCAAGAACCCCACATACATGACCCCCCTAGTTACTGTACTGAAGTACTTGAAGCTTACACAACAGGGGTCTCTTGCCCCCCACTTCTGTCCGCATGTCTAGACATTTCCAAGGTCTCCCACACAGCTTCTGAGGAGGCCAAGACATAACCCAGCGGCCTAGCCTCCGCTCCCTCTTGCACTTGGCGAGAGGGATCTCACCTCCCAGCCTCACAGCAGCTTTCCCCACTACCCGCCAGACCTCCTGTCCACGACACTGCCCTGCCTCAGTCTCCCCACTCCTGTCCTCTTCCCACACGGCACTGGATGATCCAGCCTGGGCAGTGTTTCCCTCACACTGCCGCTCAACCAGTCTAAACAGGAGGCCTTCCGTGGAAGTTCCACAGTTCAGCTTTTAGATACTGCAGGCAAAGCTGGGCACACCTGGTGTCCCTGAGGCTACCCACTCAGCCCACTGGGCCCCTGAGCACTCCTGTCAGCTCTGCCAGGCTCCCTTGTGCTTTCCTGATGCCCAGCTTGATCCTTCCAGCTACTTCTCTGGGAGCCCACAACACATGAAACCATGTGGACGGTGCTGGGTAGACACTTCGGGGCTGGTCACCTCCCAGACCCCAACCTGGGAGCCTCCCCCATGAGACCAGTCAGCGTCCACTCATTCGTTCTGCACTTACAGTACCAGTTAAAGGCACTCGGGGCCTCCTGCTTCCCACCATGTTGTGGCTGCCCCCGAGGAAAGACTCACCACTGAGGACCTCATTGTTGTTCCCCCAGAAGTCAGCGACCTTGGACGGTCTGTGGTAAAATTCATCCCTGTTGGCCGCCAGGATGAGCCTGAAAGAGAAAGCATGACTAAAGGTCTCAGGGGAAAACAGAAAAGCCCTTTTTTTCTCCTGTTGACAAAGAAAGCTTGCCTCCGTAGCAACATAGGCAAGTCCTAAAGAGGACAGGAACCCTCAGGAGACATATGGCAGTGATGGCTCCAGACAGGTGGGGTTGGTTCCTAGGAGGCCTTCGGCCAAGACTGTGCCCGAGGGCCCTGCCAAAGAGGAGGAGATGCTGGGCAAAGATGCATATCTCATTCCGCCCTGCACACCCCCACTCACCCAAAAAGGGTGGCAGGACCTGCATAGGGGAGGGCCCTGAGCAGCTGGGACCAAGCATGTCACAGGTGCCCCAGTGGCAGAGAGGTTCTCCTTCTGTCCATCTGTCCCTTCCCCTGAGACCATCCGCAGTGAGCCCATGACTTCCTGAAAATGTGAGCACGCCCACCAGCAGGGCCCTGGGGACACGTTGGAGCAGAGCACAGGCTCCCTGGAGGCTGCTGTCCTGCATTTTGGGGTGTTTGGGGGAAGGAAGAAGGTAAGAACTTCTGTGCTTCTCTAGTGTTTTGCATTAGGAATCCAACAAGTTTTTTGTTGGCAAGTAGAAAAGATGTCAACGTTTTCAAAAGAGCTGTAGTTTTAACATAAGAACACAAAGTTTCTAGGTGGCTTTGCCATTGTAAGTAAGAACACAGACGGTGACTGAGTGGGACTGGCACGTCCACGAGACCTCTCTGAGTCTCAGAAGTGATGGCCAAACGACCCTCTGAGCCCTACGGGCAGGTGCACAGAGGACGCGGGGCCAAGAGCTACGGCTTGGCTGCCTGTGGTCACATGGGGTCTGAAACCAAGTCAGTCTAATCAATGGTCAGACCCTAAGGAGTCTTCAAAAATAATTTTTGTATTGACTCTTAGATGTTTATGAACATTTAGGGGCACTGGGTGGCTCAGTCGGTTAAGTGTCAAGCTTCGGCTCAGGTCATGATCTCAGTGACCTGGGATCGAGCCCCACGTGGGGCTCCCTGCTCAGCAGAGAGTCCACTTGTCCCTCTCTCTCTGCCCCTCCCCCCTGCTCAAGCTTGCACTCTCTTGCTCTCTCTCAAATAAACAAAATCTTTAAAAAAAAAAAAGAAATTTCTGTGAACATCTGCTTACGGTAAAATGTGAGTTTTAACAAACTTCATAAAATTGAAAGTGAAACTGGCCCCCGCACCACCGCCCAGGCCCACGGAAGTGCTTTCGTCCTGTGCACACAGCGTGCAACGCCCCCCCCCCCCCACCCCCGGCCCCAACTCTGTACCTCCCCACGCAGCCACAGCCACAGGCACCAACAGGTCAAACCCTCCGGATCTGCCCCCTGGGAGTCTCACCACCTTCGGGACACCTGTCCAACCTGCGGCAGCTCTCTATCCCCCGGGGACACAGCGCTCTGGGCTGCTCCAGGCCTCGAGGACAGGCACTCAGGGAGGAGTCACTGTCGCTGATATGAACCCCCAGCCATTCCCGGAACAGTCCTCTGCAGCTCTGCCTGCCGGACCCCAGCCCCAGGCTAAGGCAGACAGCCTTGGGGAGAAGCCAGCTGGGCCCTGACCCCTATCTTTGGCCACATCTGCTTTGTCCCTTCCTTCTGTGACCCAATTCTGGATCCAGCCCGGCCGGCACTGCTCCCACGGGCTGCCTGTACGGGCCGGGGACCCCACCAACCCCGGTGAGCGGAGGTCATTCCATGTGGTCAGGAAACAGTGCTCTCCTTCAGACATGAAGCACTGCTTCTCTGCTCACTCATCCGGACGCCTGTGATGGGAAGGGGGGTGGGGAAGGGGGAGGCGGGGCGGGTGGTAGGGAGCCCGGGGAGGCCGGGGAGGTGCTTCCCAAATTGACACCGGTGCTACTGGCTTCTGGTTGTGACTCTTACGTAAGTCTCCAGAAAAGGAAAAATTAGGGAGATGGGGGGAAAAAAGCTGACTGAGCAGAACCTTCTGTCCTAAGATTTTCAACTCCCTACTATTTTTAAAACAAGGAGCGGTGACATGCATTTGTTACTAACTAGGAATATTAACTGCCGGATTACTGCTGCCACAAGAGTCGCTATTCAGGGGTGCCTGGGTGGTTCAGTCCGTTAAGTGGCTGCCTTCCGCTCAGGTCATGATCCTGGGGTCCTGGGGTCGAGCCCTGCATCGAGTTTCCGGCTCAGCTGAGCGCCTGCCTCTCCCTCTGCCTCTGCCTGCCGCTCTGCCTACTTGTGCTCTCTCCCTCTCTGTCAAATAAATACATGAAATTAAAAAAAAAAAAAAGAGTCACTATTTTGCTGAATTGCTAGTGGTTTGCTGGGATTCCATTAAATACCTAATTGGGAAACACATGGGCCTGAGGAGTACTCACATCAAGGCTCCATGTCAGAGAAAGCATTCCCTCACTCACCACTTCTGGGTGCTACAACCCCAATAAAAGGCCATCTGTGCCATGGTGCCCAGGGCCATGCCCACGAGCCAGGGGATCTGAGGACAGTAAGTCACCCATGGCTTTGTTCTGTTCTAATAACTGAAACCACAAATGACTCATTAGCGATGAGCACTCCTCACCCTGCTACTGGGGGTGGGTCTGCGCATTGTCTGGAGGTACTGGGTGGGTGTGTGAACCACCTGAGTCTCTGCACCACCTGCAGGGAGGGGTCCGAGCACCACCTGGGAGGGTGAGTGTGTACACCATCTAGGGAGTGAGTCAGTGCACCATCTGGGGGAGGCAGGCGAGTGCACCATCTGGGAGGTGAATCTGCGTGCTATGGGGTGTGTGTGGGGGTCTCTGCACCACCTGAGGGGGCAAGTCTGTGCACCATCGGTGTAGAGTTTAGCACCAGGTAGCAGGTGCCCGGGGCCATGGCCCATGACATCACCAGCAGTGATGAGTCCCATGGAAGCTACCAGAAGGATGTGACAGCTCGCCCAGGAGCCCCTCCAGACTGGAGCCGACAAGGGGAATCAGCTCATGGGTCTAAACAGATATTTTGGGGCACCTGGGTGGCTCGTTCAGTTAAGCGTCTGCCTTCGGCTTAGGTCATGATCCCAGGGTCCTGGGATCAAGTCCCGCATTAGGCTCCTTGCTCAGCGGGAAGCCTGCTTCTCCCTTTCCCTCTGCCTGCAGCTCCCCCTGCTTGTGTGCTTACTCTCTCTTTCTCTCTGTCAAACAAATAAAAATCTTTTTAAAATAAATACATACATACATACATACATAAACACATTTTGATGAAGATGGTGGTCCTACGATAACCACTCCAGTGTTACCTGATGGGAAGTGTACCGGTTTTCCATGGGGCCTCACAAATGGCCACACACATAGCAGGCGCATGCAGTGGCTTAGAGCGACGCCTACTTCTCATCTCAGTCTGTGGTCAGGGGCACAGGCCAGGATGTGCTGGGTGCTCTGCTCCACGGCCCTTGAGGCAGCCCCCGAGCTGCCGACTGGCAGGGTGCCACTGAGGCTCGGCATCTTCCTCGTGTTCCTGAGGTTGTTGCAGAATTCCTGTCCTCGGCTGGGGTAACTCTCAATGCCTGGAGGCCACCCCCAGTTCCTGGCCATGGGCCCGTCCAAGCGCAGCAGCTTACCTCTTCAGGAGGGGCATGGCCCCACCTGGGGGTTCCCCTGATTACGTCGAACTCACTCAGGACTGCTCACATTTGATTACCTCCAAGTCAGCCAATCAGGGACTTTTGTCACATTGGCCAAATCCCTTCGTGTTTAGCCCCACAGTCCCACACACAACCAGGGAAATGCATAACATTGGTGTGTACCGCGGGGGCAAGAATCTTGGGAGCCATCAGCCCACCACGGGGGTTATAGGAGCTCACATTTTACTTTGTACATTCTGTAGGGTATGACTTCTTTCCAAAGAGCAAGTACCCCTTTGCAATCAGGGAAATAACTAGAATCCTGGGGAAAGACTGCTGCCTCTACAGATCAAGGTCATTGGGACCCTGGGGCAAAGCTACAGCCAGCAGGCAAAAGTTCTAACTCAGCACCTCACAGGCTGCTCAAGTAATTTCTCTTCTACAGTCCTTGCTGCAGTGCTGCAGATATCGGTACTAATATTTAAAATGAACAGAACCCACGGACACCCACACAGTACTGACACTGGGTAACCGTCAACAAAATTTCCAAGTGCCAGGGCATGGGAGACAGAAGGTAGGACTACCCAGGGGAAATCCCACATCTGGGCAGGGGCGACCCCAAGAGGGAGTGACACCCAAGGAGCCCCCCTTACCAGGGCTAGCTCAGCTCCAAGAAGACAGATAGGGAGGCCCAAGGGCATCTGGGGAGTCATGCCAGGGCAGTGGGATGTGACATGGGGACAGCTGCCACATCTGGAGGGACGGGTATCCCCAATAGCGAAGGGCAATGGGGTGGTGACATGGGGGACGGGACACGGGATCCACGACACCAGGGCCGAGCTCAGCGTCAGGCCTGGAGACGCTCTGCAGAAGTGGCCACGCTCACATTCACTCCCTGGGCAGGGGCTGAGCTGGCTCCCTCCCTCCCTGCCTGCGCCCAGGGAGTGTCACTCAGCTACACGCTAGGACTGCTAAATCTGGGGGGAACAGACCACAGGCCGCATACTCCACCAGGGGCTATGCTTTCTCTGGTGGGGAAACAGATGATACGATGCTCGAAGGAGGCCCCAGAGAAGGAGGGATGCTTCAGGAGCCACGCCTTTCGCCAGCAGGCCTGCAAAGTGGCAGGCCATGACAGGCACGGGCTCATCATTCAGGAACTGAGTCCTGGGAAGCCGGAAAATATACTCCCATGAGATCGGCATCTAGCAAGAGCAGGGCCGGGGTGACACTGTCCACAGCATCAAAGGTGAGGATGTCTCATTCTTTTCTGTAGGGCAGAGAGATGTTTAAATTATTTACATACACAGTTGACCCTTGAACACAAAGGTTAGGGGCACCAACCCTCCTCCCCACAGATTCAAAAATCCAAGTATAACTTTTTTTTTTTAAAGCTCTTATCTATTTATTTGATAGAGAGAGAGAGAGGGAGTACAAGCAGCAGAGGGAGAGGGAGAGGGAGAAGGAGAAGCAGGCTCCGCACTAAGCACAGAGCCCGACGTGGGGCTCTATTCCAGGACCCTGGGATCAGGATCTGAGCCAAAGGCAGATGCTTAATCGACTAAGCCACTCAGGTGCCCCAAAAATCCATGTATAACTTCTGACTCCACCAAAACTTAACTGGCAATGGCCCACTGTTCACCACCAAACCTTACCAATAATGTAAATGGTCAATTCACATGTAATTTAAGTATTATATGTATTACATGCCATATTTTTACAATAAAGTAAGCTAGAGAAAAAGAAAATGTTAAGAAAATCACAAAGAGGGGGACCTGGCTGGTTCAGTTGGTGGAACCGACAACTCTTGATCTCAGGGTTGTACGTTTGAGCCCCACACTGGGTGTAGAGGTTACTCGGAAAAAATTAAGAATCTTAAAAAAAAAAAATCACAACAAAGAGAAAATACATTTATAGTACCGTACTTTAAAAAATTGGCATGTGAGTGGACCCGCATAGTTCAAATCCATGGTGTTCAGAGGTCAACTTTACATGGCAGGGATGACTACCATCCCAGCTACAAAAGTCCCCTTTGCAACCATTGGACCCCGGGGCAACGATGACTGCAGGGATGAGCTGAACCCACAAACAAAACCAGGCGCTTCCCATTACCCCAAGTGTCAAGTGTGATGCACGTGTTATAAAATTGAGGGTGCCTAAGAGAGTGCATGGAGCGCAGGGTCTTCGATGGGTCCAGGCCACGTGGATTGGCTTGGTGGGCAGCAGAGTCTAAGCGGATGGGCCCCAGCACCTGGCTTGTCGGGCTTGGTGGGAGAGAACTTGGCCTGGACAGTGCACAATGATGACACACCGTGAAGACGTACTCGGACATGGGCCGATGTGGTTGCGGGGCCCATGGCATGGCCCTCAAAAGACACTCAAGGCAATCAATTTGGCAGTTTCTCAGAAAGTCAAACACAGAATTGCCATATGATCCGGCGATCATCCTTTGGGGTATCTACCCCCAAGAGAACGGAAAGAGGGGCTCCAACTGACACCCGTATGTAAATCTCCAAGGCAGCATGACTCACAATAGCCAAGAAGGAGCAACAGTGCAATCGTCTATCAAGAGATGGATGGATAAAACTGTGGTCCTGCATACGGTAGGACGTGACTCAGCCCCAAGAAGGAAGGAGATTCCGACACCTGCTACACCATGACCTTGAGGACACGATGCTCAGTAAAATAAGCCAGTCACACAAAAATACTACGATCCACTTATATGAGGTCCCCAGAGTAGTCAAGGTCATAGAAACAGAAAGGAGACTGATGGTTCCCAGGGGCTGGGGGGAGGGAAATGGGGAGTCGGTGTTTGGTGGAGATAGAGCTTCAGTTGGGGACGATGAAGGGATCTAGAGATGGATGGACGGTGCGGATGGTCGCACAACAATGTGAATGTACTTAATGCCACTGAACTGGACACTTGTCCCTGGTTAGAATGTCACACACTCCTATTCCTGCCAGTTATGAGGTGGGGGAGGGGGAAACGAAGACACAGCAGTGGATGCCAACGCGGGGGACAGGGGCTGGTGCACCACAGGCCAGGACAGGGATGGCTAAGGCAGGAGGGTTGCCGGGGCGGGTCCTGCTGGCCCCATCCAGGGCCTCTTCCCTACCACACTGATGGCCCTGGAGCCTGGCCTGCTCCCCATTCCACTCCAGGCACTGGGAACCCCTCTCCAATCTCGGACAGGCCCCAGCTTGGCCTCTCCTCACTGGCCCCTCCCTTGCTCCCCCCGTCCTTTTCTCCTATCACGGACGTTCGGAAGCATGGATCCCAGGGCCCCGCAGCCCACCCATTCTCACGGGCCAGAGAGCCCCGCAGCTAGAGCAGGAGCACCACTGGAAGCCCCTCGTGGCCTCCCACGCAAGAGGGTAAACAACAAGTGGATTCGGTCAGTCACCAGAGGTGGCAAATTTAGTTTGTGGCTCGGGGGGGGCTTTGGAATACACTGGAGAGAATCGCCAAGGCTGTCTTGACTCACAGTCCACAAGGAGTCGTGGAGAGGTCATGGCACAGGTCCTGAGCGAATGCAAGAGAGACCTCCTTCCTCCTTCTTCCCGTGTTGATTTTACTGACGGAGACTGGAGGTAGCCTCGGGAAACAGGACATCCAGGGAGGCTGTGGCTGAATCTGGTCGTAAACACAGTCAGCAACACACCCGGGAATTGTCAGGCTGCGCGTCCCCGTGTGAGAAATCCTTCGCTTCTCCGGTGAAAACGGAGTCATTTTGTTGGTGCGTGAGGGTCTGTGTGAGCACAGAAGGGTGCGCTCGAAACCTCAGTAACCAGAGGGGTAGATCGTGTCCGTAATCCAGCCTTTACATCTCAGCCCCAAATTTGCCCCTTGTGGCTGGTACCGTATTAAGTTTTGTCACTAGAGGGCGCTGGAGAGACCCCGCGGAGAGCCAGGCTTCTTTGCTTGGCCACAAGGTGCTTCCTCAGGCCCCTCCTCCTGGCAACATGCCTGGCTCCCCCAGGATGAGTCCTGTTATGCGCATGGCTTCCCCCAAGCACCCAGTGGCCAGCACCTTTGCCCAGTATCCTCCCGCGACAGTTGCCAGCACAGCAGAGGGTAGATTCCTAGCAAGTTCTGCTGCCGTGGCACCCTCAGTCATTTCTTTCCTCGCCAATGCACTGCGGCTGAGCCTCTCCGGCAAGGTCTGGCTCTCAGCCCAAGGGTGGAAGATAGGGCTCTGCCCAGGGCATTCCAATCCTGGTATCGTTAATAATTCTGGATGTTACGCTTCCCTGGCTCAAATAAATCACTGCACCTGGATTCTGCCCACTGGCTGCATCCTGACTCAAAGAGCTCATTCTGCTGGGGGTCGTTCAGGGTCAATTCCAGGAACCTGACCTGGCCCCGCCGGCCATTCCTCTACATGATGGGAGCACTGAGGACCCTTCAGTCCCCAACTTCCGGCCTGGAATGATTTTCATTTCGGCACAAATTAGGCAGCATGGTGTCTGTGCAGTTTTGCACGGTGACTCAAATCTAAGAAGCTAGTCAAGACAGCTCAAATCATTTCTGGGAGAGATTTTAAATGTATTTATTTGTTAAATACCTTATTAAATGTATTATTTATTTATTTTTAATTTTATTTACTTATTTGTCAGAGAGAGAGCAAGTACAAGCAGGGGGAGCAGCAGGCTCCCCGCCAAGCAAGGACCCTGATGTGGAAATCGATCCCAGGACCCTGGGATCATGACCTGAGCCAAAGGCAGACACCCAACCGACTGAGCCACCCAGGCGTCCCTCTGGTATAGATTTTAAAATGATGAACACTTTCCAAGCAATTGCCCTAGTGATCAGTTTAAAATGTCATTTTTGGGGTAACCGTCGTTGAATAGGGCAGGCCCAGCCTGTACAGCCTATCCCCCACTTAGGCGCTAGGATGACAGTGGGGCCCCAAGGCCAAGTGGAGGGCCACAGACACAGAGCAAGGGGGATACCTGTATGCATTTTTAGAGACAGGGCGAGGATCGAACTTGAAGAAGATGATGCACATGGGTCCCTGAGAGCGGCTTTGTTCACACAGGGCCACCAGTCTGCGGGAAAAGGAAAAAAAATGCATTGAATAAATAGCAGACAACACAACACTGCCTTCCCGCACCTGCAGTGGCCCTGGCCCGGAGCAGACCCGCCTCCAGGATGCTCCTGACCGTGGTGGGGCACGGCAGAACCACATCCCAGACACCGTGATGCTCACCACCACCACCAGCCAACTATCTTCCTAAGTGCTCACACACTTCTGCACGGGCCAGACTGTCCCCTGCGGCCTGCAAGGCTCACTGGCCCCAGCCACACCACATGCAGGGTGGCCGCAGGAGCAAGAATGAGACCCGCGGCTGCAGCTGGGGCAACAGGAGGGCACCCTCCCCCGAGACACCTGGGTGGCCCTGTGCTTTGCTCCTGTGCCCCCACCCAGACGGAACCGTCTCATCCCCTGGCAATGGTGCCCATTCCAGTCCCCAGCCCCTCCAGGCAGGGCTGCATCCCATCTGACCAGCCTGGGGATGCCAGCCCATGCCATCTACCCGTGACTGTGCAGACGCAGCCCGGGGGCCCATGTAAGCAAGTGGACACAGGGGGCAAAACACAAGGGGCAAAACACACCAGGTGATGTGGAGAGACAGCCAGGTCCCGGGGAGCAGGGACAGAGTGCCTCCCCTTATACATACAGGCCCCGGGCCTGGTGGCCTCTAGGCCCAGCAGATCTTTTCCCCCAACCGAGCTAAGAACGGAGATGAGATCCTGAGGCCACTGACCCTGGACAAGGTGACTGTAAGGGCTCTGGTCCTATGTGTGTGCCTAAGCCGGGGCTCGGCTGCAGGGCAGAGCCAACGGCCACCCAGGGAACAGACAACACGAGGGCTGCTCACATATTGAAGGAAGCCAAAGAAATGCCCCCAGAAGAGCCTCAGGAGCAAGGGGAGTGAGGGAGTGTTCGGTGGATGTGTGTGCGCATGAGGCCTCGAGGTCTGTGCGCATGCGCGAGTGTATAGCTACACGTGAGTGTTTTCATGTGTGTGCTCCCGCCTGGGTGTGCACATGTGCATGTGACTGTGTGCGTGTGTCCATGCGGTACCCTGTGCACCCCCCACCCCAGAAGAGTAAGCACACAGTGCCTAGTAGAGCAAGGTTTGGGGTCTGCATCTATAAAGAGGGTCTGTGAATTGGGCCCCAGCTGGGTGAAGGTGGGATGAGATGCCCAGACCCCGCCCATCCTCACTCCAGGTTTCAACATGAACCACGAAGACTGTGCCATTCCTAGCCCTCTGCCCCCAGGCCTTAGAGAAGCCACAGAGGTTGGAGGAGGGGTGCCAGCACTGTGCTCCCTTCAGGCGTAGGAGGAGGAGGAGTGGGCCGAAAAGGGCTCCAGCTCACTGCCCCAGGCCAGGGGCCCCACCACCCACACACGGACAGCCGTGAGAGAGGCGCACCCCGGCCATGGGATGGGGCAGGTGAACAGATGAGAGGTGAGAGCCCCCCTATGGGCCCCCGCAACTGCTCCCAGGTCTTGGGTCTCTAGTGAAACACTTTCTGTTTGGGGCCTCACAGAAGGAGGATGTTCCCACCATGCCGACCCTGCCCTCTAAGCTGTGCCAGCACCCAAGCATGGGCGGGTGGGTGGACAGGTGGCAGGGAATCTGGCCACAGGGCATGGAAGAGCCAAGGAAGGGCCGAAGCCTGAGGTTGGCACTGTGGACAGAACCACAGCTTGGAGCCACGTGGAGGTCTTCCTGTGGCTGACCCCATGCTCTCCCTGCCCCTGCGCTCATTTGTGCTTACTAGTCTGGCTGGCCTGGGAAGTAGGGGGAGGGGGTCAGGGAGGAGGGATCTGCACCACTGCTGTCGCCACTGGCTGTCACAGGCCCTAGAGGGATCCCCAGGACTCAGCCCCATGTGCCCCCCTCCCCCAGCCCCTGCAGGCACAGGCATCGGTGATGCCTCAGGGGACCCATCCCTGTGCTTGGTAAAACCCTCGGCTGTGCAGGTGACATCACCATGGTGACCAGGGCCACTGCAGAAATGCAGAGTGCCAGGAGATGGAGCCGAAGGCACTGCCCGATGCAGAAGAGGGCCTTGAGGTGACAGCAGCACACTGAGTTCCCGCCCTTGGCTGCCCTGGCAGTGCCCACTAGGGCCAGCATCCTAGGCTTACCTGACGATATCAAGACTGGTGGGCAGGCTGTTGGAACCGACCCTTCTAGTAAAAACAATGCAAAATGCTTGAAACATCTTAAAAGCAGCCAAGAACTAACAAGGTCATGCAGAATTTGGCCCGTATCTCAGAAAACGTGGAAACCCAGAGGGGAAAGAGACTATTCCCGCCCTGGGGCACTGGCCCACCTGGGCGAACTGGGCTCTGAAGACAAGGCCCAGGGCTGCCCCAAGATGGGACGGTAGTAGGAAACCCTCCCCTGAGTAGAGCTGGGACCCTGAAGTCTCCACCCTAGGAGTGAGGGTGGGCTCTGTCCACAGCCACCTCCAGGTGCCACAGGGATAGCACACAAAGTGGGGAGAGGCCCTGAGAGGCCACAAGAGCACAGCCGGGGCCACACTAGGGGTCCAGGGATCCTCATGCCAAGACTTGGATTGAGAGTGCTCCTCGGCACCTGGAGAACCAAAGTTCTCATCTTCATGCTAGACCTCTGAAAAGCCTCACAAATCATTTCCAGGACAAAGAGCAGGACAGTCAGGAAGAACGCCACATAACAAAACCCAGCGCCATAAGCAGGGACCAGCAGAAGATAAGTGATTCCCCCCACATGTCTCCCCAGCCCACCAGGCTCCGACTGCAGAAACAAGATGCTGGAGAACTTTTGCAGGGCAAGAACGCAAGAAAGAGGAAACCAGGAGGTCTGCAAAGCATTGGAAAGGACTTTTAGAGCTGGAAGCTCTAGGAACCACGGATTAAATAAAACTCAGCAGTGGATTTAAGATGAGCAGATCAGACACGGCTGATGGGACAGGTCAAACTGTCCAGAATGCTGTGCAGGGAGGTAGGAAGCACTTGGGGCCTCAGGGGTCTTCAGTGCCCCCCCCACCAGGTGCAACAGGTGGGCACCTGCCACACGGCCGTGGTCCAGCACGGAAGACACAGGCCTTCTCACTCCCAGGGAGCTGGTCTCTCCCACAAAGGAAAATACTGCAGGAGAGGCCGACTGGCATTGCCTAAGGCAACCAGGCCAACCGGGGTCGGTGGGAGGAGCACTGCCAAGCCATCACTTCTGAAATCCCACCCACCCAGAGCCCTACCAGGACAGAGGATGGTTCTGAGGCTTGCTCCACCAGGGACATGCGGTCCCACCAGGGACATGCAGCTCTGGGTTATCAGAAGAGGCCATGAGGTAGGCCTTGGCCTGCTGTGCATCTCTCTGGGCTGCGTGCCCAGCTGCTGGGCGAGGCTACCCACTGGGGGCAGCTCTGGCTACTGATGCTCCCAAGCCAGAAGCAGAGCCCTCCAACTTGGCTGCCGGACCTCGCCATCCTAGCCAGCCCGTAGGGGTAGCAGCCCAGCCCTCCAGACAGTGGCAGCAGGGAGCGCTCTGTGGTTGGAGGGAAGGCCACTGGTGGATCTCCGGGCAGCCTGGCGCCAGAGGTGCGGGCACAAAGCCCAGGGCTGCGGCCTCGGTGAAGACGTGGTCATTGGGAGGGAAGGACCAGAGGAAAGCCAGCCCCTGGGGAGGACACCATCAGGAACTGCCTTTCTCTCCAATCCCTCGCCCCCCCACTCGAGCCAGGCCCGCTGCCCACTGCCCCACCCCTTCTCAGCTCCATGTCCCACCACCCCCTGCAACCTCCTTCACCTAGGCAGGTCCCATGGGTGCAGGGCCCTTCTAACATGCCCCCACCCAGGCCCTGGTGAAATCCTCCCTGACACCCTACTTGTTGGGCCACCCTCTCACTCCCGCTGCCTTGCAGGGCTCCCCAAGCAAGCTCTGGGTACAGCTACTGTGGTCCCAGGCACTGTCCCACAGGCTGGGCACAGGGCAGGCAGGAGGCTGGAACTGCGAACAGGGGCCAATAGCACGCCTGCCTGACTGGCCACTCGGGGCACTAAGACAACATTGCTCCCCATTTCCCATGGTTCCAAGGCTGGCACAGCAGGAAAGATGGATAAGGGCCTCTGTAGGCCCTACCATGCGGGTGGGGCTGGGGTTCATCCATGCTTGGTGGCTTATCTGCTCGTCATGGGGAGCTCACCCTAGAAGGACGCCCGAGCTGGTAAAATGTGTAAAGGAGGATAGCGTCCCAGGGTATATTGTGCCTGGTTTTCTCAGTGATATCCCCGCCCCTCCGGTCCCCACCTCCACCAGGCATACAAGCTCGGGCCCTCGTGGAGTGTCTGCATGCCCATGGCAGCCCCCAGGCCAGGGCCAGCCCACAGCTAGAGGAAGAGACAGGCAGGAAGGTCCTGGGGAGGTCTGATCAGGAACCTCACCCATGGGCCTTGGCAACCACAGGGTGGGGGGCGGGGCGACACCTTGAGGTAGCAAAGCCTGGCAGCATCCAAGCATTGAAGGAAGCCGCACCCCACCCCTGCCGGTTGCGCCCAAGATGCTGTGCGCCCCAGCAGGCAAAGGAGGCCACAATGGTGATGTGCTCACCCACCCCCCGGTCTTGCAGATGGCAGCTGAATGTCACAGACCCATCCTTTTCACATGGAAAGAGCTCTCTTTCTCTCCCTTTCCCTCATTTGGCCTCACAGCAACCGGGAGGGCAGCTGGGGAACCCAGCGCAGGGAAAAGAGTACCCCCACCAAAAAGCGGCGGGTGCCACAGGATCTGGCTCTCTGGGAGGGTGACACACAGACCCAGAGAAGGCCAGGTCCCCAGTGCCACAGGGCAGAGGACAGGACAGTCAGGGAAAATGCTCCCAGGCGCTTCACAGGGGTGATTCCCCTCTCCCCGAGAGAGAGAGCTTTGGCAGTGCGCCTGAGATCACAAAGGGGCCTGCTGGCTGCACTCAAGGGCCAGGGCACCCCCCCAGCACTGTACCCCAACCCCACTCTGGCCATCACCCAGCACCATCGTGGAAATGCTAAGAAGCCAACACGCCCGCAGCAGTGTTCTCTCAGTGGTTGACCTTGGGAAAGCTGGTGATAGACGACAAAAAGTCCCCATGTCCACACGTGGTCCCGCCAGGCGTGGTGTCTCACAAACGCCACAAGCTCGAGGGTGCAGCCGGGCCTTGGAGCTGCCCACAGGGATGGAAGACCCCAGACAGCGGCCTAGACCAGGGAGGGAAAGCCATGTGAGCAATGGGGCTGGAAAATGGAGCCTATGAGGTGGCCAACCGTCCTGACACGTGCCCAAAACACCCGCAGGGCACAGAGGCTGGAGGGAGGGCGTGGGGGGCCTATCATTTCAGGCTGTGTGCACTCAAAGAGACGCTTCCTATGGCCTGGACCAATCCACAGAGAAAACCATGGGGCTGGGCCCCACTGGTGAGGAGACGGCCTCAGGCTCCCAGCCTCTGGAGCACCCGCCCCACGGCTTTCTAGTGATGCCACATTCCAGGACTCACAGACTCTGGCCGCACGCACCAACCAGGCAACCTTCATCACAACCAACATTTCACCTGAGAAGCCAACCTCTGTGACCCAGTGATGACTCTGTTGTAAAAAACTACCCAGGCTTTTTCTGGAACTGAGTAGGGCCCGCATGTGGGGAACAGAAAGGCCGCGGCTCTGAAGAGTGTTCTCTCTGATGGCATCTGACAAAGGCCCCCAACCCAGGAACGGGGACTCAGGCCGAGCAGGTACATGAGGCCACACAGACACGGACGAGAGCGGCACCCCTGTGCTACACCTCATGTCTGCCCACTCAGCCTGGGACACCCGTTGTGTCCTCGGCCTGCCTAGAAACACACTGTGGAAAGGAAGCACTGTGTCCCCTGGGGTGGCCTCCCCCAGCCCGAGTGTGCACCTCTGCCGGGTCCCCCCACCGGGAGCCCAGGGCCCGCACTCCCTGCAGACAACGTACAGTCCCTGGGCGCACCTGAGCCCTGGCTGGAAGGACCTACGAGGTGTGAGGCCAAAGCAGAACGTTCACGTCAAACCAAAGCCAAGGGCGTCCCCTTTCGTCTCTCTGAGGGAGCCGGAGGAAGTCGTCCCAGATCCCAGCTCCTGCCTGGCCCTGCTCTAAGCACCTGGTAATGCAAAACCCGAAGAATGGGTCCTGGGTCCCGTACCAGCTCTTCTTAGCACAGGCCTGGAAGCTTTCTAGGCACTCCCAGCCCATCTGCTGATAAGGCTTTCGACAGTTCTCTGCGTGCTCCATCCTGCCTGCTCCCTGCCGCTGCTTCTGAAATCTGCCCCAGCCAGGGCCTCCTTCTTCCTCCTCTGCCTTCCAGAAGAACCAACAAAGCCGTCCTACTGGCCAAGTGCAGCCAGGTACAAGCCCTCGTGCAGAATAACCAGGCTCAGGGCACCTGGGTGGCTCAGTGGGTTAAGCCTCTGCCTTTGGCTCAGGTCATGATCTCAGGGGCCCGGGATCGAGCCCCGCATCGGGCTCTCTGCTCAGCGGGGAGCCTGCCTCCCCCTCTCTCTCTGTCTGCCTTTCTGCCTACTTGTGAGCTCTCTCTCTCTCTCTGTCAAATGACTAAATAAAATCTTTTTTAAAAAATCAAATAAATCAAATAAAAAAATAAAACAAAATAACCAGGTTCTTCAGCTGACTCAAGCCCCAAGCCTCACTCCACACGGTGTCTAACAAGAGCACGACGAGGAAATGACTCGAGCGGGCAGACAGACAGCCCGGCCAAAGATGGGTCAGGGCCACACGCCAAGAGACGCAGTGACGGCTGCCATGGCTCAGGTGAGAGCTGTGTGGGGACAAGGCCTGGCACCTGGATGGACCAACAGCAAAGATCTGCCTCCCTGGCTAGGGAGGGCGCATCTGCAACCTCACAGAGGCTCACTGGGAGAGCAGGCAAGTATGGCCCAAGGGCCACGCTGACCGGACCTTGCTGTCACCGCTAGCCCAGATGGGGAAGGGCGTGGCCAGGGGATGGGGAGACCTCAGCACTGCTGGGGGTGCTCACTGACCCCATGTCCCTCTTGCGCACTCCAGATGCCACTCAGCTGCCGGCCCACCCGGCCTGGGGGCTAACGGACATCATGTACCAATTGTGCGCGCCACCCAGCCCACACCAACTGGCACCATCTCCTCCAGCATTTGGCACCAAGGCCAGCCCCCGTCCCTTCCTCCCAGCCCACTCGTGCCCCCACACCCGCTGCCCACTCGTCCATCCCCAGCCATGCCGTCTGTGGCCACAAGCAGCAGCTCCTGCAGGGCAGTGGAGCCTGTGGCTGTGGTTCCCACCGTCAGGTTATCCAGGAGCACACACTCTCATCTCGAAAGTTTCCAAGTATACTCACTCTGCTAAAGCCCTGTATCTGGTCGGCGCTACGCCTCCAGATCTTTCTCAGCAAAATATGGGCGTGTGCTGTGAGGTTATCATACACACAGGATCCTGCTGCCCATCTTCCGGCTGACTGGCCGAGCAGGTCTGTCCTCACCAAAGGGCAGCTGTCCCCCCCCAGCCAGCTAGCCGCCGCACGGCTTTCCCCGGGGGACATGCCCCTTCACTCCGCCTCTTGGCTCTGCTCAGTGTTTCAGTCCCATCACGTTTCCAGCCCCTGCAGAGTGCCACAGAGGCGCCCCGTGCACATGCTCTGCAAATGGGCTTCGGACCTCCCTGGGACAGAGACAGAGGAGACAGAATAGCTGAGCGGAGGAAGATGCACTTAGGTGAGCAGACCTGGCCCAACCGCCCCCTCCAGACATTCAGTGCAGGTACCACTGACTGGGGCGGGGGGACCACAGCCTGCCGCTGCTGTCCTCCTCAGGGTGGCAGGAAACACTCTCACTCCGGTTACATTGACAACCCCTGGGGCTGCACACCCTACAGCCACCTGCCTGCCCACGTCCACAAATCACCGATTTGGGTATCGAACCCTGGGCTTCTGCTGCTCTGATCTATAGGGCAGTGCACGTGGTATGGGCAGGCTCATGGCCCGTCTGCTCCACGGGCAACCAGTATTTCCTCCCCCCCGCCCCAGCCCCTATCTTGCAGCCTTGCCCATGGCACTGCCCCTCGGAAACAGTCTGTTTCTTTACCGCAAGTTTTCCCATCGCTACCGCAGAGCGGCCACCCTCCCTGTCCCAAAGCGAAAGCCCCTTTCCCTTGCCTTCTTCACATGGTTGTATTTTGGCTTAGTTCTCAGGTCAGCCTGTGCCCTACTCCAGTGAGCAGTGTGAGGTACGGATGCCCCCCCCAACCCCGCCTGCTTCCCAGGTGCCAGGCGTCAGATCTGTCCCACCTCAGCCGTACCCTGGACACACAGTCACCGGGCTCCACAGGGTCCGGCATGCGCAGCAGCCCTCTTAGCTTCAGCACACACTCTGGTATCTGGAGGCCAAGTCTCCCTCTTGGCTACTCACAGAACCTTCAGAGAGCCTAATGAATGGTGCTGGGCCATGCCTCACCCCCGCTTGTGACAACCCGCACTGGGCACGAAGCAACGGAAGCCAGTGAGTCTTGAGTGAGCCCTGGCTCCCTGGCGGCCCCACGGCGGCAGAGAGAGTGCACCGCCTCGGCACAGGTACCAAAGCCAGAAATAAGCCAGCCTCATCCCTGAGGACAGAAGTCAGGGCAGGGCCACCTGATCTGGGGAACAACAGGGGACAGCGGGGTGCCGGCACACCTCTTGGTATGGATGCTAGTGATGTGGCTAGGCTCCCTGTATGGGCTACAGAGCTGGATGTTTAACACACGTGCGCTCTCACTGCAGGCGTGTTTTATGAGCCCTCTACGGGCAGGGTGGCGCGCCGAGGAAAGCAAGGCCAAGAAAGAAGCTGTCCAGGGGAGACCGGGCCGAGAGCGGACCCAGCTCTGGTGCAAACCCTTCAAAGCAGAACCCGGCACAGCTGGGCTGTTGTAAGAGTTCTGCACAATGACATCAGGCCCTGAACAGAGAGCAAAACCACAACCGGGGTGCTGGGGCTGGGGGGGCTGCCCCCCTCGGTGGGAGCACTTTAGTTTGTCAACTGGAAAGGCCAAAGGGCCTATGGATGGAGGAGAGACGCGCCGGGTCAGAATGCAGCCAAGAATGACAGGGCCACGCACGCTTGAATGGGGAGCTCCCGTGGCCTCCACAGGCCTAGACACCCGGAAAAGGAGGCTCCCGGTTCACATCACAGCCATCTCCCACCGGCTGGCCGCACACATGAAGGCAGAATCTGCAGCTCCATTTCACTCGGGATAGGTGCTCAAGGCTAGCCAGCCTGTCTATCCGGTCTCCAGGGGCCACACAGAGGACAGGGGCCCTCGGGCTTCCCGTGCCCGGGCTGAGGAGCCAGACAGCCCGGCCTCCCCGGGCGCAGGCCAGGCTATCACGGTGGCCGCCCCCAGGGGCGGAGCTGGAAAGCGGGCGCTGCTCTTTTCGCCTGACGCCTCTTGTCCTCCCGGCAGCTGCCAGCCGAGGACGTAAACACACATGGGAACACAGTGTCGCTGTGCTGTTCGGGGGCCTTGGCTGAGAAAACCCTGACGTCTGTAAATATTCTGAGCAGCCGGCCCACTGCAACACCCCACCCTCCTCCCAGCTCGGCAACCGAGGATTCTACAGTCTGTGTTTCGTCATTCTGACTAAGTGCCATTTCACCGTGACCAATTTTCCAGAGTTACTCCTTTCTGAGATCCCCACGATGTTTGGGGAGCACAAACTCAGCTCCATGCCAAGTGTCACTGCCCCTGCCGTTCAAAGGAGCAACACAAATGAGGGGAAGAAGGAGCATTAAAGAAAGCTCTGGACACCGGGCAGCCCCTTTACCTTAGCCCCTCTCGGCTTCCCCACAAGCCAGGGGCCGACCCAGCCTCACAGTGACTCCTGCTGCCCCCCTGCTTAATCAAGGACAACAGAGTATTCCCACCAAGATGTACTTTGAGTGACAGGAGCCACCAAGAGGTGGTGGACGGCCTTTTTTACTTTGAAGTGCACATATGTCATTTTTGCAAATCTAAAAAAGAAAGTTAAGAAAGAAAAAAAAAAAAAAGCTGCAATGATAACCTGGAAACACAGCTTGGTGACCTGGGGCGACCTTGTTTTCATGGAGCCCAATCACCCAACCCCATGGTCTGGACCAACGAATGCCAGATTCCACAGTGATACCCTCACACACGGACGTGTCACCCAAAGTTCCTGCACATCTGGAGCGTCAATAAGTGTGGCACCGCTTCTAAAAGCCCTCCCTGCCGTGGGCCTTTGATCTCCCAGACATGCTCCGGAGGCCCCTCGTTTCTCCACAGAAGTCCTCAGAAGGAACAGGCACACTTCCTCCGTGGGCAGGCGCCGGGGTGCCTCCAAAGAGCTCCCCCTCTGATGCAGAAGCCAGGCACGCGAACGAGACCCCGAGACACCACATGCAGTTACACCCACGGTGAAACAGGATCAGAAATCCCACAAAATGAGGTCACAAAAGAAGCATGAGGCAATAACAATTCAGGGGCTGTAGCCGGGGCAGAAGTGACAGCCTGTTTCCTTCACGCAGGGAAGGCTGTTGTCACCCACACATCAGAGCAGGCAGTCTGAGTGGCCTGTAGTCTGCGGACATGCCAGTAACATGAAGGCACAGGACTGGAGCTGATGGTCAAAGGCCAGATAAGGTGGGGGCACCAGGGCAGCCTTGTGACTGCACGGGAGCACCAGGATCTTGGAAAGGAGGGCACAGAGGCTCTGCTGTGTCCTCCCGTCTCCACCTCACCAGACAGGTCACCCAAAGCAGGCAGGATCCTGAGACAGCGGCCCAGGTGCAGCGGAGGCACTGGGACCTGGCCCTGGCTCTGAGTGACCTTGGGAACACCACTTATAGCTGCCATCACGTCACATCTACCTCATGGAAGAAAGCTCTGAGCCCAAACAGCACCAGCAAAATAGCAGGCAGCAGGTGGGGGAACAGGTCGCCAGGCGGGGCTTGAGATCAGCATGTGATAGCCCTGCTGGAGAAAAAGGGCTGAGGCTCATGGACTGGTCCAAGGGCAAAAGGCTCACTCTACAACTGTGGCTCAGGGGGAGCCCGTGTAGCACTTGACGCGCTGGGATGGAGGAAGGGGGTCTTAGAGCCAGCATCAGGGCCAGCCCTTGCCCTGGATGCAACCCTGCCCAGCCCCCACCCCTGAAGCCCTGGGGGGATGGTCTGACTAACTGAGCCACCCTAGATAAGGCGTGTCCAAGCGCAGGCATGACCCAGCACTTGCTACCTACTCAAACATCAGCTGTCACCCGACTGCCCCGCAACAGGCCACAGGGAGGTGGCACCGTGACTCAGGGCTTCAGAACTGTCTGAGGCCCTAGCCCACCCACCCTGCAGCAACCACACAGCTCCCAGCCCCGCCAGTCCCTGCTTCCCCGAAAGGAGACCGGCCTGCCAATGGACCCTGCTTCCCATTCTGGCGGGGATCACTGAAAACGCCTTCCAGTAACGCATGGGGCGCTTCGTCGGGGTCAGTTTGGTCTCTCCGGACCCAGCCGTAGGATTTCCATTCCACGCCTCGGGAAAGGGAAACAGGCAGGGCGGGGAGGTGCAGCCCTGCCCCTCCCCTCCCTACCCGCGCCCCCAGAGCCCCGCGCCCCCGGTCCCTGGCCGGCCCTTAGAGGAGAGGAGTCAGCCGGCCCGGGCCGCCAGCCGCACACTCACCGCCTCCGCCGCCGCCGACTTCCGGGTGCCGCGCCCGCGCGCCACCGCCACCGCCCAGGCCCCGCCCCCGCGCCCTCTGGGCGCTCGCCATTGGGCTGCACCGCCAGGGGCGGGGCGGCACGCCGCGACCGCGAGCACCGTTGGCTGAGCGCGTTGTCGCTCGGGGGGCTGCGGCCCTCCCGGCGCCCCGCCCCCAGGGCTGCACCAAGCCTCGGGGCTGCGCGGGCGTCTGGGGGTCTCGTGACCCCCGCGGCTTTCTCAGGCTTCTCGGCTCCCCATCCCACAGGACGTCCGTGGGAGGTCGCTGCAGCTTGCGGCCGCCCCAAGGGCATGCTTTCGTGGACCCATTAGGGCCGCGGTCTGAACTCCAGGAGCCATAGGTCACCAAACCACCTGGTGGCCTTCTGTGGGCGCGTTAGGGGGATGCCCACTTCCGGACCCGCCCCTCAGGCTGGGTCCTATTCCGCACCTACTACTGGTTCTAGACCTGGCATCCCACCCTTTTCTTTATGGCTCCTAGTTCGGTTCAGCTTCTGCCACTCTGGCCTTTGCACCCCTGCCCCCTCCTGCCATACTAAGGACAGACCCTGGACCGGGCACTCCAGACCCACCCAGCCACGGTGGCCTTTGAGCCCTCTCGGAGGCTGTCCTACAGTTCCAGGCCCTAGAATGAAGAGTGGGTCCACCCTCAGCTGTAATGGGTGAGCAAGTGAGCAAGAGGGCAGGAAGGGTCACTGACAAAAGAACAGAGGCAGTTGCTGGGCTCCCTTGCCTTCAGTGATCTTTAGGCTGTGTCTAGGGCCTAAGTGCAGAGAAAGTGGAGAGTCAGAGGCCCAGAGCCCAGCTCCTACTCCAGAGTTGATGCTCAGTAAACTGTGACAAGGATGACAGTTACATTAAGGATAATAATATACTTAGCACCCCAAACCCAGGGTCCCAGTTCACAGGTGTCATTCCCCCCATTTTACAGATGCAAACATTGAAACTCAGAAGAGTTACACCACTTTAAAAAAAAAAGGGGGGGGCGCCTGGGTGTCTCAGTCGTTAAGCCTCTGCCTTCAGCTCGGGTTGTGGTCCCAGGGTCCTGGGATCGAGTCTCGCATCGGGCTCCGTGCTCAGCAGGAAGCCTGCTTCTCCTGCTACCATTCCCTCCGCTTGTGTTCCCTCTCTCACTGTGTTTCTCTCTGTCAAATAAATAAAAATCTTTAAACACACACACACACACACAAAGATGGCAAGTGGCAAGTGGCAGTGGCTAGATTAGATCCACAGTCCTGTGCGAAGACCTACTGTCTTCATCCTGACTCAGAGCACTGATGCCCCGTGGAATATGGGTTTAGAGAGCGCAAGGGCTTGACAGGTGATCAATAAAGGCAAGAATTGATCCCAAACCTTCCTGACTCACCAAAATGCCTGTTCCACCCAACTCTCAGCATCTTTTCTGCGTTCCTCCTGGAACCCAACAGGAGCCCTTTGACATGGAAAGGGCTGACATGGAAAGACATGGAAGATATGGAAACTGAGGACTCCAGATGTCCAAAGACTCATAGCCAGCTGGCAGCAGACTCAGCTTATTGTGTGGTCCTTCCTTCCACCATCCAGCAGCAGAATCCTTCGGGGCTGGTGCCAGTGACTTCCCTCTGGGCAGCCAGACCTTTCAGTCCACCCAAGAGATGAAAGTGCTAAGTAAGACTTGGGACTTAGGCGTGTGTGACCATGCCGTGGGGTACAAGACAGCAGTTGCAGAGTGGTCTGATCCAAACCACTGAGCCACATGCCTCAGGGGAATGAGATACAGAATGATGCTTTCCTGTTGCTGACAAAGAGGAATGCAGTCATGCATGGCTGGGACAGAGGTTCAAGTCTTGTCTGCCACAGAAGCATATGACCCTGGGCCACCCCCACTTCAAGCTACACTCTCCCCATCTGGATAGATTCTATGTCAGGTGGTCTGATATATTGTCTTTGTCTCCATTGACTCCAACTGACAACACTCAGTGCTAAGGAGCAGGTAAGATTAGATAAGATGGGTCAGGGTGGGAAGCTGAACTCTGGGGTGTCAGGGCTGCAACAAGTTCACATGTCCTTGGTTGGGGAGCTCACTGCCTTATTTGGTCACTCTTTTGGGCTCTGAACATTTGTCACTGATGAGAAGTTCTTCCTGACCTCCGGCTTACACCTTTGTGTCCCTATAGCTTTGCTCACATGTAGAGCTGTTCAGCAGCTAGGTAGAGAGGGCAGGAGAGAGGAAGGAGACTAGGTTACTGGTCTCTGTGACAATGGTCACGCAGTAGGGGCTCTCCACCCTGCTTTTTGACTGTTACTGATCCCTACCTGCAGCCTGGGCCATGGTGGACCCACTGCCAGAGAGTGGCCTTGAGTCCTCTAAGAACTGACACTGTCCACCCTACTCCTCTGTATGGGGCTGGTAATCCAGCTTGGGGGACAGAATCCTGCCTGGAGTGGGGGGCGGGGAGGCAGTCCTCACCTAGGACAATTTTGGAGCACAAGTCTCCCCTTTGCTCTCTCACCAGAGGTCTATCCAGCCCCTCCTGCCACCATCAGCAAGTGTGTGAGGGAAGGGATGATGCTAGACCACAAGCTCACTATAAGAATAGGGCTCCAGGAGGACCCTGCCAGAGGAGCAATGCCCCTGGAGAAATCTGTAGGGACAGTTGGACTAATGAGATCCACTCCTAATGGAGGGAAGAGAACAGCCCTCCCCCCCCCCCCAGCCCACACAGCAGCTGGCTCAGAATGTCACCAATGGTGTGGCTCCATGGGACAAGAGCTACCTCGCTCATAGGGGCCCTTGCGTTCCAGAGAAGGACGCGGCCTGCCATCTGCCCAGAGCTACAGGCAACATCGCTATGCCAGAGTGTCAAATGGCTCTCATCTCAAGTGCCAACTCCAACTGACTGGTGGTGGCTGCCTGGCTCTAAGAGGCTAGGGTGGAATTGCTGTGTGCACCAGGTACCATGGGGGGACCCACTGGTGGTACCAGTGGTGAGCTCTGGCCTTACATCACTTCACTTCCTTTCTTCTGAGCAAGTAACTGTGGCGTGAACACTCTGGACCCCTGATGTGGGTGGATAAGACATGAATGTCTGGTCCCCCCATTAGCGCTGTCATGGGCCTGTGACTCCCTGGATGGACGTAAGGAATATCGTGGGCTGAGAATCTGGTCGTCTCCAGGCTCAACCAGGGCAGGAAAGGCTTCAAACTAAGCGGGAGCCAGTCACCGGCCAAGAAGCCATCATCTCCTGAACCGTCCCCCGAAATAAGCCCCAACAGGCAGCACCCCCACTGGTGCCCCCCCACCACAAATCCTTGGAGCTGGCCAAGGATTATGGTCCCATTTGTGGTCATATATGTGTGCCTTGTGTCCCTGCAGGGACCAGGCGGCTGCTCTCCTCCACCTAACAGAAAAATGCAACCTGTGTGAACCCCCTACTCAGGTGATTGCACCCCTCAGGGTTCCTCCAAGATCCTGGGTAGAGTGGAGGAAATGCGACACGAGGAAGAGGGGGTGGGGATAAACCCACAAACTCCTCCCCCCACCCCCTCCCAGGCCCTGAGCTGTGGTGATTTGCTGGAGATGAGGGAGGGCAGTCCTGTGGCAGTCCTGCAGAGTGGGCAGAGCCAAGGTGTCCGTAGATTCAGGCCCGGTGGCGGAGGAAAACCTCTATTTCACCGAAAGGCCCTTCCTGCCCTCAGAAACAGGGCTCCCTTTCCAGCCTCGCTGAGTCAAGGTCGGGCCCCTGCCTCTCTGTGAGAACCGCGGGTAGACGAGGGTGGAAGATATCCCAGGCCCGGGAGGTTTGAGTCCCGGTGATCAAGTGAGAACCTATCTGAGCTTCAATTTCCCATCTGTAAAATGGGAAGGCAGCAGAACTCTTCCTCGCGGAATACGGTTAGAGAATGACAGGAGGGCGCGGCGCGCAGCGCCCGGCGAACAGCTGGCGCGGGAGAAGGATCCCAGCGAGCTAGGGGCAGTGATGGAGGCAGAGGCTGGAGTCCGAGGAAGGGGCGCGGGGCCTGCCAATCCCCGCTCGGGGCCGGACGCTCCGGGGGCGTCCTCGAACGCGGCCGAGAGGGGGCGGCCCGAGGCCCCGACCGCCGCTGCAGCGGTCCCGGCAGGTGCCGGGGCCTCGGCCACTCCACGAAGGGGCCGGTCGTCGGCCGAGACGGACACCCTGGGAACCCAATGGCAAGCCGACGTCTCCCAGTTCCTGTCCAATCAGCGCCGGTTGCCGGGCCGAGCTGTGTCTCCCGGCCAATGGGAAAATTCGCGTTCGCATGGGGCGGGGCGGAGGGTCGCGTACCCGGCCAGACCCGCTTTGCGCACGGGCCGCGCGAGGGGCGGGGAGGGCTGGCCCCGGGGCTGCACGTTGGGCCCGGGAGGGGTCCGCCCCCGCACCCGCCCAAGTTCAGGCCCCGAGGACCGCTAACCCCGCCGCGCCCCGGGGACGCCGGGCCCCGTGCGCCGAGAGACCCGGGGACGCCCGTCTGGGGGCGGGGGCCACGCTGCGGGGCCGCCCACGCCGCGCTCCAGGTAGGCTCGGGCCGGGGGGCGGGGTCCAGAGATCGGGGCCGGGATTGGGACGAGGCCGGAGGTCCCGGGCGGTATCCAGGTTGCGGTCCAGCAGGGGTCGGGGTCTAGGTGGGCTGCTGAGCGCAGAATCGAAGTCCAGCTGGGTATCGCGGCCGGGGAAGGAGCCGGGCTCCGCCCCACCTGCTCCTAGCCCGCGCCGCGGTGCGCGAGACCCTGGACCACGGGGGCGGGTCCCTTTGTGCGTGGCCTCCGGGCCCTGGCCCGGAGGGCCAGGGCACCCCGCACCGCGCGCCCCCGCCGAGACGCGGCCCGAACCCGCAGCCTTGACCGCTTTGCGCGACGCCGGGCTCCTTGCAGCTGGGGGCCGGCAGACACGGAAACTTTCCAGGGACCCGAGGGGCGGCGGGGCCGGGGAACTTTCCTGGGGCGGCGCGCCACTGGAACCCGTTGGGGCACGACGGGGCCAAGGGGATGTCCCAGCTCCCGCTGCTCCCGCCGCCTAGAGGACGAGGGAGGGGATGCCCGGAGTCCCTGCCTGGTGTCCTGAATGGGGCCTCCCTGAGCGGGGATCCCTCTGTTCTGCCTCCTCTGGGTCTCCTCTGTGGGACGCCGGGCCCCGAGTGTCCTCCCCACTCGGGGTGGTACTCAGCCTGGGTTTGCTGAGGTGTGGCCCCAGGGCAGGCAGCCTGAGATCCAGCGCCTTCCCATTTTAATCTTTAATTAAATGTTGGGTGCTTAAAATATGTCACTGTTCCTAACCTGTGCATAACCTATCACTGAGAACGGAGCTCAGGGACTCTGGCTGTTTTCTCTCTAGACCCAGGCATGTTTAGAAACCAGAGAAAAGAATCACTCCAACAGGGTTTCATCCTTTGGGCTAGGCGCTCAGTGTAACCTCAGGTGGTTATGCCTCTCTCGAAGCCCTTCCAGTTGTCATGTACATCACTGTGCAGGGGACACAAGTGAAGATTTATAAACCCAGGGGGTTGGGAGATGAGCGGCTTAGTGATGTGAGGGCAGCATCTCCCCGTGAGGACATGCACCACCACGGGCTGACTGAGAGCCTTTATCCCCTTCCTTTGCCTCCACCTGAGATGCAGGCCACCACCAGAGGTCTGCTGGTCCAGAGCAGGTCGTGCCTGCCTTGTGTTCAATGTCTCTCTGGACCTGGGATGGTGCTGGACACGGGACAAAGACCTCTGCACAGCATATTGGGCTCATGGCCCTTAGGCCTTGGGTCTGGCCACAGCATGTGGGGCTAGGAATCCAGAGCACATCCTTTCCTTCAGCCTTGCCCTGTCCCACCCACAGTACTGTGTCTGTCCCCTGCCACCTCAAGTCTATGGTCCACTGACACCCAGTATGGGGCTGGGCCCAGAGCGTCCACTATGCTCGGGATTCTAGTCCTGGCCTAGGAAGGAGGATCACAGCCAAGCCAGCCTCTGCCCTGCTATTCTTCGCAGTCTTTTCTGCATGGACACAAGTACCTGCAGACCACGACCCTCCCAAGTAAACTGGGCCAGCTCTCAGTCCTGCTCAGTTAGCTTCCCCATGTCGCATTGGGGTTGCATGGTGCCCCCTCCAGAGGTGGCCCATCAGGTCTCTTCCTGGTCCCAGGGTCTCTGCCTCTTTCAGGCTCTGTGAAGGCAGGGCTGGACTTCCATCCCTGTTTGTGCTGCATAAAGATTCAGGGTAGATTTGCCACACCCACTTCACCCCAAGAGTCAAGCCTGAGAGGCATGAACAGTGGGGTCCTGCATCCTCAGGGGGAGCCACGAGCGACACACAGCTGGGGGCAAGGACACTAGGCATGCCAGAGCCCTAGCCAGTCCCTAGCATCTGCCCTGTGAGCTGGTTTGACCTCGGCAGAGGGAGGGAGTATGGGGAGAGCCCGGGAGGCCATCGGGGGTTCTGCAGACTTCCCAGTGGAAGCTCATGTAGGGGCAAGGCATCTGTTTTTTTGCCACCAGCTTCCATTGGGATAGTGATGAAGTCTTGGGCTGCTTTGCAGAAGATCCAAATTGGGGAGTAACCAGAGGGAACATGGGGTCAGGAATCCCTTCTGGGTTTTCCCGACTGGGACAGCTGCACAGTTAGGGTTTATTTCACGGGTCAGGAAGATGAGCCCAGAGCGATGGACACCCATTTCATCCACATCTGTCCCTCATCCCTTCTCCCACCGGGCTCAGGCTCTTCCCCACTGCCCCAGTGGATCTTGAGGAGCCAACGGCCTCTAGGAAAGCAGTGACTCGCAGATACAGCCACCAGAGGGCACCCAGGCCCGCCATGGCAGGCGAGACCCGGCCCCACCCAGCGGCCCTCAGGGCTGGGACCCTTCCTGAGGAACCCGGTGGGGAGTCCAGAGCTCTGCTTTCTTCACATTGCCTCTCTGGGGTACAGAGCCGAAGAGGAGCAAGGATCCCTGGGCCGAGGCCCCACAGGAGCCCCCAGAGCCCCTCACCACCTTTAGTTCAGGCAAAGGGGAGGCCCCGGGCCTGAATGGCCGGGTGAATGAGCACAGACTCAGACTGGGACCGTGAAAGCCAGGCCCTGAGGGAAGCCTCCTTCAGGCCCATGCCCCAGGTGACTCCTTGGCTTCCACAGGCTGAGCCTGCCCCCACCTAAGGGTCCCGGTGTGGACTCGGAGCCAGCCTGTCGGGGGAGGCTGGGTCTCTTCTCCTCCATCTGTGGAAGAAGGTGCCACAGAAGTTGGTGCCTTTTCATGTTGCACCCAGAGTGGCCAGTGGCCTGGAGGAGCATGTCAGGATTTGTTATGGTGGAGGAGGACGTGAGGCTTGTGTGCAGAACAGGCTCCTAGACAGACCTGCCTGCCCCACCCCCCCACTACCCAGGTTCCTCATCACCTGCTATAGCCGCGAGTTGCCTGCCCAGCCCACCCAGCCGGGGCCCCATCCCTCATCTGGACTTGGTTTCTGCTCATGGAGCTGCCTCGTGCCAGGGACACATGCCCCGTCTGTGGCTTTGTAGGACTGACTGCTTGGCAACCCTGGTGGCCCGGACTCCTGCCCCCGTCAGAGATGCAGCGGGCCTTCCCAAGAGCGAGGGCAGACTGGACAGATTTTCGGGGCACTCTGGTGTGGGGAGGCCCATGGCACGGATAGGCTTAGGTTCGTATGGCCACGTGGAGTTGATCCACTTCTCAGGACCCTCCCCATTTGGGGATGGAGCTCGGTGAGAGGCAGGTTTGGTGGCTCCCTTAGCCCAGGGGCTCCTGGTTCGGGGGTCCTTGGCCAAGTAAGTGACCCCAAAGCCTACAGATCAGCCCTGAGGAGGTGCTAGGAAGGGATTCCCGAGACAGGTAACCCCAGCACTCTCATCACAAATCCTGTCACTCGTTCTTTCACTCTGTCCACTCCCTCAGGGCTCCTGTCAGGCCCTGCCCTGCCCCCACCTACGCAGTGTCCTGGGACAAAGGTGCCCTGGGCACCTTTAGGTGCCTCCTAAAGCCGCCACCACCCTGCATCCCCCAGAGCCTCCCACTTCTTCCCCTACCCTCCTCCTGCAGGAAGCCTTTGGTCCCCCCACCCCCAGCAGCCCTGCAAATACCCTCCCCCCGACTCGTGTCCACTACTGGCTCTCCTCTATGATTCTGGAGCTCTGAGCCTGGCCAGAGCCCCACAAGGTGGGAGCACATTCTTCTTGTGGCTGAATAACCCCAGCTGAGGCGGGGGCGCGGGGACAGGAAGACCTAGGTTCAAATCCTGGACCCAGTTTACCCAGCTGTAAAATGGGGTATTGGGCCAATCCAAGGCCCCTAGCGAGAGTGACATGAGGGCACACAGCCAGAGCCTTGTGAGGCTCTGCATAAGGCCAGCACTGAGGGGGAGGTTGGCAGTTATCCGGACTGATAAAAAAGGCACGGGGTTCTCTGTGGGACAAAAGCTATGTGAACACTTAAGCCGAAAACAGAAGTAGCCCAGAAACATCACGCTGCAAGTAGAGCTGCTTCCTGAGCCTCAGACTTCGGGGTGGGGAAAACAGGTTCTCTGCCGTGGGCGGGGTGGGTACAGTGGGTGGGCAGGTTCCCTCCCAGACTGCCCTCCCAGGCACACATGAGAGTGAGGGTGCTCGAAAACATACGTGTGCACGCACGCACACCTGCCTGGCTCAGGCCACTACTCTTTCCTGCCTCAGCCCCATGCATCCAGATGGTCCCATGATCCCACCATGACTCAGAGCCCCTCTGTGTGATGAAGGGGCTTCTAGGAGGCAGGGACACCTACCCTCAGGGTCCCCACCCAGGCCACATCCACAAAGGAAGATTAGATAGAAGAACAGTCTGGAAAACACTGTAGAGGGGCACCTGGGTGGCTCAGTGGGATAAAACCCCTGCCTTCAGCTCAGGTCATGATCTCAGGGTCCTGGAATCGAGCCCCTGCATCAGGCTCTCTGCTCAGTGGGGAGCCTGCTTCCCCCTTTCTCTCTGCCTGCCTCTCTGCCTACCTGTCATCTCTATCTGTCAAATAATTAAATAAAAAATATTAAAAAAAAGAAAACACTGTAGAGCCCAGGGGAGAGAGCTTCTATCACCCCCAACCCCCCAGAATGGCTTTCCATTTGTTTGACCCAGACCTCCCCTCCTCTTTGTGCCACCCTGGCTTTAGTTTCTGGTTTTAAAGACTTTATTTTATTTATTTATTTTTTTAAAAAAGATTTTATTATTTATCTGACAGAGAAACACAGCGAGAGAGGGAACACAAGCAGAGGGAATGGTAGCAGGAGAAGCAGGCTTCCTGCCGAGCAGGACGCTTAACGACTGAGCCACCCAGGTGCCCCTTAAAGATTTGATTTTTAAGTGATCTCTATACCCAACACAGGGCTCGAAGAGTTGCATGGTCTTTGGGGCGCCGGGGTGGCTCAGTCATCTGCCTTGAGCTCGGGTCATGATCCCAGGATCCTGGGATAGAGCCCCACATCAGGCTCCCTGCTCAGCAGGGGATATCCTTCTCTCTCCCCACTGCCTCTGTTTGTTCCCTCTCTCTCTCTCTCTCTCTCCCTCTCTCTCTCTCTCTGTCAAATATATAAACAAATCTTGGATGTGTCCTCTGGGTCATGGGCTGAGACAGGGAGCCCATGGGGGCTGCAGCTGCTCCGTGTAAGGCACACCTAGCCATAGCTCTGGCCACTTGGTCCCAGGGTCTGGGAGCTGGGCTGCCTGCCTAATAGGGGCGCAGGTTCTGGGCCGGCCCCAAGGAGCATCAGGAGAGGCAGATGACCTGTTGCACAGGGCAGGAATGGGGTCCCGGAGAGGGGAGCAGTGCTAGGCAGGTTTTGGGGGGGCAGGGGGACCCTGGTGCAGAAGTTCTCCTTGCTGTACTGTTTGTCACAACGAAGCACAACCGCCTTCTGGAACAGGGAAGATGTTATTATCAGTCTTCGGCTGAACAGTTAGTTTTAAAGGTCAACAGCGGTAGAAACATTTACAAGGGACGGTGATAGTCCCACATAGACCGCAGACACCATGGGGTTATAGTCAAGTGGGGATAAGAGAACGTGCGCGAATGTATGGGTCCACGTCAGGAGCGCTTCGAGATGACCTCAGGGTCCGGGATGACACTGCCCCACCAGGGGTCTGGCCTCATCCAGAAGGGACTTAGCCCAACAGGTTGATCTTACAGGGTATCCTGTGGTTTCCCTGCAGGAGCTGGGGCTGGCAGGATGGGCATTGGGACATGCTGATCTCCCCTCAAGACAGGTAAGTGACCTGGGCTTGGCCTGGGGGCTGTCCCCCTCTTCGCGTAAGACAGGAGAGTGTCCTGCTGGGCCTGGCAGGTGTGACTGGCATAGGGCTGGCCCGGGGTGGTGGATGCTCCTGGTCAGCCTCACCCCAGGACATCGGCTGGACCTGCTCTTCACCTGTCTTGGCTTGGATGCTTGCCGCACGGTGTCTGACATCGGCATAGCCCACCCAGGTTGGCTCTTAGCTCAGGGGGTCCTCGCTGCCCAGGGGAGACTAGAGCTTCAGCTGGGGACAGATTGGCACATGCTGGCGTGTGGCCCTGGGTGTTACCGGTGTTTGTAGTTTTCCCTGGTAGACGCTCCTCCAGTGAGGCTAAGGCGTGGTGCCTGGGAAGTACAGCAGGGTCAGGAAGCGGTGTGCTCCCTGTGTCCCCCAGGCCCCTCTGAATGGCGGGGAAGTGTGCGCTGCCAGCACCCCGGCCTGGCAGCATTTGCTGCGGTGGTTGCGTTTACAGAGTGGTGATGGCTAATGAGAGTGCCTCTGCTCGTTCTTGTCCCTCCGGTATGGGTGTCCAGTCCCCAGCCCAGCCGTCTGCTCCTGCCCCCACTGGGTGCTGTCTGTATGGGAGGCTTGGCCGACCCAACCCTGTGGATTCTCAGTGGCCCTGAGAATCCAGTGTGGGTGACCCGGCCCGGCCAATGCCACGCTGTGTGGTGGGAAGACAGTGGCCACAGACCTGGGAGCCCCCAGGCGTCCAGGCTCTTCAGCGTTCTGAGCCAAGGGCTGTAGGACACGGAGGGACGGAGGGACGGGGCCTGGCTCCTTCCTCCCTCTCCCACATGACTATGGGCGTGGGAAGCTGCCAGCTGGCTGTGGTAGCTGTGCGTCTGCTGCCACCTGGCGGTGTCCCACCTGAGCCGATCAAGGTCAGGCCCGGCAGCTCAGTGGCAGGCTGTTGGGCCACAGGGGGGCCCCTGGAGTGGGATGAAGAGGCTCAGGCTGCATCCAGGGCTCAGATCGCAGCATTGCTTGTGGTGTGGGTGATGTGGTATCTTGGGGGGAGGTTGGCAGCGTGCTAGTCCCTACCCCCCTTAACTCCCGGTAGGCCACCACGCCTCCGGTTGGCCAACCAGCTGGACGCCGAATGATAGCTCTGGTTACCAGGTCTCCCTTATCCTGCCCTTGCCCGATGTCCCAGCATTGCTTGCTTGTTTCCTGTCCCTATTTATCCCTTTCTGTCTCCTGCTCCTGATCTTCTCCCCCCTTTCCTCTCTGGTCTTCTCTGTGTCTCTCTCGGCCTTTTCCTCTCTTCTGTGTCTCTCCTGTCCTGTCCTTCTCGAGTGTGGTCATTGATTATTTTTGTCTGCCGCAGTGATTGACTCTTCATGTCTGCCCTGGGCACTGGAATACTCGCTGTGGCATTCATGCCATCTCTTCTCTGGGCTGGGGCCATTTCACAAACCGGGAAGCGGAACTTGGGCCCTGGCTAGGGGCTCCCTGCTCTGTGGGCCCTGGGGTGTGGACCTGATCTCATCAAGAGGGAGACGGGGCAGGGGAGACTAGGTTGGGGAAGGGGCTGATGGCAAGCACCCGTGTATCTCCCATACTCGCCTTCAGCCATTCAGTACCCAGTTGCTGAGCTCCACGTCAGACGCTGAGTGTCGTGACCCCATCAGGCACAGGCCTGTCCTAGGGGAGCCCCTGGCCTGGCCAAGAAGGCAGCAACAAACAGTGAAAGTGGCCAACCGTAGAACTGCAAGCTGGTGATGAGAATTGTGGGGCTCCCCGACAAGGGGGCGCCGGAAGGCAGTGAGGGAGTGACGCTGATCCCCAGGGGCTGTGGGGGCCCTTCATTGCAACCATGACTGCACTGATACCACCTCCTGAGGACCCCTCTGCCCCCCAGCCTGGCCTTGCCCCGTGGCCGCCTTGTCATCAACCTCCACACAGCTGCACCAAGCATGGTCTCACGTCTGTGACCGCTGGACCCATGCGGGGGTTTTTTTGGGTTTTGATGTGTTTCTCAGTCATCGATTGGAATCTTTAAAGTATGAATTCTTCCCTCTTCTGCGTGCCTGCGGCAAGTTCTTTCTCAATCTATTTTTGTTTATGATGGTTTTTCGTGTTCAGAAATTTTTCAGTTTGTGGTGAAATTCAATGAACGTTTTCCTTTTTCAGTCATGCTGTTGTCCTTCCTGAGCACCTAGTCGGGTAAAGGCGCCCCTATTTTTTCCTGAGGTATTTCTCGTTTAATGTTTTGCATTCAAGATTTCATCCGTCTAGAATTTATTTTGACATAAGTGTAAGTTGAGGAATTAACTTTGTTTTTCACTTGTATCTGAACCATTTCTTTCTTTTTTTTTTCTTAAGATTTTATTCATTCATTTGAGAGAGAGAGCATAAGTGGGGCAGAGGCAGAGGGAGAAGCAGGCTCCCCACTGAGCAGGGAGCCCGACGTGGGGCTCGATCCCGGGACTCTGGGATCATGACCTGAGCCAAAAAAGCAGACGCTTAGCCAACCGAGCCACCCGGGCGCCCTTGAACCATTTCTTGACTAACATTTTCCGTCACCAGAAGTTGGAAGCATCACGTAATGTGGCCTCAGGTTTGCGGTGCCCATGGCAAGCGTCCAGCCCTTTAGCCAGTGCCCACTGCCTGATGAAAGAGATCAGGTTGGAGCCTCCCCTTGAACAGTCTTTGTTCTCATAAGTCATGGTTATTCTGCACGTTTACCCTACACGTGCTTGTCAGAGCCACTCTGTTGGCTCTCTCTCCCTGGGACTTCTGTGGGCTTCACCTCAGGCTTCATTCTTTGGAGCCAGTCGGCCCTCCCCATGTGGGTCTGTGGCGTGTCCTCTGCTGGTCTCCCCACGTCTCAGGGCTCTCACAGGAGAGCCTGTCCGCACCCCCTCTGAGCACGCTCGTTTCCTGAAAAGAGGACCGTGCACGGTGGAGCCCCCCAGAAGCAGGGCCCCTGCTGGTGTGGCGGGAGAGCTTGGTGCAGCGTGCTCTTCTCCCTCCTATGCAGCTCTCAGCCGGGCATCTGGGGGCCCTGGGATCAGACTCCTGGGTCATTTCCAGGTGGGCAGGTGCCCAGAGGCACCCCAAGCCCTTTCCCACCCCCACAGCCCATGCTTCTCAGGCGATGCAGGAGGAAGGACATTTTACACAGAGGACTTGGACTCAGACCCTGGCTCTGCTCTCGCCGCGGGCCTTGTGAAGGCCTTGGCACAGGTGCTGCTCTGCTGCGGTGACGGCCCGAGCGCCGCACCAGCTTCTGGCTGTGCCACCCTTGTTCCTGGTGATTCACGGCTGCTGGTGTGGCTGGTGCGGCCGGGCCGACCGAGGGAGGCCTGCGTCGCCCGGTCCCCCAGGCGAGATGGCGCGGGGCTGGCCTACGCAGGCTCTCCTGGGCGGTCTCTGCAAGCCCAGGTAGCATTCACCCCAGCCCTGCCTTTCCCCAGCACCCCCCAGCCCTCAGCTTATCTCGAGCCCGCTGGAAGGCTTCCCACTATCAGGTGGGGAGATGGAGGTACCCCCACCCGCCCCCCGGAGGCACATCTTGCCAGGTTGACTTTGCAGCTGATGAGTTTGGTATTTCGAATATGCCTTTAGTTAAACTTTTTCTTTTCAAAATATTTTCACTCTCTGTGAAATCCTAATTAGGCCATTCATTCGTCTGAATGTACTTGCTGCTCTCTGCATTTTGGAAGATAATGAGGCTTCGAGATGCTGCCATCCCCAAGCTCTCAGGGCCTTCACTTTCTGCCCTGGAGGGAGATGCTGGCACCCCCGTGGGCCGGCCCTGCCTGTAGGATCTGGGCCACAGTGCCTGGAGGGTGGGGGGCACCAAGTGCACAGATGGGGAAAGTGAGCCCTGGGCCGCTGAGGAGTCTGGGTTGGTGTAGGTGAAGGGGTCTCAGCCTCAGCAAGGCCCACCCCTCACAAAGCAGCATCTCGCTTCACCTCCTGTCACCCCAGGCTCAAGATCAAGGCCAAGGCAGGTGCTTTCTAGATCCTTCTGGCCCAGGCTCCCCTGCATGTGCCTGAGGGGCTGAGAGCAAGGGAGAGGCCACGAGACTGACCTGTAGATGCCAAATGACCATGCACCAAAGTCCTCTGTTAAGCTTTTTAAAAATTTTATTATTTATTTGAGGGAGGTAGGGAGAGAGAGAGACAGCGAGCAACTCATAAGCCTGGGGAGTTGGTTGGAGCAGAGGGAGAGGGAAACAGAGAATCTCAGGCACACTCTGGGATACCAGAGCCTTGTGTGGGTGGGCTTGAGGTCGTGACTGAGATCATGACCTGAGCTGAAATCAAGACTCAAATGCCTAACCAACTGAGCCACCCAGGCACCCCTCACCTCCATTTTCCTTTTTTTTTTTTTTTTTAAGATTTTACTTATTTGATGGAGAGAGGGAGAGCTCAAGCAGGGAGAGGGAGAAGCAGGCTCCCCACTGAGCAGGAAGCCCAACACAGGGCTCGGTCCCTGGACCCTGAGGTCACGACCTGAGTTGAAGGCAGATGCCTAACAGACTGAGCCACCCAGGCGCCCCTCCGTTTTGCTTTTTAAAAGAAATTATAAATGCGTGCTTGTTTATGGAAAACGTAGAAGATGCAGAAAAGAAGGAAAATAAAATCATACCTATCATACCCGTATAGCCTAGCACTTTCTGTGCTCTCACGGGTTCCGGGGAGGCGATTTCCACATGTGCGTGTTTAAGGGGGTTGGGGGTTGTGATCCCCACCTCCCGCCTCACCAGCATCTCCCAAATTGGTGTTGGGATGCTAGGCCAACGCAGAAGGGTGAGCTCCCCATTTCCAGGTAGTACTTGTGGTTGGCTGTGCTGGCCCTCTCTCTCCGGGGGGCAGGCATACCCATGTCAGTCCCCCTCTGTCCCTGGGGCCTGTGCGCCCCTCAGCTAAGAGCTCAGAAGCACATCCCATCACGGACTCAGGCTGTTTGCAGTTCTCTACCATCAGGGTCGCTGCAATAAATAACTTTTGCCCAGAGCTGTTTTGCTCTTTTTCTACATTGAAACAGCTTGGGCTTGACCTTGAGGTTCAGGCACTGCTGGGGGGTGTGTGTGTGTGTGTGCATGCACGTGTATGCACAGACACACTCATGCTGGGGACAGAGTCTTGGTGGGAGCCATCAGATGCCACTGTGGCCCAAGAGAGTGGCCTAAAGGCGGGCCCCATGACAGCCCCTCTCCCAAGACATAGCTAGGCCCGCTGTCTTCGACAGCCCACCCAGGGACCTGCATAGGAGATGGGCCCCCAGGAAGGGCAGACCTGATCCGGGGTCTGGGGAGGAACCGGGGAGGAACACCTCCAGTGAGGACCCCCCTCACCTCCTATCCCCTCAAGTGTGCAGTGGGAGCCCGGGTGTCCCAGCAGGTGTGTGTGAGGTGACACCACTCCCGGCATTGTGCTGAGCGATGCAGGTGTTCAGGAGGCTGCGCTGGTCCCCGGCTCTGTGGGCATCGCACACAGTGGGTGCTAGGGCCCCCTCACCCCTTGGCTTCTGCTCCCACTGGGCCATCTCACTCATATTTCCACAACCCCAGGCCGATGCCCTTGGGGTTTAGAGGCCTGGCTGTGCCAGCACTCCCACAGATGACTACCTCTGAGGTGAGTCACTCGGACCCTCGGGGAGGGCGCCCTGTTGGCTCTGTAGTAAGTCAGAGCTTCAGTGGGGAGTCTCCTCTGCACATGGCTGGAGGCCCCAGGCTCAAGGCACCTCTGAGAGCGTCAGCTGAGCCCCTTGGAGCAGACCACGGGCTGCTCAGTTCACCCACCGTGGGTCAGTGTGGGGTCCAGAAGACAGAACAGGGCCGAGAGGGTAACAAGGATGGGAAGGGGAGGGGTGCAGGAGGGAGGAAGGGCACGGATGGAGGAGTATAGGAGACAGAGCAGGAAGGGACGCAAGAGGAAGTGGGGGTGCAAGGAGGGAGGCGGGGGTATAGGGGAAAGTGGGACTTTAGGGAAGGTGGGGGTTCAGGGGAAGGGAGAGGCAGGGCTATAGGGAGAGGGTAGGGAACAGGGGAAGTGAAGGTACCAGAGAGGTGTGGGAGTACAGAGTGGAGGGACAGGCATGCAGGGGGAAGTAAGGGCAGGTGTGCAGGGGGAGGCAGGGATACTGAGGTCAGGAGGGAGGCCCGCAGGTTCAGGCCCTGTTATAGTACATTCTTTTTTTTTTTTTTTTTTAAGATTTTAGTTCTTTGACAGGGAGAGACACAGCGAGAGAGGGAACACAAGCAGGGGGAGTGGGAGAGGGAGAAGCAGGCTTCCCGCTGAGCAGGGAGCCCGATGCGGGGCTCGATCCCAGGACCCTGGGATCATGACCCGAGCTAAAGGCAGACGCCTAACGACTGAGCCACCCTGGTGCCCCTGTAGTGTGTTCTAAGGACCCCGGCCACACGCTGAGCCTTCTGAGAACGGGAGCCTGGGAAAGGGGCTTTCCTGCGTGCACCATGAGAGGGCAGGTGTGGACTCTGGGACTCCTGACCCTCCCTCCCGCCTCATCAGTTGGCACAGACTACCAGCCTCACCTGTCACCTCCTGCCTGGGGTGAGCAGCAGGCTTATTGCCCCCCCCAGGGGGTGGGGACAGGTGACCTGTCCAGGGCGCCAGAGGGTGCGGGGCCAGCCATAGTTGGGACCACAGCTGGGCAGGGACTTGCGTGGGACCAAAACCATCTTCTCTCTTGGGCCTTCCCAGCACAGGAATGGGGAAGCATGATGGGGAAACTGAGGCTCAGCGAGTAGGCTGGGCCCTGCTCCCAGGCCTGCCCCAGGCAAGCGCATCTTCCCTTGCCAGTTGTCTCGGTGACAGTTCTCAGGCATTGGCCTGTCTGTAGGGAGCTCTTGGTTATAACGAGACTATTTCAGGATTTGTATTTGAAGAAGTAACTCCAGACATTTCTTTGCCAAACCTTTGAAACAGGGCATTGGTTAATTTTTAATGAAGCCTTTATGCCTGCAAACTTTTGTCTTTAGAAAAGGGCCAGGACGTCCAGGGGTGTAGTGTTGCTGGTGGTGGGGGTGGGGAGTGGGCGATGCCCCAGGATATGGTCTAGGGAAGGAGGCCATCTGGGACCATGACACACGCAGCAGCCTTGTGTCCTGTGGCAGCCCTGGACCCTGGCACATCCCCTTGCTCTTGGTGACTCTGTTCCCTTGCTGGGACTCCGCTGCTCAGAGCATCCCCACAGTTGATGGGCAGGAGGAGTGAACCTCAGGCATGACCTGGGGCCCCAGAACAGCAGCCTTGGGCGGGAGCGGAGGGCTGGGCGGGAGTGGGGGGTGTTTGCTGTCCCCTTCCCTGAAGCTGGTGAGCCCTACATCTGGGCCTGGTTCTCTTGCTCACTCCTTCAGCCAGTACTTATCTGGCTTCTCCTCCCACGAGAGCCCCCATGGCCTCGAGGATACAAGCCACATCTGGTCCCTGTGACACCCGCAGCCCCGCTCCTTGCCGGACCCACGTCCAGACTCCACAGGCTCTGCCTGGGTGAGGGTCTCTGTGGACAAACTCCCTGGATTGTTCTAGACGCAGAGATGCCGTCGGCGAGGTGGCATTCTCCGGAGTCTTCAGGAGCCCAGGGCAGTCCTTCTCCTGACATTTCTCCAGTTTTTCACAAAAATCAGCCTCCCTGGGGCGCCCGGGTGGCTCAAAGGGTTAAAGCCTCTGCCTTCGGCTTAGGTCATGATCTCGGGGTCCTGGGATCGAGCCCCGCATCGGGCTCTCTGCTTGGCAGGGAGCCTGCTTCCCCCCTCCCTCTGCCTGCCTCTCTGCCTACTTGTGATCACCTCTCTCTCTATCAAATAAATAAATAAAATATTAAAAAAAAAAAAATCAGCCTCCCTATGGAACACGTGCTCGGGTTCCTCAGTGCAGCCCGGGCCCAGGAGCCACAACGCTCTGTTGGTCTAGATACTATTTTCCGGCTGTTCGTCCTTGCTTCCTTCTCGCAACAGAAATGAATTGAGTGCCTGCTGCACACCAGATGCCGGGCCAGCGGCCACTTAGCTCTGATCTATAACCCAGCAGAGGCCAAGAGGGTCGCTTTCTCCATCACCCCCGTCACCTCCAGTACCACATGCGGCGGCAGGGGAGGGCTTAGATTTGTTGCGGTGTTTGGCCCATGCTGAGGCTGGAGAGCTGGGGATGGCGCTTCACATCGTGATCCTGGGCTCACAGGCTAATTTTCTGTACCTTCCCCAACCCCTGTCCTCTCTGAACTACATCTATGAGAAATTTCTATTTCTGGCATGTGAGAGGTATTCAGAAACGCATTGGTCATTTCAGTGGGAATCTTGGTTTGGGGACTTAGATACCTGTGTGCTAACTATTTTAGGTTTGTCCTAGTTTAAAAAAGGGTATTCTGGAATCATTTATGTTGTTGATTCTGTTAAAGATTGGATATTACTCCTGAGAGAGCTTTAGAAATAGAGAGAAAACGGAACCTGTTGCAGGCATGTTTCAGCATTTTTCATTCAGCCCCGATGCACTCGTATTCATATTCCTTCTTTCCTGTTTAATAATGAAAGTGTTTAAAGCTGTGAATTTGCCCCTGAGTATAGGTTTGGCTATTTCCCCCTGGCTTATTGAGATGTAATTGACATATAACGCCATGTGAGTTTACATTGTACAGTGTGATAATTTGGTACATGTATGTATTACACAATGTTTACCACAATAAGATTAGTCAACACATCCTTCATCTCACATTAATTACCATTGTTTCGTTGCTATGGTGAGAACATCAAACACAGCACTTCTCTCACAGCAACTTCTAAGTCAGTAATACGGTATTGTCAATTACAGTCACCATGCTGTACATTAGATCCCTGGAACTTATCGTATAACTGGAAGGTATCTTCCATATCCCCTTTGACCTGCATCTCCTCATTTCCCATATCCTTGGCCCCGACAAGCACCATTCTACAGCCCATATATTTTTATGTGTGATGTTTGAATATATGTTTCACTATTTGTAGTCAACTGTTTTTTAAAGATTTTATTTATTTATTTATTTGACAGAGAGATAGAGAGAGAGAGATCACAAGTAGGCAGAGAGGCAGGCAGAGAGAGAGGAGGAATCAGGCTCCCCGCTGAGCAGAGAGCCTGATGTGGGGCTTGATCCCAGGACCCTGAGATCATGACCTGAGCCGAAGGCAGAGGCTTTAACCCACTGAGCCACGAAGGCACCTCTAACTTTGTTCTTTTTTATGATTGTTTTAGCTGTTCAGGATCCTTTGAGATTCCACATGGATTTTAGGATGGAGTTTTCACTTTCTGTAAAAAATGCCATCCGGATTTTGATGGGGACTGAATTAAATTGGTAGATCACTTTGAGTAATATCAAGTCTTCCATTCCGTATGCATGAACTGTCGTTCCATTTGTGTACGTAGATCATCTTTAATTTCCTTCTGCAAGGTTTGTAGTTTTCAGTGTGCAAGTCTTTCTTCACCTTAGTTTAGCTTATCTCTAAGTTTTTTGTTCTTCTTGATGCTCTTGTAACTGAAATCGTTTTCTTACTTTCCTTTTCAGATTATTCACTGTGAATGATTTCTGTTTATTGATTTTGTACCGTACAACTTTACTGGTTTATTAATTCTGAGAGTGTGTGTGTATGTGTGCATGTGTGTAATCTTTAGGATTTTCTACATTTGAGATCATATTATCTGCAAACAGAATTTCAGGTCTTCCTTTCCCATTTGGATACCTTTTATTTCTCTTTCTTGCCTTATTGCTCTAACTAAGATTTCTAATAGAGGACTTGAACAAAAGTGGCAAAAGCAGCTTCCCTGCCTTATTATTGATCTTGGGAGAAAAGCTTTAACTCTCTCATTATTGAGTCTGATGTAAGCTGTGGTGTACATACAATAGGTTGTGTAGTGTGTGTTGTATGAGTTCCTTTTTACGTACGGCCTTTATCATGTCAAGGTGTTTCTTTCTATTCCTAGTTTGTTTGGTGTTTATGTCATGAAAGAATGTTGAATTTTGTCAAATGTATTTTAGGCATCAACTGAAATTATCATTTTCCCATTATTTTGTTAATATACAGGGTATTATGTTGATCGATTTTCATATGTTGAGCCATCCTTGCATTCAGGAATAAATCCCACTTGGTTATGGTGTGTGATCCTTTGAATATACTGCTGAATTCAGTCTGCTAGCATTTTGTTGAAGATTTTTTTTTAAGAATTTATTTATTTATTTGACAGAGAGAGAGAGAGAGACAGTGAAAGAGGGAACATAAGCAAGTGGAGTGGGAGGAGGAGAACAGGTCTCCCACTGAGCAGGGAGCCTGATGTGGGGCTCCATCCCAGGATGCTGGGATCATGACCTGAGCCAAAGGCTTAATGACTGAGCCACCCAGGTGCCCCTTTGTTGAAGATTTTGGATCAGTTTTCATGAGGGCTATTGATCCATAGTTTTCTTTTATGGCTTTGGTATCAGGGTAATTCCAGGCTTGTAGAATGAGTTAGTAAATGTTCCTTTCTTGTCAATTTTGGGGGACAGTTTGAAGATTTATGCTAACTTCTCTTTGAGCATTTGTTAGAATTCACCAGTGAAGCCATCTGGTCCTCCCAGGAAGGTTTTGATTACTGATTCAGTCTCCCTTCCTGGTCCTCCCAGGAAGGTTTTGATTACTGATTCAGTCTCCCTGCTAGTTGTAGGGCTGCTCAGGTTTTGTTTCTTCATGGGTCACTTTTGGTAGATGATGAATTTTTAGAAATTCATTCATTTCTTCTAGGTTATGCAATTTGTTGGTATATAATTGATAATAGTATTCTCTTATAATCTTTTAATTTTTAAAAATATTTTATTTATTTATTTGACAGATCACAAGCAGGCAGAGAGGCAGGCAGGAGGTGGGGGATGCAGGCTCCCTGCTGAGCAGAGAGCCTGATGTGGGGATCCTGGACCCTGAGATCATGACCGAAGCCGAAGACAGAGGCTTTAACCCACTGAACCACCCAGGTGCCCCATCTTATATTTTTTTAATTTTAAAACATTATATAGAGAAGAGACATAATGAACACAAGAGAGTGGGGTTTTTTTTTTTTACATTTTCAAGTTTATTTTTAAGCAACTGAATTTGTAAAAGTAAGGTAGCTAAAAGTGTTCCTTGTTTTTCTTCATTTTTCTTGCAGTTTCACCGAGTATAATTGACAAGTCTGTAAGCTACTTGATGTGTATGTCATGGTGATAACATATACAAATACGTTGTGAAAGGGTTCCTACCATCTAGCTAACGAACACATCTGTGATGTCATAACCTTCGTGAGTTTGTGTTTGTATGTGAGTCTGCATGTGTAGTGTTTGGGTTTGTTGTTGTTGCTGTTTTTTACCTGGTTGGATTTTGTTTTGTGTTTCATGGATTCATACCTAATCTCTTACACTCGTCAGTCCACAGATCCGCAGATATCCTGAGACAGTAAAAATACTCCCCACAGGCAGCTTGCAAAGGACGGCTAGGGACAGCTGAAGTCCTCTTAAGGCACGCAGCGTATCAGGGCCTTGCTGGAAAATCCATTTCAGCCTCTCAGCAGCCCTTGTTCCCCGAGGCATGTGGTCTGGAACTTCTGCCTGTGGTGGGGGTGAGCCCCAGCTGAAATACCCAGTTAGTGGGGACCACTCCGAGCAGTCCAGGGCTCCCGGTGAGCCCTCCTTGCTCCCTCCCAGGGAAGACCCATTGTGTGAATGGCAGATCATGACTCTGAAAATCCGGGAATTTCACCCTGAAATTTCCTTAAAGAATTTCAGAGCGAGGTTCACGTTTCTAGTGACCTTGACTTAAGGAGGCCGGGCATCTTGTCCAACAAAGCTGTTAGCTATTCCTGGCCGTACGAGTGTCTGCAGCGCAAGAGATGGTGAGCGGGCGACAGGATGCACAGCTGACATCTGTGGATGGACGGTGCGCGGCCCCTCTGGGATGTGGACAGCCGGGCGGGGAACCAGCACGCCATGGAACCTTCCCGCCACCGGCACGTCAGGCCAGGCGGGCCTCCCTCCCACGCTGTGGGGCCAACCTTGAGTATTTAGGAAACGGGGCTGGGGTGGGGGGATCCTCAGCCTCCCAAGAGTGAATTGTAAAATGCCGGAGAGACACAGCCACACTTCTTTGAGCTGGTGTCCTGGACAGAAAGCTTCAATTCCCACCTCCTCTCTTGAGGGT
>CM053616.1:72814013-72848998 GCA_028646535.1 Procyon lotor
GTCCCGTCTGCCGTTCACCGCCTCTGCCCTGGCTTTCTTTAAATCTCCACGGGGGCCTCGTCATTTGTGATCACGCCTTCCCACTGTGGCCTGTTCCCAGTTCATCAGTTAACACTGTCTCCCACCTTTGGAGGGCACATGTTGGCCATTCCCTAGTGCTTGCGCACACAAGTGTGCTAAATATAAGTTAGCGAAGAACAACTCCTTGAGGTCCTCCAAAGGCAATAGGATTTGCCCCGGGGTGCTGGTGTGCTGTGGGCAGGTCTGCGGAGGCTGGGTGCCCTGTCTAGGGTCTGTGGCCCAGCCACCCTCACCTGTCACAGAGAGGCTTTGGTGTGGACTCGAGGCTGGAGCCACGTGCAGACTGGGGTGTCTCGGACAGGCCGGGCCTCCGAGGTCCTGATGGGGAGCAGCCTTGCAGGTGTTCAGGACAGGAACGGGGTCTGCGTAGGGTGCTGACCCTTACCAGGAGCCACAGCAGCCAAGGAACGCTCATCCTCCCTTCCTGTCCTGCAACAAGGACCTGGCAGGACCTTCGGGCCACCCACCACCCATTTTCCGCTGGGGCAGGTGAGGTCCCACGGGGCAGCTGTGGTGAGCTCAGCAGAGGCCGCGCGGCATGGCTGGCTGTGGGTGTGCCTGTGGGGACATCGTGCCTCCCTTTGGGTGTGTGTGCGTGCGCATGGGGGTGGCTGCCACACGTACCTGCAGGTGAGTTTGGGGAGGTCCCCAGACGGTACGCATGCTTCCTGCGGGGCGCCCACCTCCTTGGGGCAGGGACAGGACACATAGACAAGTCCAGCTTCCGGGAGGCTCTCATGGTATGTGTGGGCGGTGGTGGTGGGGGGAGCCAGAGGGGACCCTGTAGAGCCTAAAGTCTGTGCTGGGTAGGGGGTGGGGTGGAGCCCCCTGCCCTTTCCCACTGAGTCATTTGCATGTAAAAGGGAGGAGTTTGTTTCTGGCTGGAGGTTGGTGCTGTCTGGACTTGTTGCCATGGGCACTCATGAGCTTCAGGAGCAGCTGAGCTGGCTCCCAGCCTGGAGAGGGGGGTTAGGAGCCGCAAGGCTGGTGTCCAGCTAAGCTTCTGGAAGGGAAGGGATGTGCCTGGGGGCCCAGGAAAAGCCTGAGCTGGCCGTGGTACCTGCTTGTTGACCCTGGGTAAGCGCAGAGTAGAGGGGACCTGGCCCTTGGATGCCGTGGGCCAGGAGCAAGGCTGGCAGGGCCGGGAACCTCCCTCCCCAGGGCGTACCCTGCTTTTTTCGCCCACACTCACCTCTGACCCATCCAGAACCGGATGGCACAGCCGCCCCACCTCTGCCCACGGCAGCTGGAGAGCCTTCCGGCCACCTGTGGTGTTTGTTGGCCCTGTCCCAGGCGCTGGGCTGTGGGCGCTGTGTGGCAAAGTCTGGCAGAGTCTCCGCACTTGAGTCCTCAGTGTTGTTCCTGAGGACGGAGGGAAGGAGTGGCCAGTTTCTGTACCCATCTCACTCTTGCCAGGGAACCCCTTTCTGGAGGCTGAAGCCAATCCTGCTGAGCCCCAGGCCCCATCTCCCTGGATGGCAAGGACCTGGGATGGGCTTTGTTGGGAGCCCCTTCACTAGAGGACCCCCCCCACCAGGGATGTGGCGAGAATTGACCTGGTATTGCTCATTTTGGTCCAGTGCAGGCACACTGGTGCCCACAAGCAGCCGGCGGGAATGTGATGGGAAAAGCAGGCAGGGAGGGTGAGGCGAGGGTGTTAGGGGGTGCTTGTTGACTCAGAGGGGCACCGCTGTGTCAGGGTTGGCCTCTTGGCAGCTTCCCCGGGACCTGTGTAGATCTGCCCACAAAGAGACTGATCTCTCCTGGGGCCCGCTCTGCCTCGTGCTGCTGCCCCGGGGGCCGTGACCCCCCACCCCAGTGGCTTAGTTAGCAAAGCTGCAGTGGGTCAGGCCGAGGTTGCTTGGGGAGGGCTGCCCGGGCAGGGCGCCCAGCCTGCAGGGGCACTGCCAAGTGCCCGGTCAGCAGCCGTCAGGGTGGCAGGGACCCACAGTCTGGGATGGGGAGAGGTTCTGGGGCTGGGAGCCTGGTAGGGTGAGCGAGGGCCTGGATGGGGCAGCCTTGCTGGAGTGGGGGGAGGAGTGCTTTGTGCTGGGCTCCCATCACCAGGACCACATTGCCCTCAGGGTCTCCTCTCCCCAGAACCCTGGAGCCGGTTCCTCTTGTCCAAGTCTGTCTTGAGGTTGTGACTGCAGCAGGCCCGCCCCAGGCCACACTGCTGGGCGAGCTGCATTCTCCCCCAGGAAGGCAGGCAAAGACAGGGAACCTGCCTCCCCACACCCAGGTAGGCCTGGCTGCCATGTGCAGCCCCCCTTAGCAGACATGGTGCCAGACTTGCTATCCTCTGACCTGTCTGCCCCCCAAGGACTTCCTGTACCCAGTTCCCATTGGGTCCTGAGCCTGGTGGCTCGGTTTCCATCAGGTGGGAGTTTTCCCCACGGCCAGCGCCTTTTCCTCTTACCTAGGCAGAGCATGTTTTTTGTCAAAATGATGGGAAAGATATGGAAATCCCCCAGACTCTAGCAGACAGTCCTGGGGCTCCTCCCAGGGACCCTTCTGTGGGCAGCTGGGGCAGGTGGCATTGGGTGGGGGGGATTCATCCCAGCTGCTAATCACCAGGCTCTGCCACCCTTGCTTCCTTGGCTCTGCAACCCAGGAGGGAGGGTGCCTGGGCCGAGGGGCCCTGCCTCACCCCCCAGAGGCTTGTTGGCCATAGGCTTCTAGGGGCTGCACCTCCACTGCCCCTCAAAGGGGCTTTGTGCCACCACAAAGAGGCTCTGTCCCTCACAGAGAAGCCTGGGTGTTGCCATGGTGACAGAGGGGGCCAGGAAGAAGGGGGTCCACCGTCTTGCGGGGGAAAGGGCATCCTAGTGTGTATAGGCCGGTAGCCAGCGTGGGTGACTGCTGCACTTGCCTTGCTGCGGCCCTTGGCCTGGCTAGACAGCTGCCCCAGCTGTGCTTTGGTGGGGCTCTCAGAGATTTCCCGGACACCTTGGCCCCTTGGTAGGGGCTGAGCTCCCAGGCTCTGGTGCCAGTCAGATCTGTTTGCTTCTGGTCCAGGCCTGGCTTTGAGCCTCAGCCCCCTCCTCAGGAATGCCTTGGTTCCTATGCCCACCCAGAGTAGGGTAGGGTGGGGCTCTGAGCCTGGGCCCTCAGAACTGCTGCACCCTGCTGCTCTGCTGTCCTTGAGATGGAGTGGGGGACGGGGGGAGTGTGAGCCTCTGCTGGAAGGGCTGGGGGACGGCCACTCGAGGTGTCTTGGTGCCATTGGCGTTGGAAGCAGCTGGCCAGCCCACCCCACACACAGTAGGATACCCTGGGGCTCGATCCCTCCCTTGCCCCCCAGTTTCTCCTCTCATGGCTGAGGTGGCGTGGGTGGGCTGCTGGTGCAAGCAGAGAGGGCACTGTGACTGCCAGCCCCCACCCTCCCCATCTGGAGCCCCATGGCTCCCCAGCCCTGGGGACCTTGGGGCCTTGGGGTGTCCCTGGGCTGGCTGCTACAGGGACCGCCGAGGAGGTGAATCCTCACTGTCCATACCCCACCCTTGGAGCCTGCAAGGTATTGCTCTGGGGCTGTGGCTGCAGCTGGAATCTGACAGGAGGACAGCAAGGGGGCTGCCGTGAATCCCAGCCTGGGGCCTGGGGGGGAGCTGTGCATCCCCAGCCCATGAGTTCTGATAGAGGCAGTTCCAGGGAACCGGGGAGACTTGGGGAGTGCCACAGCTGGCACAGGAAACAAGTGTCTGGGACCCAGTCCCGGTGGGAATCTAGGGCCACCCCTTTAGGGGCCTCTGCCTCTGGTCGTGGCTCCCTGTGGCTCAGGGCTCCCACCGAGGAGGGGCAGAGCTGGGATAGTCACTGTCTCTGCCTGCACCCCACCAGAGCGAGGCCTGTCTCTGCCACGTCTGGCCTACACTCCCAGCTCCAGGCCTCAGGCGCCTTGGGCCCCCACAAGTGTCCCGGCCTTAACCTGACCCCAAGCCTCCTACATCGGTACCCTGCTGCAGCCCCGAGTCCTTCTGGACCCCCTGCCCAGCAGCCCGCCTCTCCTGGGGCCAAGCAGTGCTGCCGCGGACCTGGCCTGCACTTGGCCTACGGCACCCCCATGGCACAGGGGAAGAGCCCCCCTAGACTGTTCTCCCTGCACATGCGAGCCATCCTCCATATGATCATCAGATGTGTGCTGCTAGCTGTCCGTGTGGACAACCTGGGGGTGGGTCACAAAGAGGCCATCTGTCCCTACCCCCACCCCCACCACAGCGTCTGGTCCCTTGCAACAGGGGTGCCTCCTCTGCTGGGGAAATCTAATTTCCAGGCTGAATCCAATTACCATTCTGCCAGCTCCCTGGAAGTCCCTCTGCTTCCCTCGGCCCGCAGGTGGCACTGCCTTGGCCCCTTGGGAGCTGAATTCCCAGGCCTCCTCCCTCACTTGCCCGCCTGCTGGGCAGGCGGCTGCTTTTCTGTCTCTTCCTTGCCTTCAGCTGTAGCGGTAACTCGGCCGCTCCCTGAGCACTGGCAACACTGGTAGGTGCAGACCTCTGCCACCCAGAGTGTCCCAGCGACCCGAGGCACGTGTCCCTGAAGTCTTTCCTTAGGGCGTGGCCACACTTGCTGGTTTCCACACTCATCGCTTTGCATCTTCTGTCTTTGGCCACATCCCTCGTTTATGGCCTTTACTCACTTGGAGTTGGGGTTCTGGTTTTTCCTTGTGGATTTGCAAGAGGGCTTTATAGATGAAGGGTGTCACTTCACTGCTGGGTGTCACAGAGACCTGATCCCTATATGTCGATTGTCTTTATATCTTCTTCTCCTGCTCTGTATTATGGAAAATTGCAAATGCATGACAGCAGAGGGGTGGTGTGATGCTCCCCCCAACCATACGCCCCTCACCAGCTTCTGCCGTGATGAAGTCAAGGTCGAGAAGTCAAGTCGTTGCCTGTTTTTCATCTGAAATGCTCCCTGCATATGTTCCTGTAAACGGTGTCCCTTTAAAAACCCAAACACTATATAACCTCAGTCCCATTGTTTTGCGGGGATGTACAGAAATGCTTCATTCTCACAAAGTTGAGCTGGCCTGTCTTTCCTTGGCAGTTTGTCCCACTGCTTTGAGGTTCAGAACGGCCTCGTCCCGCCCAGACACCCCGGGTCCTACACTGACTTCCGAGCAACACTGTGGTCCTGGCGGGGTTGGACAGACGTGGACTCTGCCCTGTGTGAACTCCCCGGCCCAGGCCTCCTGCTCCAGCCTTGGCTCAGTGCCCACCCTTGTGGGCTGGCCAGAAGCTATCCCTGCAGCTGTGGGCACCGTCTGACCACAGTAGGGGCGACAGGGTAAAGATGGGCCCCCACGAGGCCTGGCCTGCAGTGTTGGGAGTAGGTCTCCATGCTGGCAGTGTGCTGGGTGGGGGGCACAACGCCCTCCATGGCAAAGTGGGCTTCGGAACCACCAGGCTGGGTGCTGCTGCTCACACTATTTCCCTATCTAGATGGTCGAGCCGGGGGTGGGGGGTGGAGGGTGGGAGGAGCAGAATGTGGTTCGACCAGTGGCCAGTCCTCTCTCCCCCTCTTGGGGGACAGCTGGCAGCGGGCTGACCGATGGCCGGCAAGGAGTCGGGACCGGAGCCCAGGCCTCCTGCCTGCCTCCCCCTGCTGGCCTGACCCTTAGGAAATTCCTCTAATTCCTCAACCCAGATTGGACTCAGGCCCCATAATTTGATTTTCTGGAGCAGGGTTTGGCTGGATTCCCCGTGAGGAAGAATGTCTGGGTCAGCAGGAAGACGTCAAATGTGGGTTTGGGTTTGGGGGAAGGATCGGCATCTCCCCCTGGCTCCTCTGGTGGTGCCTTTGCTCTCCCGATAGACCCAAGTGTTGGCCACGGTTGTGCCCCAGAGTGCTCAGGGTCCATGCTCCCCCTGCCCAGCAGCATTTCAGAGCCTTGTTCTTATCTACCCGCCCACCCGTTCATCCGCCTGTCTGATTCTCCACCCACGCATTCACTTGTCCATCTGAGTCTCCGCCCACCTCTCCATCCACCACCATCCCCTTGCACAAACACCTACTCACCCTCCTATCCATTTCCCCGTCCGACCTGCCTCCTGGCCTTCTATCCCTTCATCCACTCCATTCACATCCACATCCATTCACATCCACATCCACATCCATTGCTATCCCAGATCCACAGCAATCTGTCCACCCGGGGTCACTCGTGGGATGTCCAGGCAAAGATAGGTTTACCCCAGGTTCCTTGCCTCCATTCCTACCCGGGGCTGGTGAGGCTGGGTCTGCCCTGCACGTTCATTCCTGGGTGGTCGGGCAAGATGAGAAGCAGCCTCCACCAGAAACTGCAAAGCCAGCAGCTGGGGTCTGGCCGAGGGTCGTGAGGGCTCTGCCTGATGGGCAGTGTGGGGCCCTTGCCAGGTGAATGAAAGCTTGATGACCCTGGCCAGAGAGGAGAGCAAGGGTCAGCTGAGACCCCCCACAAGCATGGCTCTTCCCTGCCGGCCTCCGGCCACCCCCAGGACCGCACTGCTCCCTAATGCCCCCCTGGGGATGATGTCTTTAAAGTCTCATGGACCATCTTAAAAATTCATGCACAGGGGTACCTGGGGAGCTCAGTCCATTAAGTGTCTGCCTTTGGCTCAGGTCGTGACCCCAGGGCTCTGGGATCAAGCCCTGCGTCTGTCCATCCGGCTCCCTGCTCAGCGGGGAGTCTGCTTCTCCCTCTCCTTCTGCCCTTCCCCCTGCTTGTGCATGCACTCTCTCTCTCTCAAATAAATAAAAATCTTTAAAAAAAAAATAATGTACTATTTGCTTTCCATGTCATCACATATTTATTGTTTTAATATAAAAATGGCATTTTGAGTTACCATCAGAAAAGCTGCCCTCTGGAGCGCTGGCCTGGCTCGCCTGGGCCCACGCCCACTCCTATGCACAGCCCTACACAGTGGACCCAGGAAGGCCACCATGTCAGGGGCGTAGGCTTAGGTCTTCCCTGTTTCCTAGATGCCCCCTGCCAGCAGCCTGCCTCTTGGGTACCCAGGCCCATCCTCAAGGCCACTGAGATGAGGAGGCTGTGGACTACAGGCCCAGCGTCCCCACCTGCAGGCAGATAGAGGGGTGCACCCTCAGGCTGGGGCAGAGAGCCTGGGCCCCAGACCCAGTGTCTGTGGTCTTTGTGGATGGCTACAGGGTACTCTTCCTCCAATCCGGCTGGCGTTTGGGGGTGTCTCCTGGGAGACACATAGTTATTTAGCTCCAGCTGAGAGAGCTGGGCAATGGGACGGTCATTGTGGGGTTTGGCTACCTTCTCCCTGTAACCTTAGATCTCTGGGCCCCTGGCTGGCCCCCAGCCAGAGCGAGTGGGCCCCCTCTATGGAGGGGGGGCCCTTGGACCCCAGAGATGGAACATGCTGGAGGGCCCAGGGCAGGGAAGCTGGAGGCCGCGGCTGCCCCTTCCCCTGCTGTCCCCTGGGTCTGGAACCCCCGCCTAGTGTGAAAGGGAGCCTGAGGTCAGTTGGGAACCCATGTCTCTGCACAAGGAAGGAGGAATGTCACCTCCTAGGTAGGAGGCCCACAGATGTCCTGATCCCCACCTCCCAGGGCCTTGAGACCCATGCTGTGACCAAGGGCCCGAGTGACCTGCCCCACCCTGGGCTGCCCTCCAGAGAGGAAGAGCCCACCATGCTTACCTGGGGCCACCAGGCTCAGTCCCTACACTACTGTCTGGGTGGCGCCGGCTGTGGGGCCGCATGCATCTGGGGCCCGTACCCAGGTAGCAGTGTGCGTGCCCAGGAGGCTGTGTGCCCACAGCCGTAGACATGCCATGCCCTTTGTCCCTTACTCCCTGCTGGCCCCACAACCCAGTCTATACCTCACTTTCCTCCTCCCCTCCCCCAGTCACGCTTTTCCCCTCCCCCCAAGATGGCCGCCACCTCTCTCAGCCCAACATGCTGACTTCGCTGCCCCTCTGCTGGGTCACACTGACAGTTTTCTTTGGTGATGGGTGCTCGGGAAATGAAGCTTAGCTTCTGGAACCTATGGGGCCTCTTGCTTCATGGGGCCTTGGTTTCCCCAGCTTCAGAGTGGGCCGGGCTCCATGTTATCTTCAACTCCACGTCCACGCGTGCCCCCATTCATCCCTGTCCCTGGCTCAGCTGGTACCAGTGGCCAGGCCCAGCACCGACCCCTCCTTTCCAGGGTTCTGTTCTTGCAGCTGGCCCTCCAAGGGTGCTGCCCACAGTGCCGTGTCGCTCAGGCCCTGTGCTGTGCAGGGGCCCCAGGGCCGGCAGAGTCAGCTTCAGCTGGCTGGTGTGGGCTGGGCCAGCAGGAGGTCCTGAGCCGTGCGGGGGCATCGCACTGCACCCCGAGTGTCTAGCAGCGCGGCCATGTGGCCTGCACCCCGCCTGCTAGCCTGCTGCTGTGCACAGGTCTGTGCTCCACATCCTTCCCCTACTTTTTGTTGCTCACGAAGAACAAATAGGCTGGGCAGCCAGGGACCAAGCAGCGAGGAGAGTGCTGGTGTGTGGTTGCAGCTGCTGAGTCCCTGCCGCCCCTCCCCGCCCCCCTGGGGCCCTCCCCACAGATGGGGGCCTCAGATGCCTGCGATCCTGCCCTCCACCTTCCCTCCAGAGCCAGCATGAGGTGCATGGGCTGCTTCTGAGTGCAGAATCTCAACCAGATTTTCACTCTGTCATGCAGGTAGATAGCACCCTTGTCCCCAGCCAGTGTGGCTGTGAGTGGAGGGAGGCCTATCTGCTGGTCTGCAGGCCAGTGCCATCCCCTCACCTGCCTAGGGGTCCCGCCCACCTGGCGGCTGTGGAGTGCCTTCTCCCTCCCTGTGCACGGGGGCACCAGCTCTGCCACACCAGATGTGTGGCTGTGGCTGGGTTCCCTGCCTTCTCTGGGCCAGAGCACTGCCTCCGTGAGTTGGGCCGGTGCTGGCCCCAGGAGATTGGGATGAACCGCCATGCGCTGTGGGCCTGGGCGGTCTGAGAGGTGGTCACACCAGCCCTTTCTACCCTTCCCTTCCCGGAGGGCTCCTGGACGCCTGTGGTCAGTGGTTCTGCTGGGCCTGGCAGGAAGCAGGGGCTCCCAGCTCAGAGCCCCACCCTCCACAAGGAGGGAGCTGGCTGCTTCCGGCCCGCCTCGGATTAATGGCTTTTAATTTAGAATTTAATCAATGCAGCTTCTCTCTAGAGAGCTGGCTGCTCTGGTCTGGGAGTGAGTCGTATGATGCGTGAGTGGAGTGGGCATGGGGGCCTATGATGGCCTCTCCAGGCCTCTGTCCTGGCCCCGCCCTGACCTTGCTCTGCTTTGTCTGCAGCCTGCTGGCATCCTGGTCATGGAGGACTGCAACGTGCACTCGGCTGCCAGCATCCTGGCCTCGGTGAAAGAGCAGGAGGCCCGCTTTGAGCGACTGACGCGAGCTCTGGAGCAGGAGCGGCGCCATGTGGCCCTGCAGCTGGAGCGTGCCCAGCAACCCGGCATGGGCAGTGGTGGTGTGGGCAGTGGGCAGCCCCTGCCAATGGCCTGGCAACAGCTGGTCCTGCAGGTAACACCCCAGTAACTCTGGAAGGGTGGAGATGGCCAAGTAGGGAAACAATCGAGGGGCCTTGGTGGACCACAAGCCAGTACTGGATGGCTTATTGCAAGATATCCTGGGGCCTCTGAGGAGAGGAGGAAAGTGGGATCCCAAGGGGGCTGGAAGTCTCACTTGGGTGTGCAGGACGCCATGTGATGAGTGGGCAGGACACAGCCCAACCCTCAGAATGGCACCCTCCACTCAAGTGAGTCCTCAGAACCCAGGTAGCTGGGCAAGGTCTGTTCTGGGCAGTTCAGCAGTCACCCTGATGACACTGAGGGCTTTGCCAGCCCTGGAGTCTGCTTGCCGTGGTATCCTCCTTTGTCACATGCATCAGTGAGTCAGCCCGAGGGGAAGGCTTGAGCAAGGTTCCAGGCTCTGCCTACGGCTCAGAGGGTGACCTGGAGCCTCAGTTTCTCCATTGGCCAACACCCTTAAACTAGGCTCTGGCCCCTGCTCAGCCCCGAGAGGCATGAAGCCCCGTCTGCTCTGTGGCCAAGCCCTAAGCACTCTAGAGTCAGGAGTGAATGGCCTGAACCCCTCCTTCCAGCCACTGTACCCCAGGGCCTGACCTGTGGATGGGGCCCAAAAGCACCTGATTTATGGGGCGGGAGGGGCAGAACAGAAAACAGGGGAGGCCTGGAGTTTAGTGTGATTTTTCAGTTCCTATTAGAGACTGAGGCACAAGGCAGGGGCTAGGCAGGGCAGAGCTGTCCCAGGAGCCAGGAGAAGGAGGGCCTTGGGTGGAAATCTACTTTATAGACCTCCCACTATTACCCCCCCTCACTACCAGATCCAGAGGCCCGGGTAGTGGGGAGGTGGGCGCAGCCCACTGAGTCCCCAGGATTCCTCTGGGGACCCCAGCGGGCCCTCCCAGTGGTGTTCTTCTCTGGCTCAGCTCCCTGAGCAGCGGTGGTACCATTGCCCTCCTAAGGCTGCCAGCCAGACCTCCTGGTATGTCCCCCAGCACATGCTCTCGTCGCTGGGCCCCCACTCCAGGAACCAGACAGGCTGTTGGCAGCGGGGGGCAGCCTGCACCTCTGTGGCTGGAGAGGGAGGGAGCAAGGTATCGGTCTCGGCTGAGACTGACTCCGTTGGGCTAGCTCTGCCTAGCCAGGGCACGTGGGACTTAGAAAGCAGCAGCCCATGTCAGGTCAGGGGACCTGGCACGTGACCTTTCCCCGCAGAGCCTTGATGGTCTCATCTGCCAGTGGGTAGTCCACACACACAACCCAGCGTGGTATACAGCCGGAGCCAAAGACATGTCTCCAGAGGGCCCAGACGCACCAGCAGCCCCCACCACTGGGAAGCTATCTTTCCAGGCCTTGGGTGCTGAGGTGGGCCAAGGAGCCAGTCCTCAGGAGGCCGGGACTGAGGCAGGGTGGGTCCAGGTGCAAAAGCCCACCCCTACCACCCCCTGCATCTCAGGCACCCCTGAGGGTGAGGCCTGCACCCCCAGATGTGGTAGGGAGTGGAACAGCCCAGCTGGGCCACATGGGGACAGTGGCAGTCAGTGACCTCAAGGCCGTCCTTCAGGCGCCAGGCCCTCTTTCTAGCCTTCCCAGGCCGGAAAGGGCTTTAGCCTCCAGCCCAGAGGGCATTGCTGAGGGTCAGTGCCCTCACAGGACGATGTTCCCATAGCCTGGAGCTGCCCTGGCCTCCTGGAGGCTGTGGACTAAAGACCTCAGGCTGTGACCTCTCCCCGCCCACTGTCCTCCTGGCCTGCCCTTGGTTTTCTGTCTCTGGGGAAGAGATGGTTTTCTCAGGGTGAGATCGCAGAGAGCGCGTGTTCCCAGGGCCAGGGCCGGACTGGCAGGGCTGATGGGACGTTGGGGGAGGCGGGGCCCCATCCGCTGGCTGGGCCTGGCAGCCCTGATGCCAGAACTGCTTCCCAGATTTGTCTCAGCAGGAGATGCCTGGTGACCTACCTGCTGGGCCCCAGGGCTGCCTGGAGCTGGTCCTCAGGGTCAGAGCTGGGGTCTGCGAAGCTCAAGGCCAGGGGCAAGGCAGGTCGCTGGGGCTAAGGGGTTGAGAGGCCAGGGGCTACTGCTGTGTTCCCCAGGCTGCCCCGCTGTCCTGGCCACCTGGAGGATTAAAGAATCCTCCGGCAGGAAGAGCTCCCCGCTCCAGACACCTGGCTGGAGCAGGGCCGGCCATCAAGCAGTGTGTGTGTGGCGGGGGGACGCCTTTAGGGACCTGGCCAGCCCCAGGTTAGGCCGAGGTGGGTATGGCCGAGGTGGGCTGGGGCGCTAGCAGCTGGCAAAATTTGGGAGAAGGCAGAAGCAGCTGAAATGTAAATGCCTCAGGGCAATGGTCCTGCACCTCTTGCTGCTGCGCCTGTTCCAGGTGGTTCCCTGTGGGGCTGCCATGGATGGAAGATATGGGGGGCCAGTGGTCAGGGCAACTCAGCCCTGTGTAGGTGGGGAAATGGAGGCTCAGAGGGACATGCAGGGGACACCCAGAGTGCCGGAGCATGCTGCTGCATGGCTGATGTACATGGCACATCCAGGAAGAAGGGTAGCCCTTGGAGGTCGCTGGATTTTCTCAGTGGGGTCTGGGGCAAAGCAGGAGGGGCGGCAGGAAGCCAGGAGCCCTCCTTTCTTGCCTGACCCGTGGAACCTTCTTGCACTGGCCCTTGCCCTTATTCATCTCAGAGCCTAGTTTCCTTATCCGTGATAGAAGAGCCGTTGGCTTGCCTTTGTGGGGTATATGACCCAAGAGGGCTCCAGCCCAGCCCAACCCTTCTGGGTCTGCGTTTCCATCCAGCGCAGCCAGACTCTCCAGGGTGTGGCTGTACCTTCATTCACCCCTGGTTTGGAGAAGTCCTAATTAACCAGCCACTGTGATAGCACTCCCCCACACCGGCAAGGGCTTCCGAGTGGATTGAAAGCCTGGAGGAGAGAGGGTCTGAGGCCCCCTTGGCCTTGGGAGCTTTCACCCAGGGTCACCCAACTGCTGAGCGCCCCCCACTCCCACATGCACCTGTTTGATCTGCTCTGACACCCCTAAGAGGGTGGGGGGAACCCTGGACCTCTGTGTCTTGATGGAGAGAACCCAAGACAAAGTGGATCAGTGCCAGGTCCATCAGGCAGGCCCCAACTGAGCTCTGTGGAGGGACTTAACTTGGCGGTGTGTGGCATGCTGGGGTTTGGGCAAGGGCCTGGGACCCGATTTGGGACACCTGAGAGGGCTTGTCATGCCAACATCGCTGTAACTACTGCCTGAGCAGCCCGCACTTCACAGCAGGGAGAAACTTCTCGGAGTCAGGGTGAGCAGCCTGTGCCAATGAGGATGACCGCACCAGCCCCAGCTCGGCCAGAACTCAGTTTCCCTAACTTTACAAGGGGAGGGGCCTGTGAGCTCTTTAACTGCAGGCAAAATGAAGCCCGGGAAGCGGGACTTGGCCAAAGTCACTCGGCGGGAAAATGTCAGCCCCGCCAGGGAAGTTAGAGGACGAGGAGTCCAGGCTGGCGCCAGGGAGTTAGGGGCGACCCCGGCCCCGCCCTGGCAGCCGAGCTGCGCCCCGCGAGGTTGGGGGCGGGACCTCGCCCCGCCCCGCCGGCCCCCGCCCCGCCCCGCCTGGGCGCGGCCCCGCTCCATTGGCTGCTCGCCGTGACCGCCGCCAGATCCGCCCCCGCGGGGAGCGAGTCCGCCGAGCCCGAGCCCGAGCGGCCGAGGCGCCGGAGCCGAGCCCGGTTTAGCTGCCGCCGCTGCCGCCACCGTCGTCCTTACCGGCGCGCGCCCCCACCCCCGAGCCCGGCCCGATGCCGGCCGAACTCAGACAGGTTGGAGGGAACTTGGTCCCAGGCGTGGGGGCACCGTCCCGGGGGCCCGGCGGTGGAGGGCGGGGCGCCGGCCTTCCCGGGAGGACCCGCTTTTGTTCCGCGGAGCCGCCGGCCGGAGGAGGCTATTGTCTGCGCTTCGGGCCGGCGCGTTTGGCCCCGGGGCGGGCGGGGCGGCGGAGTGAGCGCGCCGCCCGGGGGGTGTGCAAGGCGCGGGGCGGGGCCGCGGGGTCTCTGGGGACCCGGCGCGGGGGCCCCGGGCGGTGCGACTCGGCGCCAGGAAGCGAGGACGGGATCGGGGTGGGTGCACCCCAGGGCAGCGCCCAGGACAGGTGCCTGGGTGGTGGGTGAGGGCCTTCCTGAGCAGCCCCTCTGTGCGGGAGAGATATGGAGTCCGGAGAGGGCAGCCGGGCTAGGCCTCCAGCTCCCTGGGGGGGCTCGGTGGGCCTCGCCTCCCCTCCCCTCCACACTTTTAGCGCGGGCTCCGACTCTGGGGACCTGCGGAGGAGCTTCCGGAGCTTTAATGGAAGCCCTGTCTGCCGCGGCAGCGCACGTGAGGGGAGGGGTGGAGGAGGGCCCTGCCCACGTGCGGAGGCGGGAGGGGGGGGTCTCTAGGAAAACCCGGTCAGCCTCCCTGCGGTGGGAGGGAGTGGGAGGGAGGCGTGTGGGCAGCCAGCACCTCTGTGCTCAGAGGGTTTGGGGTCCAGTAGCATTCAGGGAAACTGAGGCCGACTGGAGGAGCAACTGCCCCAGGCCCCTTGTGATTGGGGGTCAGGTCACACCTGCCTCTCCCCGGGTTTCTGCCTCCTGGGCATCCTTGGTATGACCCGTAGGGTCAAGCCACTGGCTGTCCCAGAGGTGTAAGGGTCAGCTGAGGGGAGTTGGGGCCACTGGGGAGCTGATGGATGTGGGCTGGGCTTGGAGAAACAGGGGTGGGTGACAGCCAGCCCTGCTATCCCCTGCGACCTCGCTTCCCCAGTGTGCTGGGCACCCACTGCCCCTCAGTCTCTTGGCCGCTCGTTGGCAGACTGCAAGCCCTGGCAGGCGGCCTGCTGCCCTGAGGTGGGGGTGAGCCCCCCATCTGCCTGGGCTGGGCAGAGGCTCTGGGCATCAGGAGAGGGCATCTGTGGTGACCAAGGGTTTGCCCTCTGGTGAGAGATGCCAGCCTGTGTTGTCTGGGGTGGAAGGGGATGGGGGACACATTCATCCCTTCGCCCATTCATTCATTCTTTCGTTCAGTGCCAGCTGTCTTGTGCCCTCTGCGGGCCAGGACTGGGGATTGTGGGAAGCAGGTGTGGGAACCTACCCTAACCCATTCCCTGCGTGTGTGGTGGGACCCTGGACAGGGTGGGGCACCTGTCTTGAAGGTTGCCCTTCACGCTACACACCGTGGATGCTCATCTGTGAAGTACGGTTGGTGACATCGATCCATGCCTCCAGGACCCCAGTCCGGCCCCCCTCCCCCATTATGCCTTGGCTTGTTTCCCCATCCCCTCCCTCCGCCCTTCCCACATGTACCTCGGAGGTGGCTGTGGGCCTTTGCCCGAGGGGCGGCCCCTCTGTACGTTGGCCCACATCTTGTATTCTACTCCCCACATCCCTTAGATCTGGCCACCAACGTGGGACTGGCACTGTCCCGCTTGTCCTTTGGCCATAATATCCTGGGTGCTTTCTGTTTCCATATGAAGAAGCTGAGCCCCAGGTGCATGACAGGGCCTAAGGCCCTCTCTCTCTGTGCGTCTGGGGACCCTCTTGAGAGCAGCTGTGGCTGGTTGGGTTTCCCTTTCTGAGTACTGGCCACTCTGGCCCCGGGCTTGGAGTCTTGGGCCAGGTCCCTTCCACAGGTTCAAGGGAGCCCCTGGGAAACCCCAGGTCTGTCTGGACAGCAGCCCCACTCTGGGCCAGGCCTGTAGACCTTGGACTGGGTAGACCGTGGATGGGAGTGCCATGGGGACAGTTTGGGCCCTGGAGGCAGGTGATGGGAGGCAGGTCAGTGGTCCCAGGAAGAGGGGTAAGGATGAAGCCAGGGCTGGGGAAGGGTGACAAGAGACAGTTGACAGGATTTGGCTTGGGATGCGAAGGGCTGGGGGTTGTGGGTCCAGCCTGGTGTTCATGTCTGGGATGCAGGGGGGGACCTGAGCTGCACGGCCAGGGGTCTCTGGGGTGGGCCGCCCCGGGTAGGTGTACATGCGGCCCTAGAGCGTGGTCTTGAGGTCAGATGAAGATGCAGGCACCCTGGTCAGCTGCCCCTGTTGAATGCCATCTGTGTGCTGGTCATCAGTCCACAACCTGCCACCAGGTTGCAGAGGCCTGAACCGTGGTTGACCTTGGGCCTTCCCCGGCCGCAGACTTGGGTTCTCCACTCTGCTGCCAGCTCTGAGACCCCCCGGAGTGGGTGGTTGAGGGGGTATCCGGGGAGTCTGGACACAGGTGGGAGACAAGAGGAGGTGACGGGGATGTGTCGGCTCGTGCAAGTCCCTCTGGGGGCAGTGGGCGCTGTGTACCGGGGGCTGTTAGGATAGCGCGCAGATGGACGCGCTTGGGCCCGTGGGCCAGGCTGGGTGCTTACACACACACCTGTGTCTGTGCACGTGTCCCTGTTGGAAGCACCAGGTACACGCACGCATGTCCAGGTCCTTATCTGCATGTGTGCCCAGGCGTGTGTAACGGGGGCCGGGCCTTCCTGTGATCGCCGGCTGACTCACACTCCTGCCTGCCTGCCCGCCTGGGTGAAGTCATCGCCTGTTTTTAGCTCCCTGAGGTCATTTGCCAGTGGGGGCTCTTGGGGCCTCAGGATCCCACTACCAGACTGCCTGGGCTGGGCACTAGTGGGTGACGCCGTGGGGTTGCCAGGCCTTGGGGGCGCAGGGGGTCCCGGCTCTTCTGGACCCCCATCCCTTCGTCCCCTCTGCTGCACTGTGTCAGACCCTCGTCACAGGCTAGAGTAAGAATAAACTGAGTCACGGTAGCATTGAGGTCTGAGGTGTGCTTCCTCCTCCTCCTCCTCCGCCCTCCGCCCTCCTCACACCCACCCCCTAACCGGGGAGTCGGATGCTCTTCTCTGAGAGTGTTAATGTATGCACATCTACTCGGGGCCACGGGTCCCCTCTTGTCCGTGTTGCTCCTTGCCCCTCCCCCCCACTTGCAGCCACCAGGCTGTGGCCCTTGCCCCTCCATGCCTGGCCCCCCCAGGGCCCAGCAGAGAGAGAGCTCAGCGCCCGACACACATTTGCTCCCACAGTTGCCAAATACAGGTGGGGCAGCCGAGACGCCAGCAGTGACAGGCTCTCTCTGAACCTTCTGCTCCAGAATGATCCCGGCTCCCGGTGCCCTCAGAGAAGAGCTCAGGCCGCCTTGCCCGGCAGCCCAGCCGCACATTCCTATTCAGGGTCTTCGCTTACTCCTCTTTCTCAGGGAACATTGTTCCTCCTTCCTGGCCATGTCCTCATCACACATTCCACCTGCAACCCCAAACTCAGTGGCAGCTGAGGCTGTGGCCCGCAAGGGGTGAGGTTAGCTGAAAGGCCTTGCAAATCTGCCTTCCCTGTGGGTGCCTGAGATGCCCTGTTGGTGGTCTGTGGAGTCCTGGCTAAGCCTCTCCCTTCTGTCAGGCCTCAGTTTCCCTTTTTATGAAATCACACACTTGTGATTTCCTGAGGTCCTGCTTCTGGGGGCAGAGGTTGCATTCTGTGACTTGCTTCCTGTGTCACCAGAGCCCAGGGGTTATGTCTGTCCTAACATGGTGCACACCTCTCTCTCGACTCCCGAAGAGTTTGCGGGGGCCCAGAATCTCAGCACTGTGTGCAGCTGGGGGCTTACGCATTTTGTCAGGACAAGACCCCAACAACCTGAGGAGGCTCTGCACCCCGAGGACCTTGGGAGGCAGGCCCCAGGGCAGCTCTGGGCGCCTAGGCTTGCACACCTCCCAGGCCCAGGGCCAGGAGCAGAGGCCGGCAAATAGGGGTGTGGCCTTCCTTGGGCTTCAGCTCCGTTTCTGGGTAGGGCCTCAGAGGCCTGGGGGCCCACACAGGGGACCCATTCCTCAAGGCACAGCATCTGGGCCACAGAGCCGGGCCTGTCCTCCTGCTGACCTGGCCCCCGCTGCCCAGGAATGTGCTCCTGCTCGCCTGCCCACTGCAGCTTGGGTTTCAGCCCCTACCCATGCTGGCCAGATGCTAATCCGGGGACATTGGCGTGCTGCGGGGACCCATGCGGTCAGAGGCCCAGGGGTAGATGGACGGCTCTTGGCCCCCTTTGCCAGTCAGCACGGGCAGTTCAGCTCTGCTATGCACTGGCCTCTCCTCTTCGAGCCTCTGCTTCCCCACTGGCAAGTCGGGCCATAGGCTTAGGGGCCTTAAACGGGCCTCTGTCCAGAGCTATCCGGCCTGGAATTCCACATGATCAGCCCGTGCACGGATGAAAGCAAGGGGAGCTACATTGGCAAGAGGACACCAGGGTTCCTGTCAAGGACTAACTTAATACTGGGGGAGGTATGTGGGGAGGGGACACCAGGGTTTCCGTCAAGGACTACCTGGGCACACCTGGCCTGAATTCACCATCTCGGGGCTCTGAGAAAACACCCAGCACCTCAATGGGGGGCACCAAACACTGGCCCAAAAGAGGTAGGCCCTGGCTGTGCCCGCTCCGCACCCCAGGATTGTCCAGGCCGGAAGGAGCAAGGGTATTTTGGGCATCCTGAGAACTGGGTATTTCTGTCCCGCGAGGGCGTCTGGCTGGCCTTGGGAGCAGTGGGGGCCTGGGTGTGGCCCTGGGGAGTCAGCGAGCAGTGCTAAAGCTGCTCCCCGAAGGTCTCTGCACTGAGGGTTTCTTGGGACACAGGGTGGGCCCAGCCAGAGGTAGTGAGCCATGTCCAGAGTCTGATCTGCAGGTCCCGCCAACCTCCTTGGGCCACCAGGATCCTGTAGCAGCCAGGCCTTGTAGCTCAGACAGGGCTGCCTAAGACTGTGTCGCTGGGGTCCCGGGCTTCCTCTGCTAGCTCAGCCCAAGGAGGCACCAGGACTGGGGGAGGTCAACCCCCAGAGCCCCCGTGGGATAGGGCAGCAGGGGCAGTCAGCCCCATGGCATTCAGAGGCAGGAACGGGATGGGGCTGAGACGGCCCCTGGGGCCCGTGGGCTCCAGGAGTGGGAAGAAGGCCCTCCTGGCCTCTAGGCCAGTGCTAGCACCCACACTCCCGGTCCAGTGAGCTGTGGGTCCTCCCACTGACACCCACCCCTCCTTGCCCAGGAGCAGAGCCCGGGCAGCCAGGCCTCACTGGCCACAATGCCAGAGGCGCCCGAGGTGCTGGAGGAAACGGTGACAGTAGAGGAGGACCCTGGCACCCCTACCTCCCACGTGTCCATTGTCACGTCAGAAGACGGCACGACCCGGCGCACAGAGACCAAGGTATGGTCAGGCCCGGGCAGTGGGCAAGTAGGCTGTGTAGCCACGGTTGTTCTACATACAGAGGGGCCTCCCAGGGCACCTATCAGGTCAGCGTCCGGGCCTGTCAGGCTGCCCACCGGCCACCCACTTCCTCACCAGGTCACCAAGACGGTCAAGACGGTGACCACGAGGACAGTGCGCCAAGTGCCCGTAGGCCCAGATGGCCTCCCCCTGCTGGACGGCGGCCCCCCGCTAGGCCCCTTTGCAGACGGCCCTCTGGACCGGCACTTCCTGTTGCGCGGGGGCGGTCCGGCGGCGACGCTTTCCCGTGCCTACCTCAGCAGCGGGGGCAGCTTTACCGACGGCCCTGAGCCCCGCGATGTCCCCAGCTACGGAAGTCTTTCCCGGGGGCTAGGTGTGCGGCCCGCACGCGGCCCCCTTGGCCCAGGCCCCGTCGATGGCTGCTTCACACTGCCTGGCCGACGGGAGGCCTTCCCTGCAGGCCCCGAGCCTGTGCCGCCAACCGGTCGCTCCCAGCCCGAGCGCTTCCAGGCGGAGCCATATGGCTTAGAGGACGACACCCGCAGCCTGGCTGCTGATGACGAGGGTGGCCCAGAGCTGGAGCCTGACTACAGCACTGCCACAAGGAGGAGGCCTGAGTGTGGGCGTGGCCTTCGTACCAGGTGAGCACCCTGAGTCTGGCCACCGCCTCCAGGAATTCTGCCTTCCACTCCCCCAGCAGAGTCCTCCACCAGAAGTCTAGTTGCTGGGGCTAAGTTAGTTACACACGTTTAGTTTGAATCGGCCTCAATTCAAGGACAACAGTAAGGGAAGCTTCTGGGATAGTAGAAGTTGCACGGAGTATCTTCCCTGGAAGTCTGGGGCATTAGAGAAGTCGGTGACCGTGCAACACCTGCTACCCCTGTTCCCCCCAGATGGCCATGAAGGTAGGAGCACAGGAGGCTCAGAGCACTTCCTCCGACACTGAGGCTCCAGCCTTTCCCCAGGCCCTCAATTGCCCCTGTGTACAGAAGCAACCAGAAGCTAGGCTATCAAACTCTTCCCAACGTAGACTCTGGTTCTGTCACCTCTGCCCTCAGTTTTTCCATCTGTAGAGTGAGAACATGATCACAGCCTTGGTATGGATTATGCTGGGTGGCCACAGCCAAGACCCCTGACCTCTCCTAGCCTCAATCCCTGCCCTAGGAAGTAGGTTTGATAGTGACATCCCTCAAGGACATCTTGTACTCTGGGGGATTGGTGGCCTGAATGCCCTTTACATGATCCCACCAGGATGGCTATGTGCAGGGAGGGTCACCTCCTGCCCCCTTATACTGGCAGATCACACATTGCAGAGATGGGTCTCATGGGAAAGCAGGACCCCAGTCACAGATGTTTCATAGAAATGCATTTAGCTCTGAATTGGGGAATGCTGCATGGTGATGGGAGGGAGTGAGCTCCCCGTCCCAGGGGGATCCAAGCCTTGATAACCACTGGCTGATGTTTGACCAAGTCACTGGCTGTGACAGTTCTTGGTGGCCTCGGGTGTGATTTGCAGCACCCACTCGGCACATGGGGTCCAGTACAAATGCTATAGACCCATCCGCACCCTTCATGGGTTTGTGGTCCGCTAGAGAAGATAACAGTGGGGTAGCCTTGGCGCGGGCATCCTCAGGCAGTGCTGAGATGTTCCGGCGTCCTGCCTGCCTGCACAGGCCCTATGAGGATGTGGCAGATGATGGCGGTGAGCTGATGGAGGAGCGGCCCCCGTTTTCGGCTGCGACGGCCCCCCTGGCCCAGCCAGAGCGGGGCAGCCTGGGCAGCCTGGACCGAGTGGTACGGCGGTCGCCCTCAGTCGACAGTGCCCGGAAGGAGCCGCGTTGGCGGGACCCCGAGCTGCCAGAGGTCCTGGCCATGCTGCGACACCCCGTGGACCCTGTGAAAGCCAACGCGGCCGCCTACCTGCAGCACCTGTGCTTCGAGAACGAGGGCGTCAAGCGACGCGTGCGGCAGCTGCGGGGCCTACCTCTGCTCGTGGCTCTGCTGGACCACCCGAGGGCAGAGGTGCGGCGGCGGGCCTGTGGGGCACTGCGGAACCTCTCCTATGGCCGGGACACAGACAACAAGGCTGCCATCCGGGACTGCGGCGGTGTGCCTGCCCTGGTGCGCCTGCTGCGGGCTGCCCGGGACAACGAGGTCCGAGAGCTCGTCACCGGTGAGTGACGCCTGCCCCCCCCCCCCCGCCCCCCTAGTCCCTCAGGGAGAGGAGAGTGAGGCTCGGCTGGGGAAAGACCCTCCCCACCTCCACCCACCCATTTGGTCGGGAGTTCCAGCTGCTGGTGGTAGGCATTAGGCTTAGGCTGAGAGGTCCCCAGTCTCTCTATCTCTGGACTACTTTGCTGCCTCTCAGGCACGTTCCCTCTCCACCTGCCACCCTCCTCCAAGCTGTCTCCCTCCCCCCATAATTCAGGTCCAGCCTCTTGGTCCCACACTCCAATGGGGCCGGTGCTGGGGGGATTGTGCCTTATGGGACCCAATTGGCCAGGTAGGGTAATGTGGCCACCTTTAGGCGGAGCCAGTGAGGTAGTAGGACCTAATTGGCCAAGTAGGGTCATGTGACCACCTTTAAGTGGGCCCCAGACGCAGTAGGGCTACCCCTCTCCCACCACGAGGCTAAGAAGGGATGGAGAAGAGAACGCACCTGATTATGCAGCCACGGGCTCCCTGCCAGCCTTTCCTCTGTGTCCCAGCCCTTCTGGTGCTTCCTCCCAGCAGGTAGCCACTGTCAGGTAGCTTGCCTGGGCCAGGGACGGCACCCAGGACCTGTCACGGCTTTTGTTACTTCCTACCTTCCGGGGCATGTCCTGAGCGAGGTCACATGGGGAGGTGGGAAGGCCGCTACCTGTGTGGTGAGCACGGGTTGGTTGATGGCGCCCTGCAGGCACCCTCTGGAACCTGTCATCCTACGAGCCCCTGAAGATGGTCATCATTGACCACGGCCTGCAGACACTGACCCACGAGGTCATTGTGCCCCACTCGGGCTGGGAGCGCGAACCCAACGAGGACTCCAAGCCAAGGGATGCTGAGTGGACGACAGTCTTCAAGAACACATCGGGCTGCCTGAGGTGTGGATGGGGGCTGGGCTCGGGCACTCTCTGCGGCCACCCAGGACTGTTCCTAGTCAAGGAGGTGGGCACCAGGCACCAGAGCCTGTATGCATACCTGGGAATGTCCTCGTGTCCTGTATAACCTGGAAGGCAGTTAGCCACCCAAGTCTTAGGAGCCTCTCAGCCGTGTCACGATTCCTGCCTGAGTCCGGAGAATGGGGCCTGATGGGGCTGTACTCAGCCCCAAGGGCAGCCTCTGGACAAGGTCTGCCACACTCTCATGTAGGACCCCACATCTCCAGCCCTGCTCTGCTTCGACCCACATTCCCATTATTGTGACAGCCAGGGTAGGGGGAGCCAGGACCCTCATCTTCCGTCTGCCTCAAAGGCCTCATCGCTTGTCTTGGTGACCTCAGCCCTAGTCCTCCAACCCTGGGCATCACAACGGAGTCCCCACAGGGGGTCCTGGGTCCCCACGGTCCTGCCTATCAGGATGTAGCCCCATGGCCCTCTGGGGTCCTCACCTTGGGCTAAGGTGGAACTGCCACTGGGGCAGGGGGAGCCCAGAATTAGCTGTGTGTGGATTCAGGAGTCTGGACCCTTCCAATTCTGCTGGGCATCAGAGAAGGCCCCCTGCCCCACACGGATGCCAGGCCAGGGCTCCCTCCTCGGGTCTCAGTGGTTGGGACATTGTCAGTAGCCCTAACAGGGTGGTGTCAGAGCCGGTCTTACAGATGAAGACCTGGCCCCAAGGCCTGTGGGCGGGGGGGGCTGGGAAATTCCTGTGGGAGCCAGGGGTCACCGGGCTCGCTCTTGGCCACCCAGGAACGTGAGTTCGGACGGCGCAGAGGCCCGGCGGCGGCTCCGGGAATGCGAGGGGCTCGTGGATGCCCTATTGCACGCCCTGCAGTCCGCTGTGGGCAGGAAGGACACGGACAACAAGGTGGGTGGGGCGGGGGGTGGGGGCAGAGGTCCCTAGCAGGTCCCAGCAGGGTGAGTCTCACAGCATTCTCCAAAAGTTGGTTAGATGGAGCAGGAACTGGGCCCCCAGCCCCGAACTATTGGGGCAGGACAGGAGAAATAGGCACACAGTCTGGGGCGGCACCCTGGGCATGGGCCACACCGAAGTGGCCATGCCATGAAGCCCCCCACCAGCTCCTACCCACAGTGTGTTCTCCACCTTTTTCTTCCTCGGCCCCTCCCTGGGAGTCCTCACCCCTGTGGGCCCCCTAGCTGAGGCCTCCCCGTCTTTGCACCTCCAGTTTCTTCTGTGCACACTGGCTGCACCCTGGCTTACCTGGGGAGGGTTGGCAGTCTCCGTGCCCACCTGGCCCTACTCCACCATCTCTCCTCTCCCCGCAGTCGGTGGAGAACTGTGTGTGTATCATGCGGAACCTGTCCTACCACGTGCACAAGGAGGTGCCTGGGGCCGACAGGTACCAGGAGGCTGAGCCGGGGCCCCCTGGCGGTGCTGCGGGCTCCCAGCGCCGGAGGAGGGATGACGCTGGCTGTTTCGGTGGCAAGAAGGCCAAAGGTGTGTGGGAGGGAGTGGGGTACTGCACTCTAGGACTTCCCATGCTACCTCGAGGCTGAAGGGGCTCCATACCCGCGGCCATCCCAGAAGCCAGAGACCGCCTGGTCAGCCCAGGAGGTCACAGGTCACAGGATGGGCAGGTGGGGGAAGCGGGGAGCCCAGGAGGCCGTAGGGTCATCCAGCCCACAGGCCAGCCGCACCTTATCTGCACTCTGGGGCCTCCATGGGGAGGGCAGGGTGAACCCATATGGTATCCCTGCTGCTGCTCAGGGACTCAGTCCCTCAGCCCTGGGAAGTGTTCTTTGGACCTGTGTTTGGAAAGTGTTGAAGCCGATGCTGCCTCCCAGCATTCACAGAGCACCCGAAGACCTTGAGATGGCCCGGAGACAGCACCGCACCCTGCCTTCACGCCATCCCGCCAGGCGTTTGCTGGGTGTAGGTTCCGGGATCCATATTCTCAGGCACCTGCTGGGTGGCATCTGCACCGCCTTCGCCTGCCTGCACCCCCCCCGCACTCCCCCCCACGTGGATCTGTTCTGAATCCATGCCTCCCCTTTCTTGGTCCACTTCCGGGCACTCAGGCCTCCCCAGTGATCGGGGTGGGGTTCCCCGACCCATCTGTTCCACCCAGGGTATGCAGTGGGAAGTCGAGGCCTCCTAGGAGGGCATGGGGGGTGGGGGTTGCTGCCCGCTCAGGCTCCTCTCCTCTCTCCTGTGCTTCCTCCGGCCGCCCAGAGGAGTGGTTCCACCAAGGTGAGTCCCTGTTTGTCCTGCTGTCCAGGCCCGGTGGGTGCAGTGGGCACCAGGGAGGTGCCACCCACCCTGTCGTCCAGGCAGTCATCTCCATGACGACTGCAGGGCGGTCCAGCCTCCGGGCCCTGCCCCATCCCCAGTCCCTTTCCCGGGCAGCCGTCTCCATGACAACTGTGCGGACATGACAACGGCAGGAATGTCAGCTCTGGACTCACTGGGAGGCCAACTGTTCCTCTGAAACCAGGCAGGGCTGGGCCTGGAGCTGGAGCAGGGAGAGTTGGGGTGGGGGGGGCGGGGGGGGCAGGGTCTGGGTGTATTTGTCCCCACAGGCCCCAGGGAGCAAAGTCTGCCCCTGGGAATGAGACGATGTGTGGCTTAAAGGGACCACACAAAGGCCCTGTGAGGCTGGGCCGAGCAGGGACCCCAGATCATCCAAACTCAGCTCGGCTGCCTTTCAGAGGAGAAGATGCTCCCTCATCTCAGATAAGGGTGACTGCGAGCTAGTGAGCTCACCTCAGCCGCTTCTCTGTTCCAGGAAAGAAGGATGGTGACATGGACCGGAACTTTGACACACTGGACCTGCCCAAGCGAACCGAGGCTGCCAAAGGTGAGTGGGCGGCGGCAGAGTTCAGCCCAGGCCCAGCCGGGTAGTGAAGCTTCGTGCTACCAAGCAGGCTTGGAGAGCTTCGGGGATCCCACGGGAAAAGAGCCCACAACTGAAAGGCTGTTCAGCCCCCTCCTCTCTGGAGTAGCTTGGGGCAACTCCGCTGCACTGTGGGGCCAGGGCCTCAGTTGATGGGGGACTAGGAGTCGTTGAGCAGGGTGCAGACTGAAAAGGCGGGCCCTGTTGCTAGGGGTGTGCACTGGTAACAGCCCAAGTTACACAGGAGAGAATAGAGCCTTGTTTCTAAGGAGGATGGGTCTCGTTGCTAGGGCTCCTCCTCCTAGTTAGTTGCACAGCTTATCTGCCCAGGAGGGCTGGCCCTGTTGTTAGGGAGTTTGAGTCCTGTTGCTAGGGGAGCAGCCCTGGTTGCCACCTCCCTCCCTACCCCAGGCCTCCTGGATGCTCTAGCTGCCAGGCAGGTCCAAGACCATTTCTTTGGCAGCAGGGTCAAAGGAACAGTGACCTCACTGAGACCCACAGCCTCCTCACTGAGCCTTTGTTCTCCTGTGAAATGGGAACGCTTTCTCCCTTGGGTGGCTTGTAGGGGGTGCATGTGTTGTTAAATTTTCCTTGACTGCACCATACCCATCCCTGGCCCCAGCTGACTCTTGCCCTGGGGGCATTGATGGGAGGTGGGGGGAGAGGGGGTAATAGTGGAGGGGCCTGGGTGACTGTGGGCGGTGGGTGCTCTGTGCCCAGGCTTTGAGCTGCTGTATCAGCCCGAGGTGGTACGTCTCTACCTCTCCCTCCTCACGGAGAGCCGGAACTTTAACACCCTGGAGGCTGCCGCTGGCGCCCTACAGAACCTCAGCGCCGGCAACTGGATGGTGAGAGGCCGAATCTGGCAGGGAGGGGACAAAGAGAATCCTAGGTACCCCGTCGGTGCCGGCCTCTGCCTTTGCCCAGGGTTGGGGATGTGGGGAGCACATGGGACACAGTGCCTCCCTGAGATCCGGGAGGTTGGAGGCACAAAGGCTGTAAGCCGGAGGTGGAGTTGAGATGCTTGGGTAGGGCTTTGTCCTGCCAGGGAGGAGGGTTCAGCCAGAGGGAACAGTCAGGGCTCAGGTAGGAGAGTGTCTAGGTGTGTGGGCGGGACCCAGTGTGCTGAGCACCCTCCCCGCTCCACTGCCACAGTGGGCCACCTACATCCGTGCCACCGTGCGCAAGGAACGTGGCCTTCCGGTGCTTGTGGAACTGCTGCAGTCCGAGACTGACAAGGTAGTGCGTGCTGTCGCCATCGCCCTGCGCAACCTCTCCCTGGACCGTCGCAACAAGGACCTCATTGGTGAGGGTGCTGGTGGGGCAGAGCCAGGATGCAGAACCCGGTGGCCTGTTCTGGGGTCTCCCCCGGCAGGGTGGGGAGGAGGTCAGGGGCCTGGCCCTGCTTCTGTCATTCCATCCCAGCCGCTGGAGCTCGCGTCTTCCCAAGCAGTCTCAAGGCCTAACCCCTGTGGACGATGAGTGACTTTGCAGCTCCCTGGGGGCTCTCCTGGTGGATCCCGCTCCTTCCCACTGGGGTGGGCAGAGGCGTGTCCTGACAACGGCCCCTGCCCATTAGGGAGCTATGCCATGACGGAGCTGGTGCGGAACGTGCGCAATGCGCAGGCTCCGCCGCGACCAGGTGCCCGCCTGGAGGAGGACACGGTGGTGGCCGTGCTCAACACCATCCATGAGATCGTGTCCGACAGTCTGGACAATGCGCGCTCACTGCTACAGGCCCGAGGCGTGCCAGCGCTGGTGGCACTTGGCGCCTCCAGGTGGGTGAGGGTGCAGCCCAGAGAGGGCGGAGCCCAGGGAGGGGAGGGCGGGGCAGGGCCAAGTGCTGACCCCGCCCTGGGCCTGGCTGCAGCCAATCGGTGCGCGAAGCGAAGGCCGCCTCCCACGTGCTGCAGACCGTGTGGAGCTACAAGGAGCTGCGCGGTGCCCTACAGAAGGATGGTTGGACCAAGGCACGCTTCCAGGTGCGGCCTGCCCGGCCTTTCTTTTCCTCTTCCTCTTCTGCAGGCTAGGTCCCCCACAGGAGTGCCCCTGACCCCACATCCTGTCTGTTTTGTGTCCCAGTCAGCCGCTGCTACCGCTAAGGGACCCAAAGGAGCACCGAGTCCTGGAGGCTTTGATGACAGCACCCTGCCACTGGTGGACAAGAGCCTTGGTGAGTACAGGGTCGGGGCGTGGAAATCGATCGCTGAGGTAGAAGAGATGCTCCCCCACCTGGGCGCATTGACCGTGACAAGGCAGGTGAGGGGTAGGGGGGCCCCCTTTCCTGGTTTGCGGCCTCCTACAATCTCTACCCCCATGGTATCCACACTGATGTTAAGTGGGCAGGGTGAGGGGGGCATGTCCCTGGCAGAGGCCCGGCAGAGTGGTGCTGTTAGTGACAAAGGGTGCCCAGGGTCACAGAGGCCACCCTGCTGTGGGTTTGTGTCGTGGTGTCCCCACTGATTCTTGTAGCCAGCCAGCCACCTGGCTTGTGCTTTACAGATGGTGAGAAGCCAGGCAGCCGGGACCTGATCCCCATGGAGGCACTTGGCCCAGGTGCGTGCAGATACAGGGCTGCTTGTTTCCTGGGGCCTGGGGGGGGGAGCAGGGGGCCTGTGGGGGCCAGCGGTGGCATTGAAATGAGTCAGGTGGTTTTGCCTTGTGTGTTTGGTGCTGGGAAAGCCTACTAAGGAGGTGCTGGTTGGAAAAGAGATTTGGTTTAGGGGTGCTGCTGCGGGGAGGGGTGGGCAGCCAAGGAGGGGTCAGTGCCCAGCCACGGTCTTTGGTCTGCAAGTTGAAGGGGGTTCTGAGCCGTCATGGTGGGAGGGACCATGAGATGACCTGGCCTAGGCCTCCAGGGCAGTGCTGGGGCAGGTGGGGGTTGTCTCCCAGGGGCCTCCTGTGTCTGGGCTGAGAGGGAGAGCTGCTCTGGCGATGCCTGCCCCTCAGAGTTCCCCTCCTGTCCCCACCCCAAGACGGATACTCCACTGTGGACCGGAGGGAGCGGAGGGCTCGAGGCAGTGACCCTGCAGGGGAGGCCTCTGAGAAGGAACCTTTGAAAGTAAGTGGCTGTGGGCAGGTGCCTAGGGCGTGGCTGATCTGGGGTGAGGCTCACCTGAGCCTGGGGGCCCGGGACCCCCTCCCCCGCCTTGGGAACCTTATTGTCAGAATCAGTCTGTGGGTGCAGGCGGTTTGAAGCTCACACCCACTGGGAGAGCAGGGGCACAGGACAGAGGGACCTTCCCAGAACAATGCACAAGGGCCAGGGGAGTCTGAGCAAGCGTATCTTTACCCTTCTCTGCCTATGGGGAGTGAGGGGGGCAGGGGGAGGGCCCACCATTGTCCTACCTTCAGGGCGGCACTTGCCAACCAGTTCGGTGACAATCCCCTGGCTTTGGGCACAGGCCTGTGTGTGTCCGTATAGCAGTGTGTATCTACGTGAGCCACACTAGCTCAGCTCCCCCGCCGTGTGCACCCTGGTTCTGGCCTCGCCCACTGAGCAGCCCAGCCCCCACGCGTCAGCACTGACTAACCTGCTTTGTTCTGCCTCTAACTCCCTCCTGCCCACTGCCCACTGGTCTGCTGCAGCCCGACCCCGGCAGGAAGGTTCCTCCCGGGCCCAGCAGGCCCGCGGTCAGGCTGGTGGACGCCGTGGGGGACGCTAAGCCTCAGCCCGTTGACTCCTGGGTCTAGCTTGCATGCCTGGTACGTTCTCTCGTCTGGTTTTTCATTCAGCTGTTTCCTGTGCTCTGGGAAGGGGCTTCTTGTTAATCTCTGCTGGCTGTACGTTCTGTCCCTTGGTGCTCCCTGGTGGGACTCTGGCTTTAAGCTCAGCAGGCTCAAGTGCCCATCTCCAGGACAGGCTGGGGTCTGAGACAGACATGCCCCCCTGGGCGTGCAGTCCCGGCTTGGGCACTCTGTCATATGGGGTCAGAGCAGGGACGGGGCCCCCCCATATTCAAATGCCCCGAGCACAGTGTGCCCCAAAGACCAGCAAGTCAGATTGGCCCTGATGCTGAGATTCTCCAGGTCAGCGTCTGCCATCTACAGCAGCTGCCTTTATCCACACTTGCATTGGCCTGGCCTGTGCGGGGGGTCCGCCTAGCCCCCCGCGGGCTGCCCTACTTAACCTTCCCTTCTCCACCCTTAGGTTTCAGGCCCAGCCGTCTGTTCTTAGGAATCTGATCATGGGAAGAAGGGAACTCCAGGGCCGGCCCTCACAGACCCTGCTGTGGAGCTTGGAGCCCCCTGGCGGCAGGGGTTGGCAGCGCCTCTTGCCCGGGAGCCAGGGCCAGACATTCTGGACACGCCTTCCTTCCCACCCCTCCCTCCCTCCCTCCTAACCTCCTAGGCTGAGTTAGCTGTTTACTGACATGGTGCTGTGTGCCAGTGAGAGAGGGAGGGAGAGAGAGAGAGAGAGAGCGCGAGAGAGCGCGCCAGCCAGTGGAGCTGCCAGGGTGGGGCCCAGGGAAGCGGCAGGACAGGGCACCTGGCTTTGCTTTGGGCTGGTGGTGTAGAAGAGTGTGCTCCTGTGTGTGCAGGGCCCCAGAGGAGCCTGGCAGGCGGGCCCTGAGGGCAGGCAGCGGGGAAGGGAGTGGGGGGCTCAGAGGAGTTGGACTCTGGAAGGTAGAGGGGATCCGTTGGGCTCTGAGTCCCACCCTGCACGGCAGGCAGACCATGGGTGGGGGCCGACCCGTGCAGAGAGGCTTTGGAGCTAGCAAGATGGGGGTCAGGCTGTGCCTGCCCCCACCCTGCCCTCGGCTACGTGGAACCCCAGTGCAGCAGGACCCTTCCCTGAGCGACTGTGGCCTGGCCGTGGCTACCGAACCCTGTCTGCCGCAGCCCCGAGTCACAGCCCCGGGACTGACCTTCGGCAGCAGCAGGGGACTGCTGCCTAGTGCCTGCTGTTTGGAACTTAAAAACAGAAGAAAAACACTGACAAAAAGCATTAAAAACAAAACCAAAATAAGACTGTATTGGTAAACACCTAAATTTTTGTAAGAAAATTTAAAAATTAAAAAAAGCAACAAAGGAACTTCCCATCTTCTGCGGCTCAGATCTCTTGCCAGCAGCTGCTTGCTCTTCCCTGCTTGCCCATGGGTGGAGGTGGCCCCCCCCGGTGTCCATGTGCTATGTCCAGAGGGGGCTCAGCTCCCCAGCCCCTGAGGGGGGGGGTTGTTCCCACACATGTCCTCCCAGGCCCACAGCAATCCCCTCTCTGCACACACACATAGGAGAGGGCTTGCTTCTGGGTGCTTGGCTGGGCCCCGAGTCCCATGGTGGTGTCCCGGCCAGAGGCTTGTCTGCACACAGGTGGGCTCAGCCAGCACTGGGGGATCCCTGGGGAGTCTCTGAGATAGCTAGGGGCCAGAAGGCCAGGGTTGGGACTGGGGCAGCTGTGGATTCAGGGAGATGCAAAGCAATTCTACCTCCTTTGCTAGCTGGGCGGTCGTTGAAGCGCCAGAGCTGACCCGAGCCCCGTCTTCCGTAAACAAGGCCGCATCGGATTGAGGGTTGCTTCTACTCAGTGCCACACAGGGACCCCAAGCACCAGGTGCCAGAGTGCTCACACCCCACACTGTGGCAGGGACCCCATGGCCACCGTTCCCTAGTCCCTGCTTGGTCAGAGATAGACAGGCAGGCTGACCAACTGCCGTGTCCCAGTTCCCAGGACAGCCTCCAGATGGGGGCTCACCTCAGCCTGCCGACATCCCCGTGGGGATGTAGCAGGTAACCTCGGCCTGGCCACATGAGCCCCCTGGGCCAGCACTAGCACCCAGCGAAGGGGAGCGCCAAGGAAAGGAGCCAGGGGAACAGTTAAAAAGAAGCACTAAGTTGACTTATGTAAATATTTAAAATTTTAATTCCTCGTTTAGCATCTTTTCAACATGATACCGGTATACAGGATTATTAATAGTGAGCTGATTTTAGTAAAGAAGTTGCATTTCATTCTCAAAAAGGAAGTGAAAGAACCCAGGAACCCCAAGTGGGTGTGAGTTGCTCAGCACGGTGTCAGCACTAAAGCATTGCCGCCACCTGGTGACAGCAAACCTGGAGGGCAGACTGCGAGCGCATAGCGCAGCGGTTTCCAAATGTTCCCACTTCCGGGGTCTGCTGTGTAGGTTGATGCCTGAAGAGCCATCCCTGTAAGAAACCCTATTGACTGAAATGCTGGTGGGACCGAGAGACACGGTCAGGGGCACCACCCGTATTAACAAACATATTTTACAGATTTATTGCAGTAACTGTGTATGGTGAGCTGGCTGCACTCGGGGCAACCCGGAGTGACAGCCCACAGTCACCCTCTAGAGGGGCCAGGGCTGGCAGGCTGTGGCTCAGAGGCCCCAAGTGTGTTAACCCCAGAACTGCAAAAGCGGGTTGGCAGGAGCACATCCCCCGTGCCCTTCATAAGCAGGCTTGGCAAGGGATCCAGGAGCAGGGTGGGTGGTCACGGCCGTGTTGGGCTGCCAGGGCCCAGGTAGACCGCCTTCTCTAGGCCGTCCATTGCCTTCGAGTACTCCAGGTACGAGGGAAAGTGCGTGCACTCAAAGCGGCTGCTCCCACGCACATATGCCAGGAAATCTGGTGCTCCTGGGCAGATGACGTTGTCGGCCACCAACACTGTCCCCTTCCGTAGCAGGCCACACTCCTGCAGGGGACAGATGGTGGGAAGGGGTGAGAGGGACAGCGGCCCAGCAAGCCAGTCCCAAACTGGGAGGGGAGAGGGTGACTCCATAAAGTGGCCTGTGCCTGGCCTGAAGTCAGCCCCGCTCCAGCTCCTGGGGTCACAAGGGTCTCCCCACTGCCTTCCATCTCCTCCCTGGCAGCTGAGCACAAGTCCTGCCTCCAGAACGTGGCTCTGGGACGGAAACTCTTCCGCTCCCCAATGGGTCCTGTGTCCCCAGCCCCTGGAATAGCGTGTGGCAGGCACACAGTAGTTGTTCAGGGACGCTCATTGGAGGAGTAAGTGGGAAGAGACAATGGAACCAGGATTCAGGCCACAGGGCTGACCCCAGGCCGGCGGGTCGTTCGGTCACCCGGTCCCAGGGACACGGGGCTCTTCTAGGTGAGATGCCTGGTGCCCAGTGCACGGGCTCCCGCTGTGTGCCGTTGCTGGAGGTCCTCACCGGCCCGACCAGGGTGACTGCGGGGATGGCGGCAGGGGCAGGGTCACCTCGCCACCCATGGGGGGTTTGCTCTGGACATCCCCAAAGCCTGGCAGGTGAGACACCCCTCTCCCAACTCCTGGGCCTGGAGCTCTGCAGAAGGAAGGAGCAGCAGCAGCCAGGCACGGCCAGGGAGGAGCGCCGGGGGTAAGGCTGCCCGCATTATAGAAAACAACAGAAAGAAAGCTCGGGAGGAAATGCTTGCCTGCGGGAAAGGGGCAGCCCAGGGCAGTTGGTCACCTCAGTTGCCTTGTCCTAGATTTAACTTTGGAAGCATAGAGCTGCTTCTTCCCATGATCATCAAAGTTAAAAAAAAAAAAAAAAAGCAATCCAAGACCTCAAAAGCAAAATCAGGGTGACCCCAGGCATGTCTCAAATTGCCATCAGGACCACATTCGATGGAGCATCTCTAAGTGGCTTAAAAACACGGGCTTTAAGTCTGCACCCCTCCAGGGATGTGCCCTAGCAGACAGTCTTACAAGTGTCTCAGTGCTCCTGGAGGCCACGGTCACGTCCAGCCTGTGGGCTGTGGGGGATGCCAAGGGTCCTCCGGCCAGAGTGGAAAGCAGAGCTGTGAGATCAGGGAGGCTAGGGACAGCCCATGAGCCAGAATTGGAACAGAAGGTACCCCTGTGAATCCTGGAGCATTTCCTCCGATAAAAAGAAAGCTCCCTAGCAGTCTTGGCTAGAAAGACCTAGAATGGAGAGCTGGCCCGGAGGAGGTGCCCCTGACCCAGGCCCCAGAAAGGCAGCTCAGGTCTCCAGCCGGAAGTGGACAAGGTGAGCAGGAGCTCAAGGTGGGACAGTCAGTGGCCCGAAAGTCACCAGACCCTAAAAACCAGTGAGTCGACCTGGAAAGAAGGAACGAGAGAAAGCAGCTCTGGGCACATTTGGAGGGTGCTGGGCGGAAGGGAGGAAAGGCAGCCCCCATCCTGCCTTTCCCCAGCCATCACTCGCCTCCCAACAGAGGACACAGACCCCTTTGGAGATCTCTGGCCAGAAGCCTACCCCGTCTGAGCAAACCTCTCTCGCCAGCCCCTGCCTCTACGGAGATGGTTTTAAACTGTGTCCACAGTTCCTTTTCCACTGGGTGTGTGCTGGGCTTACTTACTGGACTCGCTTCCAACAAAGGGAAGGAGGCCGAAGCGGCAGTGTATGCCTTCCGAGACCACCCATCCCCCCCTTGCCCCTTCTGTTTCCGTCCCCCGGTCCCGGCTGCAGAGAGTCAGCCATCATGTTGTGAGGACACCCAAGCAGCCCCGCGGAGAGCCCGTGAGAAGCGGCCCTGAGGCCCCCTCAGAGCAGCCATCCGATTTCCAATTGCCACCTGCCCCTTGCCAGCCTCCCAGCCCGGCCAAGAGAGGGACAGCTGGGCCACTGCAGAGCCGGGCTGCCCTGGCAAAAGCCGAGGGCCCACAGGGCCCAGCTGCAGGGCTAAAGAATGTGTATTTTAAAAAGCACAGCCATTCCCAATTCGTAACTTCTTTTCTTTTGAGATAATTACCAGCTTTGAACAAGCAGCACTGAGAAAACTATTAGTTTCCTAGTTACTGAACGGCAATATTTGCTACTTTTCTATACAGGCAGGCCCTGCAATTATCACATACACCAGAGCTGCCGAAATCCCTCCCTCCCTGTGCAGGCCCAGCTGGGTTGGCTGCCCGGCCTCTGCCCTCAACATCTGATTTCCAGGTCCACACCCCCCGGCCTGGGGCTGGGCCCCCCCTCTACTGACCGTGCTCCCAGCTGCCTGGCTCCTGACCCATGGGTCTGCTTGCCATCCTCCCCACTGACCTGTCTTAGCAGGTGGCCAGTCCCCCGTCCCCCTCCACTCTCAGAGCTCAGCACCTCTGTGGACTTTCCAGGTCTCTATACCACCCTCCACGGCCATCCCTCCCCACCCTCCATGCACCCAACAGAGACCTTCCCTGGGGACAAATCTGACCTTGTCCTCACCTCCTGAAAACCCCCATGTCCCCCTTGGTGTGTGGCATTCAAGGCCTTCCACGGGTAGCCCATCCCCATGATGGCCTGTGCCCTCCTAGACCCAAGGCCACGGCAGGTTCCCTCCTGCCATGTCCCCCTTCCTCCAGTCTCCATGCTGCCCTTGAGGCCTCCTCTGGCCCTCCACGCTCCCTGCCCAAGTCACCTCTGCCGCGGGGGCCAGCCAGGGCTGCCCCTGCACCAGCAGCCCCCAGTGAGGCCCATGTGGGCCAGGGAGCTGCACAACTCACCTCCAGGAGGCGCGTGTCCGGCAGGTACCGGTCCTTCCAGTGGTCGAGGAAGATCATGTCTAGCGTGTCCACGTCGTATTTCTTCTTCAGCTGGGGGATGACGTCCTGGGATGCCCCGACCACAACGGTGACCTGGAACAGCACTCTATCGGTGCCCACCCTCACGGACTGCCCTGCCTGGACACTGGCTCGAGGGTCATCATCAGTCTTCTTTGGGGTTCTGGGAAGATGAGTCCCCACTCTGCCTGCACCCCTCTCCAAGGGCAGCCTTGGGAGTTTCCTCTGTGGGCAGTTCCGGGAAACCTGGCCTGGGAGATATCACGAGCTGGGCCATGTACGACGGGATGAATGAACTGCGCTGGGGCGACCCAGGCCCTTCCCCTCGAACCCAGCCCCTGGTGCCTGGGTGACCGCATTCTCCCCCCCTCCCCGGGGCAGCCACACACCCTGTCCTGCAGGCCCGCGAAGTCCAGCATCTGCTGGGTGATGGCGGCATAGTCGGGGTTGAGCTCAATGGTGAGCAGGCGGGCCCCGGGCTCCAGTAGGCGGGACATGCGCACGGCCGAGTAGCCACAGTAGGCGCCCAGCTCCAGCAGCAGCGATGGGCGCTGCTCCCGCACCACTGCATCCAGGATCTGGCCTGCGGAGGGGAGGGTGAACACAGAGGGAGGAGGTGACCCACTCCTGGTCCCAGACCTGCTCCTTCCAGACAGAGCATCGGCCCCCATCTATGCCTGCCACCTTCCCTCACACCCCCCCCCCCC
>CM053616.1:72849098-72875368 GCA_028646535.1 Procyon lotor
GACACTGTCAGAGGCTCCAAGGGTGCTGGACATTGGCTATCCTATCTGTCCCCAGGGCCCAACTCCCAGGGTGCAGCACAGCACAAGCCTGTGCTTGGAGCTGGAGTCCAGCTCCACCCCAGGCTGGAGTCCAAAGGTCGGGAGGCGGCACTGGGGCCCCGGGGCTGAGCAGAATCTACAGAGCTCTGTACATGTCCTCATGCCTGGCAGGGCCAGCTAGGAGCCCACCGGCTGCCGTGCACCACCACCCAGCTCCATCAGAAGGCATGCCAGGGCCAGGCCTACCGACGAACGTGGGCTGACCTGCTTCGTGGCAAGGAAGGGTCCAGGGCAGTTTATCGAGCGTCCGTCCCTCCCCACCAGGACAGTGACATGGCCGTCAGGGGTCTCCGCACAGCTTTTACCCCTGGCCGGATAGCAACTGGGTGAGTAGCTCTAGGGGCCTCCAGGGATCCAGGCAAGGCCCCACCCCAACACCCAGAAACACAGCGACAACAGGCCCTCCCTTTCCAGGGCTGGGCTGCCCAGCCCCCCACCCCCACCCCACTGAGGTCCCCTTTCCAGTGCCCGCTACCTGCTGGCTGGGCTGCCCACCTTTTTTGTCACCCACGTTCATAGCCCACTCCTTCTGCGAGCAGTATGTATCAATGGCCTCCACCACGCTTTGCGGGTCCCCGGCCACCGCGTGTTGCAGCACATGGCGCAGGATCCGCTGCTCCTTGGTGTCCCCCATGAACAGGTTGCTGAGGGGCTGCAGGACCAACTCGTTCCAGGAGATAAGGAGTAGGCCCAAGCCCCAGCGTCGCAGGCAGAGAAGCACCAGCAGCACCAGGCCCAATGAGAAGGCTGCCAATAGCAGGGGTGGGGCCTCCGGCATCTGAGACAGGGCAGGGATAAGGTGGGGTGAGGAGGAGGGGAGAGAAGGGGGAGGGGAAGAGAGCGGGATGGAGGGCAGTGGCTTCCGTGCTTTGCGGCTGGCCAGGAAGCCCTGTAGCCGGCTTGGGGGCTCGAAGCCCCTCGGCATGAGTGCAGACCTGCCCCTTCCGGCTTACACACCCTCTCCTCTGTTTGGGGGTGCTGCTATTGCCTCCCATTGCTGATGGGGGCCTTCAGCCACGTGTCCTGTGTCCCAGTGGCTCGGCTCATCTCAGGGGTGGGGGGAATGCAGATCTCCTGTCCCCTGGAGCTGCTCCCTCAGGCGCACGGAGCAGGCGCTGGGTCTGGCCGTCCTGCCTGGGGACCTGCTGGTCACAGCCCTCCTCCCCGGGTACCCTCCCAGACAGCCCTGACAGAGGTGGGCATGGGGGAGGCCCCGTCTGCGTACAGCTCTCTTGGGTCCTCACACCAGGAAGAGTCTGTGGCCCTTTAAGTGAGTTTCCAGGTAAGAACACAGGCAGTCCCCGGGCCAGGCACAGGGGGCAGAGACCCACTCGCCACCCCCCTCGGGGACAGCCACCCGGGCTGCATCTGCCCCGGTGAAGGCCAGCCCTGCCTCCCGCACCATAGGTAAGGGGGACCCGCCAGCTGTAGCAGACCACTACAGGGATGGCACCACGTGCCCCTGGCAAGCCCCCTTCAGGGAGCTCGGGATCCAGCCAGACGGGACCCCTGGACACACTGGCAAGGTTGAGCCCCTCCACCCTGGGCTCCGGGCGGGCACAGAGCAGACTTCACGCTATTCTGGGCAGACACTCAGAGTTCGGGCCACGCACCTTATAAAATGGGAAAGGACAAAACGAAGAGGAGCACGGGAAGCTTCTGTCGGGGCTGATGGTCGCTCACAGGGGACTCACAAGGAAGGGCCCTGGAACGCCAGCGGCCGCACAGGGCCTTGCTCTCCCCGAGGCTCCGATTTGGAAAGGCAAACCTGGGAGAGCAGGCAGGCTGACGGCCTTGGTGGGGACAGCGCCGGAGGGCCGCTGAGGGCTCTAAACCCCGCCGCGCCAGACCACGAGGTGGTTTGGGGAATGGGGCGGAGGAACGGGAAACTGAGGCTCTGCCCCAGGTGAGTGTGGACACACGGATTCGGGTGTTTTCGACCATGTGGCCTAGTGCCACGGAACACTTGAGCAATGGGTCGGAGTGTGCACACACAACGGGCCCCAGCCCTCGGCCCACACTTGCCCTCTGCTCCCAGGGGCCACCCTGACCTTCCGAGCCGCTCTCCCGGCCACCTCTTGCCCTCCGTGCTGAAGGGCGGGTCTGTGCACTCCTTCTCTGAGCTCAGCAGCAGAGAAAATTGGTGCAGGATTCTTTTGCCTTTCGGTATCATCGACAAAAACCATAACCTGAAAACGACCCGGGTCCAGATATCTGGGCCGCTTCTTCCAGGCCAGCCTTGCCCCCTAGAGCAGGTAGCTTCACCCTTCCGTCCTCAGAGAGCTGCGGGTCCCAAAGAGGTAGGGAGATGTCAGCCTGGGACCCCAGGTGACAGCAGAAGGCCTGAAGTCCTGAGCAGGTGTGACAGGTCTGAGCACCAGAGGTGGTGCCCCTGCCTGGGGTATGAGCCCCAGGTCCCACCGTGCCAGAAACAGTACACATCAGGGGTCCTGTCTGTCGTAGTTCCGGGGTCCACACTGGGCAAGGGCCCCCCTGAGAGGCAGCGTGCACCATGACCCAGAAGGCCGGTGAGGGGAAAACACAGGGTGAGGGGACAGTGGATAAGGGCAGAGCATCTCTCTTTTAGGGGACAGCCGACAGCAGACGGTGAGGGGAAGCCCCTGCAGCTGAAGGAACTGGAACTTTCTACTGCTCAGGATTTCCTAACCACACACCCGTGTCGCTTTATTGGTCATTACTATTATTACGCGTAACACCGTTTGGGTGATGATACAATGGGCCACTCTGTGTTTTAGTCTCTGCATTTAAAAAATACCCAGTAAATGTTGGAAACGATCAAAATATCCAAAATGAGAAGTAATATCCTACTTAGGTAACCCATTACTTGCCGGCCCCTGGAGTCATAAACTATAAATTTCAATCTTCACAGTACTTGATTTGTGTTAAAAACCTGGCTTGTAAATCTCTAATCTCTGGGTCTGTTTATAACTTTGCACAGCACCATGTGCCTCGGGGCTCACGGGAGGGCAAGGGGAGGGGCCACACCTGGGGGGAGGCTCTGCTTTGGCTCTGAGTCCTGGTTACCTAACAGATGGGCAAACAGGAAGGGCAATGCTGGGACTTTAAACCACGGTGGGGGGAGAGGGGGTTGTCAGGAGGATAAAGGAAACTCAACCCCCTGCCAGGAGGCCAGAGCACAGAAGCCGAGCGCCAAGGGGCACTCTAGATCCTCTCTTTTCCATGTATGTTCAAAACAAGCCATAAGGGAAAGTTTTTAAGTGGCTCTCCAGGCACGGTCTCAAACATGGCTTCTTGACCACATCGAGGGCTGGAGGCAAAGCTTCGGTGCAGGATCCTGGGTCTCCTATCTCTTGTGGCTGTTGACCTCTCCCTGTTCAGCAGAGAGAAGCTGTGCACGGACTTCAGGGTTTGGCCAAAGAGGTTAGGCCTTTATAAGGCTTCCACAGAGGATGCATTTAGTATCGTGAGAGCATGAAAGAAATAAAGGGAGACACAAATTAATGGAAAGACATCCCATGTTCATGGACTGGAAGATTTGATATTGTTAAGATCCAGTATGAGGGGCGCCTGGGTGGCTCAGTGGGTTCAAGCCTCTGCCTTGGGCTCAGGTCATGATCTCAGGGTCCTGGGATCGAGCCCCGCATTGGGCTCTCTGCTCAGCACGGAGCCTGCTTCCCCCTCTCTCTGCCTGCCTCTCTGCCTACTTGTGATCTCTCTCTCTCTGTCAAATAAATAAATAAAATCTTAAAAAAAAAAAAAAGATGCCAATATGAAAGGCATCTACAGATACAATGCAATCCCTCTCAAAATCCCAATGGCATCTTTGGTAGGAATGGAAAAGTCCTCCAAGAGGTCATTTCAAATCTGAAGAGCTGAAACTATCCGGAGAAAGAACAAAGTTGGAGGACTCCTACTTCCTGATTTCAAAACTTAGTACAAAGCTACAGTAAGTAAAACAGTGTGGTACTAGCGTAAGACACAACAGACACAGAACTGAGAGGCCAGAAATAAACCCTCATGTCTATGATCAAATGATATTTCTAAAGATTTATTTATTTATTTGACAGAGAGAGAGAGAGAGAGAGATCACAAGTAGGTTTATGAGGTAGGATCAAGTAGGATCACAAGAGCAAAGAGCCTGATGCGGGGCTTGATCCCAGGACCCTGAGATCATGACGAGCTGAAGGCAGAGGCTTGAACCCACTGAGCCACCCAGGTGCCCCTATGATCAAATGATTTTTTAACAAGAGTGCCAGGACCACTCAAGAGGAAAGAACAGTCTCTCTAATAAATGGCTTGGGGACAAAGAGATTTCCACATGCAAAAGAATGAAGTTGGACTCTTGCATACCACATACAAAAATGAACTCAAAATGGATCAAAGTCTTGACTGTCAGAGCTAAAACTATAAAACTCTTAGAAGAAAACATAGGAGTAAATCTTCACGACCTTGAATTTGGCAATGGATTCTTAGATATGACACCAAAAGCACAGCCAACATTAAGATTAAAAGCATCAAAGCACATTTTCAAAAGAACCAAAGGACAACCCACAGAATGAGAGAAAATATTTGCAAATCATACATCTGATGAGGGTTTGATATCTTGACTATATTGGGGCACCTGGGTAGCTCAGTCAGTTAAGCACCAGGCTCTTGGTTTCAGCTCAGGGCATGACCTTGGGGTTGTGGGATCAAGCCCCATGTGGGGCTCTGTGCTCGGCGAGGAGTCTGCTTGGAATTCTCTTTCTCTGCCCCTCCCCCTGCTCGTGCCACGCTCTCTCTCTCAAAAAAAAAGGGGGGGGGGGAGGAGTGTTCTTGAATATATAAAGAATTCCTACTTTGCAACAACAAAAAGACAAACAGCCCAATGAGAAAACGGGCAAAGTACATTTCTCCAAAGATCTACAAATGACCAATAAGCACATGGAAAGATGCCCAAAATCATTAGTCATTATGGAAATGTAAACTGAAACCACTCGAGATACCACTTTACACCCATTAGGGCGGCTCGTTTCCCAAAAAAAAGTTGGTAAATGTTAAATAACAAATGTTGACGAGGATGTGGGAAAACCGGAACCCTTGTGGGCTGCTGACAGCAGAAAGAAACGGTGCAGCTGCTGTGGAAAGCAGTTTGGTGGTTTCTCAGAAAGTTACAGAACTCTCCTATGACCAGCAATTCCCCTCCTGGGTGCACACTCCAAAGAACTGGAAGCAGAGACTCGAACCGAAACCGGTGCCCTGATGTTCCCAGCGGCATTATTCACAAGAGACAAACGGGACAAACAGCCCGTCTCTCCACAGAAGAATGGATGTGCTGCATCCCTACGATGAATCGCACTTGGTCACTAACATGAATGAAACACTGATTCATGCTACTATAGGATGGGTACTATAGGGTTCTGCTTATGCGAACTTTGTAGAGCACGCAAATCCAGAGAAAGAAAGTAGAATAGAAGCTTCTGGGGGTAGGTTGGGGGGGTGATGGCGAATTACTGCTGAATGGGTATGGTGTTTGTTTTGGGGGTGCTGAGAGTTCGGGAAGTGGTGACAGTGGTTATGCAACGCTGTGAGTGTACTTAATACCACCGAATCGTACACCTGTAACACCGGAATCGTTAAAATGGCAAATTTTAGCTTAGGTATTTTTTTTTTTAAAAGATTTTATTTTTAAGTAATCTCTACACCCCACGTGGGGCTCAAACTTACAACCCCGAGTCGGACGCTCCATCGACTGAGCCAGCCAGGCGCCCCCCAACTTGTGTGTTTTACTATAGGAAGAAGAACACTGGGAAACAAACAAAATGGACAAGCCCGTTTCTGGCCCTCTCTGTTCCAAAAATGGAAAAGGGACATGGCGTTCCCCATAAGGAAGCAGGATCCAGAAAATCAACTGCCGATCTCATCTCCCTGGGGGACCCAGGGCACTCAGGCGTCTCTCGCTCTAACTGTGCTGACTGCCCCTTGGGGACTGCTGGGGGGACGGGTGCAGCGGAGACACGTGCCTCCACATTCCTGGTCCTTCTCGGAGGCAGGGGAAGGGGCCTTCCTGTCTCGGCAGAGTCTGCCCGCCCCACGTGCTTCCTTCCGACAGGCCTACGGTGCATAGCCAGCATCCGTCTCTCCACAAATCTATCTCCCCACTCGGCAAAAATAACACCCAGCCCCAAACCCTCCTTGTCCTAAGCCTTTGGTTTTCCCCCTGCAACCACGAAACTGTAACTTCCATCAGCTCTGATCACCGTTTATCGTCCTCCGGACCCCAAGGGGGCAAGCAAGATACTTGGCAGCTGAGCCAAGACCCCCAGCCACCCTTGAACCAAGGTGGGGACGGGCGGATGGGCCCCTGACACCCAGAGCCATGGGTCCTGGGACCTTCAGTTCCATGATCCTTTGTGACAAAAGTACTTCCCCACATCCAGCCTGACACACAGTATAGTTTCACCGAGGCCTGCACCCCCAACGTGTGCGTGTGGTTGGGGGGGGCGCCACTCCCCGCTGGGTCTGCCCCTCCCTTGCCCACTCTGCCCTTAAGCTCCAGCCCTTTGGGATGGCCAGCTCGGCGGTGCTTCCGTCTCTCTCTGCTTCGTAGCCAGATGGACTACCCCTTTTGTCAGCTGGTCAGTGATCTTTTACACATTTAATGTATCCTAGATGACACTCTTTTTATCTCTAAAGGAAGTGCAAATGTTTTTTATAAATATACTGCAAGCAACCATCGGTGGATAAGTTACCGAGACTCTCAGAGTTCTGTAAAAAGATGAATCAATTGTATGACATCGTTCCTAGGCTTATTTAAAAAAAAACCCCGTGAAAGTGCACTAGAACTTTCGGTCCCTTTGTGAGGCTCTGACTTGGCGCTTATGCCCACATTGCCATCACCTCCTTCTGAAGAGCGGGTCTCTGCCCACGCTTGTTCTGGAAACTAGGGAGGGCCAGCATGCTTGTGCTTGTGCCTGAGGCTGCAGGAGCAACAGAAGAAAAGTCCGGGCCAGGAGGAACTCGGGCCCCCTCCCTGACTAAGAGCTGCAGGGCCGAGGATCCCAGCTCCCCGAGTCACATCTGTCCCTGTTTGGCCCCTGCTTCTTGGAGGACGCCCCACCCCGGGCCCAGCCCCCCTTCTGGTCGGTGGGCTCATGCACTAGGAGTAGGGCCAGCTGTCTTGGCTCTGAAGTGGGGGGGGGGCAGGCCTCAGAGTGCACAGAACATTCTGGGGGCAGAAACAGGCAGGTTGGCCAGGATCCCTGCGGGGAGGACAGAAAAGGTGGGGCTGGAGTGGGCCAGGAGAGGCCTGCCAGGGTGGGATGGTTGGCCACCTGCCCCACAGGCCGGCCGGCCAGGACAAAGCCCAAGATTCCGCGCTGCCTGGGAACTGGGAGAGTTCTGGCAGCTCACGGGCAGTCCCAGCAAAGCCCCAGCAGCTGTGGGCTTCCAGCCCTGCCCCCGTGTGCGAACTGAATACGGACTCCCCATCTTACTCCTCAAACGCTGGACGGCAGCCCTTTGCTCCGTCTCCGGTCTGCCGCTCATTTAGGGCATCTGGTGGTGATTCCGACTCCTGATCCAGTGCTCCCAACAAACGTCCACTACGGCACTGAGAGCAGGTCTCGATTCCATGACTCTGAACATACTCTAAGAGGCAGGGCGAGAGGACAGGCTTCTAAACGGTAGCTGGAAGCAGACAGCTTGTCCTGATACCTCGCCCATCCAACCCCTCTCCTCCTCCTCCCTCCGGTACCACCTTTGTTCTCCCTCCAGCTCCCTTGCATCCTCTGATCCGACCCCTGCAAGCCCTTACCTCCTCCTTCCCGTCCAGCCTGCCAGACCTTCCCCTTCCCTCCAGCCCCTCAGCTTCCGAAGTCACTGGCACATAGACCCCCCCCTGCCCCATCGGGGGCTCTCAAAGGACTCAGGGACCCCCAAAAGTAACCACCTGACATTGAAAAAGAAAAAAAGCCAACTGGAAACAGACATTTAGTCCACAGCCTCCATAAGATTACACATTACAAAAAGATCTTAAAGGCCTCCTCCATGAACACTGGTGGAAAGCTTTAGCCCTCATATTGAACAGGTGACTAACTCGGTCCATCTGCCAGAAACACAATTCAGATAAAAATATAAAATGGAACAAAGACAACATCCAACTCTTATAAAAACTAGTGAGTTTTATAGAATTGTATTTATGCCTGATGCATGGCTAAAATTTTATTTATTTATTTATTTTAAAGATTTTATTTATTTATTTGAGAAAGACAGAGTGAGAGAGAGCATGAGAGGGGAGAAGGTCAGAGGGAGAAGCAGACTCCCTGCGGAGCTGGGAGCCTGATGTGGGACTCGATCCCAGGACTCCAGGATCGTGACCTGAGCCAAAGGCAGTCGCTGAACTGATTGAGTCACCCAGGTGCCCACGGCTAAAAGTTTTAAATAAAAAACATAAGATCTCCATCTGCATCTGTCTGTATGTTTATGTATGTATGTCTGTGTGTGTGTGTAGTATTTCTCTAGCTCCAGATGGTATTACCAAATTAATTTATAAACTCCCTTAAAATAGTTCTAGCTTTATCTAATTGGCTTAGAGAAAAATAAGCACTTAAATAAATTAAATCTTCCCCAAACTCCCCGAAATACAAGAGTCAACTCAACTGTTTTTTGGGTTTATGTAATTTGGGTAATCTTAGTAAATAAGACTAGCTTAATATTGTTGATTTAATGAAACAGGTATATCTTCAGTGTTATCAATAGTAAATATAATACAAACATATATTTTTATTCTACTTTGGCCTATTAGTCAAGTAAGGTAATATTATATCTACTCAATGTTTAAGATTGTACATATGATAAATCTGATTTTCATCAAACTGAGTTCCTATTCTTTTCTTAAAGGTTTATTTGAGAGAGAGAGTGTGTGTGAGAGAGAGAGAGCGTGAACGCAGAGGTGAGGAGAAGTAGAGGGAGAGAGAGAGAAAGAACCTCAAGCAGACTCCCCGCTGAGCTAGGAGCCCAATGCAGGGCTGACCCCATGACCCCGAGATCATGACCTGAGCTGAAGTCAAGAGCAGGTCACCCAGCCGAACCACTGAGGCACTCCTCAACAATCTTCATGTTTTATAACGTATCTGCCTCCGAGTGCCTGGCTGGCTCAGTCAGTACAGCGTGTGACTCTTGATCTTGGGGTCGGTCGTGAGTTCGAGCCCCAATGGGAGTAGAGATTACTTAAAATATATTTGTATGTACACATCTGCTTCTAAAAGCTGTCTCCAAATTCTTTCTGGTAATTTGTGACCTTAGAGTTATGCCAAGTTAAGTCAAATAACAGATAATCATCAAATATGTAAATAATTTCTACATAAGATTAAGTGCTAAAACAGCCATTATCAATTATAGTTTAAGTTTTAGGGCGCCTGGGTGACTCAGTTGCTTAAGCATCTGCCTTCGGCTCAGGTTGGGCACCTGAGGTCCTGGGACGGAGCACCCCCTACCAACCGGGCAGGGAGCCTGCTTCTCCCTCTTCCTCTGCCCCTCCCCCTGCTTGTGCTATCTCTTGCTCTGCATCTCAGATAAATAAATAAAATCTTTAAAAAAATGTATTTGTGGGGCGCCTGGGTGGCTCAGTCATTAAGCATCTGGCTTTGGCTCAGGTCATGATCCCGGGGTCCTGGGATCGAGTCCCGAGTCAGGCTCCCTGCTCAGCGGGAAGCCTGCTTCTCCCTCTCCCACTCCCCCTGCTTGTGTTCCCTCTCTGGCTGTCTCTCTCTCTCTGTCAAATAAATAAAATCTTTAAAAAAATGTATTTGTACTATTCAGAGTATATACTTCTATAGATTATGACATGGCATATTTGTAAAATTTGCAGATCTATTACAGAATGCTGGCATATGACTGATAACTCACAATTATCTACTTCCTAGTTTTCTCTGCAAAATAAAGGTTGTGAATGGCTAAAACTTGTAATCAGCATATGAAAATAAAAACTGCTACAAACAATAAGAACGAAGGGCAACAACTTTGTATACAAAGAATTTGAGGAAAATACCATGTGCTTCACATGAAAAGTATGCAAAGAATGTAGGATTTGTTTTTGTTAAGAAAAGAAGGATAGTAATTTTATCCTAGTGTTACATTTTCAGAAGGGAAAGTATAGGACAAGAACCTTAATGGATATAGGAAGTTGTAGGTCAAAGCTGGCTAAGATTAAATGCATTTGTACAGAAAGTTTTTGAAATGAGCTTTACTATCAATAACATACTAATGTAAAAACTAGAATTTCGTTTTCTCTCTGCTAAAGCAACAAAACTTCTTGGATTACCGGTCTGCTTATAACAAGAGATTATGAAAGGTTTTTCTTTACCCTTTGAGTAATCTTTACCAACCTTTCCCTTTTGTGGAAACAAAGATTCTCACCTATCAAAATAATTTCCCATGTTTTATGTTGTCACTACTGTGTCCTTGATTACATAAGGGAATCTAGTCTCCTCACCGCCAAAAGAGCCAAGTTTTTTTTTTTAAACAATCATGTTATCGCCTATATTTACTTATGGATTCTTTTATTGTCATTTAGGTTATGTAAATAGCCAAAAACTTGTTTCACAGTGAACTGGGATCCTATTTAGCCAAGCATTCACACCTTTTGATATTTTGACAGCTCTGCCTCCCGAAAATCAAATCCTAAATGAAGTCATTTTCTTGACTTCAAACTGGCTTTGGGATTTCCCAGAGGGCCTCTAGAAGATCTCAAAGGGTTTGTTCTTTCACCTCGTAAGAGAGAAAAGTTAAACTAAGTAGTTTTAGTGTTGTATTTATTTATTTTTTAAAGATTTTTAAAAATTTATTTCAGAGGGAGAGCTCAAGCAGGGGAGCAGCAGAGGGAGAGGGAGAAACGGGCTCCCTGTGGAGCAGGGAGTCCGATGCGGGGCTCGATCCCAGGACCCCAGGATCATGGCCCGAGCTGAAGGCAGATGCTTAACTGACTGAGCCACCCAGGCACCCCGAAAACTAAGTAGTTTTATTGACACGTTGGATTTCCTGAAAGTCATTGTCAAATTAAGACATGCTGCTTAACCTTCCAAAAGTTCTATTTGTGAGTGAATGTTATTCAATATCAGGATGTCAGAATTTACATAAAGTTCCTATACATTTGTGAGTGCTCTCCGTGCCTGTGAAATACTCTGGGATAACAGTACCAGTCATCACTCCAGTTAATAATTTAAATGGTGTGTATGTTATAGAAACAACCAAGTTTCCTTGTCAGTTGTATTATCTCTATAAGGGACTCCCACCAAGTCTTTAACCACCGCCATTTTAAGTCTTTGTGACCCACAGATAGCTTTTGTTTGGCTCTAAGTCTTCTCCAAAAGCATTTGCAATTGGCTACAGGCCAGAGTGCTTCGTCTTCAACAGAGACTGTCTCCGAGACCCATGGAAAGGACTATCATGGGTCCCTGGGGTGTAGACTTCTGGTGGCCTTGCTTCAATAATTCTGAGAGCATCTCATGGGACTGAGTAAGGAGCTAGGAACCCTAGGGGAGAAACCAATGGGCTTGTGAAGGTAGACAAGAATTAAGTAAATGGAACTAGATGAACTGATAAAAGATGATTATACGTTTACATGGCTTTTGTCTAGAATATTCTTGGCTCATTAGTGTTCTATTTTCTGGATAAAAAAAAAAAACAAAACACCTTTTTTTCTATTAAGCTATCTCTGAATCATTCCACTCTAGCAAGCTATATTTTTGTAAACAAAATTGAAGCATTTATCTTCTTCTCCTCCCTGCTTGATTCCTCCAAAAATTGGAAACTATTGTTGAGTATCCTTCTTTTTTTTTTTTTTTAAAGATTTTATTTATTTGACAGAGAGAGAGAGAGAGCACAAGTAGGCAGAGAGGCAGGCAGAGAGAGGAGGAAGCAGGGTCCCTGCTGAGCAGAGAGCCCAATGCGGGGCTTGATCCCAGGACCCTGAGATCATGACAGCCGAAGGCAGAGGCTTGAACCCACTGAGCCACCCAGGCACCCCGAGTAGTCTTATTTTCATGGCAATATAGTTATCTCTATAGGTTCAATAAAAAACTGTCCTCTTTGTGATAGGACATAATTTTTAAAAGCTGGTTATATAGAGTCACCTGGCTGGCTCAGTGGGTTCAAGCATCTGCCTTTGGCTCAGGTCATGATCTCAGGGTCCTGGGATCGAGTCCCGCATCTGGCTCCTTTGCTCGGCGGGGAGCCTGCTTCACCCTCTGCCTCTGCCTGCCTCTCTGCCTGCTTGTGTTCTCTCTCTCTCTCTCTCTGACAAATAAATAAATAAATAAAATCTTTAAAATTCCAATCTGAGATTCCCCACGAAAAGTTCCACAAAGCAAACTTTACAAGGCCTATGCGCTCAATTACTCTTTTTGCTGTACTTATGTAAATAATCAGGCCAGATTTAAAGAGACCAGAATTATTCTGTAAACAAGAATAATCTTCCTTTGATTGTCTTTAAAAAAAAAAAAAAGATTTACTTATCTATTTGAGAGAGAGAGAGCGCGCGTATGCGAGCAGGAGCGCCCGCGTGGGGGTTAGAGACAGAGGAAGGTGGGGGAGAGAGAAGCAGACTCCCCACTAAGCATGCACAACCCGGAGATCACGACCTGGGATGAAATCAAGAGTTGGATGCTTAACTGAGCCACCCAGGTGCCCCTTCCTTTGATTATCTTTGATCAAAAAGGGAGATGGCTCTACAGAGAAATGTTATGTCTCAATGGGGAAAAATAATACACCCTTGTGGGTTATCAGATTTAATCCTATTTATTGTGTTTGAGGTTTTACTCTACTACTAGTGATGGGGACTGCCATCCTGCCATCTCACACATTTTGCCAGCCCTCACCAAACCCTCGGGTCTTCTAGTTTCCTCCAGTATCTGGCTGCAACTCTCCAAATCGATGTTTCCATTTTTTTCTCCTTCTGTCCTGATTTGGCATCACTGAGAACTAAAACCTGACTACCCAGACCCTTCCTGGGACTCTGGTTATCTTGTTGCCGCCCCTTGTCCTCCAGGATCTGAAAAAGCCCTTTGTGCTGAAGCGTGCAGATAGCTTGATACAACCTTCAAAGAGCTCATCACCGCAACCGATGGTGTGTGCCCGCCTTTGTTCCTGCAGCTGTGGCTGCACGGGCCACCCCTAGTCCACGGGAACTCCCACATCTCCCATGTTCTGCTCTGGGAAATAACCTTGATTGTGACACTGATGTCTATACTATCACCACAAATACTCAAACTACAAACTGGGAAATTCACTGGATTGGTCCTCACCCCATAATCCAGAGATGTTTACGCATCAGTATCTAAATTTGTCCCAACAGGCCACCTGTAGGGCTCAGAGACCAGGTTTATGTCCAGCTCCGATCATTCATCTTTGCTTTTCTTTCTGTTTCCACAGAAAGATCCCTCACTAAACTCCTGATCCACTGGAATCACCCTCTACTCCTAAGTCCCAACATTTGGTTCGACAAAAGGTGATGGAACGGAAAACTGGCTTCTATTATTCAGCAGATGGAAGATCTCTTCTTTCCTTCCACAGAGGGGGGCCTGCCGCAAACTCTCTCCTTGACCAAACTCTATCCAGGCTCCTCTGAGCCTTCAGAATTCTCAATTCGGTCTCAACCTTGGCCTCTGAAAGACTTGAACAAACACTAAATAGTGTCTAACAGCTCGAGGCCGCATCCTTAGGATGACCTTGGCCTCCTGAAGGTGCATGACAGAGAACTCAAGGGTTCCAAAAGAAACCACTGTTTCAGCCAACCATAGGGCTCCATCTCTCGGCCTCAGGCGAAGCACGGAAGCTTCCAGTAAGCAGCACTTAGCATATCCAAATGGGGGTCACAAGGACAAACCGCCTCTTCCCACTTTCTTAATTTCTCACTTCCCTGATTCTCTCAAGTCCTGTCATTCCCATCCCTCCCCCACTTACTTTCCCTTTAAAAGAGCCTATGAACAAATCCGAGTGGAGCTCAGCTCTTTAAAGTTCAGCCCCAGGCAATAATAGGTCAAGAAAAGTCCCTGGCTCTTACAACCTGAAAGTCTGGTATGTCAGGTCCGATCTGGGGGAACTTACTCATTCTCAACATTCTCACTGTGGGGATGAGGCCACACTAGCTAGATGCAGTCCTGTGGGGTGTTAGGCTCTGGCCACTTCCTTTCTGGGGTGGCAGCCATTCCCCTGAAAGGAAAAGCCTGGGGGTGCCCCAAGTTTTCCAGGGGAATACTTGTTGGAAAGATTACTGAGCCCCTTAGGGCCCGGACGCTCACAATTCTCCCAAACCCAAGGGTCTGATCCCTGCTCAAAGACCAAGTGTGACCCTCCCTTGGTGAGTCAGGCTCTGACTCCGAAAGCCCATCGAGTCAAAGCCCTCCCCAGGAGACAGCCCCCACCTTAGGGTATAAATCCCCACAGGAGGCTGGATCCCCTATCCTGGTCTGGAACCCTATCCCCAAGTCGGATCTTCACACTCCCAACACAGATCTTTCGCTCCCTCTACCCAGTCTGGTATCCCGGCCCCTTCTTTTCGGTCCAGAGACTCCCACCCAACGTCGGATCCTTTCACACGGGTTCTAATTTGCCACCTCGCATCCACAGCTCTAGGGCAGATCCCCAGATCCCTCACCCATCAGATCCGCCCCAGGTCCCGGGACCCGCACCCCGGATCAGATCCACTCCAGGTCCCGGGGCCCGCACCCCGGATCAGATCCGCCCGAGGTCCGCAGACCCCACCCCGGGTCAGATCCACCCCAGGTCCCGAGACACGCACCCCGGATCAGATCCGCCCCAGGTCCGGAGACCCCCACCCCAGGCCGGATCCCCGCGGCCCGCCGGCGCTCTCACCTCGCCCTCGGCGGCGACGTGCTGGGTCTGGAGGGCCCGCCCCGAGCCGGCGCGCAGGCAGCGCGGCGGACAGCCCCGGGCGCCCGCGAGGCCCCGCACGGCGATGGCTGCGATGGCGGCTGCGCTGCGGGGACCCGGCGGGCGCTTCCGGTGGCGGATTCGGGCTGCTGTTGCGGCTGCGGCGGCGGCCGGCGGGGCGCGGGGCGCGGCGCTGAGTGCAGCAGGTAGGGCGGGGCGGGGAGGGGGTTCTCTGCGCGGGGCGGCCGGGGGGTCCCCGCCAGGGGTTGGCCACGTGGGGGTGTCCCCGCGAGCCGCAGTTGGCTGGGACAGCAGTCTGCCGCCTTCCACCCACCCGTAGCCCCCTTTCCGGCTGGGGAAACAGTGGCGGGACCCCGCGGAAGGTTCTGCTGGGTAAAATGATCAGTGCTCGGTGCCGCACCCCCCCCCGCCCCCCAGCCCAGTATTAACTATAGTCCTGATGATGGTGGTGGCGGCTCCCCTCCTGAGGTTACCAGACCCCACTAGTTGGTCCTGGCCGCCTCCTCCCCCGCCCCAGACCCTGGTGGCCACACACAACAGGTGCTCAGTCCGTGCACTGCAAGGAGTCTCTGAGGGGCCGCTTGCAAACTGATGAGCAGCAGCAGCAAGCACTCGCTGTCTACAGAGGTTCCCTGGTGCCCTGGGGTGGGGACAGTACCTGGCTTGTCCTCCTGGAGCCACCGAGGATCACCAACCAAACCAGGATCATTTATCAGAACACGGGGCACAGGGGGCGGTGCCCGGGTCAGAGCAGGGACTGACTGCGTGCTGGGTCATATGCCCAGCCTTGCAGGACGGGCTGCCCAGTGCCAGTCACAGGATCACCACACTTGCCACGGTGACATGGCCAGCCCCACATGTGATGACGTGCTGCCCACCACATGCCTGCTTGGTGACCAGCCCCTGGGGCACGAGTGTCCAGGGGCTTGAGCAAGGAAGGGATGAGGCCTCCTTCAACGAGATGGTGGCTGTGGGAGGGAGAGTGGCAGGTTGCTTGGCCAGCCGTGGAATGGATCTGACGGTGGATGTGGAAGGGCAAAGCTGTGTGCTGCTGTGGCCTTGGGGAGCCTTGGGTCTGCGGAGTCCTGGGAAAAGGGGAGATAGCGTTGCCCTTAGGGTGGCTTTGCTGGCCCTTGGGACTTTGGCCAAGACCCCCAGTCTTTGAAAGCATCCTTGCTGCATGGTTCAGGTGGGACGTTCCTGAGGATGGCAGCTGTGCAGTGGGCCCCTCACCCATCCGAGGCAAGTAAAAGATGCTGCTGCCGTTATAAGTCCAAGGCCTTTCAGGCCACTGTAACCTTGGCCTTGCGGTAGAACAGGAGGGCCGTGGGGTGGAGCTTTTTGTTTCCAGCTGGCCCGCACCAGGTTCTGCCCCCATGGTCCTTGGGCACCAAGGGGATGTAGCCCGAAGGCTAGAGCTTACTTAGCTGCAGTGGTGAGGGGCCGACAGGGCCTGGGCACAGTGCCAACCTTCAACAAACATGCACAGGGGCTGATTCTGAGCTCAGCTTTCCACCTGAGAGCAGGGAGGCACCTGTGCCAAACCAGGCCTGGGGGTGTGGCCGAAGCCACTCCAGAAGGGGAAGCAGAATGACACTATCGCCGCTGACACCCGTCCCCTAACACCTGCTACCAGGAAAGAATGCGCGGTGGGGAGGACAGCAAAGGAGGACTCCCACGGTGACTCCCTGAGGCGGTCAGCCTGCCTGTGGACACACAGCAGAGCCTCCACTGGCCCTCCCAGAGCAGCGCACCATTCACCCGGCCTTGCCACACTTTCGGGGAGCGGAAAAGTAAAGGACGATGGGCTCAGAGCAAAGAGAAGACAGGCCTTTCCGGGACTGAGCCCTGAACGTGCGGTGGGGAAGGTGAGGCTGGAAGACCCTAGAGTGGCGTGTCCCCAAGCAGCCCCCTCAGTGCAGCACCCGCCTTATCTGCCTTCCCCGTCCTTAAGGTAGGGTCCGCGTCCACGTGTTTATCCGACTGAGAGAGTTCCAGCGTATGGACAGTGGGCAGGGAGGGCAAACCCACAGAGATAAGCTCAGCTGCTCGCCCTGCCCTCTGCCTGATAGCGGGCAGAGGGGACACAGTGTGGAGCTGGGGACAGTTGGAGCTAGCCGGGACCCAGGTCTGTGAGCAGGAAGGACCGGCATCGGCACCTGCAATGGAAGGTAGGGGTATTGTCCTGGGCAAAAGCTTCGCGTCCCCCTCCCCTCCCCCCCAGCCCGGAGCAGCCAGAAGGGAGAGGTGCCGCCCTGCCAGCAGCTGCTTCTCTCCAGCCAGCAGTCTGTCTGGGGTTCTTTGGGCTCAGATCAAAGCCATCAGAATAACTGACAAAAGTCGAGGCCTCTTCAGAGCCCTCCTGGGTTGAATCTGGAATTGGGTCCCCTTTGGGCTGGCTCTTTGAACCAAGCCATGACTCTGTTCGGTCCTGTGTTTGCCTGTGCACCCGTATCAGGTGCCCTCACATGGGGGTGGGGGTACAAAGCCCGGGGTGGGCCTGGTGGCAGCAGGCCGCCAGCTGAGCATCAGGACACAGCTCCCAGTGCCGGCTCCCCTAGCTTCGTCAGCCGCAAGCCAGGGCCACCTCTAGGCTGGAGCACCCGTGTCCTTGCAGGAGCTCAGGTCCTGGACGCTAGTCTGTGAGCATAGGGACCTACAAAGCCAAGGTCCCTAAGGACGCAGGACCGCAGGAGTATTCTCTACAGCCTTGCCCACCAGGAAGGTCAAGGTAGCCCCGAAGGCAGATACAGTGTCTTCACTTCTGAGGCTCCAACGTGGTGTTGGGGGGGCAGCTGTGCTGGCCTTGGGCGGCAGGGTCTGATTTGAACCCAAGACCCGGGTGCTTGGCCCGGGAGCGGTGGTCAGCTCTAGACACAATGCCGCAGTCGGCACCCTCGTCGCCCTCCCTGCATACTGATGACTTTCTATGATTTCTTCCTTGCCCTACAGGGAGTGGGCCCTGGCTCAGAGCTCTGACTGGCTGGGCACACTTGCCTCTCCCCTACCCGCCACCCCCGCTCCCTTCCTCCCCCCCTCCCCCTTTCTGGCTGTCCCTTGCCTGCCTTCCCTGCCAGCAGTTTGCAGAAGAGAGACAGAGAATGTCTGAGGAGCCGGGGTGTGCTGCCCATTGCAGGGACTGCTTTTCCTTTTTCCTCACTTAGAACAAAAGGTGACTGTTGGAACCGAAAGACAGACTCAAGGAAAGGGTTTTAATCCCATGTCTGGCTTAGAACATTCAGTGAAGTTTAAGCTCAGAGCCGTCCTTAAACTACCTTTTTCTTGATGTGATTGTTGCTGCAAAGGCGATGATGCTCCCTGGGCCAACCTCACCTGCCGTTGCTTGGTTTTGGGATTCACGCCGGTGATGGATACCGCGCTGGCCTTCTGCCCCGATGTGGGATGCGCTGGCACCGTGGACCGCCACAGGCAGGGGGCTTTGCTCCAATAACACAGATCCCGCACCACATTTAACTGGGCAGAGCTGCTTGCCCTTTGGAAATCAGGCGGCACCTTGAAGGATCCGTGCCCTAGACTTGTCTGGCCCTTCCTCTCACCTTCCCCACTTTCCCCAGCAGGCCGGCAGAACTATGATCTCCTGGTGATTGGCGGGGGATCCGGCGGCCTGGCCTGTGCCAAGGAAGGTATGTGTCCTGTGCCCTGTGTCCTGCCAGCGTGGCAGGGCCTCCCAAGTTTTCAGCCACCCTCCCCCGAGAGGGCTGCATTGTCCTCGAAGCTGGGTGGAGATGCGCCCAGAGTGGCTTTGCAGAGGGCATTATCTCTGTATCTGGGGTCCTACATCCTGCCAGAGTCACCCCAGAAGCCTTGTCAGTGTGCCCTTCTCCTTGCCATTCCACAGGCCGGAGGGTACCCCGGGTCTTAGCCTGCTCTCCTGGGCTCCAGCCCCGGGCCGCGTGGGATCTGCCCCCACCCATCCAACATGTCTCCCACCACCCATGCCTTGTCCGCTTGTGCGGCTCCAGCCCCTCGCCGCCTCTGTCTTCTGCAGATGCTTCCCGAAGGTCTCTCTGGCCTTGCTCCGTGCCCTGGCTGTCTGCACGGCCTGGTCTTCTCTTTGCCTGGTTAGCTGCAGGGTTCCACTCACCTTCCTTTAGCCTTTGCTGCTGAGATGACCCTACTTAGAATGCCAGCCTCGCCATCTGGTCCCCGTGCCTAGCTCCACTGTCCTCATTCTTAGCCCTGGCATGTCCTGCAGAGATCCCGGTTGGTCCTGCTGTCTGTGTCTTACTCTCTCTCCTCAACATGGCCCCGGAAGGGCCTGGGCACCCTAAAGATGCGTTGAATGAAAGGGCTGGCCCCAGAGGCATCCAGAGACCGTACGTTGCAGTTTGCCCCTAATCTGGGTGGGGAACAGACCCAGAATTTCACTGCCGGGCTCTGCACTCTGTTGGAGGAGCGCCTGGCGGTCTGCTTGCCCATCTGAACGATAAGGAGGCAGATGTGGATGAGGGAGGGGGAAGCCAGGGGAGAAACGGGGCCCGAGAAGAGGGAGTTGAGCAGGCCCCCTGACCATGAAAGGACAGCTCTCTGACATCAGATCCTGGGGTTTTATTTCTTTTTTTCTTTATTTATTTTTGTTAAAGATTTTATTTATTTATTTGATGCATACACAGAGAGAGAGGGAACACAAGCAGGGGGAGTGGGAGAGGGAGAAGCAGGCTTCTCGCTGGGAGCCCCTACGTGGGGCTCAACCCCAGGATCCTGGGATCCTGACCTGAGCCGAAGGCAGACGCTTAAGAACTGAGCCATCCAGGCACACCCCAGATTCTGGGTTTTTAGAATAACGACCAGTCAGCATAAAGGAACTTTGCTGTGCACTGCTCTTCTCCAAGGGGCAGAGGAGGGTGCCGGCCTATGGCGGAGGGCAGGAACCTGGGAAGTCTCCCAGCTGATACGGGAGCCCACAGAGGGACATGAGTCCTCATCCCACTGGACCACAGAGCCACTGCAGGAAACAGCGTATAGACAGCCAGTTGTCCCAGTGATGTCCCTTACAGCAGAAGAAAGCCCTGGATGTTGCATCCACCCCAGTGTCTTATCTCCAGAGGCCCATCTCTGTTAACCCGCCTCGGTGCCCGGGTGTGTCTTTGCCTTTACGAACAGCGGCATTCTCCTTGTGGATGATGGCCCTTTTCTATAGCGTTACTGAGCTGTAATTGACGTAAAACAAACCAGGCATGTTTAAAGTGGGCAACTTGCTATAGCCTTGACTTAGGCACACACCTGCGGAACCAAGCACCACGGTCGCGCTGGCGAACTTAGCCATCACCCCCCGTATTCACTTGCTGGGGCAGCTCTGGAGGCTGGAAGTCTGAGAGGAAGGTGCCAGCAGGGTGCTTTGTTCTGAGCCCTCTGTCCTTGGCTTGCAGATGGCCATCATTTCCAGGGCCCTTACGTGGTCTTGCCTCTGCATGTCTATATCCCGATCTCATCTCTTTATATGCATCCCGGTCAAATTGGAATAGGGCCCATCTATATGGTTGCATTCTAATTTAATCACCTCCATCAAGACCCTGTCTGCAAATAAGGTCACATTCTGAAGTTCTGGGGAAGAATTTGGAGGTGACATGACTCAGCTCGTAACAAACTCCAACGTTTCCTCAAACCCTGGGAACCCCTTCCTGCTCCCCGCTGCCTGCCACACCCCCAGAGCCAATGATCTGCTTTCTCTCACTGCAAATTAGGTTTGGGTTTTCTAAAATTTTGCAGAAATGGAACCGCGTGATATGTATTCTTCACTGGCTTTTTTCACGCAGCCTCACCATTCTTGAGATTCATCCCTCTGTGTGTGTCTGGAGTTCACTCCCTTCAGTCACTGATCAGGGTTCTGTCGTGCGCATACATGTTTTGTGTGCTCACCTACAGGAGGACGTTTGCGTTGTTGGTACTTTGGGGCTACTGTGAACGGTGCCGCTGTGAACATTTGTGGTTATGTCTTTGTATGGATGTGCGTTTTCAGTTCTCTTGGATAAATGCCTAAGAGTAGAGCCACTGAGTCACATGGTATAGCTCTTCTTTAGGTACTTTTTTATTTATTTCCACAATCTTTTGTAGTTTTCAATATACGGCTTTTGTCAGATTTGTCCCTAAGTGTTTCATATATTTTCAAATAGGTTTTGTTTTTTTTTTAAATTTTATTTATAACTAATTTTATTATTATTTTTATTTGCTCTTTTCATGGGTTTTGCGTCATTTAAAGAGGGTGCACCTTGGTGTAGTTCTTAATTATTTTTCTGCTAGAGTTCACTGAGTTTCCTGGGTGTGTGGGTTCCTTGTTCTCATCAAGTCGTGAGAATTTTCAACCATTATTTCTTCAGGGAATTTCCCCGTCCTTCCTCTTCTCCTTCGCTTTTGGAGACTTTATTCACACATAGGCAGGCTGCTCAGTTTCCCCTCAGCTCATGGGCATTCTCTTCATTTTGAGAGAGTTTCTATTGCCGTGTTTCCCAATTCACTAATAAAAGATTCTGCGAGGTCTCATCTACCATTAATCCTACGCGATATATTTTTCATCTCTTGTATTGTTAATTTCATCTCTACAGATTCAACGTGGGTCCTTTCTTGTATCTTCCATGTTGCTCCTGAACTTTTTTCGAACACGTGGAATACAGTGACAATACTCGTTTTACTTCTTTCCTGCTAATTCTGTGTGAGTTCTTGGTCAGTTTCTGTTGACTGATTCTTTCCCCCTTGGGTCCTATGTTTTCCCACTCCTCTGCATGCCTGGTCATTTTTGATTGAATTCCAGACACTTTGGGCTTTTTCTTGCTGGCTTCTGGATATTTTTAGATTCCTAGATACGTTTTTGAGCATGTTCGGGGATGTAGGGAAGAGAGTTGGATTCTTTTGCATCTTCCACTTAAGATTGGTTCAGCGGGTCTAGAACTGGGCGCAATCGTTCTCGGTGACTGGGTTCTGACCTTAATACTCACCCAGCTCCCCAGGAATTATGTGCTTTCTCCAGTCTGGCTTCTGGGAGCAGGCATTGTTTCTAGCCCTGTGTGAGTACTGTTTCCTCTACTTTTTCTGGATGGTTCTTTCCTGGCCTCAGGTGGTTTTCTCACACACATGCACTGATCAGCCATCTGGGGTTCTGTGCAACGCTGTCCTCTCTGGTCCTCTGTGAGAGGAGCTCTGGCTGCCTCAGTCTCCCCACTCTCCCAGCCCTTCTCCTTGGCCAGGGAGTCCAGTGGACTCTGCCTGGGCCTCCTCCCCGTGCTGCATCACCTTATTTGTTTTCCATCTTCCAAGAATCACTCTCCTTGGTCTTCTGATGTTCAGTTTCTTGAAAGCATTATTTTGTATATTTCTTCTGGATTTCTGGTTGTCTCAGATGCGAGGATAAATCCAGGCTCTATTGCTCCATCGTGGTCAGCTGTGGGAGACAGACCTTGGCATGTGTGAAAAGTCCCCTTGGCTGGATTTTTTTTTTTAAAGATTTTATTTATTTATTTGGCGGAGAGAGAACCCAAGTAGGCAGAGGGAGAGGGAGAAGCAGGCTTCCCACTGAGCAGGGAGCCCGATGCGCGGCTCGATGCCAGGAGCCTGGGATCGTGACCTGAGCCAAAGGCAGACACCTAACCAACTGAGCCACCAGGCACCCCCTTGGCTGGAGTTTTTAAAGCAAGCACTGCAATCCCATTACTGGTCGGTCAAGTGAAATAGGTTTTTATGTGAAGGCTTCTAAAACTTTGTTCTGATCTTGGTCCATAGCCATGGATCGAATACATTCTGCAGTATGTCCAACATCTACAGGTCATGATAAGTCGGGCACATCCTCAGGGGCGGTCAGGTCCAGAGCCAGGGTGCACAGTGCAGCTCCCCAGGCAAGCCAAGGGGAAGCCCTGAGATTAGCCCTGGCTAATGGGTGACAGGGTCGGCACCTGGGACTCATGGCCCTGGGAGGAACCCGGTGACAGCCAGTGCCGGAGGCCAGGAGGTGCAAGAGGTGCAGTTTGGAGCCCAGGTCTCCCTCCCCGCTTGGGGGGCCGGCTGACCCTGGACCTGCCATTTGACTTCGGAACTTCCGATTCCTCACCCCGAGAACGGGGCAGCAAATGCCAAGAGTAGACCTTGGGTGGGAACCCCTCCCCACCCCCCAATGTCCGGCGGGACCAGAGGAGGTGAGCGAGTCCATTGCGAGGGCTTGGGGTGAGAGCCAGGGGAAGCTCCGAGTCCGGGGCCTCTCTCGGAGCCTGGGTGCCCTGTGATGCCTGCCCGTGTGTGCCAGGTGAGCGCTGGGCTCGTGCTGAATGTTTGGGCTGGAACCGGCTGTGGCAGGAGGCAAGGGAGGGCTGGGCCCGGGGCTGCGGCAGTGGGCATGGGAAGGAGGGAGGGCATCCCGCTAGGTCCTGGCACTGGTGGGCGGGATGAAGACTGCAGTCAAGAAGAGGCCCGCGGGTTCCCACCTGTGGGCAGCACAGCCATGTGGCGGCGGACAGGTGGGGGGACCGGGTGCAGAGCTGGTGGAAGGCTCCTTCCTTGCCTTCGTCTGGTCCTCAGCCGCAGCCCCAAAGCAGTTCCCCACCCGCCCGCTTCTCTTGTCATTCCAGCTGCCCAGCTGGGAAAGAAGGTGGCCGTGGTAGACTATGTGGAGCCTTCCCCCCGAGGTAGGTAGCCCCGGATGGGAGCCGTCTGTCCTGGGGGAGCAGGGGGACGGGGGCCTGGTTCACCTCCAGGGGCAGCAGCTGAACCCAAGGGCTGAACCCTTCCCCAGCACTGCCCAGAATCTCTGGCCAGTGTCCTCCTCGGCAAGTCCACTGCCCTCGCTTTAAAGCTCTTCATTCTGATTTAAAGACCACGCTGACTACAATCATGGAGAGTAAGTTCCCAGGACAGGGCTCACCCGGAGCGCGCCTGAGTTACAAATGACACCTGAAAGGCCTCTGACCCAGCTGGGAAGGAACAGGAGAGCCTTCCGGTCGCCCGAGTGTAGATCTAAACGTGGTCTTCCCAACCTACCAGGTACCAGGTGGGGCCTCGGCGGGACGTGCGTGAACGTTGGCTGCATCCCCAAGAAGCTGATGCACCAGGCGGCACTGCTGGGGGGCATGATCCGAGATGCCCCCCACTACGGCTGGGCCCTCCAGCCGGTCCCACACGACTGGTGAGGAGCCTCGCCCACTCCCAGTGCTTCTGTGCTCCTGGGGGGGTGGGGGGCAGGGCGGAGGAGTAGGTTTGCTGCCCCCTTAAGCCTCATGGAGGGGAGCTACCAGATGGGTGCTCACCCAGGGGCGACCCCCTTCCCCACATTCAGCAAAGTCTGGAGACATTTTGGTAGTCACCGCTGGTCGGGGTTCGGGAGGCTGCTGCGTCTCCCGGGTCGCTGGTAAAGGTCCTGTGGCACACAGGACACCCTCACAAAGGATGGTCCGGCCTCAGGGGCCACTAGTGTGCGGTGAGAAACCCATGCAGCTTCTGCAGGTGGTACCTGGTCTGCTCCGAGCTGCACACAGGCCGCCGGTGGTGCTCGGATGACCGAGACTCAGGGCCACTGCTGTGTCCCGATGGAGGGGCCCAAATGTGGCCCGAAGCCCTCCGGTTTCCCTGAGGCCCAAAGCCCACAGCCGCAGACCCGGGCACAGACAGTGGCCGTGGGCATAGATGTTCCTCTCATCTATGCCCCCCATTTGTCCCCCTCAAGTATTTATTTGAGAGGGAGAGAGAGCATGAGAGGGGAAAGGTCAGAGGGAGACGCAGACTCCCCGCTGAGCAGGGAGCCTGATGCGGGATTCGATCCTGGGCCTCCACGATCATTACCTAAGTCAAAGGCGGTCGCTTATCCAATATCCGACCGAACCACCCAGGCGCCCAACGTTTTTCCACCTTTAAAATCTGCTTGTTTCTCCGGATTTCTGCTAACTCGCTGTTTGCATCTCCTCATGTGTCGTGGGCCTCAGCAGTTGCTGCTCCTGTGGCGCTCTCTGACCTGTCCTGTGTGTTCCCAGGAGGACGATGGCCGAGGCCGTGCAGAACCACGTCAAGTCCCTGAACTGGGGGCACCGGGTCCAGCTGCAGGATAGGTACTGAAGCCTCAGCCGGCCCTCCCACCCTCTCTGGGGCCCTTTCCCCCCTTGGCAGGCACTCTCTCACCAGAGACTTGGTGGTGAGAAGACAAGAAGTCCCTGCCCGCAAGGGGTCTGTGGGCCCCGAGCTCACCTTTTCCCATCTGCTCCCTCTTCGGTCCCGTCGGTGACGCCTCATCTGCGGAGGAAGTATTTGACAGCCTTCTTTTTATTTTGCAGAAAAGTCACGTACTTTAACATCAAGGCCAGCTTTGTCGATGCGCACACGGTTTGCGGTGTCACTAAAGGCGGCAAAGAGGTGAGGACCCGGCTCTCCCAAGCGGCTCTGCCCGGGTGGTGCTGACCCAAGCACTGCAGCGTTGTTGGACCTCAGTGCTGTTCCCAGTGATGCGCACTGCGGGAACTGACCACAGAGCCCTCTGAGGCTGGTTGTGATGCTTTATGGACGAGGAGACGCATCACCGAGAGGCACGTGGTGCTCAGCTGCCCCCTGTGTCAGGCGACAGGGTGGGCGATCACACCCTCGAGGAGTTTTGTGGGGATAGAAGGCGATGAGACACCAGGGTGCTCTGTAAGCCGCAGGGTGCTTGGAGTTAGAATGTCTCCCTGATCTCATCTGCTCGAGGACCCTGGACAGGCTCCCAGCTCTGAGGGGCCCCTGAATTGCCGGCCTGGGGGGGTCCACACCGCAGGGCGGGGGCTGTCATTAGAGAGCATGCGTCTCTGTCAGAAGCCTTTGTGGACCCGCTTGACCACAGCTCCCTCGGTTTATTCCCAGACTCTGCTTTCGGCTGAGCACATCGTCATTGCTACCGGAGGGCGGCCGAGGTACCCCACCCACGTGAGTGTCCCCAGCACACAGTTTTTCCTCGCACCCCGGGCACATTCACAATCTCCCGGCTCGCGCTTCCCACACCAGTGGCACCCCTGACTCTTTCTTTCCTTAGAAAAAAATTTGGGGGGGCACCGGGGTGGCTCAGTGGGTTAAAGCCTCTGCTTTCGGCTCAGGTCATGATCTCAGGGTCCTGAGATCGAGCCCCGCATCGGGCTCTCTGCTCAGTGGGGATCCTGCTTTCCCCCCTCTCTCTGTCTGCCTCTCTGCCTACTTGTGATCTCTCTCTCTCTGTCAAATAAATAAAATCTTAAAAAAAAAAAGTTAAAAAAATTTTTTTTTCTATATTCACTCTGGTCCCTTTCTCACGCTCTCTCAACTCTGTTCTACGGGAGCAAAGCCGGTAGGGACACCCCCCC